>QEYB01000556.1:0-600000 GCA_017562135.1 Dipylidium caninum | reverse complement strand
TCATGGGACTTCGGGTACGCTGTCACGTTAATTGCATTAATTTGGGATTTTAGCTAGCAACTTCTTCCTTCGGCTCTTTGATTGTTGGAGTTTGTGGTTTGGTGAGTCCCTCTACGATGAACGGGATTTTGATACAATAAGTTTTGCCACTAAATCAGATGCAAGCTTACGTTAGGCCTTTTGTATTTTTTATAAACAAATCCACATCGTCCGCTTAAAAAAATTCATCTTCAATTTCGTATTAGGTTATAATACTGAAACAAACGGTCAACGTTTGCTCATTATCTGAAGTCTATTTATTTTGTGCTGAAATTCATTTTTTATACGTTGATTTCACTTACCTTCAGCTAACTGGTGTGACTTATCAATGGAAAACCTTGCAAAAGGTTAATATAATTCCATTGAGATTTGCAAAGGCGGTTAGCTGTTTTCTTACACCAATCCTTTCTACCAGCGTGCCTGAGGAAGTATCAAAACCCATTGGTGCCACTCTAGAAATTCAAAGACAAGAGGCTCTGGATAGACAAGAACAAGCTGTAATGATTTTGAGACGTGCACAAATTGGCAATGTGAGAGTAAATTTATGGAAGAATTAAAACGCACCATGTCATACTTTTGTTCAGATTATCCTTTTCTTGTATCATTATAATAGATAATACTTATTTATCCATGTGAGAGACTACACATCTGTATAAGTGCACCAAACTATGGAAAGTTTAGTTCTGGTCAAGTAATGCCAGTGTTAATATGACTATACCCCATATTAATTAAAAAAAGATCATTCGAACTTAAACTCTCTGTTTTCCACGGTCTATTTATTTTAGAGCAACAGGTGGCGCAATTATATTCCACAACCAAATGAGGTATGCTTATTCAAATGGAACTTCCTTTGCACTCGTGTACTCAGGTTTGGCATATTAGCTTATTTCATTTTTTTTCCACCATACATGTTTGATGACTTTTTAGGAAGCTGAGAAAATTAACATGCATTTCTATGGTCCGTTTTGATTTGTAGATTCGAAGTCTTTTGGATATTGGTTTTTCTGAAGATCAGTCTCGTATGGCGTTGACCTTTACACGTGGAGATCTGTATGAGGCGATTAATTTTCTCCAGGATCCATCCTTCGATCTTTCCTAAGAATGCATCCTGCGCACGTAATGTCTCAAGTTTTTTCGTAGTTTGTAAATGGTCTTCAGATGTGAGTTATCGTGTTATTAGTGTGTAGCGGGTACAGGAAGACTGGACACGTCCGTGGTTAAGACGGTAAATGCAAATAAAAGCTGGACGGGGGTGTATAGCCCCCTGAATTGGAAGTGATTGCCGCTGGGGTCGATGCCAGACCTAATAGATAGCGGTGATTTGTTTGCTAGGTGGTGAAATTGTCGTGAGGTGACTTCGCAGGGGGTAGTGGGCTTCGTAGTTGACGCAAGCGGTGGAGGTCTGGTAGTTTCAAGGGTCGAAGGGCTTGGTGCGATTCGTTCTGGGCGTAGTACTTGAGTCTGTGGGGTGTTTTATCACCTGCGGTGGAGGTTCATAGCCTTGTGACCTTGGAGCTGGGAACCAGCTTATCCGTTTCTAAGTGGGGATGGGTCCGCGGGTTCGACGTTTAGTCCGTGGATGCCTCAGGAAAGTCTTTTTTGGAAGTCTTTGAGTAGGGCAACGTTGGGTTCTAGTCCTATCGCAGGTCATTGCGGGCAATTTTACACGCCATCTGGCTGCTCACTTTCCCAGTGGCAATACTGATTCGTGTGATACAACGTTTATGCAATGTTCCGGTTTTCTTTTTTTGCCTGTAAAGGAAGAGGTGGCCCACATCATGGTACCGCGCAATTTCATTACAAGGCATACCGGCAGGTATTCACATCTTTTTATAAAGCTAGGTGGCTAGTACTAATAACTGCTGACGCGGAGTTATCGTGGGAGAACACGAAATCCCTTAATGTTGCGAGGAAGGTCAAAATAGTTTTAAGAAAATATTCTAAAGCTCATCGTCTCATGGTTGTTTACGCATATGCGCTGGGATCTGACTAGTTAAAGACTTTTACTCGTTATATTATTATATTATACCGATACCATTATTTAACACTCTAAAATATATCAAAGCCTAGAAAAGCTTTAAAATTATTTGCTACACGCAGATTAGGTTTTATTTTACGAGGCTTAAAATAATAAAATAAAAATGTTTTGTTTATCTGCTCTAAACGACGCCACAAATTTTTCGCGACACCTTGTGACATTCCGGGACGCGAGGGTTGTCTTTGCGCCGCTCAGGTCTCAATGATGTTTGGAAAGTTTTTCGATTGGATCCTTTTTGCCATCGTTACGGGCTACGTGGCTTTTAATGCTTATAGCTTCTATGAAATGTTTTCTCCTGCTCCCTGCGTGGATTCAGGTCTGTGTGTTTCTCCCGCGTATCCCGGCAATGAATCGATGACTGTAGGCAGGTTTTAATTTTTACTCACTTCTTATAAGCTTGAGGGATACTTCTCGGAAGCCAAGGAAACTATCCCGTCCCATGAATTCGTCTTGCCTCCTTTTGATGTACTCCATGGTGTAAAATGGTAGCTTGCGGTACTACTTATACTTGCTCAGGTTCACTGAAATCAGAGTTCCATTAAGTGTTTTCAAAAATGGAACTGCTCTTTGTCATCTTCGGATTCAAAGCCACGAGAAAGTTGACGTTTTCACAAAAGATATAATGGTAGCACTACATCGACAACCTTCCCCTAAAGCCTATAACTTGATTTCTTCGCAGGTGGGTTCTTCTTTATGGAGATGCTTTTCCTCGGTTTTAATCAACTGTGGCTTCTATTTATGATTGTACAAAACTTTCTCAGAACAGTGTTGACGTATCGGATACATTGCAGACTACGACCCATTGGTTATCGCACTTGCAAATATATGCTCTGAAAGATGCCATTTCATTTGCGATGAACAGTATCCCGCACGAGTTGATGCAGCATTTTCATATGTTCCGGTCCAATTCCAGGCTGGTGTATCTTCCTCTCTTCCACGTAGACCCTCAATTACAGCCCACGCACCATTGGATCCAGCTACCAGAAGTCCCAGTACAAAGTCTTAATTTTACTGTTGAAGTCATTCCTCTCTCTATTGGTAAATTTCGCCTGAGGTGTATATTTGCACAAGCATCAGATCAACTAAAATCCATGGGTTTGCTTTATTTAATGAAGTCGATGACATTTAAATGCTAATGTAGGTGTCAACCGCAAGGATATTGAAGATATACAAGCTATTTTTACTGAGACAAACCTTTATCTACTCTTAACTACACTAGTCGTGTCCGTATTTCACGTAAGTAGGAAACATATTTACCATTCTTTTCTTCAGTTGTTTTTCGACTTTCTTTCATTCAAAAATGATGTTCAGTTCTGGAGAAACACGGAGAACACCATTGGCATATCTGTCCGTACAAGTGCGTCAGTAGCCGTGGTATCTTAGAGTAGTGTTTCGTTCAATTTGTTATAGAAATCTTGCCGTTCTTTAGTTCTACTCTAATTTTGATAACATTGTCTCTGTCCTTTCTCTTCGCAGTCATCTGGCGGTGTGTCAGCACGACTATAATATTCCTTTATCTGTATGAGGAAAATAGCAGCTTGCTCTTGGTGATTCCTTCCGGTATTTCCATGGTCATTGAGTTTTGGAAGTTTTGTCGTATTGCAAAGGTCTCGTTCAGTCTCCGCGATGGTTTCTCAGTGGGCCGGCGCAACCGTGTGCGGAAAGGCAGACTGATGAGCTGGATGCGTATTTCGTGCAGCGCCTTATGTGTTTTATGCTGCCACTTTGTGTCGTCGGTGCTGTGTACTCTCTCCTCTACATGCCACATCGTGGGTAAGTAGAAGAGTCTGCGCGGTTTATTTAGGGATATTTCACGATGGAATATTAATATTTGCGAAGCGGTAAAAGTCTGGAGCTGCTAGTCATCTTCACTTTTTCTAGAGTTAGGTAGATGGGTCGACGAAGGTGATAGATTGTACAAAACCTCGCAAAAGTGAATGTTTGTTCTCTTAATTTTGGGATTCAATAGAGCATTTATCGTGTCACATTAACTTGGGTTTCATAATTCCAAAATGGTATATTCATCGTGTATTTTTCCAGTTGGCGATCGTGGATTCTATTAACTGCTGCAAATGGTAAGTCTTGCTACTAATATTTGTTTAGTAATATTTGTTGTTTATTGATTCACTGATATTTCAGGTGTCTATGCCTTCGGTTTTCTATTGATGACTCCCCAATTATTCATTAACTATAAGCTGAAATCTGTGGCTCATTTGCCATGGCGCGCGCTAACTTACAAGGTAACCTTGTCGGGCTTTTCTGTTATGATATATGAATCAAATAACCGAGCTTCTCTCGATGAAGTGACTGAGCGGCATACAAGTTTTCTGTTTTGTAACTACATTGTATACTGGTATCATCTAATCCAAGTAGAAATAATCTGACCAAGTTAAACTTTATCTTCTCCGTAATGTTTGTTTCTATCGCCTTTGCACAACAGCCTCATGTTGCCAATGTTTTTTTATTTCACTTTTATTAATTTCAACAGTGTTGTTGTATTAGAATTGTCGACACTCAGAAAGCATAATCATATATTCAGAAGATATTACATATCAAGGATAACGCCTCCTAAAGTCGCGATAGGTGCATTGAGTGTGCTGGAATCTTGGATCAGTGGCATTTATTCAGGATAACATGGTTTAACTCTAGCACTCATATTTTATTTCTCTTTTTGAAGAGTACAAAATCCGAACAGCAAGCATTTATAAGTTATAACTTATCCGCACCGTGACGCCTTGCCACCAATCACAAATTGGGCTTTTTCGTACGAAGTGTTTTATTAATAAAAATTGAAATCGAGGTCTGTTCACCGCAAATTGGAGATATTCTTTTCGGGGAAAACTTTTTCAGTAATTGCAAGAACCGGTTGATTACAAGTGGTCATTTTCTTACAAGGCAAACAATGCCTTGCAAGGCACATCTTTTACATCATCACGAGGAAGTTTGAATCTGAGGTTTTTCCACAGCGTATATCTGCCTTGCGATTAGTGTCTTTCTCTTTATATCCTAAGCTTGATGCCTGAAAAGCAGAAAAATGAGAATTGGAAGATATAGCAAGATATTTTTTGTGTCGCTTTGAGGTGGCCTTTATTAATACTTAATTAATCTGTTTGATACCGTTTCCTTTGTTTGATTTGACTCTAAGGTACTTCTTTTGTGTTCCGATACTTTTTCTTCTGTTCTAGGCTTTTAACACTTTCATTGACGATTTCTTCGCGTTTGTCATCAAAATGCCGACTGCGCATCGATTGGCGTGTTTTCGTGACGATATTGTTTTTGTCATCTACATGTACCAGCGGTGGTAAGTTCATAAACATCTTGTTCTTTCCATGACATGTGTCAATAGCATGGGGGTCGCGAGACTTCCATTTACCTGGCTATCGCTTTATCCTTATCCTTGATTGACTAATTTTTAATGCCGAAATTAGCCATATTTCCATAAAAGCGCTTTTACCTGATTTGATTATCGGCCTTGGCCTTCGCCCTTTTTGTTATCCAATACTGTTTGAGCCCTTGTTTGGATATGAGCGTGTTTAGTGCAAATTTTATGCAGGGGAAGTTGATATCGAAGAATGGGACCCGTTTTGGGAGAAATTGGCTGGAAATCACCCCAGATTTGGTGTGAGTATCTTATATTTGAGGATATTGGGAAGGGGGATTAGTGGTATTTCTAGGAAGTATTGGTTTTCGCTGTGCTTAAAGTAGGGGCGGGGGAGGAGGTTGGACTTACATATAAACGGTCAGATCTTTTGCTTTCCCCATCCGCTCTTATACGGCTTGCAGGTCCTACCCGTCGTTTAATCGGAGCCTTAAGGCAAAGTTTTTAGTACTTGAGAATTTAAGTGGAGTCGACTTAGTTCTAAGTAATGTCTCCCAAATCGACTGAGATGTTTTGCCTTCAGCCGTCTCCATGATTTATCGATATTTGTCAGGTGACTTCGGTAATTTTCTACAAAAGAATGTGTTTTGTGTGCCGATATCCATATACGCCATATACAGACGTGTTTAGCTTTGTAATTTTGCCTGACGAAAGGAGGAAAAGAATTTAGAAAATTGTAGAGATACCGATGTTTTTTAGGTGATTGATCGCAATGTAAGCTAGAGGAACCGGTGAGCCACCCTTTTTACGCCGCCTCTAGTTGATAAGTCAAATTAACCGCTTCCCTCATGAGACTGAGATGGTAACGTCTTACTACCTTTACAATGTTGTCTGCAAAGACCAAAGGATTTTAGAGCTTATAAGTCATGGTTGTAATTTCTGCTCAGTACAACCAGCCAACAAATTATGCAGGACGTGTATATTCAGCCTTTTGCATGCGAAACTGTAGGGAAGCAATTTTGGGGGATTAATCCTAGCCAATCCTAAATAAGGTGTTTAAGCGCGTATAATCCCTTATCCACTGAAATTTAATGCTCACGAAAGTGGCCCACAGCAAACAGGTGCAAATTTGAAGTCAAAAAATATTGATGACCTTTTTTACCCGCTTTCCTGGGTGTGAATATTACGGAATTGTGGTGAACCAAAAGTTCCAGGGCGAGGTTTTCGTGCATAGCCATCTGCCCTCAGAGTAGTTTTTTGTACATTTAAAATTGTCCAGTGTGGTTTTAAAGAGGACATACAATGTAGTGGCAGTGTTTTCGTTTCAAAATGGTATATGGTTTTGTGTAATATAGCAAAACGCAACATATCCCAAATCTACGCATAGAGTGTAGGCAAATTGGTCCCGTTACTTTAAAATGTATTACTTCTGATGCCTTGTTATCTTTACTAATATTGCCTTTACCAACACCTTGGTATATTTATCGTATTGACTAGGAAATTTCGTAAATTTCATGTTCTCTCTTCGAAGTAGAAATGCATGTGAAAAATTGGTTAAGCCGATGATTTTCCATTTGTAATAAATTGAAAAAATATTTGATTCCGAGATATACATGCAAATGCTTTTATACGGGGTAAGGTGTCACTTGTATTTCCTCTTTTTTATATGTTGATACGACTTCAAACGGAATAAGGCGATTGGCTCCTTAGCAGGGGCGCATTTACATCTCTGTAATAACCGTTGGTCCATGCTTTACCTTATATGTTCAAGATCAAGGCGACGACAGTTTAATTTACATTTTTCTACCTTGTCTATTTGTTCGCAGGGTAGAGATGTAGTTTCGAACTCTTCCTTATCCTTCAGGCTGTATCCGGTGGATCAAACGCGCGTTAACGAGTTGGAAGTGCGGAGAACAGTTGAAGAAAAGGGGAGGAGGACAGGATTGATGCCGCCTAAAAAGCTGAAAACCTGTTAGATGCGACTGGATTTTCAGTGATTTTCCGATACTTCTACTTTCTGCCGTTTTTTGTTGATATAGTTGACTGATGTGCCTTTGTATCCTTCATCACCTATGTGTCCTGACGGTAAGCGTCTTCCACCTTTTCTCTGCAGAGGGATTGTGAAAAGACTTGTCCGTGTCAGCTTTCTTGGGCGTTGAAAGTGTCGATTGTCAGTCATTTTGTGCTATGGGGTAACCAGCGGTTGGAAGAGTTTTCACGGGCGTTGACGAGGCCATTTTTTTGTGAGAATTTGCTCCTGGTTCTGCCCCCTTTTGAGGAGAGGAGACGTTGTAGGTAGTAACCACAGAATGTAGTAGCGGGGACGTCTCGGTGCCGGTAATTCGAGAACCTAGGGGACACCACTGCTGCATAGTGGGTTTGAGGGACGGTCGAACTCACTTGTTCAGTGGTGAGGTAACAGCTTTAGGTGATGCCGGTATGATATTACTGAGTCAGAATTGCTAGCCACATCAGGACACTGGCAACACTACTAGGGTAATGGGCCACGGGGGGTGTTGATGGCATTTGGTAGGAAAAGTATTCTTCCGAGGCCACGGTAAGTGGAGTTTGAGACACGTCCCCTTTTCTGCAAGGCACTTTTAACGTATTTCGGGATTTCTAATTTGGCCGACGGGAACAGGCCGCCAGGTAGGCTATGTTGTGACCGGTTCAAGCCAAATAATTTTTGTTGCCAGCTAAACTGCATGACCGCTGTTTCCTTTCTCCAAAGCTTGTCACAGTGATGTGTCGCCGCCTCACCGCTGGCCGCATTTATGAGGTTACAAATATCCCCCGCAGGGGCAATTGAGGGCTCCAGTACACAGCATATCATCAGTCTTCATCAGGACAAGCGGCAAGAACCGTAAAACCCGAAAAAACCAAGTGTTCCCTTTTTGTGTGAGGCATAATTTAGTGGAAAAATGCTAAAGTGTGTGCATTAAGTCCATTAGTGTGGCAGTAAACTTTCTGGAACGGTAATATTGCACCTGCGAGGCCTCGAGACAAATGCTTGTTAGTAAACGACTTCTCCAGTAACAAAATTACGTTGCCACCAACACTGGTACCCATGAGTGTCTATAAGCGTAAATTGGGAATAACTAAGGAGCAGCATTCATCTATCCTGGGGACGCGGAGTTAACAGTTAACATAAACCCAAGGAAGTCTAAGATTGACTTATATACAGTGGTTGGGAGTTGTCTAATTTAACTGCCTGAAAACGGTGAAAGGCTGGACGTGAAAGGCTTGAGGATTAAACAATCAACGAAAGTGCTCCATTATGAATTAACTCAACTTTTGTTAGTATGAGAGACACAAAACATTAACGCCACTTACAGTATCGTAAACGTCGGCCAAGTGGAGACAGTCGGCATCTAACTGCGCCCTTTGGTTCTGGGGTAGACTTGCCGCAGCCGGCAGTCCGTCTTACCGCAGGTTCAGCCATGTTTACGGATGGCGCAGTACTCACCGGCTGGGTGCGACGAGTTCACGCGGGGAAATAGTGGCTGGGCAACAGTGGTTAGAATGAAGTGTTTAGTGCGGTGACCAAATATTTTTCACTTCGTCTTCATACAATGATTTCCCGCCACTCGTGCGACTTAAGTACTGACCTGGTGTTAGCAGAGGCACACTTAGCCCTTCTTAAAGGCGATTGGCCATTTTATTTCGGTCATTAATAATGCCCATCGTCGGAGAGCAGAAATGAAACATGCGTCGCCTAAACTATCTCCGAGTAAAGCAACTCAAAGGGTTATCCATTAGGCCAAATGGATACTGTCCCGCCGTTTCGGAGTTCGCGCCTGTGGTTAGATGTTGTTCGTGAACCGAGGGTTGGGAGTGTATTCTTCATGCTTGTGTATTAATTACCCATAGTGGTAAGAAAACAGTGTTGGCACGCCTTATGCAGGTTTGTCCCCTTCCGGTTCGCTTCACTGCTACTGCTCAGGCACTTCAAGGAAGTGAAGATCCTTAGAAGTGATGGAAACTTTTTGATTTGTGTCATTGTATTAGAAAATCATATGATTTGTGGCAGAAAATGCAACTATCTACCTTGGTTTATTTTGCTTGCTCCCTCACTTAATTAGCAACACTATTATTTGGGACCGCAAGGAAAGAAATTTATTAACGTCTGAAGTGAACTTCGCGTAGACTTCTGTAATTGACGTTACTTGAACGGAGAGGGCCACCACCTCAGTGCGAACGGGGGGCTTTAAGGAGGTGTCCGAACTCTGAGCAGAGGTCCTTGGGTTAAAAGTTTACCTTACCGCCGGCGCGAAAGTATCCACAAAAAGCCTTCATTACTGAAAAATTTTGGAATGTGTCCGCGTGAGCATCGAGTTATATTTTCAAATGACAGTCTAGCCCCATCGACGCGGTGGAAGAGATGGATTTTGAAAGTACAAAATGTTTGTTTGAATTCTTAATTAGGATGCCATATGGATGGGTTGGGAATGCACATCTTCCTGGAATGACGTCCGCTACACTTAAATATCAGCATACATGTTGGAGAGCATATGGTAAAAAGGTGCATTTGTAGAGTTTAAAGGTGGGAGAGAAAACGATTTGGTCAGGGAGTGTCGACAATGGGCACTTGTGTCGTCTGTACAGTCGAAAGAGGAGCAGAATGATGTGGCCTGGCAGGAGGAGGCACAGGAACACCCCGTTGTTGTGCATGACGTGTAGAGGTCATTTTCCGAGAGGAATTTGAGACGCCTTCTGCAACATCGCTTCGGTAAGCTAATCACTGTGTTCTTGCCGTTTTGAGTCTCCAGCGTTACAGTAATTCGATGATTGTTATTTTTTTCGTGCACTACATTCTCCATGGTGTTCTTTTGCAAGAGAGTGGGATTGGCAGCTTCGCTCTGAACTGGAATAGTCTTATCATTTATTCCCATCTGGATCACTCCTACTGGCTTCGAAAGCACCGCCTCTTCCTCGTTCCTATTAAACCGTTGACTCAAATTGCCCAAAACATCCGCTTTGTGATCCACTTTCCCCAGCAACATTCTCATCTGCAGTTCATCCGTACGGCTCGGATGTTGAATAGCGTGGTTTTTGATGAAGGAACGAGTCTGAGCGTGATGGAAGGTGTAGTGATTATGGGAATCATCGTGAGAATAGGATTTACTTCCATGACATCGGCCGGAAGTTGTCTTTGCAGAGAACGAACACAACATACGTCGGAGAGCAAATGCGAAACGCTGGTTCAGCCAACAATGGAAGACAAATGTACAGTCACTTTTTAGAGCGAGAGCGAGAGTAATTGCGGCTCGGAGAAGACTATGACCATGACTTGGCTTGGAAAGTATTCCCACTTTGTGGCATGCGGTGTAAGCAACGAAAGGACTCTGGCAGATGAAGAAGGCTCCGATTAAGCAGAGGATGAGAGCAGTCATGCGGGCTTCCTCCCGTAGCGTGTTGCGAAATTCAATTCCGTCACGAATGCAATGCTGCCTGACAAAGCGGCCGGACATTTTAACAGCCGAGAGGAGGCAGAAGCTCGCCAGGCATAGGAACACAAATGGCAGAGCAAAGAAGATGAAGAAGTGCACCAACCAGGCTTGAACAATCTGGAACTTCTTTAGTGAATCCGGCCACCTATCTTCCACAAAGGCGGCCAACTGTGTACTGATACTTGCATCTGTTATTTGCGTTTGATTCTGCTCCGCCCGCAGCAGTTGGTAGTAGGGAGTCGAATACGCACTTCTAGACGAATTAATCTGAAATTTGAAGTTGTTGTATAACGTCCGTTACAAGGTGTAGGAAAGTGTGAGCGGTTTCAGCTGTCAGACTAAAGGAAAGATAAACTCGGATGTGGCTGGCGGCTTTACCAGTACCTTCAGGCCGGGTTGACAGAGAAGTTACTTCCTCGCCCACTTGGCAATTCATACGTCATTTTCTAATTAATAATGAATTGAGGTGATTGTGGGCAGTGTGTTGACGCGGAGATGTGATGAGGCTAACTTAAGTGTGTGTTATCTCGAGAACCGCTTCGTGGGTTTCGGGTAAAAGGAGAAGTAAACAATCTCTTAGTCTTCAGCCTGGCATATACTAATGGTAGGTAGCAGATCCAGGGAAGGAGCTGGAGTAAGGCGGTTTTGCAGGCTCAATTTCTGCATTCACCCGAGGCCATCGTGGGTCGACTCCTCGCCCCCACTCTCGCCTTCCCCCCGCCCCGCTCTCCCCAGCAGCACTCTGCGCACAGTGGGGTTGCTCACACCGTGGATGCAAGACCAGGGGACCACGGAATTTCCCTTATGCCGACGAGCAACTCACAAAGGGTGGAGGCTCTCGGGTGGGTGTACTTGGGGCGAGTCAACAAAAGAGGGGAAAATATTTTCCAAAGGCGGGACTCGTATTCTGCGCGGCCTCGGAGGCGAGTCATGGGGAAACCCATCGTTCTTAAAGTGAAAGACGCGTTGAAGTGGGTGGGCCTGTTACAAGGCGAACAGCACTCGGGGCCAGGCCGAACATAGTGAAAAGCGGCAGCCCACCGAATGTGGGCCCTCCGACAACACGGTAAAATTCGGTGAGTAAATGAGCCTCTACTTACCATTCCGAGATCCTGTTGCGTAGTGAGGAAGTGCGGTGTTGTCAAATTTTCTAGCCTAAACCCGAAACTGCAGTGTAGATTAAGTCCCCACGGATTGGTAATATTTTGAATTTCCACCGGAAACTGGAGCCCACGAATGCTCTCGTCGCGGCCACGGTCACTTTTCCCTTCTACGAAGGATCACGCAACCTCAACCGTCTGCACTTTGGAGCAATCGTACCAACGTAGTAGAAGCAACCGTTCGACATGATCGTCTGCGCCTCATTGCAATGGGCTAATGGCGATGGCCACTCCATCCATCTTACACGGTAACATTCAAGAAGTCCTCCGCCATGAAGCGCGAGCTCCTGAGACGTCACATACAAACTGCGAGGGGCAGAGAGGAGCTCTTTGAGCCCAACCAACCCATACTCTGATTGACGAATTGTAAATTAACATGCCCAAAGTGGCGAAAATGTGGGACTCGTCGACATGGAGCAGTCTTTTCACATAAATTAAATGGTGGATAGAGTAGTTGCGCTCTCTAAGGCATTTAGGCGAAGAAATGGTGCCATCTCTCCACTTTGTTACACAATTAAAATGCAACCTCGTGGTTTCTCCAGGGTTTTGTCTAGACGAATGTTATAGTGAGCGAAAGCGGCCGACAGGGAGGCACGAGGTAAAGTGCTCCAGGCTGCCAAAACGCCATCTACGGTGGCGTCACTGAGGCTCTAGTGTAGTGGCCCCTCTGGGCCCGTGAATGCAATGAGCCGGAGCTTAAGCCTAATCTTATTTTAATACATCAATCAGACAGGATTTGTGTGGAAAGAAATGGTGAATAAGCGGGTGTGGCGTTAACCCACTTTGCAAAACAAGCCGAACGGAATGAATTCCTGGTCTTCAGCTCTTTCAAAACTCGTCCTTACCTAAGGTTCAACCAGAAAAACACCCATTCCTCAGGAAAGAAATAGCATTTTCAACTGTAAACTGAGAAAGGTGTTGTCGATTCCACCGGGGAGGGGGGGGGGAGAATAGTTCGATCTCCGACTTTTTCGGATTTTCCTTTCCTCGGCTGAGAGCAACGGAAGTCTGCGTTCACGCGAAGCGCTTCTGAGTTCCGGTTTAAAAGTATCCGAAGCGAGGAAGTCATCATAACGAAGAGATGCCCGGTTATGCATTTGTGACTGGAGCATCACAAGACGGCGACAACCGGGCTGGAGTCTTCCTTTCAACAGAAGTGACATTTGGAAACGAGTGCAAATATTTTCTCAAAGGTTCCCTCCGCATCTGCCGTTAATCATTTACAGTACGTTTACTTATAAAGGTAGCACATTTGGACCGCGCTGGTGCCCTATAGAAGCCCCTCTGCGGGTGATGTTTCAGCAGAGCTTTGCTTTGCGGGTCGCAGACGTCTCCCCATTTGGTGGCGCAAAACCCGGGTCTGACGATAAGTAGGACGAGAATGCCAAATGGCGTGGGCAAAGGTTCACTCCGCAATATTCTGTTGAACGATGTCCATTTTAAGGAAACCGTTTGTCTGTGAGCGAGCCCGGAGCCAGACTGTAGCACTAGAATTTGTAGGTGCGAGCTCCTCGCTTCACGCTATCGTGCGATCACCTCGGGCTAGGTGGCCCTCGCACTCCCGCCTTGCGCCACGGGGAAGCCTTCTTCTCCTACCCTGCCACGGCTTACCGCGTCGCAGAGAAGGGAGGAGAAGAAGGAGGAGGAGGAGGAGTAGGAGGATGGGGGCGCAACGCATTTCCTTACATCGTCCTTTTTATGTTCAAGCAAGAATATTCGTCTATCGGGCTTCGGGGTGAAGCAATTCGCTCCTTTAGATGCTGCGCATAAAAAAGATGCCTGTTTGTCATTTTCAGCTCTGGGCGATAATTCATTCGCTGGAAGCCAATGGAGAGGAGCCAAAGTTGACACTTTACTCAGAGCATTGCTTGACTGCTTAAAACAAACAGCGTATGGACGGGCGAACAAAGGTGAACACCCCCCCCCCCACTCAACTCGTAATGACAACGTGGAGGAGGCTGCGGCTTCTTAAACTCTTGACAGCCACCAAAGCCCATTAGTGACACCCGCTCGAGGGCGTTGGAAGGCTGCAGCGAAGGCTTCTGTGCAGGCATTTAAGGGATGCCTTTTAACTCAGAAATGATATTCCCATACAATAAAGGGCAACTCGTACCAAAATACTTCAGTTTGGTAGATAAAATTGTCATCTCGGTTCCCCATTAAACCACACGCGAGTTAACATTTCCACTCTACCATATCAATTTACTTTTACCAAATTGGATAAAGGCTATTTTAAGTGGAGGGATGGGGCATCCAGATGTCCTCTTAACTACCCCATCTGTAATGAGTGACAATTCGTTCGTTTGAGGACTAGAAGATTTTTAAAAGGCCTGAGCGTATATTAGTTAAAGAGTTTTTCTATACTGCCATCTGGGAGGGAAAACTCTGCAATCAGTAGCGATCTACCATTGTGCTTGTCGCATATATCGGGCATCTTTGACAATTGTTACCTTCTTACTAGCTGATCGCTAGACATGCATTAGATTGGATTTTAGATGCAAATCACGAATATGCTTTTACCACTGCGCAACTACAACGATTCAAACAATCACCTACCTGTTCGTCAAAACCATGGGCGCACGCGTATTCGGTCGCACAGGCTTCAGTGTCATCGCAACATTGATGGTACCTCGTCAGTTCCATAATGTCCAAAACGAGTGTTGGTATCGTCAAGAGGACAGACACTACACATATTACCGTGACAGCGATGCGTCTGTGTTTTTCACGAATCTGCTTTGCCTTAAAAGGTCGACTGATGGCAATGGTTCTCTCGATCGCTTGTGCAGTCATCAGCCAATTTGACGCGAGCAACAATCCCAGCAAACATCCATAAAGACTGCGCACGAACGCCGAGGAGTAGTAGGCACTCAGTTGGCTGGAGGGCATGAAGTAATCCAATGATGAAATGAAGAGCACCACCAAACTCAGAAGGTCAATGAAGCCCATGAACTTGAGGTAAATCAAGGCCGTAATACGGACCAATTTCTTCCGATGTAGGAAAATAAGAGTAAAAATAAGGGCCCCCATGCTGAGAAGGCAGATGGCTGGCGTAATAAAGTGTCGAATAACGTGATAACTGGTGACCAAAACTTCATCACTTCCAGTCTGTAGGCTTTTAATAGCTTCAGAACTGAGGAGTCTATCGGCCTCCGAAGTAGTAAGACTCGTTTTTGCTACGTGCAACGTGGAGTTCATTCCGTCACCGCAGGGTTGATGTGACAGAAGACTGTCATGTTCAGCTGCACGGCAGCCTGATTGGTCCCGCCACGGGATCAAATCAGCCTATGAGGACGCGGCTCCCCACCGGCCAATCAGAACTGCGCCGTGCCTGTTTGTTTCAGGAGTGTCAGGCAGGAGGCGGTAGTATTTGTAGAATTTAACAAAAACCGAAACTTACTTTGTGGCTTGAAAAGGCCATGTAAAAAAGATTTAAATGGGAAAGTCTGAGGAGGAAATGAAAAATTTGTCATATTTCCCGAGATCTTTTCCGCTCAACTCCCAGCACGCAGCGAGCACACTCAAACACCAAAGGTGAGATGTGTGTCAGGATTTTGGCTCCGCCTGACTATTTTGCACATAATCATATCTTTTTAACGCTGTGATGGTACTAAGTTTTGGTTTCCTGTGGTTATTACGTACAAAAACTTCGAATGGACTAATGCATTTATAACTATGCTCTTCTCCTGCTAAAGACCTGCTAAAGGAGAGTCGACCACTAAAATGTGTACATAGGAAGGCGCGGAAGTTTAGTGAAACTCCATCGAATGGCCTCGAATAGGATTCGTTTCATTTTTACGGATTTCTGTCAAGTTGTCCTTCCATTTTTCTAAGATGCATGCAGCACGTGAAGAGGTATTTGCGAAGATGGAGGAGTTTCCGAAAATTATTGATACGAATAAACATTGGTAGCACTGCACGTATATTGGGTCACTTATTCTCTTGTGAACACCACAGTCGCTGTGGTATTGACCCTGCAACTGGCGTCCCGAGCTAACATGCGGCGTATTCGCGGAGCCGCAGCCTCTCGAGGACATTGATCTCGGTGACATCTGATGCCCTCTTAACAAATCTAAGAGAATCTATTTTGCGGTGACGAGGGAGCAAAATCGTGGAGGAAATGCAAGCATTAAAACACACTATAGCTAGACCTGTATTTATTGGTGGCACCACTTGTTTGACATCTTAGGCGCTTCTTAGATCAAAAGTTCCCTGAGCCTGCAACATTCACCACGTCTTTTGCCGCTATACATGGTCAGTGTTTCGGGACCGAAAGAGCGCGATGCGGTCAACCCGCTGGCACTTGCGAACTTGGTCGTCTTCGGCTAACGTGCTCAGACCTATATTATGGAGAACTAGTGCGTTGGGGATGAGAGCTAGGCGACTGCTCAGGAGACGCAGAAACGGATGGAGTTGAGTTGCAGCTAGTTAAAAGGGTGGGCAGGCTTTTCACTGATGCAGAAAATTAATGGGTGGTCAGAATTCGAGTGCAATTAAGCCAACGCAAGCCCAAAGTGTGTGTGGAGGAAGCTGTGTTACTCGAAAGTAAGCTGCTGGCTGGAGGGGAAGAGAGTGGTTGCGTGCAGCCTTGTGCCATGGTCGCAGTATGTCTTGAAGCATTCCTCCTCATCTGCTCCTTTAGCAGATTATCGTTCATCTCTTATCTTCCTGTAGTTTGCCTAGAAATAACTTCTGACTAGGTGAAAAGGTCGGCCGCAGACCTGCTAACGTGCAGGCTGGTAGCAGTCTAACAACTCTTCGGCCGGACCTCTCATCGGGACACCTCCTTGTGCGGTATTCAACCATGCGTTGGCGATGTCCTGAAGGTCTCTTTGAATGAGACCTCACGCGTACGGTTTTGTGTCCAACGCTTTCGTCTCGGAGTCGTCCACGCGGGAGTTGTCCGTCCTAAGGTTCACTCAGTCACTTAAATCTGCGCATGAACGATGTGAAATAATATTTATTATAATTACAATGATAATTGTAATATTAATTGTTAATTATTACGGTTACAATAATTGTGAAATGATCCACAAATGGCGGCGCCGTCTCTGCGTAAAACGGTGTATTAACTTATGGATTTTACTTGATTCACTCACGCATGGTTTCACAGACGCCGGTATCACTCAGTCGTAATTTGTTTCCCAGGCGCGACGAAACCCCCTTTTGCATACTAGAAAATGTATACCTTCTTGCGTATGATAGACCACTAATTGTCCATGGCCTTAACGCGCCCCTAAGGAGGCCTAATGCCTCTGGCTGTTCCATTTCCATCTCACATCGGTTTGACATCTCGACCTGCTACTGCGGCCACGAGACACAATGTGGGGCCAACGGTCGTTGCTGGGCTCCGCGACAGCGCTCAGCCTGGACGCAACGCGAAGCGACGCAACGCCAATGCTCGCTGATTCCTTTTTTGCCTCCCCCCCCCCTGATTTTGCCGCTTGAGGCGCCTGCGATGTGTTGGGTCATCGGAGCAACTTTCAAATGTATTTACATTTACTATTCCTCTGAGAGGCCTTTTAAATCGAAAAGGTGAGGACTTTTTTTGACTCCACGGAACTTCCTGCCATAAGCTAGAAAAAAGAGCGTTTTGTGACAAACTTCAACCGCTTCTGCCTATTTCTACCTCCTTTTCTCACTATCTGGGTAGACAAGATCTGGCCTCGCCGTTGACTTGAAGAACTGAAAACACCATTTATAAAGGTAGTAAACACGGGAGATCAAGAACACTTGTTTGAGTTGATGAAATACTGAATGATTAACGTTGCACGCAAACGCCGATTCGTCGGACGAAATGGGCGTCAGTGCGACCCACCCTCCTGCCCGGCTATGCCTCCCTGTCCAGATTCAGATAGGATGTTTACATTCAAAGTCGGCAATAAATCGTATCTGACGAAAAATTTTATCTATCCTGCGGTCATATTTTCCTGCTAAATCGGCCACAGTTGCGTGGATCCTGGCACAGTATCTGAGCCAAAAAACAATTCCAAGAATAGCGCGGAATTCAGGCGATACATCGCGGCTCGGTCACTTTGCGTGGCTTCGACAATAGTCCTCGACTTCGGTTAAAGCCACCTATAGCTCTGAGCTGCGCACAAAGTGTGGCGGAGGAGAAAAGGAAGGAGAAAAGCCGCCTTTCAAGGACCATTAGTCAGCAATTTTTACTATGGTTGAGGGAATTCGCACGAATTGAATGATTTCCTCCTCCATCACTCCCGGTATATTAACTTTTCCTGGGCTACAACGAGCGTCCTTGGCGCTTCTCACGATGGAAACTACTGGTACAGCTACGTGTTGACAAGACGTCAGGCTTAATAAAGTCTCGCCAGCTCAAGACATTGTCACGAAATCGCTAAGTGGTAGCCCCCGCGGTGGGCAGATCCCCCGCCCTCCCTGCAGGGGAAGAGTGCGCGTTAACGACAAGTCCATGACTTCCATAGTGGTCCCTTCAGATTGCATTTTACTACTTTTATATGACTCTAACGATTCCGCCGACAGTGCTGGAGGGTGCGCAATACCGGCGCGGTGCTTCCTGCCTTATTTGCAGCAGATGGGGCTAGTCACGCAATTGGCAGCGGAGAGTCCCAAATGAAAAACTGCCGGATTAATAGGCTTTTGTCAAATTAAATGCATAATATCGTCAATATCTATGCCATCCTTAACACTTGGACATTCACTCCACCCTCCGTTTTACCGCCGCACCCAGCGGAGGGAGATTGGACCCTTGCAACTCAGAAATGGGCCGACAGATGCTAGGCACCGACTATGTTATATGAACAAATTTGTGTTCTTAGGCAAAAACAACATACAATGGAGCGAAGAACATAATTTAAACTTTTGGCGTGTATCCGAGGCGGAGCGGTGACCGGATCTGACGAGGGCTAACCGCCACCCCTTTAAGGACACACACAGGTCGCCGACCCGCCTGTCTCTCTTCGCCAAACACACGCATGCGCAAGCAGAAGAGGCATGCACTAAATCAAAGGAGTGGGCATACGGCAGTTAACTGAGAAATATCCTACTGATTGTCTTTCACTGTCCTTTCTTTTTTCTCACGGTACAAACTGTTTTTGTGCTTTTAGCAGCCTCGCTGACGAAGCTCTTATAGGTGTTCTGATGACCTCCAGTCCTCCGATTTGTTAAGGTAGTGCCATGATTGGTGGGCGTGGGGACTTTCATGCATGTGTCCATCGGTTTGGTTTGCTTCTTATACCTACTTCTTTGGGATAGTGAGTCTTCAGTATCCTTGCCGGTTTGCCTTTTAAGGTTTAGGTAGCCTGCAGCATTGACATTGGGGTTGCAGAACGCCTTCGGGGGGCAACACCTTGGTTTTCTACCAAAAGTAGCATATAGGCCGTCGACTGCAAACCGCTGTCGACGAAATTCTTCGCAATTTCGAAACTTGGCCAGATTGGGGCCCGTCAGAGTAGACAGACTGGACCAGGGAACCCGAGAGAAGAAAGCGTGGTGCTTTGCGCTTTTGAGACTCAAACGTTTCTGCGGCTGTCTCACAAGCATTCTATAGACTATGTTGCGACAATCAGATGTGAGTTTCCCAACTATTTCAATGGGCAGATGAAGTTGCCAGTCTGGAGACAAGTGTTGACCTTTCATGTTCGCCCAAGGGATTGGCAGAAATCTAGGCAACACAGAATATTCAGTAAAGTGGGGCGGCGTGCTGCCTGAGTGTGACTGCGAGACTCAATCTTCTCGGAGCCGTCAAGTTAAAAGAACTATCTGCACAGATTGTGGCAAATCACTTCCACCTACCCGCATGCGGGCCCGCAGCGGCGGGACGAGGTGGGACGTGGAGGGTGGATGTGCGGGCGGCCCGCCACTAGGCGCCCCGGGAAGCCGGCATTCTATTTGGCGTCTCTGTACGTCTAAAACTCATCTCCACAGACTTCATAGGCCATTCAGCTAGGGGTGACTGTTAAACCCTCAGGCTCCCCGAAGATATGTTATTAGTGGATAAGAAGAGAACTAGCCAATCATCGCCCTCGCTTGGGACCATAACCTTTAGTAGAAAAAATGGAAGATGAGGGCCCATTTCATTCACACGAGGCATTTAAGCATGAGGCGAGGTTACGGGGACCTACTGTCAAATGATCGGTGGCAGGAAATTTGAGTGCGCCATCGGGGAAGGAAATGGGAAAAGTGCATCTCGTCGATGCGTTCTGCTTTTCTGAGTGGGTTACGCAAAACAACGCGTTAAGAGCTTACATTCCGTAGCCGAGGGTCATTTCCAGGATGATGTAGCCCAAGCCCCACGAGTCAACGTAGTGATTTGCCTCAGTCGGCTGGTTGTATATCTCCGGCGCCAAGTAAGCAGCATAGTAATATCTGGTTGGCGGATCGGTGCTGTCCACTTCCTTATCAATGAGGGCGGAAGTCGACTGACAGTGCGACTCATGAGCTGACTTTTTCCCTAAGCCCCATTCGGCAGAGAGTTTATTTTCACAGTCTCCATCCAGTTGTTGATACTTTCTCGTTGACACGAAGTATTTGGCCATTCCAAAGTCAATGAGTTTTGGGCGGTTTTGGTAGTCAAGCACCACATTTTCGGCTTTCATGTCCCTAGAGACGAAACCTTTATTCATTCTAAAAAGCGAACTCATGGTCTGTTGGTGCAGTGGGACGAAAAGGGCCCGCGGATGGGGTGAGTTGAGTGCGTGCGCGTTTTCATATGCAGCGTCGGCTGGCGGAAGAAGAATCGGGAGGACGGTTGCCCACTCCCACTCTGCCGCCGCGTGTGCAGCAAATGCCAGCAGGTTCAGAACACATTAATGTGTGTCCATCACCCGCCTATCCTTCACACTAGGCGCTTCACTGCGTTCTCTTATTTTGCTGCGGGCTCAGGATAGTAGGAGGGGGGGAGGCTCGAACTGGCCACCCCACTCAGCCTGCAGCATCAACATTTGCCATTAAGTGCGCTCAATCACCTCAAACCTCCTATTCACCAACATCGGCGATGGAAAGTGAGGAGATTGGCTTTGTGATTAGCAAAATTTTCGAGGTCAGCTCACCAAAACTTATAGGGGAATGGTGAAATTGAGGGTCTATGTGACTTTCAAACTGGAAGTGGCACTCGACGGGCTCCTGCAAATATTTGAGAGATTGACGCTTTGTCGCACAGGCTGCTGACGTAGAGCTAATATGAGACATAAGTGCTACCTTTCAAACTAACCAGAGCAGGTTAAAGGACTTACTGACCTGTAAACAATGCCTTTTTCGTGGAGGTAACCGAGTGCCGTGAGGATACACGCAGCGTAGTAGATCACGTAGCATTCTGGAAGCGTTCCTACCCGTGCGATGTGGTTCCAGAGACATCCCCCACTCAGGTATTCAAAGGCCATGAATAGAGCGTCGTCTGTTTCGTAGATGTGATATGTACTGAAAACAAGCACCAGCCATCGAAATTTGAGTGATTTTAGGCGCTCTGGCCAAGCTAACACAGTCTCGACGACTAACTGGTGCAGTGCGACCTCTTCAAACCCTATCACTCGCAAGGAGGTGTTCAGGGGGCCAAACGAAATTGATTTGATCCCCTTGCCGATGCTACGGAAAGTGAAGTCGGGTCGGCCAGTGACATCCCTCCACGGCGACACAGGCGGTTCCTGCCACGAAACGGTCTACAGCTAACATGATGCTCAGCAAAAACTCCACCCTGATACCCCACAGAAAACATTTCCTGTCTCTCGGTTTCTTCGCGAGACCGTGACACGGCCCAGGATCTGAATTCAACATCCACCCAGAAATTCTATTTTCTAATAGAAAAGCACTGCGAAACAATATATTTCGTATGCCACCCCGGAAGCCGTACTATCATCTGCCACAGAGCGATGTTTTTTGTGTGTTCCTTAAATAAAACACACCACCAGTGGAAGGGCAATGCCACTAAGGAGGAAGTTAAGCTAGTAGAAATAGAGGTTGATCGGGAAATGTAGGCTACTTGTAGAAGGCGTGAGGGCCTACGATGGAGTGAGAAGTGGAAATCAGGTGTGGAAGAGTGAGGCAAGTAATTGCCGAAATGGTGAAAGCGAGAAGAGAACCGAAAATAGTGATGCCCTGAGGCAAACCACCTTTTGGAGTATGCGACAAAGTTGCGCTTAATGCAGTCCCACGTCCTCCCCACAAAAGCTCCCGCCTGCGCGCTAAATGTATAGGAGAGAGTTTAAAACTATTAGAGAAAGGAGGCGATTAAAGGAAAAGTTCCAGACCACGCAACAGCATCGGTTGCCTCGGATTTCGTCCCATTTCTACGCATTATAAATCGGTGCGTTTGATTTCTCAAATTTCCATGTGACAAGATTGACAAGAAAAAAGAAATTCGCAAAATTCGAATTCTGGCTTAGGCTATGGTTAGCGCGGCGCATCCCTCTTTATGTAGTAAACAGCAGTTTTAGAACTGCTGAACATCGTTTTTAGGTAGAAGTCCTCGCAGCCGGCCTTGTAAATTAATGATTGGGCATATGCGGTGACCTGAGGATTCGCTCTCCCCTTTTGTCAGGAGGAATCGGAGAGACGAAGAGGGGCAGCGGGGAGAGCGGAGGCCTCTGAAGTGGCGTCTCGTTCGGAGTGGGTAACTGCCAAACCGAGACTACCTCGACTGATTTGGCGCCTCTGCTCACGTTCCCTCGAGGCAATGGGACACCTCACGTAAAACCGCAGCCTGAAGCCCGGCTAAGAGGGCACGAGCCATTGACGGATGGAACGACAGATTCTGTCACGGCGAGGTCTCCCAACCGGCAGGAGGCACCCGAGAGGCGCCCGGGATTGCGGGAGAGACTGCCGGCTGAGAAAGTGCGCTAAACGTGTTTAGCAGACGGAGCCTGGAACAGTCCGTTTCAAAAACTACCTCGGTGCACACTGGCAGCGCGTGAGGCGCTCCGCCGTGAACAACAATTTTGTGTCTGCAGCGTAGCGCTGCCTTCCGACAAAATATTCAGCAAGTTAGGCGGTTCCTAGCATCGCTAATGACATACTTGACGATGAAGGAGTGATGGAGCTTCTGAAGAATTTTTGCTTCTCGCCGCTCTATCAGCCAGTTTTTTTCACTTCTACCTTCTCTCGCCTTGAACTTGAGCGCATACTCCATCGGGGTGCTCAACACATACACCCACGCCACTGTGCCCTGGCCTCCGGTGCTCATCTTAATTGGATTCCTCGGTATGAAGTCGTTGAGGGCGGGTGTGGAGCCCGTCGTGGCCACCAAATTGCCGTTGAGAGTCTCCTGCCCTGTCGTATGCCACTCGTAGAGCACAGGCCCGGCCTGCAGCGTGGCCATTCGCTCCGCCTTCATGCATATGCAAGCTTTTTCATTTGAAGTAACTTCGTGTACACCTTTGGGACAGAGTGTCTTAAAAGAGTCGGGTGTACGCTTTTCGCTCTCTTTGGTGATCTGCTGAGTTGCTCTTTCATTATCAGTACTTGGTATATCATTAGGCTTAGTTGCGTCGGGAGAAGAGTGAGTTGTAGTGAAAGCGTTCGGCGATCCCCTTCTAATGGAGGTTGAGGAAGACGTCTGACCTAATCTATCACCGCCATTTGGAGTGCCTTGGGAAACAAGATGGGCAAATGTAGCCTCGCTAATCCTTGCAAACTTAGCCTGTGCGTGCACTAAAACTGAATCAGAGGTGGTTTTGGAACTAGGCCTTAGAAGTGGGCAAACTAAGTCATACTAGCGCCTGTTTGCATGCAGCTATCATCACAAATTATATATTCACTAAGCATTATCAAAACAGAGGTGTGCTACAGTTGGACACCATCTCTCACAAAAAATATTTTCTTATGCTTCAGTGCTGTACAGCGTTATGGCGGTTGCATTGAGGCGTCCTTTAACACACCACTGTGAGATGAAGACCTACCACAAGTATTGTTGTGCGCCTCAACAGAGCGTTCGACCTCACATCGCGAGGAATCTTGAGTTGGTTGATAACCATTGTCGGTCCAGCGTTCACTGCGACTTGGGACGTTGCCAGCTTCAATGGCCCTCGTTCGAGTTTTATTTGCACCCTTTTGACTGGACGTCGGTACCCTCCTCTTGGAGAACCTCGGAGCTGAATTCGCCGCCAGCGATCGCCGCTCCCACTTCTCGCCTGCATTCCTCCGCAAGGGGCACGTTCTGTGCTCGACACCGGAGGCAGATTGTCGCGCCTGATAAGGCTCGCATCCTTTTGATGGTCTACCAACATTTATATCTGCTCGTTGTTTCTGCTCGGGAAATATATGCCGCTGGTTCAGATGTACTATTTTTCGTGGTAGATTGTGCTTGTAGGCGGAGTAAGACAACCGCACGGCATCCACTCGTGGAGTATCCTCGCTATAATACCGTATTCGGCTGCTTGCAGTTTTTGGATTCATTTTCTGATACAAATCGGAAAGAATGGTCGGCCTCTTTCCCGACCTGGCGTAAAATTCTCTGTGTAAATGTTCGCCGCTCAGGTTCTTGTCGCGTCGCCTCCCGTCACGTTCGAGCCCGTGGCCGGTCTCAAAGTGACGCGCGCACACATCGCGTCTGCTGTTTTGCCAGTCCACTGACTCCGATAGCGTCGACGTGCATTTCCCGTCGTCAGCTGAAATAGGAGCGTTTTTAAATTTGCCTGCTCTCCAAGATGCTTTTACGTCCCCCAACTCCGAGGGTTTGGCTGTCGAATTAACTATAGCTTTAAAAGTCAGTTGTCCGTTTTCTAAAGCATCTGCTTGTCTTTTCCTCGGCAAATTGAGCTTAGCGCAGTCGAAAGTGCCTAATTCACTCTGCTGTTTGCCAGTGATGTCGCTGAGGGGAGGACAAAGATCCTTCCTCTCCACTTTTATGATCGTGGGCATACTTTGGCCTAGTGCCTTGCGGAAGTTTCTTCTTTGGTCTGATGGCTGCGACATGTCGTCTGGCTCGCTTCCAGATACGGCTGAGAAAAGACGTTTAAATTGATCTTTGACGCACGTGTTAAGTCCCCTTCTGAAAAGTCCCATTAGATGACGTGAACCAGCAGAGTCACAAGCATCGTCGTCCCCAAAGCGGTGGTCTGGACGTCTGGTCTGTTGGCCTGTGTCGCGGGTGCGGGAGGAGTGGACGACTTGGGTGGAGGCACGCAGTTCTATTGATTGCGGCCCACGTGCCGGTTTGAGCGACTTCACCGTCCAAATCGAGGAAGCGGCAGACGGGCGGGTCGGTGCCGCAAGTGTCTGTCATGCAGCCATGAAGAACACTCTGTTGGCATCAAATCCGCGCTCGCGCCTGCTGCAAATCTGCGAGCGTGGAGCTCACTGCGAACCTCACGGGAGACACCATTACGCGAACTCGTGCTCAGCATCGTCGCAGAGCGCGCCCTAGTAGTGGACCCCTTCACCGCCTCCCAAGGTTGCGAGAGTGACGGAAGAGTAAAGGAGAGCAATTTCACTTTCCACAATTTTTCTGCAAAACATTGCTTGTACAGACGGGCTGACAATTCATGTGGAGGGCTGCGATAGAAGACACTAACCCACTAAGGGCTTACCGGAAGGAGGGTTGCACGGTGACAACATGCACCGGAAAACATTGAGCCTGGACTCACCTATCAACCGGGAACGCAATCATTTTGACGGTTTGATACCAAGCGAAGTCATGAGCGTGGCAAACGAATACTCTGTTGTGTAGCTTTGTGAACCACGAGCAGTCATCTTTTGGGAAACTCGCCTAAACTACGACTTCTCGCGGCACTCAAGAGGGTTTTGCTGGGAATCCCAAAATGACGGCCAAGTTTTCCCTCCAAACCTCGGGGAAGGCGTGCCGTATGATGTTACGGGGAACATATCCCCAGCTTGTCTCCGTTTATTCCGCTTAATAAGATCCCTACTCGCCGTCGTGAAGCACTAGGATGACGCCAGCTGTAGTCTTTCTCTGTCTCCAACAACTGGAATTGAATCGAACGCATGATGTTGGAAGGATATGTGAATTTTTAGCATTAGATGTCAGATTTGACGGTGTATTAGGCAAAACCTAGCTTTCTTCTCCGCTTTTCCCCCCTTCCTCCCTCTCCCTCTTCTCTCCCTACGCAAGATCTTTCTTTCTTTCTCTAGTATTCTGCGACGGCTAGTAAATTAAAGCACTTTAGAGCAAGTTCTTTCTCCCGATGGAGCGATGTACTTAGTCGCGCTTGGCAGTATTACGCCTAACAAGGGAGTAAAACTGGAAAAACTGCGATTTCGTTGGGTCGTCATTAGGCACTGTCATCCGAGGTAAGGAAAAAAAAAAGGAAAAGAGCACAGAATCCCTAGCCCGCCAAATGTGTAAATATGGCACGATCATGCAGTTTCGGCAGTTGCATGTGCTGGAAGGGAAGGTGTGCGGTTCAGGCTCCGAGGCAAGGTGTTATCCCAGTCGTTTTTTAAATGGCCTTGATGAGGTGGAGAAAAACCACACTCACCTAACTCTGCACTTGGCAACAGGGGTCTTTTAGCCTTCCCAATTTAGTTTCTGCGTCGTTCATCAAAGTGGCATCCCAAGTGTCTGGGTCATTAGGAATTCACCTTCAGCATAGTAACCTCCGCCTTTAGGGCCGGAGAGGGACCGGCAGGGGACACGACACAGTTTCTCGGTGTCGCCAAATAACTCGCGGCGACTGGACGTTTTCTAAGTTGGGGTAGCGAAGTCGAAAGCTCCTGACAAAATTTCGTGTCGTTGGTTATGGCTCGAGTCCAGCCATAGTGCAGAAAAATTTAACAGTCTTCGCAAAACATCTCACCCTACGACAAAAACTAAGTATATTAGTAATTGCAGGGGTTTTTAGAGAACTTCCTCATCTCTTTTTGGAATACTACGAGAAATTCGTGGAAATCCGCCAGTCTTATGGACTTGTTGTTGCTTAAAATGAGTAGAAGTGGGGCGCCTACACCTACACGACAGGTCGAGACGGATTTCCCACTATTCCTTTGGCCACGCCTTCCGTGTTGTGACCAAAGTGGCTTCCAAAACTGGCGAAGCTACCATTTATTTTTAGCATTTCAGTGGGCAGAGGAGTGGTAATTGCGTGAGAGGATCGCAATCTTCACCAGGGGACACCATCACCTAGTTATAAGAAGTGTCTGAATGGTCAACCTTTTTCAGTCTGACATCAGTTGCACATAACGCGGTCTTTTGAGAGTCACCACCGCATGCCTTTGGTTCCACCCACCAGTGCTCGTTCCACACCGCACGCTGCCATTAGCCTATACAAACATGGCGACTGGCAACTGCTTCCCTCCTGGCCGGAGCATTTGCCCCTGAGAAGGCGGGCAGGCGCGTTCCCTAACGAAGTCGCCATCTGTCTGGCAGTTGAGCAATCAGCTCCGAGCGCCCAAATGACAGGTCGTAGTTCGCGGTCCTGACAGGCGACCGTGTGTGCCGACCGCCGTACAAATGAGCCGGGATTGCTCGGCAGGACGCGGAGAAGGTTTAAAGTGGACGGGTGCAACTGTGGGGGCGCGGCGTAAAAGGGCCGGACGAATTGCAAAATGCGCTCCAAAGAAGGCCCCAAATATTCCAATCGGACGTCAGTGGATTTAAAATCGCTATCTCCTATGAGCGTTGCTGTGGCACTCTGTACATATCCCAAAGCCTGTGTTTCGAAAAGCCTCGCTGTGGTGCTTTCCTCGAGGGCATCGGCTGAATCGTCGGCCAACTGGTCGACCAGATGTCCGCTTGTGTTGCGGCGGTCTTATCAACTCTAAGTTTGTATTCCCCGGCGTCACACTGAACACCGTGTATGGGGCGTAACTTTGGTGAGACAAAATTTCGTGCTGTTTTCAGAACTTTTTATACTTCATATGCTATATTTACTGTTGCAACGAAAAAAGCTGTCATGGGGATCGAAAAGACACCTTGGCGCAAGTTACAAATCAAACTGAGGATCGAGTTAAAATATTTCGGATAGAATTTCTGAACAGCGCAAATGTCCACGTGGTCAGTGGGAATGGCAGAGAGGCTTTCAGTTGATGCCGAAACAGGCTTGCTCCCGGAGCTCTACTGCCTTCCAAACGCAAGCGTAATTGGTAAATGGGCACGATCGCGGGAGGTTCTAGACTGCTGCTGAGGGGAAGCCCGACGACGACGCAGCTGACTCTTTTCCTCGTCAATTTACGTCATCGTCTTGAGGGTGGATCTTCTCCCGCGAAGTGTCAAAGTCTCTTAACCCATCCGTAAAATAGGCGTTTAAGAGCATGCCTTCCTCGTCCCTTTCGGCTCAGCCCGTCAGTCGAATTCTGTCCTCCGTTTATCCAGCACCGCATTACGCGCCCTCGTAAATAAGAGTACACCCAACGCGGATCCAAGTACTTTACTAGCTCTAACAAATGTCGGCCGGTAGGACGAGGGCCGCCGGAGACCCTTTAAATCGCCTTGTTGACGCACCCGCTGATGAATGCACGGCTTTTCGGCGTTGGGACTCATTAGCCATGAGAAATAATTTTATCTTGCCCACTGTTTGCGGGTAGTGGTTTGACTTAAACGAGCACCACTTGCACAGGCAAATTCTCACTAATGAGTTTGGTGAGCGCGCAGGCAGAGTCGCAGCTCCCGAGAGAAAGAAAAATATGTCGCCCTGACGACGATTCTTTGCAAAATATTGCCACTGGTAGTACAAGTGCACTGGTGTTGCGAAAGCCCTGCGTAATGTGCTTCTTAGGCCAGATTTGTGCATTTTAATTAAGTACTTAGCGGTGGGTGAGCTGGAGTTTCCGGTTGTCCCCCGATAAGAGGAAGTGATTGTGACCGTGCTTTGATGTTATCATAGGGCGATTGGGGAGCAACAATCTCGCCTGAGGGAATCAAACGGTCCACCCGTGCCAAACGCATCGGGGTGGCAAAATTCCACAATATCTGTCACTTTCTCCTTCGTGTTTAGGGACATGGG
This sequence comes from Dipylidium caninum, assembly GCA_017562135.1. Taxonomy (NCBI): domain Eukaryota; kingdom Metazoa; phylum Platyhelminthes; class Cestoda; order Cyclophyllidea; family Dipylidiidae; genus Dipylidium; species Dipylidium caninum. Next base: position 571,126 of record QEYB01000556.1, on the reverse strand, counting down.
ACGTGTATTTGTCTCCCGATCCGTGCCCTAGGCTGTGAAAATTCTTGGCGGAGAAAGCAGCACTTAAGTTTGCTCGCGTTTTGCGTGGCAGTAGCTCCACTTTTAATAACCGTCTGCGAGCTTACATCCCATTGGCTGAGCCTCGGGACACCACATTCGCAGTTCTTAACTTCGTTGAGTTTGACCTCGGTTCTCCACTTCGGCTGCGTCGGGGCGGAGAGAAGACGGCCCATCACTCCCTGCGCGCATCGACTGCTGGACTGCACGTGGTCCGAGCGGAGTCTCCAGTACTGCACACCACCGTCCAACTCAGCTCGTCCTCCCGTCATACGCCAGGTGAGTGCTTCTGCCTCCGTCTTCCATGTTGAAAGAATGCGCCAGTCGTAAGGTGTGGCCTCCGCATACAAATTACCGGCCTCACACCCTGCGTGGGAGCCCCTTTAAGGGCACCGGTTGAACGCGTCAAACATCTGCGTGGTGAAAACTGCTTCTTCCCCTTTTCTTCCACAGTTATTTGCGTTATCGGTGGAAAATTATCCGCATCCTTTTTTGGTCCCTTAACACTACGCCTGGGCCTTAACGTCCAGAGGCAACTTTCCTAAAAACAGCGGGATAGTTGAAAAAAGGCTTTACTGGGGCGGGGGGCTATTCACGCCACACTTCAGCAAGTGGATGCACCTCCCATCACCCGATGGGCGGACGACCAATACCCGTACGCTTGTTTGGGCTTATTTATCACTCCCCCAACTAAGAACCATGGAACTGCGAGGTGACGGGCCTGGTGAGACGCACACCAAGCTCGCCTTTAGCGGCCACGACACGATCACGGAGCAGGCAGGGCCGACCACTCGATGTGGTGCATTACGTGTAAGGCACCTCCAATTACCACTAACACTGCTGGTTTCTTGACCCGATGTCAAGGAGATTTGCAGTGTCCATTGAAGAAGATTGTCGGCCCCTCCACCACTGGTCCCTGTCCCGCCCGCTTTGCTGTCCTCCGTCAAACCTGCCAGACATTCATTAGGAAGGAGTGGGGAGCATTTGTTAATTCACCTGACGAAATACGGACAATCATGGCTTATTTTCGTAGACTTAAGCAATTGCCACTATCACTTGCGTTATCTGTCAGCGCCACGGAGCCATAAGTTAAGTGGATAACTTGTGGCGAAATTAATCATGACGCCACTTTGAATAGACCTGTTCAGTCACAACAAAATGGTGGGAAAATGGAGGAGGTTGGCGTACCAATGGGTGCCTCCGAAGTCTTTACTTCCTGCCGGGCTGTGTGATCTTATCTCTCCCGACGATCACCCACCGACTCGTGGGTTTTTGGGGCGGTCGGAAGAGAGGACTTTTTCTTTTCCTCCTGGAGACCTTGGTCTTGCGGGTAGGTTAGCAATTTTCGTACACAATAAACAAGGATTTCGTCCAGGAATTTTTATTCATATATTCAAAAATCCCTTCCTGCCCTCAATGTGGCAACTCAGAAGTAAAATATCACATGGACGTAAACAAATGTGCGGTCACTGAGACCAGACGACTTCAGCATATGAAAACTTGTGCAATTTAAATGACTGTGAAATAAAATATTGAACCTTGTTATTTCTTCATCGCCAGTTATTCTTTTTTACTTTTAGACAAAGATGCAATGCTAAATCAAGGGGTCCGATCTACGGGGCAGAATCATGTTTCTTCAAAGTCCGATCTCATAGGCACACCCGCCTCCCAGATCTTTGCCCCTCAGCACAAGCGCGCGGTCGAAAACATCAACAGACAATTCGACAGGATCGTGAGTAGCTTCTTCCCCTTACAGGCGCTCCCTTGTAGATGAACAGGAAAGGCAGCGTTGAGAGTAGAGCGCCGCTAAGTCCCAGGGGCTCACCTTCGACTCCCCCTTCCAAGCGGATCGGGCATGACGATGTGAGACTTAGACGCTGTCTGTCTAAAATTACAAAAGTTGCCCAATCACCACTGGTTGCAAGGTACCAAGAAAGTTGTGCTTTCTGACCGCAGCTAAGTCCTTTCTCCCAATGCGTCTGCACTCATTTTCTCCCACGCGGTCTTGCGCCGGGCAGTGAAGAGTTTGTCGGGCATCCGACTGCTAACGCCGCCTCCTCCGCCCCCGGCGGGCAGGAGCGGCGGAGGCTCCTGCTGCCCGCTGAAGGAACCACCGGGGACCCGCGCTAAATGGAAGCTGCCTCCCAAACGAAGAGCGCAATTGGCGGCAGTAGGAAATGGCGGTCGGAAGCAGCGGCCGTCAGTATATGATGACTAGTGGAGGGAGGCGACAGACCGGAGATGATAGATGTCTCGGACGGTCGAGAGGTCGGACTGTGGTCTCCGAGCCAAGACGAGGGTTGAGAAACCTCCGGGGCCCCGCTTCCTGTCGCTTGGTGCGCCAGACGGCGTCTGATTGCGCCCACACCAAAGACCGGTGTCGGCGCTCCACCCCGCCACCCCGAGGGCCGCCTCGGCTGTCGCACATGCGTTAAGCTGACACCGCGGCGTTCGTCACCCAGCGGGGGTCTTCAATTGTCTCACCGACACGCAGACCCGATTAGCCTCGCCGAAACGCGCATTTGCACCTTCAACTCAAATAACGTCATAGAATGACTGTTTGCGCCTGTGCCGTGCGTCGCTGGACACCGTATGAATTGTCGCAGCATTCTCAAATGCTGCGGGAAAGTTTTCGGATAAATTAGGCATTAGGCTTGCTCGTGAGAAAGAGGGGAATGTGGTCGCGCTTCTCCCACTTTTGTCAAGCCATTGCACTGCACGCATATTCTGCAACCCCTCTTATTAGTAATTTTGCCTGCTTTAGAAACAAAAGGTTTGCCTTTTCTACGACCTCGAGCCCGACACGCAGCCCCTCGTGGACGAATTCATAAAACCCGGCCAAGACACGCATTCACATGTTAATAAAATGGCAGAGAGGAGAGTAAACAACTTCGAGTAAGTTTCTATCGCCGCCTTCTGTGGACTTTTCCATCTCAGATCTGCATTAATGGTAATGGCACTTAATCTCCCCCTCACCTCCGCCTCCGCTTCCCCTCCCCCCTCGGCCGAGAGTATTCACTACAAGACACTCTTCGGCAAAGATACGAGCGGCTCCGAACTTCAGGCGGCTTCGCATTCAGCGTCCTTGTGAAAGGGATTGGCACGCCAGGCGGGTGGACGTCACTCCAGACTGCTAAACGTTGGCTTTCTTCAAACAGACTGGTGAAGGTGTTTACCACGAAAATGGCCGCAAAAGCCCGAAAAAGCGTACCTCGTCAGGACCTCTGGAGCCAACCTGCATGTCCCACTCCGTGCTCGAGGAGTACAAAGGCAACAAGCCTTGCAGCCCCAGTCGCGACACAGGAGCAAAACCACACTGATCACAGCGTTTTTCACCGTAGACCCTAATTTCGTCTCTTCATTGGATGGCCACATCAGCACTCTGAATTCAAGGGGAACATTGCCACGAGATGACGGAACCAATGGAAAGCCACTGATAGCGTGGAGTAATGACAGATGAATACTTTTTTACGTAGCGGGATTAAGGCACTGTTTAGCTAATCCAGTGATCGGACGCCAGGCCTACGTCCTTTTATGATGCGACGACGATTGCGTCTGCGTAAGTATAATTGCGTGAACCTCCAGTGGAGGAGATTAACACCTTCGGCCATGACATTTCGTAATGCCACAGACGCCTCGCGCATTAGCGTCGTCCCAGGGCATAAGACGAGTTAAAGCGCATGTCTGGTGCACTGAGCCGGGGCACTCGTGGTCTCTGGATCGCCCGCCTCCAGCAGTAACACCAGTCGGGGGCGAAATTTCTGTTTGGATTTTTTTCGGTAACTCTTCACTGGATTTACGGAGAAAATCTGGTATCTCCACCTGAGAAATCTCATTGGATGAATAATGCCCTTTACCTCCTCCTCCGTCCCCTTCTCCCCAAAACACACCTAATGTTTGCGTGGTGAATTCTCACAATTCTTCTAAGGTCCCAAGCCCTAGCTTGGCTCGTTGCCCGCCCCACTGCTCGTCCCTCTCTTTAAACAAAACAACACTGTTTAAAATTCTCTCTCAACTTGAGCGAAAGAAGCGGGTGCAGGCAAGTTAGCATCGGTAGTTCTTTGTAAGTTTGCGTAAAATAAGCTTATACGGTGGTAGCTGCGTCTGTCGATGCTGCATCGCCCACTTCTCGCCTCCCACCCATTATCTGTGGTGGCAGTTGTGACTGCATGTGGAAAAGCCTTTTACCCCTTTTCTAACTAGCTTCTACAAGACTCTCTAAGACCATTTCAACCGTTTTCGAGGTACACTTCATTGAAAGAAGCGCAAAAACTCTCCGCCAGCAGCAGCTCAAGGTTGGGGGGGGGGGGGGCAAATTGTGAGAAGTTATGTGTCTCTCCCGGTACTTCGATGGTCTTTGGCGGTATTCCCAATCCCCCTCTAATAGCGTAAGACGTATGTATCTTCCGGACAGAAGTTATCTTCTCTTTGTGGAATGAAGGCTAATTTGATGGACTTGTCAGGTTCGCTTTAGTTGACGGATTCCAGTTTGCCAGTGGTACATGCAAGTGAGGGATAATTTTCATACTTTTACCCAAGTCCAAAACGATCCATTACGTCTCCATTAATAACTAATTCCATGCTCTAAATGTACGTCAGAGTGGTAGGACCCCAAGGCTGGCTCTAAGTCGTCAAAAGTCGGCAGAATATAAGTGCTTCAATTATTAACGTAGAGGAGGACAGGGATGCCGAAATAGCCCGGAGGTCTTGCGGCCAAGCGCAGCTAAGTGAGCATAGACGGGAAAGACACAAAGTCTATTACTTACCGCAATATTTTGGCTCTAAACATCGGCTCTCTTGTTTAGTTTTGTACATCATGATTTACCAGTTATGAACTATTTCCGATTATTTTATTAGACATTGAGGAAATATGTGCATCTGAATTATATACTTCTCTTTGCGATATACAGTCACAGGAGAGTCGCAATCATTTGGCTCAACACAGTGGGAGGTCTACTCGAAAAGTGTGCTTGGGTGTGGGAGCTGAAGGACCCGCACAATCAAATGTGCAGCTTGTCGAATGTCACAGTGATGCGACGCGGTGTAAGAGATGATGGCCTTCGCTACCAATATAATCCCCGTTTACCCTACCTGAAAACGACTTTTTTGTTTGGCAATAATTGTGCTCGTTCTTGGCAAATTATTCGCCCGTCTCTGTGTCTGTTACTTCGCTCTTATCTCGTTATCCTCTCAATTTTAGTTTGCCGTCCCATGTATTGACTGATGGCGAGACAAGTAGTAAGTGGATTTTGCCAACCTTTTTTTACGCCGCTATCGCTGGTGCTTGCGTGCTCATTAAACTTTAATTTTATCGCGAGCTAAAATACTACTACTAAGACGATTTGAGTATATTGACTATTATTCGTCATTTCACCGCCTCTGATCGTCTGTTTCATTAATCTTTTTCACTGTCTTTCTTCCCTAGAACTAAAAATGGATTACAGTCATTTTCCGGACGGACTACTAGAGTTTGAGCAGCCACTAGAAAATCAGGTCATCGAAATCGACCCAGTCCGGGGTGAACAATCGCATTTGCACTTGGTATGCCGTCTGGCCCATGTGGAAGGACGCGCCCAAGTAACTTGGTTCCATAATAACTCACAAAAACTACCCCTTGCACAATTCAGTACATCTTTTGATGGTAAGACAGCACGCCTAAGTGCTGGAAATCTGAGACCCGAGTACTCAGGCAGCTACGCATGTGAAATCCGTCTTCCCCCTGGCTCATCGACAGCCTACACCCAGTGTGAAATAAATATTCGCAGAAAGTCGCAATATGGTGGGTATTTGTGCGCATTTTGAAAGGGGTTTCTATTAAAATTTCATCAGCTTAGAAAAATTCGTAACAAGGTCACTTCAGATCACCATTTTAGCCTGATTGTGCGTGTTAATTTCGTAGGCGAGTGCCGAGCACGACAAACCTTTCAAACAGGGTTTGGTCTTTGGCGATAAATGTGACGCACGACTAAAACTTTCGGCCAACTTTGATAAACGTCCCCATAGCATTTACAAGCTTCAACTCTGCACATCTAGGGAAGAACTTCCTTCTCGCTAATTGTTTAACTGAAAATGAAATCTAAGCACCAACGATGGCAGAATGGCCAAGGTGGCCATGCCTCATTTACTAGCTGGCGGCAAGGAGGAGGAAACAGTCTCCCTCATCAACCCAATCATGGATATTAACACCCTTAAATGTGATGCAGCGAGTTGTCATAAGTGGACCCTAATAGCGCATCACCGGCTCTGATGGAATGGCTTGCTCCACTTGAACTGACGACTGACACCTATATTTTCTCATTTATTTAGAAAATGCACATATCTGACATTAAATATTCCCCTGATTTTAAAGGAAAAATACATATCTTAGACAACAATGCCGCCTGTTTCTCCATCCCTTCCGAAGCAGATTCTCACAATCCCAGGACTCGAAATCGAAATTGCGCATCCCCTCAACGAAATCGACGCGATCACCTTTCCCCAAAGTTAGTTTGCTATGAGCTCCAAGTGTGCATGCATCGACTCGTATTCAGCTAACCTTTTCGCAAATCCTCCTAACTAGAGCCGCATGTGACACTCCAATGCCCAACACTTCGTCTCTTTGCTAAAATCAGAAAGTGTTGAGGTTGTAAAAAGAGGTTTTGACTTCACTGCTTCACGTTTGCCTGAGTCGAATACCCCTTATGCTCATCGAATAGCAGAAAAATCCTGACTTTTCTTATTGAAACTATTTGCAGTCACCAGAAGTCATAAAGTCCTTCTGCATTAACTTTCCATTCGTAGGGTGGCGATCGTCTCTCCCTTCAAAACATTCATCACATGTATTACTGATGCCACTCGGTACAACATTGGCTCGATTGTTTTGTTTTGCTATGATCCTAGGAAGTGTGTAGGTTACGGAGAGGCACTTCGAGTAAGCACAATTCCTCCTCGAACATCTCCGCCGCGACCTCCCGCTGCGCCACCATTGCCCGCACCGCCACCGTCGCCTCACCCGCATTCACTAACTTCTCCGACGAATTTCATGGAAAAGCAGAAAGAGGACGCAACACCAGATTATGATGACGAAGACGACACTTTGCCGACCGACAACTACAACCTTCGGGCTGGCGCACGGCGGCATGTATGCGGCGAATTTAGGGGAGATAATGAGTTTGCACTGCCCCATATAGCGATTGCCCAATCTCCTCATTTTATTTCTCACTGTATAAGGTTCTCTCAAAGTCGCTCTCTGGCTACCTCATAGTTCACAACGAACTCCATTTCATTGTTCTTCTGACTCGAGTTGGTGCTGTCTTCACGTATGCCCAAATTTTCACCTCCCCTCTGCAGCATTCACTCGGTCGGAATGAACAATACCATTGCGTGTCTGCTAGAAGCGACTGTGTACACCCTACACCGGCTGAATATATGGAGCTCCGAACGCTGAGTGATGTCCCGGGCCTGCCGGAAGACGAACTCTCGGAGGAAGTGAAGGCTGTCTACGAAACGCCAAGACGACCCCGAAGCCGCAGTTACAGTTCCGCCTGGCGAGGCCGTACTCCTGCAGCTTTTCCTCTCACCAGCCTCCCAGAGCCCAGGGTCATTTTTATCAATACATCACCTCAGGCGGATGTCGTGTGTCGGAACTGCTGTTGTGCCTGTCATCGCAACCATTACGTGTACTTCGGCACTGAAGGGTATCCCATAATGAATCAAACGGCACATATGTCTGTGGGTTCGCTTTGCAAAAGCCCGACCGCCAAAAGGTACAACAAACGCATCTCCTTCAATCCCGACTCGGAGCTCTGTTACGAAGAAGGGACAGGAATGGAGGCGGCATGGGCCCCGCTACGCAGCAAACTCCTGACCGGCATCCGCGTGAGACTCTCGATGTCGGCAATAAACCACCGCAGTGAGTTGCGCGCGTCGCAGGCCGCCTCTTTTTCGAGGCATTTTCCTCATTTATCTCTGAATTTGTTAGTTGTCAGCCTTAGGCATTATCAAAAAACAGTGGGAGCACCGTTGACATCATGTTGAGTGAGGAACGATGCGGAGCACACACACCCGGTTCAAATCGTCTTGTTCTCCGTTGTGTTTTGTGCCTAACTGCATAATTAAACAGTCACTAACTAAATGAGAACATAATTGTTTTTATGGTAGAGTTCATTCACTTCTTGCCGGTTAGGAGTCGTGTCCCCAACACTGTCCTCATCTGTCTTGTCAGCGGCAATTCGTTCAACCAGGTGAATGACTTAGAAATACGTCTTTTCCTTCCTTAAGTCAGGTGCCGACTGTGTCCTGTTCTCGCATCACTCAGCACGCGACTGTCAAACCACCGTTGAATTGTCGTCCCGATGCTGCTTGGACTTCGGGTCCGGAGAAGTATTTGCCCAAGGACAACGAGGTGCAAAGCCCAGAGGCAGCAGCCGCTGCCAAAGCGACCATCAAGAGGGTTTTGGAGTCACGAATGTGCGAGTCCGCCAATAATAAGACTCTTAGCACAATGAAAAAAAAAGTATTCCCTCCATCTAAAAAAGAGCCGGAATCGATTATAACTGATAACAGACACATTAAAGATAAGTGGGCGAATGAAGAGAAGTCGCCGGTATTGCCGCCGGGCGTGATATCACCACCGACTCGGGAAGGCGTGGACGCCGACACGCTGGACGGCGACGGAAAGGCCGCAAAGGTGCGTTTTATGAACGCTCTGGCGCGCTTTCAGACGGGGGCTGCACCGCGACCAGGTCAGTGGCTGGCTGCCATTTTTATTTATTTGTGGAAAGTGTCTGACGTGCTTGTTTACCTTGACAAAAGAAAAGGGACCGAATAGGCCGGTGATTATTCAGGCACAAGTCTATGAACCTGAAAAAAAATCGTCCGAATGTGCGGAAGGTCCCTCTTGCCAACCGGACGAACTAGAAATACAAAATATTCAAACAGGGAAGAAAATGTCACCCCGGAAGACAGAGAAGGAAGCACAGAGGAACCAGATTCTTGGCAGCACTAACGGTTGTCAGACTGTTCGCCAGCGGCACATTCAACCAAGCGAACACTTGCGAGGTAATTTGGGGAAGAGAATCTAAGAGCAGAGAAGACCAGCGCATGTGATGTAGATGTTCTTACACTTCAGCCCCTCCCCTTCCGCAACGAAGTGGTCATCTCAGCTCTGCCTCAGGCAGGGGTAGTCTAGTTCATTTGGTCAATACCAGCAAATAACCACCGGCAGAATTTCATGTACACACCCAAGGTGCTTGTGGCGTTTATATTTTTTAGACGTAAAGGCGAATACTGAGATTGCGCAGAAGAAGAATCTCGGAAATTCGCCGAACGTAGGTCACGTCTCTCGAAGCCCCTTTTCTGCGCACCTGGGCGCGGGCGCGCAGAGCACACCGGTTTGGAGGACGAAGTCCAATGGCAGTGTCCACTCCGCCTCGATTTCGTCAACCGATCATCCCACTACGACGAGGCCGCGCGCCACTCAGCGGGAGTCCGCCAATGCGCGACGCCACGAGCCCGCGCGAGGCAATGCCCCATCCGGTGAAGGTGAGCGGGGGGAAGGGAGAGGGGAGCGAGGCAGGGGCCGCCCTGAGAGAGGCGGAGCTTGAGCACTCGTGTCTCAGAGAACCTCAGTCTCGACATGACTGGGAGCCCGAGAACCCCGATGCCCGTCGTTTATTGCCGCAATATGGGGTCACTGGTAGGATCAGGCCGTGGTAAGATTTTAAGATGTTATAAAAATCATAAAAACAACGGACTAATGACCGGATAAAACAAGTTTGATTTGTGGCCAAGTGCAAACGTCCCACTCTATCGGAACGACTGAGCGTAGTCGGGAGAAGTAGAGTTGAAGTGTCGGAAGGACTGTTGACGAACGCGTACGATACCCTTCACTGCACGCAAAATCTGTTTGGGTCAGGGGCAGCTACGGGTGCGTAAACAAGAAGAGGCAGTTGATGTCGTGTCACATTTGGCTACGAATCTCGCCAGGAGACATCATGTGAGCCCCACCAAAGCCGACGCGCCCAATGGCAAGGCATGGCAATGGTCATCCAACCTTTAGCAGGCACGCACAATTCGGTGGACTAAGCACTCCTTCGAACCACACGGCCGAATAACAAGAACCTGAGTTACACTCGGGGCCTCGTAGGAGATGCCTCAAACGACTGCTGGGCAGAGCATGTGAGGCGACCTTGTTGTCATGAGAAGGGTCATCGCAGGAGGAGTCGGTCCACGAAAGGGTAGAGGGGAATGGCGAGAAAAATAATCCTCACCTCATACGTGGTAGTTACGCGCGAGTCATGAGGCGGCGGCACTGTTTGTCCATTCACACTCTTTCGAGCTAAATAAAGGATTTCCAGGTGGCGAGTCAAGCGACTGCGCGATTCACTTGCGATGAAAGAAGAAATGCGTTGATTATTCAGGTAACGATGAGGACCGTCGTGTAAGCGGAATTTACGAGGCAAATAATGAGGAGCCGTGCGTGGCATGGGGAGACGAAGGCGCTCAGCGGACAAGACCTCCCACGTCTCGTTTCTCCGAGGGGGAGGGTCCAGCGACAAGGCGAGCGGGGCCACCCGTCCCACGACAGCCGAGAGCGGGCGAGGTCCACTTGTGCGGTGGCAGCAGCAGCGCAGTAAAATCTTTCGTGCTGTCAGTCGTGTCAAATCGCCCAATGGTCCCAGACGCGGTAATCTTCTCTGCCCTTACTTCCCCACCACGGAGGACAGCATTAAATTGTTTCAGTCTCAGACAAGGTCTATTCACACTGTCAGTGAGGTTATTTCCCTCTCATTCGTTCCCCCTTAACCCCAAACGTAGCCTACTTCGAGGGAGCAGTTGACCTCAACTGGCTAGCGACCTGTTGCACGCACTGCCTCACACACGTCTCTTCGTTTTCAGTAGGACGCGACTGCGTCGAGGCTATAGTTTACCCCGAAGACGACGGAACCGCGCCCACGCAGTTGGGAAACTCACCTCTTCTCCCACCAACTGTAATTCAGTCTCCCGGGGAATGTACGTTACCCAAATGCTTGCACGTTTTTACAACATAGAAAGGTTTCACGAATATTTTTCAATGGTTAATCTGCGGTAATGCTGAGGAAGAATAGACAATAACTCGGGCAGTTAAACTGGACCTCGAAATTTTGAAATAAATGATGGTAGTCGAGTTTTGAAAGGAATTAAACAAACTGCATCTCCTAATTTTACATTTTCCCACGAAACATTGCGGTCTGGCTAAATTTCCTCGAGGAACGTAGTCCATTGAAATCTACTTAAAAGCAAAAGTTCACGTTGAGTGATGGACATGGTGGGAGCACATGCCGCAACGCGACGACTGCTTTTCTCCAGACCCGCACAAGTCGCCCCGACATGCGTGGCGCGGTGGGAGGAATCGTGGCATAAGCTCCCGCGGAGAAGGCGCACGCAGGGGCTTGGGTCAGGCAGGCCGCGGTCGGCGGTGCCTGCCGGGGAGCGGCTCGGCCTCCTCGTCCAGTAACTTACCGCATCTTCTCATGCCTGCCCGAGGGCGAATGAGGCGCTCCTGGAAGCGGCCCCGCCACAGTGTGGAGGCGTTAGCGGTGGGCCGAGGTGGCTCCACTTAGGGAAACGAGGGGAGACATTTAATGGGGATCTCCCAAACACCATTAGGGGAGTGCTCGCCAACCGCGACACTCGAGAACTCGGGCATGGGAGCAGTGAGAGGAAGAGCACTGTCAGTGGCGATGGTGAGCCTGCTTTCCCTTTGACCTCACCTTTCATCTGTACATTTAGCTGCGGATCCTCTGGCGTTCTTGAATGAACATTTCAAGTAAGCCTGATTATCTTTAGGTGCCTTATTCTCCATTCGTTAAGTATCGCATGCTCATGAGATAGTAAGCCTTAGCGTTTTAAATTAAAATAGACGCCTTTTCAACTCCTTTCTGTCAAATTTGTGTATGGCAAAACGAGTTTGTTGAATAATTACTACTGTACTCGGAATGGCAATTCTCCTCCGCGTTCGCCTTTTTTAGGAAATTTACGAAGGTGCCGCTAACGCTGCTAGAAATGAAGAATGTGGTCGTACGATTCGTTCAGATGAACACACACGAGTACCTGAAATACGTAAGTTTGGCAGAGTTGTTGACGGCCCTCGAGGACTGGTGGGCAAACACCCGGCGGAGGAGTGAGGGGGAGACGGGCTGCAACGACGCCTCGCTGCGTGTTGTGTGGCTCCGGTGGAGCCGGAAATGCGCCCCTGCGGGAGGCTGTTGGTCTTCCGCCACCTTCTCATTAGCACCGCTTAGACGGAACAGCAGACCTTCGCGAGCGCGACAACATAGTCGCGGAATTGTGCCCAGTGGAGTATATGTTGCGTACACACAAACTTATTTGTAGTACTTAGAACATTGGTTTGGTGACAAGAAATCACCTCTTGACAAGAGCTGGGATCACTCATGTGAGTGTGGTCAAGACCGATGAAGGGCATCCGCCTTCTCCCCCTCAACGGACATGCTTCCCATTGGCCGAGCGCACTTGCCTCACTGGCGACGCGACAACGGAAGTCCCCACTGACGCAGACTCGGACCGCGGCGCGACGCGACGCGACGAACAACTGCCCCGGGCAGGCCCGAGTCGGCGGGGCGATGTGTTCGGCCGAGAGGATTTTGGTTACGCTAGGTTAAGCGCGGCTAGCGAGTTCTTTCTGCTCCACCAGACTCTTGTCGGCGAGAGACTTTCAAGCTCAAATTGCAGAATCCTTAACTTTCTCTTCAGAGAATCGAAGAGACTTCCTGGGTGTCAACTTACTTCCACTTACTTTTAACTTGAAAAAGCTGAAGCCTTACTAGCGAACGCGTTGTTCTCGGCACAAAAGACACTTTCGCGGCGGACGAGACCCTTCCCTGTTTGGCCACAAGCGTGCGGCGCCGCTGAAAGTTGCTGAAAGAGGCCCCATAATCGCCACGATGGTGACCAATTTAAATTCGTTTGCCACATGGCAAATGGAGGCCATCACGGTTCATTATTGATAAGCAAAGCCGACTCTTAATCATCTCGTTTCGACATCCACCTTTTACACTTTTATTTGCCAGGGCGTTGAGGTGACCAACTTATCGCATCATGGGCGGACGGCGTTGCAATGTGCGCTCTGCTGCACCACTTTTTCCCGACGTCCTTCGACTTTGACGCCGTTCTTTCAGCAGATCCGTCAGAAAACTACCGCGTTGCATTTGAAATTGCGGCGTAAGTTGAGCAACCCACCCGGCGCTAACGGATAGAACAAGCGCCGTCTTAGCAGACTGCCGTAACCATAACACCTCTCGAGACAAGGAAGGCATCTCCCCCCCCCATGCCCGTCCCCCCCGCCTCCCCACCGACAAGGGCGCGGGTGCAGGCGCTCGGACTTCAATGGCTACACTCAAAAGCACTTTCCCTTTCAGAGAAATGGCCGGTGTGCCGAACCTCGTAAGCATCGAGGAGTTCAGTAGAAGTGGGAGCAGCCCGGACTGGAGAAGGATCTTCCTATACCTCAGCCACGTTCTAGTCGCTCTAGAAGACCACCCCCTGAACAAGGCCCCGCCCTCCAAACTCATCCGCACGAGCCTATGACCCGGTGGACGCGGACAACACCTGTACATAACGTCCGCTCCCCAAATGTTTTTAAGCAAATTGATGAAACATCCACACCATTCGTGCTCCCGACGCCCACCACCTCCTTTCGGCAGAACCAAATGACCCCACCAAATCAGTCAACCCACACTCCAAGATTGATAAATCCGCATTAGCTAAAAAACGTCTGAAATAGCACTCAGGCCACCGGGATATCTAGGCGAACGACCAAGAACAGACAAACAGTTGAATTAGAACAAGCCACCCTCGACAAATAGATATTTATACAGCAACATCTGCAAGCATTTAAGAACAAAGAAGTTTTACAGGAAAGCAGGTCACTCGTGGGAAGTACCAAGACGTGTATATACAATGTTAAGAATAGTTAGGTGAAAATACCTTAAGCTTTAATAATGAAAGGGGGTTGTGGAAGCGGCCAGAAAAGTTTGGCAATCGGTACACAAATACGGCGAGCAAGTCGACGGTGAGCCGTATAGCATACATATATATTATGTTGGGGTATGAAAAATAGAACATCGGGGCAAACAGGCGCAAAAATGTAGAACAGCCTGATGGACAAGTGGATTGGGTGCAGATACAGAGGAGCGAGGACATAAAGGCTCCGATTGTACATACAAGTTAGCTAAGATACAGATACAAATGCTGCCAAGCGCAAGTGCCTGTGTCGGCATCGATAGATGGGGTCAGCTAGAGCTGGTCATCTTGTTTCTTCATGCGCTTCACAGGAGACAGAAAAGTTCTGGAAAAATTGTAAAGTGGTTAACGTCAAACATTTCGCAGAAAATTAAATAACGTGCATAAGAATACAACAAATAATCGATCTACGTCAATTACGGATGGCTTCGCTAAAAAAATATAATGACAGGAAAAAGGACAAAACTGTAAACTTATTAATGAGAACAGGAAAAGACGAACATAGATAATTAAGAATCGCTATACCCCTCTGTGGATCCGGAAGGCTGCAGCTCCTCAGATAGTGGAGTTTTCTTCATGCTGGACGAAGTTGGGGAGGCCCCACCAGACTCTGCATCGGGTGGTGTGCTGCCAGGAACTGTCATACCTTGCCCTATGGTGTGAGACTCTTGAAGCCAGCGCACTTGGGTAGCCGGCCCGTAGCCTTTCTCGTTACATGCGGCGATGCGAAAAATCACGGCAGGCTTTGAACTCACATCCAAGTGAGCTTTAGCGAGGACCGTATGCATGACCAGGGCGCTCGGTTGAGGCCCAGCATAAACGCGAACGAAAGCCATACCAGAAGGCACTGTCCCCATCTGTAAAGCAACGATGTGAAAAATGACCACGAATTCAACATTGAAGAAGATGATAAACATAAGCACAAAGGCCAAGTAGCATTCCAGTGCTCACCTTTGCTTCTTGTAGTTCTTTCCCAGTACTTGACTGAGATCTAACCGCCAAATAAACAGAATATTCGATTATTCGGCCAGCTGTGTTTTGTGGAGGCTCCCAGGTGAGCTGTGCACCTTGTTCATTTGTTGTAATCTTAATAGCACTCGGAGCGCCTGGAAAACCTGGTAGGCATGTTTTGAAAGCAGATATCTCGGACCAGGGACCTCTACCACAGGCGTTCAGGCCAGCGACACGGAATTTATAAGCTGTGCCAGGAGTAAGAGCAATTTTTGGGCCTTGTGGAGGGATACCGTTAGGACCGATCCCATTGGGACCCTGAAGAGCATTGAGCGCCTGCAAGAAAAACCTTTTACATTTAATACAGCCAATTAACGTTAAACACATAATATAAAACCCTTAGAATGCGTTAAACAATTATTGATTTACCGAACCTAGGTAGCCTAAACACAAGTCAATAAGCCCACAATCCCCTCTACTTTTTGTCAAGTCAAATCCATATTCCATACTTCAACGCTTATCCCAGCATCATTTGTATGCGCCGAGTACATTGATACCGAGAACTTCGGCTGTTTGATGACACCAACATCGTGCCAAGCACTGTCACTGCGACTCGTCAACATTGTACCCGTGGGGGTATTGGTCTGAATTATTTGGCTCCCACCTGTGGCCAGCGTCGAATTGATCGAGGAACTAGGTAATCGTGGCGTCAAAGTCACCTTTGAAGGGGTCGGGACCGCCACATTAAGAGGAACCGAACGCATCGACTGCTGTTGAAGCCGTTTGGAATGATCAAGTAGTGATTCTACCGCTGCTTGACTCTCATCGTCTAAACAGAATCAATTAAAATATCAGCAATCCCGAAATAGTAGTCCTAAAAATTTGATGCTGGGAAAAATACGAACCAAAACAATAAATTTTGAAACCAAAGTATGTAAATTACACAACGATCACAAATCGTCACAGTTCTACCAAACAATATTAGATATCCAAATTACTACGGAATCTACTGGTTTTCACCCCTAACACTCCGTTGTGAAAAATGTGCGATTCTAAATAATCGAAAACCTTTGGCCTAGGAAACAACAAGTTCACTGGCAGCCAAACGCCAAGAAAACGCAGAAGATAGGTAAAAAATAAGATGATTCCGATGACGATAAACAAGTCTGAATTCATTAAAAAAATATTTATTGTAACTGCTCGCATCTACCTGCCGTGTTATTCCCACGCTTAGCCGCAACAGACGCCAGAGTCACAAGTGGGTCACTGGCTTTGGGTTCTATTTTGTCGTTGCCGTTGCCAACACTTACCACTTGGGAGCCTTAAAGGAATGGAAAGACAGCTCATGGACAGTTTCATGAGCATTATACAGAGAAATACTGAACAAACACTATATTGGAGAAATTGAGCAAATGGCGTTCCCGATTTCGTTTAACTCAGAAAGGAAAAAACAATAGCAGATAAAAAAGGTGAATGATACACAAGTAATGTGGACAACACTAACGCGCTTCCCAACCTATTTCAGTATTCACCAAAACAGAAGAGAAGTTTTCCACAGTACTTACGACATTCTGGAGTCGAATCGGTTTCCTCCACGGTTATTATGACTGAGCGTCTATTATCATTCTCTATTGCGGAAGTTGGTAAGCCAGTAGAGCTACCCTCGACATCCGCCAATAACTCGGCGGCTGCCTCAGCTGCCATGTTATCCACTAAAGCGCTCACCTGGAAAAGCAAGCCGTACGATAAAACAGAAGTTCCGATACTTACTTAAATGATATCTGTTAAGGGAGCGAAGATCAATTAAATGATTAAGAGTTGTTTGCCAACTGAGGACCTTTTAAGTCAAGATAGAGTTAGGTGTTTCATAAATAATTACTACTCCAGTAGCTACATAAGGAGTAAATGGAGTAAAATGGCAGTAAAACCAGATATCTTTGAATAAACACTCCAAATTAACTCAAAACATACATCTGTGGCGCTAATTAGGTCGCTTTTTTTGGAATTTGTTGTAGCTGCTGTCTGATCTGACTCAGAAGCCTTAGGACTATCTTCTGGTTGGTCGCCCTTGCAGTCTTTAACATCAGGAGCAGAATCAGACTCGTTATCCACTTCGTCCACTGTCCCATCAAGCTGAGGGAGAGTAGAAGCGAGGGTTTTGCCCGTATCACCTTGTCCTCCATCCTGACTATTACCACAGGTTGGAGAACCAGCGGTGTTAGTCACAGTTTGGGCTGGCGTGGCCCAGACGATATTACCTTGCGGGTTGTTAACCATGCTACCTGGTAGAGGTAAATATTACTTCCAATGAAAGAACCCGTTTTATTTGAAGAGTAAGTAAAAATCGAAATGAACTTCCCCTTTTTATAAGTACTAGTAAAATAACTTACCGCTCGACCCGACGATAACAACCTGCGGTTGTCTGGCTACTGAGTTGGTAGAGATGCTATCTGTTGCTGGAGTAACTGACCGAGTAGGTGTGCCGCTCGTTATGAAAATAGGTTTGCCGGGACCGGATTTTTGGATAACATTTGCGGGGAATGCCTTGATCACTTTTGGGTTGTTCCCTATGTATAGTGTAGTAAATCATTTCACCAAGATGAAACTGCAACGACTCATCCAGCAAAAAATGAAAGATATACCCTGCGGAGTATGAACGGAAATAGTCTTCGGTGAAACAATGTGTTGTTGCTGACCGACGGCATTGGGGGGCGATAGGAATTTTATAGGTCGAATCAGACCCGTAGGAGT
The DNA here is from genome assembly GCA_017562135.1 of Dipylidium caninum. NCBI lineage: Eukaryota > Metazoa > Platyhelminthes > Cestoda > Cyclophyllidea > Dipylidiidae > Dipylidium > Dipylidium caninum. The sequence continues at coordinate 553,366 of QEYB01000556.1, read as the reverse complement.
CTTGACGAGATGAACAACAGGACCAGTCGATCCAGGACCACTGGGCGAGACAGCTGACGCGACTGAACTCATGGTAATACCGCTAGAGCCACTAGTATTAGACGCAACGATCTGTTTTGCACTACCCGTTGCGATTATCTAGAGACATGAAATTCAAGTTCAAGAGAATCCTCAAAAGAACCATGAAGAATTAAAATGCCATCTAGCAAACATGCCTGCGGTTTTGTTGAGGCTGTAACCAAACCTGCTGTTCGAATTAAACCCGGAGACTGAGGAAGTTGCTGTTGCGATTGGGCTGCAACCAGAATTGCTGCACGACCAGTGACCGCACTACTGGGAACAGGTGTAATTTTAAGCCCAGTTGGAGTAACGACCGTGGGAACCCGCTGATTAGCAGAAACCCCGACAACAGATGGCGTTGGAGAATTAGCTGGCACCGGAATTGTGCGAACGGGCGTAGCGGTGGCAACATTCGCCAAAGCTTGCAGGGAAGCGGCACTAACAGCAATGGTTGGAGTAGCAAATCGCTAAAATAAAGGATATCCCGAATCAAAATAGCCATAAAACGATTTCCTGCGAAATTTATCGACTAGTCTTCATAAAGTCTTCAACAAAAGAGAAAACATACTTGAGCGGGTGCACCAGGTGACGTCATTCCACTAACTGGAGATTTGGATTGAGGTGCATCCAGAGCCATTGGATTCATACGAGGCCCCACTGGAGGACTTTGGGTCGATGAAGATACCGAAACGTCATACTTCTGAATTTGCAGTATATAGGCATCAGCCGTCGGTACCGAGCCCCACGTCACATCAAGGCTCTGCGTTCCAGCTCGAACAAGCTGAACCCGATTTGGAGCAGGTGGCTTATCAGTCTCCAGAAACCACAAATCCTTGAAACACACTTGATTGTTCCAGGCTTTCCTATAACCATCGCGACCCGACCATATATAAAGGCGTGTACTGACAGCGACAGCACAGTGACCTGCTCGCGCACGTGGTACAAGACTGTCATCGAAGATCTCCATTTCAAATGGCTCCCATGACATCGTGTCGAGATTGAGACTAGCAAGAGTATTTGTACACTTCCACTCTTTCTCCACTGTGGCTTTCATGTCATCCATTACCAGGGGCACCCATCCACCAAAAACAAACATACTGAAATCGGATAACAGTAATTAATGGATCCCATGAAAAATATACCTAACCTACCGATTACCAATCACCGTAGCACTATGCAGGCTGCGAGGAGCAGGAGAATCGCCCAAAATAGTGGGCTTTGTCCATGTCATCGTGTCGATTTCCAGTTGCCAAAGGTCGCCGAGGCGACACCCCGTCATACCACCATATACCAGAAGACGCCATTTCTTAATTAATCCATCCATAATTTGATATGCAACGGCAGTGTGAGACTCTCGGGGTGAAGGCGGCTGACCGTAAGTAATTGGGATATCCCAGCACATAGCTGAAGAGTTGGGTCGGAGTTCTAGCGTATACAAATCATTAAGGTATCTAAACCAAAAGGAATAAAGGTAAAGAGAGATAAGTAAAATAGGATAGCAGTGAAGTAAAAATTAACCTCGGGATGTTATTCTTCGGATCCTCACTGTCATTCGTGATTCCACCAAAAAGAAAAGCGCGCTGACCCACGAGCGTAAAACTGTGTCCTAATAAGTGAAAATTTACGAAATGGAAATATAAATGAAGGAAAATGAACCCAAAGCGCCAGAAATCGCAAATTAGTCAAAGGAGCGTGAATGCTATGCAGTATCGTTAGCTTTACCTATGCGTGGACAAGGCAAAGGTCCATTTCTGGGGGGCTTAGGCTTAAGCCTCTTCCATTCCCACTTTGATGCCTGCAGCTCGTACAATTCATTGGAATATTTCCCGTATTCCAACATGCCACCGAAAAGTAGAACGCGAGTGTTTTCCGAAATCATGCCAAAAGCGGCACATCCGGGTGGAATGTCCCCCCTCACTGCAGGTAAAAACCATTGGTTGAGGGCTAAGGAGGAGTTATGACGGAGTAAACGTACATGTGTTAAAGACGTGAAGTTCATCAACGATTCCCTCATTTCCGCCCCCAAAGATCACGATAAGATCTTTCAGCGCAACGGCTTTGTGGCCATGACGAGAACGGGGGACGTTGCCAGAAGCTGTTGTTACCTTTTTCCATTTTAATATGGGTGCCGAAGCCGCCATGTCTAATTACACAAGGGGCGCCATTAGCTGTTACATGAAACGAAATTCAAAGCAACAATTCACCAGAATAATAAGAAAATAACGGAGTAACGAAATACTGTTTTTGTCCACGTTTTATTTATGGAAAATAAAAGGTCTAATTATTTGACGGTGGCGAGACCGGCGTTGCCGCATCCCTTCTGTGCAAATTATTTATTTCGGAAATAATATAATTCCAACCTATTCAGCTACATTCCGCCACATAGGACGGGTAAACTCACTAGTCTTAGCATTGGTATATGGTACCCCCTTTAGGAAACTAAATATTTCTGGTGAGCATGACGAAATTTACTATTAAATTGCCATGAATGATGGTGACCAGCTTGGCGAAAACATTGACCTCAAACTCATCAGAAAGACATATAATTAGGACAGTTAGCATCTATGCAACCTATTGACTCCCTCGGCACATCTACTTTTCCATAGGAATGTTAACACGTTAAGGGCAAATGAGACTTCACTGATGGCGCCTGTATGTGCCAATATGGATTTGTGCAGAAAAGAACTGCTGACACTTCATTTTAACTGCGAAACTGCATACTTCGAGTACACGTTGTAAAAGAGGGAAATAACTCAGCTTGTAAGCTTCGGCGACTTGCCCTTTAATAGTCAGCTATTTGCTCGTGTCATGCTCGTGTCAAATGTCCTAAAACTTAACGCATTAGAACGATAGTAGCTTACGCAGTCAACTTGCTTTTTAATTCAAAACGCTTTACAACTGCGACTTTAAACTCTGAGGAAGTGTTTCTGAAAACCTAACCTATCATTAAAACGGAGACAAGCCCTTTTGATGTGGTATATTAACCTAAGCTAAGGAGCACATATATAAATCGAGGTGTTCGAAGTACCGATCCGCCTTAACGTGTACCCAACTGCGATGATACAGCTTCTGTTGCACTTTCGCCTCTTCGATTATTTGTGCAACTTAGTCCCTGACATTTTAGATCCATTATAATCGAGGATGAATCTAAGAAATGTCAAATTTGCTCGAAATCTCGTCGTCTCTTTGCATGATTGATTTCTGGTTTGAATTACTTGTCGTAAAATTAATATGTGAGCATATCCCAGCCTCATATTTTTCGTCTTTGAGGATATACCTCAGATTAGTGGGAAACTTTTGGGGAATATTGTGTTCCCTTGCTCATGGCACATTGTGTGATGTCTTATATCATTTTCCTTCGTCCTTAAGGATGTATTAATAATCATATAATTTGCCATATATAAAACATTGTGAATTGGCAAGTTATTTGAAAATGATAAAGGGAGATTATTTTCCTTACCTCATTTTACCTCTGTTTAGGCGCGCGTATCACAACGAATAAGGGTACCTCTTTACAATAGGACGAAAACCGCATTTAGTGCTTGACTCATTGCTTTATAATCTGACCAAATTTTGTCTCTGAAATCGCGTCGTGCCCCTGAATTTTTCAACATTATTCTTAATCTTCGACCTTTTCAAATTACCCAACTGAACTCTTACAATTTGATCTAGTGTACATTAAAACTTGTTTTCTTCTGATCACTGTCAATGTTTTAATTTGAGGTAGCTGAAAGCTAGTACTAGCCAATTAGTGCAAAGGTGAAATTCCACTCCAAATTTGTGCGAGGCACGTATTTGGCGTTCATCTCTAATATCTGTTGGTGGTGTCATAATTATCAGAATAATTCCATATGGGGGGCTTCGTGAAGCCCCCGTTAGTCTAATGTGCTGAGAGACTCTAGTATGTTTCCGCATGGAACCTTGACATGCATTGAATCGCGTGATTTTTCATATTCACGAGAGAACTACTTCACTTCTCATCGGATAAACCAACGAAATCTTTCCTAATCTAAAATAGGTTCATTTTTAGCTAACAACGTAGCCGGAAGTGAACTTTGATACCTATTTTGAAATGATATTCAATGACAATTCTCCCTAGTAGTTAATTCCCTGATGAAAGTCAGCTCTGTATTTACTTATTTTAGGTTCAGAAATTCTGTGAAATGGATTTGACCCTCAGCAAGTTGGGGTCTTTGTACATTTCACTGAGGATGTCTGTAAATATAGCTTACAGAAACGGTTTAATTAAACTAAACTATTCTTTTGAGAACATGCAGGTATTTTATAAAACGATAACGAAAGCGTAGAATGAGGATAATTGGAGAGAATGTGCAGGTATTTTGGTTGAAAGGATTCCAAGTGAACCGACTCACATACAGTTGGTAATTCACCTGTTTCCGCGGTCGCCTGGAAGGTATCGGTTACAGTTATTCGGGGAAAGTCCATTCACGACCGCGTAATGTTCATATACTGGTATTCACCTAAACGGTTAGGCACGAAGAGCCTCATATTCCTCGTCAGATAAATCAACTGACACCACTTTACCAACAGGAGTTCACATTTTCTGACGAAAGCATCAATCCACTGAGTGTTCCTTGCGCATTGAGTAATATCTGGGGTGTTTTAAATGGCCCAAGTAAGCTTATTTACCATAGTCTATCTTACCCCTAGTGGATGATTCAATCAGGGACCCGAATTTGCAAAATGCGACGGAATGCAGTGTTGTAGACCCAACAGAGGGCTTAATTGTAATTGAAGCATGTAATTTTCCCCGGCTTCTTCCATTTGTTACCTGGAGAAACAGCCGAAATACTGAGATATACACTAAGGTAGGTGGTTCTTTCAGATGCGCCACTAAGTTGCTGTTCTCGTGTACATGAGGCTCAGCGTCTCCTGAAACCTCGGGTAAAGTGGCGGTGTCGAGTGAGCTGCCCCATTGTAAAACTGCTAGAACTTCATGTGAATGCTTCGGATTTAATTTCAAGACGATGAACGTATTGGATCGTCCCGAAAAACCAGACGTCCTATCTCTCAGTGCCGTCAACCCTTTTGTCGATGATGAGGCCTCGACTGACAGCTTCGTGAGTCAGACTCTGCGCTTCTGCGAACCAGGTATTTTTACAACGTTTGACGCCTATTATTTTGCTCCATTTGGTGTCAACCCGTAGAAGACACACAGAGTACATATTAATGTACGCTTCACATGGGTTTACATGTCGGTTTCTCTCTTTGACAGGCACTTATATCGTCGAGATTTATGGTGTGTCAGAAGGACTTCATCCTACCACTATGAAATTTTCCCGGATTATTGAATTAATTGGGCAATTCTTGGTGCACATTATCAAAAACCATCTCAAAGTTTGTGAGATTTACTTCAAGGCGAGTTTTATTTTAGGATGAAGCACAGATTGCGAGAAGAACGTGCATTGGACACATGGAAATTCGGGGATGAGTTGTTGGAAGGAGAGGCGATAGTGTGGGTTACTCGTCATGTAATTGGGCACAAAGCAGTAAATGCCTATTTATCTTGTGGACTCGCGAATGGATATGGTGAAAACGACTTGGGGTTCGGAGGCCGCCGGAAAGCGGTTCGCGAGTCTGCTTAAGGCGGCTTCGAGCCGCTTCCGAGGCGCACTGCGCCTACGTGGCATGCACTTGTGGTCACTGCGAAAATGCGCGCTCCGGTGGGTCAGAATATACAAACAGTTGCGAACCTTTACATTCCAAGTATAAACTTTTCACTAGACATCAAACTGACATCGGTGTTAAGTTTATCTGAGAAGTACTGGCATACGAAAGACAGGAATCAACCTTTTGCTTACATTTGGGAGGATGCTTTTAGACTCAAATGAAGACGAACAGAGTCTTCGAGTCGTTCCTTCCTCTAAATCTGACAGTTCATGATTATGATAGTCCAACGTATACGACTGTAAAGTTACTGCATGCCACAGTAGATGAACCGGAAAAAAGTAAGAGTTGGGTTGGAGCGTTTTCGGGTGAACAAGTTGCATGGGACAGCCTATTAGTGTGCCGTTTAAAGGTGCTTTGGCGAATGCAACTGCATCAAAGGTAAATTAGGCTTTAAAAATAGGCAAATCGTAAAGAAATTAACGGTAGACTGTGCATTTCATCGAGGTGTTGGAGTAAAAGACTAATAACCCAACCAATGTGCTTTGAATTCACTGAACCACAAGATCGCAAAGAGTAAATTATTTGCAATCTCGATTGTCTGTACCATTACAAAATCGGTTAAAATCAAGCAGAATAAAAATGTTTCAAGCCTCGGGTCTTTTTTTCGAAAAAAAGAATGAAATATAGTGGGGATAATGATAGGGCCTTGCTGCACTTCCGAATATGATGATTGGGCCTGCGGAAGACTTTCACTATGCTTTTGAAGAAACCGTTTCAAGTAAATATCTGCTCTCATTTGTAGATTGATGAGAAGGAAGTGTGAATTCATCTTGTCTCATGATTTGCAGCCGGTAGGGTCGTAATTTAATTCAAGCGTCTAATTTATACCAAATGGGCAAAGACATTGACTGCCGTATACTTGACACGTATCTGGTTCGTGCAGCTGGATTAACCTATAGGATGGTCCTTTTATTGAAAATATGAGTGTGTCCAGAGAAGAGCACAGCGGTGCTAGGGGAGATGTGTGCATTATCGATGCCACAAACATTCCCTTTAGGCAACACCTATGAGCCATTGATCGCGCAGGCCATGAAGGTCCATTATGAGGCGGAATAGACAGTCATGATTCGCTACTCGTCAGCCAATAGGAGCTCCGACCATCGCGCGATTTTGATTGGTGATGCCGAAAGGTGAACGGAAAACCTTACTACGCCTCGCGCCTACGCAGTGTGGCAGCGCTAAGCCCACACCGATCGGAATTTGATGACACGATTATAGGAGGAGGAGGAGGAAGAGGAGGATAAGAATCTCCTACTACTGTAACTGCTTGGAACTATTCACCTAGTAGTTCGAAATTTATTTTTACGTAGTTGACTAATTAAGAGACAATGGGTCAGAATCTATCCTGCGTCAGTAAAAATAACTCGGTAAGTCTTCCGGTGATTAACCTATGCTGTTTACACATAGCTCTCGTACGCCTTATTCTGATAATTAGCCTAAAATGAAGTATTGGAGGTGGGAGTGCGGACAAAGTGGAAAATTATATTAGAGATAAGGAGAATTTGCATACAATTTGTAAATTTACTCTCAAGTTTTTGATTGTTTTGTGCTAGTTTTCCCATATGCATATGGACATCCTATTTGAATTAACGATTGCGGTGACTATAGTCACGTGTGTTGAATTTCTTTTCATAATTGAGGGGCCGGAACTAAATGTTTTTGGATGACAACTCAAACACCTCTAAAATCCTCACCAAAGTAACAATTTAGTTTCTATTATTTATGCACTTACAAAGTTCCTAAGCTTAACCACCGATTCGTGGGGAGCCTAGGGACTTAAGTCCCTTCATCCTCCACTACTGTCCAAACGGCGAAACCATGGATGCGGAGTTTAGAGAGGAAATTGTGAGAAGACAGATCGGTTTTATATCGTCTCAAACAGTCACAACTGCATCCTTCCAGTCGCAATACACCCCCCTGCCACCTATAGTCTCGAATAGTCAGTGTGGCGTGAACGAATTCACATTATACGTAGGTAAATAAAATAATGCTTTGGTATTAGCCTTCTTAATTTGTTATATAAACTCTAACCTTGGACTGACACAAAGCATTGCAAAGTGCATTTTTTTTCTCAAACGAAAAGTACGGGAATCAGTGATATGTGCATGAAGGAGCACGCGAAACGCAGTGAGCAGAGACGCCAAAGGTGTGAACCTGTGCCACGAGATGCGCTGTTTGCTAGTCCCATCGCAGGTCCACTCAGTCCCGTTTGTTAACGCTCTCCTACGTCCACACGTATGCCAACAACCCCCCACCACTGCTAATTCATACATTAAGATATAACTGGGTGAGAAATTTATACAGTTTGCACGACTTCCTGCAGTAGGTGCGCACTGAAGGGAGACAGAGACGGAAACAGTTGCACGCCTCGTATTTGAGGTGTTCTCTTTTGTGCCACTGTTACAGCGACATCCTTTTATATGAGCCTCTATTGACGGTTTTATTTCTTACCTACAAACAAAACGAAATGTAAAGGTGTTTCTTGCCACTTCTCCGTATGAAACAGCACAGAATCAGTAAAATAAATCGTCGGTAACACAATGTGTTGCATGTTATATTCGCTAAAGTCACATGGAATCTTAGTCAAATAATTCCACTTTCAGGCTGAAGGTGTACGTAGGAAGGACAAAAAAACAAAGGGCAAAGTGTTAGTGGCAGGGGGTAAGGATACCATAGTTAAATTCATATTTTTTGTTTTATATTTGTGTTTTTTTTTCGGGTGGTCATGATCGCCTTGGACCTTTCATGTCGCTGAAATATTTCTAAAAGTGTAGACTTCATGATAGTTTTTTAAACGACTAATCTCGTCCTCTGCAATGCTACACTTCAGCTGGATTTTATCAAAAAAGTTAGACCTGGCTTCTAACCAAGGCTCTCGGTTTATAGCGGAGCACCCATCATGTGAGAATACTTAGTTAAAAGACTTGGTGAATTGAAGAGGAACTTTTAAATGCTCACTTAGTAGAAAGTATAAACTCTGAACAAAACACCTTAACGTTACGTGATGAATGTGGAATTGTTGAAGTTGAATGAGGATTACGAAAATGTGAGTATGTGGCAGATGACCAAATCAAGGCGGAGTCGTCAAACCAGCAGGAGTCTGCCGCCCCAGAGGAAGTATCTTTCCTTGAGTCAGCGCCGAGCAGCTTTGTCCTCCCCTCCGTCGTTCCGGCGTGTAAAAAGGCCAAAGATGGGACACACATTCAGGCCAATCCAGAAGTAACGGCGACTTCGAAGCGTCCAAATCACGAGGCGGTTAACAGCGTGGCGCGTGTCCACGTAGAGCAGCCGGTGGATGGACATGCACGACGGTTGGCGCAGGGCAAAGTCAAGCCGAGCTGTTGGCGCGACCTCTACTGGCACCTAGTCGGCAGTCGTGGCTTCAAGACTGAAGAAGAGAAGCTGAGGGCGCTCTTCACCTGGCTCTGCTCCGTGCCCCCTGACTTGTCTCCCTTCCCCAATCTCCCCTCGAAAAATGAGGGCCACAAAGATAAGAACAAGGGCAAACAGAATGTCGACTCACCGGATGTGGTTCTGCCCAAGCTCTCTGAAGGAAAGGCCAATTACGTCCAAGTTAGTGTTATTTAAAGTGCTTTTGGGTAACGCTTCTATGAACGGCACGTGGGTCATCTTCAAACCATTCTACATACCTTAATTCCACGCCTATCATTTTAATCAGGAGAAATTTCGCACCTTACACGTAGAAGAATGGGTGTATGCTGCCTAAATGCTCTTGTAGCGAGGTTGAATCGTGTCGCTTACCATTTCTGTGGCGCATGGATCATCATGCGCTTACCGGGGCGGCAAGGTAAACCACAAGCCCTCCCACCCCCCAGCACGTACAACCGAGTGAATTGTTTTCCATACTCTCGGAAATGGATTTTACTCAACCTGAGAATGCCCCTCGCAGAGGGAACTTAGTACAACACATGTTCGGTTGGTTGCATTCAAATGGCTGAAGGTGATAAAATAGCTATGTCTATTTGCCTCGATAAGGCATTAGTGGTTGGGGAAAAGGGATTTCCCAAGTGCTTTCTTCTTCTTCTTCTTCTGCACGTCTTCTGCGTCTTCTGCACGTATTCTAATTTGCAAAGATGACTTTCCATTGCATTTACACCGAACATATCATTAAATCCGGGACACCAACACATCAGGTCAATAGTTGATGCGTTCGCTAATGCCTTCGCGAGGGGCACACGATGGAAACGCGTATATTGCGAAAAGGGTGGACAAGCACCTCTGTTAGAATCGTCATAAGTGGTATAATGTGGTCTGGGCCCATTTTGCACAGCTTACAGAATGCTGCATTGACCTGGGAGTCAGTTTTGCATAACAATGCCTCGAACGCGATGCCGCACTGCGCGCGCCATTTGGCACGGGCCCCATTCACGCCGGAGGCCTCGCTTTCGGCGGGGCGATCGCCTCTCGAGCAAGGCAAACCGCCGCGTCACTGCGGCTGCGTCTCGTCGATGTGTGGCGCAGGCGAAGGGGACACTCGCATTGGCACTGTCAACCGCGAGGCGTTTGTTTGCTGATGTACACGCACACACACGCACGCACTCGGTGTGCGCGCGCGTGCGCGCATGAGTCATGCCCCAGCGCCGGGTGCAGCTCATGCATGTGCACACCTCAAGAAATTCCATGGTAAGAGATAGCGGGATCCGGAGGCAAATGCGGTGGATCCCCCAGTGGACGCTCCTACTCGGGGCACCTGGGGCTCAGCAGCCGTGGCCCCAACTGTTGCGACCAAAGCCCTTCAATTTTGGCCACGTGAGGGATCAGACAACTCCTTCCCTCACCCCACAATTTAGGCTTGCTGAGGAGATTAAAGCGCCAATAGTTATATGGTTTTGAGAGATTTGGCTTAATTAGGACACTTTTAATAAGGTGTTCAATAGTTAAAATTAACACTTAAAATCTTATTTTATTTCATTAAAGTAGCTCATATCGACTTTGGGGTGAAACACCTCCCCCCTCTGGGGTACTCACTGTTCGTCACTCAAAGATGAAGGGACCTTGTAATCTTTCTTCACCACAAATACTAACAATAGAATATGCAAATTATTGTTTTTTTTATGCTGAAAAAGCACCGTGGTACACTCATAACCTATGGAAGCTGAATACCTTTTTTCCTACAACACAATAAAAGCACCTCGTGCACCTCGCAACAGGTATGAGTCCTAAGGCAAAACAACGATATCTTACGCGCTCTCGGAGTAAGGAAATTCTCACCAGTGCCAAACTTAACTGTGGATTTTTGACACCCGAAATGGAATAACCACGCGAAAGTCGCAAGACATTTTCATAGCGATGTCAAGAATCTTGGAAATTCACCGAATGGGGCACAAGGTAGACAACATGACTGAGACTGATAATGGAATAGTGCAAAACCAGGTCCAACTGTGCTGGAAAGCAATGTTTCTCGTTGTCACAGTGTTTGACAGGCGACACTTAATGCCACAAATCCATGAAATTTTACCTCAAATGGATGAAGGATTTCGAAGACAGCATTTAAATTTGTATAAAACAACCCTGCAAACCCATTGAGTGCATATTGCATAGACGTCCACGGAGTATTGTTCTACAAATCTCAGTCTCCATTTGGCATTCTTAAATTCTTCAAATGTGATCCAGTGAGACGGTGAAATGTCACCAGACTCCTCATTTTTCAAAAAATCTTATTAGCGGTTTTGCATCTGGTGCACACCTTTGATAACTCAACTTTCTTTGAATAACTCTAAAGTGGAGAACTTTTTCTATCGTGTTCTCGCTAACACCAGTGCTCAACTTAAATTTGTGTAAATGAAGAGAGTAATGTTTTCCATTATTGTCCAAGATTACTTTCTGACACAATAATTCATAAAAATGCGCTCGAGTCTTTCGTGCGACAAATTCTGCTTTCTTATTCGAGGACGGTCTCCCATTTAATGGAAATTTTGGTACTGAACTAAGGAGCTTTCACCTATTGCGATAAGAGTAAAGAGGACTTAGGAGTCCAAAAGCTTAGACGGGGACCCAAAAGTGGATTGTCGGTTGACTAGGCAGTTAATTTCCACGTGGAAGAGATGAGAAAGGACTGATTTACACTGTGAAGCGGCGCTCGGTTTGCATTATAAACGGCTAGGACGCAGAGGAATGAATACCGGGCTTCAAAAGACAGCGCGATTAAATACGCTCATTTATTCAAGTTCTGACACAACTGATAAAGTGTCAGACGTTGTATCAGAATAGCGTCAATCATCGCATCTTTTCAAGGCATTTATTATTTCTCGTAGTTGCAACAAAGTTACTTGGCATAGTGAATTACACGCGGACAGGTGGGCGAGGGCTGAACGAGGAAATAATGAGGGGAAAACACGCGTTTTCTTGCCCTATTTTTGCCTTGACTACAGGCTTTTGAATCGATGCTGCGGTACTCGGGCATTCCTTGTGTTACGGTCCGTGGGATAGCGAAGAGTATGGACTACAAGGTGGGCCAGCCCTTGGTACAGAAGGATGAGCCGCTCTTCCACCCGGACACAGGCGCATTGACAGCGCAAATCGCCAGTTTGCAACACTCCTGGAACGCCGCCTACGTGGACGGCGTCTGGCGCCTCTACGACTGCACTTGGGCGGCCCAGCGCCTCGCCATGGGAGTGCGTGGGGGCCTTGCCAAGTCCTCCCAGGCCGTAACGCTTCAATACGAGACTGATATGTTCTACTATCAGGCCGACCCTACCAAACTCATCTATACGCACTACCCATTCGAGGATGTTTGGCAACTCATAGATCCTCCCGTCTCCATTGTGGTAATGCTGTTCTCTTCCTTTGGTGAACACACCTTTGAATGAGGCACAAAAGTGATGATCTCTGTCATCTTGTAGGCGTTTTTTTTAATTCTCAGAGGAATGTGTGTTAAATTGCCAAATCAAACATCAGTTCACAAACAATATTAGGAGTGCAGCTCAGTAAATAGATTTTTTTTCTCGAAAGAAGAGCTAGCAGCTCCCAGTAAAGCCCATTTGACCATTGAGATTGCCACCGAAGGGGATAATATGCGCCGGTATGCTGCATATTTGTGATGCGAAGCCAGTAAACCCTCGAGTTGCTCCTCAGCTCAAGGGAGACCCTCACGGGCGTGCACAGGGCCGGCCAATGTAGCCCTGAGTCGCGGAGACCACGGTCCGACCAGTTTCCTCCCCCTTTCCGTCAAACATGTAAAACTCGGTGGACAAAGACAAATTTGGTGGCTTTTTCTTCAGGTTACTTAGAGCTGCACGGTCACAAACATAGTACGGTTTTGGGAACGATTATGGACCTAAGCGCCCCTTGGCTTTGAATTGGCATGATCTTTAAGGAAAAGATTACTTTCTGTCAGGGATTTAAATTGTCCGTTGAGTAAGTTTCATCTGACCTTTAGAATTTCGCTACCTGGCCACTGTTGAAACCCGCTTTCTTCCAATACGGCCTCGCTTTATTCTCCCACCAAGAAGGCACGGTTGCTGTGGAGAGCCAGTTTGTGCTGAAATTAAAAATCCTCCCCGAAAACATCGAAAAACTCCTTTTCACCTACCAACTTAACCTCGAAGGTTTTGGAAACATTGACGCAGTAAGTTGCAAGCTTTTATGACCTCGATAGGTGTTATTTAAATTTTTTAGTATTGAAACATGATTGTCGTTGTTTTATGCTCAAGCGGACCCGAGCAAACACAAGCTGTGCAGAAATACCCGTTTTAAGTCATGTTGTTTTACAACTTGTCCCTCCAAGACCAGCAATTTTATCGCAAAACAAGCCATCTTTAACCTCACTTAATCTGGCTCAGTTGCTTATGCTTTCACACAACAGCATAATTCTCCCACATCGAAAGCCCCCACTTCTAGCCAGAAAACACAACAGAAAAGATGTGTTGTAAATGTGTGGGAGAAAGTGCTTTTTAAGTCAAATTTACCCAATTTCGCACGCCAATGCCACTTCCTTTCCCTCGGCTATTACCTCAATTAAACGCCTGAACGGATCCAGCAGACCCAACGTCTTGATAATGACTAGTTTACTAGCTCAGTTACTTCTATTGACTTCTCCTCTTTTAACCAAACTATGCAATAGCACTGGCAACCAATTTCTCTCTATTTCCGGTTGCGGATTCAATGAAATTAGGGCAGTGAAATCGCACACCGTTTTAGACCCGATTGCCATCTTGAGTTGAGGTATGGTAATGGGAGCCTCTCAGAGCTAATGAGCATCGGCAACAGAGTAACAGCGGTTGTTGTACGTTTCGGTTTGGTGGAAAAATTTGTACCGAGGAACTGTGTCGCTGCGCAACGGCCGTGGCGGGACTGGCAGAATCGTGCTAAGCAGTCGCTCTTGTTGGGGCCGAATGGAAGAGGGAGGGAGAGAGCCCTAGGCTTTCCGTTCGACATCCCCCTCATCAGGTATCTGCGCATTAATGAATCAGGAAGTCCCTTGGTCGTGTTGGATATAGAGCGCCTTCACTCAAAATACTTAAAAATTGTTAAAACTGAGTGTCTGGCAGGGTTTTGCAAGAGAAGGTCCACTTGTAGTCATCGACTTCTCGGAGTGCACTCTTTAGCCTTCACAATGCCAACTTGTGGTGATTAAGGGGAGCCAACCATCGTCCTATTCTTACAGACCTTAGATGAAGTCCCAAGGAAGTTGACGCTCACGACGCTGTGGGCCATTGTGATGCTAACCGCGGCGGACGTAAGAAAAGGCCTTAGGGGTAATGTAAATAGGCGCGCTCTTTACACTTGTGCGAATGCGTCGACGAGCATCGGGAGCGGCGGTCGACAAATATTTATTGCGCCCAACGCCCGGTGGCGTCCTACACGCGCCAGACTTTCTTTCCACTATGAACTAAATTGAGCATTTGCACTCGACGAAATGTGGACGACTTTACCGCGTCTAACACCCGCATAGGACCCAAGGAGTCGGTCGTCAACGGTGTTCACTCCCTCAAAAATCTAACCGCATCGGAAGAGGAGTCGTGAGGGCAGGAACTTCGATGTTGTGTCGAGTTTCAGCTGCGATATCTTTAGGCGCATTTCGACTGTGTGATTCAATTCTTCCACAAACCAAAGTATACCGGTATCCCAGTCTTCGCCTGGTTTATTCCCTGTCTTCACAAGACTTTATCTCTCTCTCTTTCTCTCTCTGGTGCTCAACATTGTGCTCTTTGTGATGTGTGAAAGTTGAGTCGGGTATATTTTGAAGTTAATACTTTGCTATCAGGTTGAGCGCTCCACGCTGACAAGGTGTGTTTCAAATTAAATGCGCATTCACCTAAGGGTCACCACAAAATATGCAAAATTTTTAGCTCAAATGATTTTGTCCCGATCGCGTCTATGCGGAATTTTATTAAAGCCACTGTGGTGCCCCCTTTAAAGTTTTCACTATTTACATTGTTTGTGCAAAATGCACCTGTTCAAGAGAGTCATTCCTTTCTAGGGTTCCAGTAAAACACGATTTGGCATGCATGAAATTGCTTCGGAGGAATCTTGTGTGCTATTCCGTTTCCGCTTGCCCAAGAAAGGAGACTATAATCTCGTGATCTACGCCAGGCATACCGGCGAACAGGTATCTCCAACTTATTTGCAGTGAAAAATTGTAGCCGATAGTTTTAAGGTCTGAGTGTCTCTTAATTATTGGAGAAGTTCCTCCCATTTCGAATAGTGTGCCCTTTGCACTAACTTTTGCTAAAAATGACATTATATGCTGGTAAAACAGGCAATTTCGGTATTATTTGTTTTGAAAGTCCTTGAACCCTTATATGAATTAGTGACTTAATGGCAAATTAGTGTACAGGATTTTGCTTTCCCATGATAATAGGAGACATGTTCGTTCCTCGTGGAAAGCTGAGGAAAGTTTGCATTATGGCCACTGTCATGTTCCATTTTACTGTGCACTTTGGGACAGTGTCGCGACCACGTAACAGTCACCTATCATGCAGCTCTTCCTGCTTCCGACGATCCGCGGTCTTATCTCCTGACTCAAAGTTAGGTTTTGCCTAACCATCACAATTGTTTCGTGCCAAGAATGTATTCAGGTGAAGGCTGAACAGATAGCACAATTAAGTTATTTCAACACCACCGTGTGCCTTGTGCACACTCTGGCGCCCAGTGAAGACCGTTAATGGAGCGAAGAGGCTGGGTCTCCAGGGAATAACGATTTAGTACATTAATATTTCGTCTCAAATTCTGCGCAGGCAAAGTACGTTTCTTTCGCCTTATGGCCCTCAATAATGCAGTATGTCGCTGAAAGCAGGACTATGAAGGCATCCAGAGGATGATACAAGACGCGACAGATGCCATCGATGCCAGCATGAACCAGGAGATGCAACAGTCACTTTGGCCTCGCCACTATGAGGTTTATAAATGTGAAGCAGAATTAGGCGCAAAATTCATGCTTGCGTGTGAAACTTCTATTCAGCAAGAGGTAGGATGCATTAATAGGAAATTATGGTTAATTAGAAGTCTTGCGCACACTTGTTGTAGCTGTTCTCCGATGTCTGTGAGTATCGGATTACGGCGAAGGGGAAGGAGGAGGGTGACGGCTCGCTGGCGGTCCTGCCCTTCCCGCCTACAGCGCAGGCCAACTACGGGCCCACCGAGAAGGCCTCGGAGTACGGTCTCGAGACTCTGCCCCGAGGACTTCCTCCGCTCATTAAAAGTCCCAAGGGAACTGTTGAAATTCGCTTTATTGCTGCTGAGATTGTGAGTCAGGCTCTGCTGCGAACATTCTCTCATCACGCTCATTACGATGCTTATGGTCGCGTGTCATCTCCTCCAATCAGTTATAGGGTTTAGTCAAACTCACCAGACCGTCCACATTTCCGTTCAGGAAGTGTTCACTAACTTCCTTCCCTATTGTTACCTTCATGCCAACACACTCTAAACAATGGCCACTCCGTTTAACATTGAGTCTCATCATGTTCGAATATTCACTCATAGTTTAGATTTGGTGAGGATTTCCGATACCGCGGTATCTGTCTTAATGCCATGCCAACTCGCTTTAGTGTGCAGCCCGGGGAGAGCGAGGGAGAGAGAGGGAATGGAGAGAAACAACTGTCGGGAGGAGGATTGGGAGATGCAGCGAGCGTGGCCATTGATTTGGCCCTGTAGGATTCTATTTTTACCCCTGAATACATGCGTAGGCCAGTCATTAAGCCAACGGCCGACGTCTCCTACGTGTCGTCCAGTGCTAATGAGACGAAACGGCTACCTGGGGCTCGGGGCCCTCGACTGACCCCTCGTCCCATCATTGGCTAGGTTGAAGGCCATTAATCTGACACGACTTCATTTCCCATCACATTATTTGGGCTACCATGGGGCAGCTAATCCCCACTTATACGCACTTTATAGTGAAAGGGACGTGGTTACAGAAACTTTTAGCTAGTTAAGGGATCATGTGGATAGCCTTCCCGTGGTAGTTACAAGTCGCTCGTTTGTGGACCCACGATGCTGTGTCCCAGAAGCAAGTGCGCCACTCATCGGAACACTCACATTGATGTTTGGTGTCTCGCTCAGGGAGGTAGTTCCCTCTTTGAGAGAAAGTACCTCCTTGCAGGAGAATCGGATACCTCGTCTTACCGCTCGCTTAAAATCGCTCTCAATCAAACCGGAGGTCCTAGAAAATTGCGTTCTCCTGCGAGACATTGAAGCTTCCATGCCAACAACGGGAGTCTCGGTACTCACAGGGACAGGTCCCTGCGTGCCCATGTCGGTGCTAAATGCTTACCTTCCCGAACCCGGCGAATATGCGCTCGAGGTGTATGCCGCGCCTCCCGGCTCTGAAGAACCCACAGCCTACCATTTGGTGAGTTTCAGTTCCTAAACTTCATTAACTTACTGGATGCATCTGGGTGTTCATACGGATCTTCGGTAATCACCAATTGAGATGGTACAATGGGTCGGGTATCCCGCCGCCCTGGTGGTTTAGGAAGGTCCTGGCTCAGCGTCTTTATAACTTTCGTGAGAACAACAACGTATGCCCCGACCCCTGCAACACTAGCAGCATCTAATGGGCTCACGAAGGCGACTTTCTCTCCAATGAACACTGATTAATCGTGCCCATCCTCCTGCCATTTTTCGTCTCCATTATGCCGTTTAAAAGTCAACGGCCTAAAATTATCACAATGTTGGCGCCTAGTTGGGATAATGTTCAATGGACGATCACTCATGAAGTGAGGCAATTGTACCGAAAGTCCCCAAACAGACATATGTGGAGCTTTCAACTCCGAAAATATCATTTTATCTCATTATGCCAGTACTGCCTTCAATGCCTTAATGCATGCTATTTCCTAACCAACACTTTACATTCTGTGTTCCATAAAACCTGAGTTACTTTTCTATTCCTATGTTTCACTTTCAGCTTCTGAAGGCGACTAACAACACATGTTAGCCCTAGTCGGAAATAATTTTGCTTCTAGGGCAGCTTTGCTTATACGCTGACTCCCGTAGTCACCTTCCATCTATTGCAATGCCCAAAACCTTTGGAAACGGTCTCTTTTGTGACATTAATTATTCTCATGACTTTTCGGTAATTTCAGAGATGCAGGGATTGAGAGTCTACATATCTAACCATCAACTAATATGCTATTTAAAATAACGTTACGTAGCTAATGCCTTAAGCTAATTAGGGAAAGGATCAGAAGTCAGCGACAGGATGCATCAGCTTATGGGGCAGCTCTCACTAAGTTATGATTGGTCTGGTGACTCTCACCGACAACCTACACCGCATAGAATTGACTCCTTCCCTCACTACCTGACAATTTTAATGCTGTTCCTGCTTCCAAAATAGTTCATTATACCGTTTCTAAAATAAAGAACCGCTTCAACTTATTATCACTTTGTTGTGAGACAGAGAACCTCCTCAGCGATCTCTTGAGACAACAGCGAAGTGTGCACCCACATGTTGGTTAACTTACGATGAACTATCGCTACATTCGTCTCTTTCATCGTGGTTGCACTCGTATTGTTGCCGTAATGTACGCCATAATTCCTGGCCTTAGATGCTCGCCTCCATTGCCGTGGTGGCCATCACTGGCACTCATGTTGACTCGTGGCCTAGGACTCTCACGAGAGTATCTTGACCCTTCTGGATTATGTAAATTCAGGAAGTGCGGCACCATTTCCTGCTTGGTTACCATATCGTACTTTTGCTCGTGGGAAATGCTACTAATATTCCACCGCTTTTTAGGCCTGGCAATTTCTTATCGAAGTGGAAACTGGAAAACCTCTCTCGACTCCACTTCTGAGCCGTTTGGCTACAATAAACCTCGGCGCGCAGGATAACACTTGGCAAAGTCTCGGCTTCCGTACACTCAGTCATCCCGACCCTTTGGTACGAGTGCGGACGGCGGGGAGGGCGGGCTCGGAGCGCTTGCTAAGAATGAAGAGCAAATCTCAGATTCTGCAACACTTCATGGGTTCCCAAGGCATCCAATCCCAACAAACGGAAACAGTTGAACCACCCGAGGAGGCCCTAGAATCAGAGAAGACTAATGTGAAAGACGATCAGGATTCTTTGCTGCTAGACAGAGAGGCTTGTGATCTCCAAATCATATTGGGACTACCCGAACAGCAGAAAGTTTGCCTCATTAGCCAACTCGTCGATATTTCCGGAGACGAAGAAGAAGTAAATTAAGCCGTCCGCAATAAATGTCTGCACGACCTATAGAATAAAATTAATTAGGGATACTTCAAAATACCCAATACTTTGACTATAAATTTGTCGTCAACAACTGTTTGGATGTTAATTTGCTGTTATTTTAACCCACGAAATCCTTGTGTGGGGAGACGTTAATACAGAGTAACGAGTGCTATCGAGGAGAAGTCTGGCGAACACTTCATCGTAGCTACGGCAACGACCAATTTTTATTGTTCACATGCCATGTTACGCATTCCATTTAGGTCACATGGTCTCTTTTTAGTGTAAATAGCATAGCTGGTATTTCATTTACAGGACGTAACGGGCTATCTGCTGCAGAAGGCGAATACCCTTGAGGACGATGAACCACAGCCTGGAGACAGATCGAGCATACTGAGCAGAGACATACCGAGTCAGCTAATCAACTTGCTTGTTCGAATACCAAAGGGTGGTTCTTTCTACAAATTATACCTTTACGCGGTCCCAATGGAACAGAACATAGCAGGATCCATCCCACTAGTCTTCACCTACCTGATCGATGCTCCGTTGCGACTGAGTGCTGCAGAGGCCCCGTACATTGGAGCCACCTCAGGCGAATTCCCCGAGAAGATTGAGAAACGCGAGGCGGCTGAGGAGGCTGCCGCTGGCAAGGTTCACCACTGAGCAGAGCAGTCATGGTCTAATTCACACACACACACATCACTATATAGGTGTTCTCATATGATTTTCGCCACTCTTGTTTCTCAGTTCGCTTTGTCAGTGTGTTCTTAGGCCTATTGACAATGCTTAATGCCTGCATTTACGACCGGTCCATCACCTTACCTTCATTGCAATGGCTTCAGCTAGCACATGCGCACGCACAAAAATAACATTCCCCTGCCCCGAAATACTTTAGCTCTTATATCCTGAGTTCATCCTCTTATTCCCAACGCTGCCATGCTTTCAATGATTTGATTGTGATAAGTCCGATACTGCCCGCTTCGTTCGTGCGAACACATGATTTCGGAGGGCACTTTGGAGAATGCTAGAGTTATTTGGTTAGGTTATGTACCGATTAGCAAATTAATATTTCTGTCTCCGCAATTTAAATTGCCTATTTTCTCATATTAATTATAAGTCTTCGAACTGGTCATAAAAGCATTACTTCATTATCAGCTTCATATTAAGCATAGTATGTGAAGTGGATATTTGCTTTCATCAGGTGGGAGAGAAGTAGGAATAGCGCAACGAAATGGAACCAAACATCAAAGCACTTATTAGGGTATCCAGCCCGGATAAGTCTCCAAGTTGTGCATAATTACAACTTAATTATATATTATGAAAAGAAGGCCTGTGAGTGGAACTAATTAGTGGATTTCCGCCTTGTTGCGAAGGCTCAAAGAGAAAGTCGATTCTGATTACTGGGACCTGAAATAAGAGTTCTAATCATGATGCTTCATAGTACTGGGCCCGAAGCCCTAAAATGCGTAGTCCGCTGATCAAATAGACGATTACCTCATAGCAAATTAACCACAGGGTTGTGAGGTTGAGAATATAGATAAAGCTTTTATCTACAGCACTGTTTACGTTCAGTTTAGATAATCAAATCTTGGCAAGTACAAGTTTTCCACTGGACTATTTTTAATAAACTTTCTTCTACCCAAATCGGGGCTAGTACAACTTCTAGGAACTCCGTTGCAACACATTATCATTATTATTATTATTATTATTATTATTATTATTATTATGAACCGGCACGTGGAAGTACTGCATTTTTTGCAAACTGTGCGGTAAATAGACTCGGCTCTCAGCCATGGCGAGCTTCAGTCACCTTTGAGCCATCTGATATCGACAAAACTCATTTAACTTAAAGGGAAGAAATTTTATTATTTAGTCATATAATTAATACAAATGAGCGATATAAATGCAGGCGTTGCTCCTCAGATCAAATTTTCAGCCAACCGGAAAAGACAGGCAAAAATTATTGCTTACCCAAAAGAGGCATTATGCCTGACCAAAACTGCGTAAAAATCCCGAAGTCAACGTTAGCAGAAATTACATGAGTAACTAGGTCTTACGTTTATGATAACATAAGAATTGTGTCACATATTATTAATAAGGTTTTCAACATCATCCCTTTGGAGAGGTATATAAACATGAGAAAAGGGCGCATTTAGTTGCCCTAATCGAGTGTGAGAGGACTCAATACGAATCCTTAAAAATTGGTTCCCTCGCATAAAATCACCAACTGGACTTAGCCGAAGTTGCGACTAACACGACAAAATTCACAAAAGTTCTTCACGAAATCCAATGAAGACAAAACCATATTGCTCTGAGAGACTGATCGCCAGTGCTACTTCCAAGCAGTTGCATCACGACATCGCCATACAAACCATATCACCTTCGCAGTAGAAGTTCGCTCGACCTCGAGCAACATTCTCCAAGGTGTGACGCCTGGCGGTAGATTCTGAGGAGAACGCAGCTTTAAAAAAAACTAAGAATAACTGATGTATGCAATAACGTTAAGAAGTAGCCTTCTTTATCCAGTACCGATATGAATTTAAAAATTCATTTAATTTCTGACTTTGTATGTAGTTTCTTGCAGGGCACCTTCATGCTTGCCGCACAAGTTAAGGGGCGTTTGTGCCAATAGGTAATATTTCGTGTGCTGTCTTGGTCAACTCTCTAACCGATGGTCTCATTCCTCGTTCGTATAGTCAAAACATAATACTAACCACAAACTGCTGTAAATACAAATTTGCGTTAAAAAACAAATAACACATTTTTAAATTTTTAGTATCTTTAATGCGTGTTATTCTTACCTCTGTTGTGCAATACGAACATTAACACGTATAAGTGCCTTTGTTTGAGTGAATCCGTAGAGCGCGCCCTTCAAGCGCCGCTGTTGTCTGCGGACTGTCGGTTTCTCCGGTTGCGACGTAAAGGAAATAGAATCGACGACTAACGCCGCATTGTTTTCCTTGGTCATTGATCATTTACAGTGTATGCCTTAATCATACGATCTGGCATCTTGTCTAGCTTTTAATCCACTCCCAATGGACCGGTTTCGGAAAACGTTCAGCGTACGCAAGAAAAAAGAGTCTGAGGCTACTGATCCGTCGAAACCTCAACTTTGGATTGAGGATGAAAAAAAGATCAAAGAGGGTTCCTGTAGCTTTCAGGTCAAAGTAAGCACGCAAGTCAGCATATTTTTCAGTATCTCGGGTGCATTGAAGTTTTCGAATCCCGCGGAATGCAAGTTTGTGAAGAAGCTATTAAAGCGCTCCGAAAGTCTAAGGTACGGTAGTCCCATATGCGGCAATTTTGTAGAAGAAGGCCCAACGCGCTATTTTATACGTCAGCGGTGATGCGCTTCGCGTCTCAGATGAGATTAGCAAAGTACGGTCACATTTATACCTGAGATTTAAATAGCATTTAATTGTCGACCAAACTATTGAGAAGGTGTCGTTTTGCGCCCCTGATCGCTGTCACGATAAAGGATTCGCCTACATTTGCCGCGATGGCGCCACTCGTCGGTGGATGTGTCATGCCTTTTTATCCGTCAAGGAATCGGTGCGTTATCAATATTAACATTTTGACTTAGTGTATATTTTATTGAATCATTTACATCTTAGTTATATCCTAAATGTTGATTCTTTAACTTTAACACATCTGTTTCAAGCTTAGCTTAGGCGTATTTAAAGTATTCCACTGTGAATCTAAAAATACATTCATTAACGAATATTCCTCCCTTCCAAAATAGGGTGAACGTTTGTCGCACGCAGTTGGCTGTGCTTTTGCCATTTGTCTCGAAAGGAAACAGAAACGTGAACGTGATGCAGTTCAGGCCACATATGCTAACGACGACGGGACTTTCACGCGAATGAGCTCTTTCCGTCAGGTATTCATCGCAAAATATTATAAATTCTCAGTTTCTGTGGTACTTTTATCGTATAGCTACATTTAAGTTATCACCACGGATTAGTAAAGAGCGGTCTTATCGCATTGTGCAAATGAAAGATGAAAATTGTACTCGCAGTATTATTAGTTTTTGAAGTGAAGAAGACCGAAACACAGATCTGAAATCTGTTTTAAGTTTCGGGGCGCCTTGAGAATAGAATTGGGTTTATACTTTGTCTACCTTAGTCAATCATGGAATCTTATTTATAAAATCATTATTCTTGTTAAGTTCGAGTGTGTACTCTTTACATACTTCCTGTCCTTCTTGAAGTTTCTATTTGGAGTAGACTGTATACATAGATTGTGAATGTATCCTGTAATTCAACGTTTCACATACCAGGCTCTCACTTTTTTGTAACAAAATGAAATTTACTGTTAGAACTTATTTTCTTTCCAAGTGACAAATTTGTTTAAAGAGTCAAGGATATTCCTGTCCAGTTTAATTTGCATTTTACCGCTTTTTTTCGTGTCTAGAGGTGTGGATTTCTTCAATCCATATTCTTAAATGTATTTTTTCCCCAGTATCACTTAAATGCAAACCCTTTAGTTAAATCGTAAGTAATATATGAATTTATTTGTGTGATCAAAACCTGACATTACTCTTGGAGTATAAATTATAAAATGGTTTTCCGCCTTATGAGTCAAATGGGTCATTACACCTGTGCCTAACTTTGCTGATTTGATTTACTAACTTTTGCACAATACGATATCCAGTAACCGTTTAGTTAAACTAATCTTCGCTGATTCCGGGTTCATTTAAATTGTTCCTTGTGTTGCTTATATTTACCCAGATATTTAAGTTTCTCGTTTTCGTGCTGTGATGAAAGAGCCTGGTTGGCATAGCTATAAGCATTCTTCAATTATCCAAGGCTAGTCTTTCTGAACGTCTTATCGATCCTCAATCCGCAATTGTCGTCAATCATAACATCGAGGCTCCCTCAAAATCACGTACCTCAGAAATTCGAGCGGATAGTGGTGCTATAGTTCCTTTCGAAGTTGGGCTCGAAAAAACTTCGACCCTACCAAAACAAGGAAGCGGTGCCATTCCGCGACCCCGCGCCAGCCCTTCTCTCATCGAACGACAAGTAAGCTATGGTTTAATGGATCCCCCTTACGGACCATAAGACTAGTAATCTAATCAAACATAAATTGTGATGTCCCATATGTTGTCCAATTTATTTTTGGTTCGTTTGTTTGAATCCCTATTCCATATCAAAAATGCTGAAGACCTCTTCCTCTTAATAACTGTTGAGGTAAGTCCGTGTAGTCATTTATCGTTCTTAGTCGATTACTTTCTTTTTCATCATGAATTTTTAGGGTTTCGTTGCTTCACGTAGGTAGCTTGTTGCATTTGTAATGTGACAACCATGCAAGCAGCATCCAAGTGCTTTTTCGAAATTATGACTGACAAATGTTAGTTTTATTTTTAAGGCAGTGTTAAAAGCAACATGGAACATTCTTTTCATTCTTTGTCGATTGAACTTTACATTCGATATTATTTTTGTTGTAATTAATATTAGAAAAACTCCTCTACACATGAACTACGCCTCTAGCTTAATTTTGGTTTATTGAAGTGTACTTATAGCCCTTTTTGGCATCAGGTTATGCAAAACAGACTTACTATTTTTGTGGTTCAGACGTCCCTGAGGTTGTTTCCCAAGCTACAAGAGACTAGCCCTTTCAAACACACCTTCTCAATGCGTTCAACGGATGCGAGCACTTCGTCACTACAAAGAAGAAATATCGTTGCCAATGGTATGGAATTATTTTTAAGCTCATTAATGCACAGTCAGTTTGTGTGCTGATTTATGTCTATGACGGACTTTTAAATGGATCTGTTGTCTTCAGTTAAATGTTAGAGTGGTTAGAGTCTCCGTTACTTTTTATCACCTAAGTGGGGAAACCCATTTCCTGAATATTCATAAACATGTGTGGACTCGATATATCTAGATCTGCGGAATCGTTTAAGGAATATTTGTCGAGTTTGAAATTGAAAAGAACTACTGTTCCTTTGCGCAATATTAAACTATCCACCTTTTACGCTATGGTAAAAGACTAAGAATTTATTTGTCTTTCTGGTTTGATTGTTCGTGATGCTTTTAATCCATTTCCATAATTCCGTACTTTTTCTTACAGAAGGGGGACCCGTTGACTTAACTACACGCTTTGATTTGATTATTAATAGCTGAGGATATCTGTTGGTCACATCTTGTTAAGAGGACGGTTTAATAGGTACTGTGTCAAGTATGTAATTTTGCCCTTAACTTGAGATGTCCTCTCATTGATGTCGCAACCATCCACACAATTTTTCTCGATTTTTCGTTTTCAGTGCATGATTGTAAGCTTGGTAAAATCTGAATTTTGTAGAATTATGTTGAGTTCGCACATGCCTCTTATTCAAAACTCAGATTGCTTGCGTTTTTTCTGTCATAAGTAATATATTTTTTTATGAAATAGTTTCTTGCGCAAAATATTCCTAAAACTTTATGAATGCCTCTGCAAACTAATCATGCGTAAGCTATACTTGTGCCGCTATTTCTCTTGAGACCTTTTCAATGGATCAGACCGTTTGTCGTTTTTCTGATAATCTCTGTGTCTGTGTTTCTCCGGTTACGAACAAGGTTTTTTAATCTCAATCCTTCATTGTACAATATCTCTATTAGTGATGTTTTCGACAGTGTCTTAGTGTTTGTCACTTGAGATGATTTTAGGACAAATTTTATATTAAACTTTCCTAAATCCACACATTTTGCCTATTTAAATCCTTAAAATACTAACGATTTGTTCTCTCAGCTGTTTGATAAAATGTTTTTTTAATGATTACGTTGTAGGGGAAACAATCCCAGAGGAGACTGCTACCGAATTGGAAGCGACGCCAACGACGAATCATTCACGAGATCCCACGAAATCACCTTTAGGAAGAACCTCTCAAACTTCTCAGCCTTCCATTTTTGCATTCCGTAATCCTTTGATCTCAGGGACAACAAAAGTCTCACCGACTTTTCCCGTCTCCTTCGACGAGATTAACAGTTCATCTACCGAAGTGCGAGAAGAAATTGATAATCTGGTTGCTATTGACCCCTTTTCTGCAGCACCTTTTAATCCGGCCACTATTCAACAACATCAAGTGGCGCAACAGCAGCAGCTTCAGAGTCTGAATCACTTTTCTTCAAATTCTACCTCACTTGCACCTCTACGCAAAGTTTCACCAGTGGGTATTTTGAAACGTTTTACTTATTTTCCTTTGTTGCTTATAGTGTCTTTTACTTGGCAGTAATTAAAGTCGCATGGTTTCCTTTTTGTCATTTTATTTATACTTCTCAAAAGGTCATTGTTTGTGTATTGTTAGTATTGAATATGAAGGGAAGCAGTTTGGGCAGTCACACATTCCGGTGAGGGATTCATATTATGTAAACCGGGAATTAATCAGCTCTATTTTGTTGATGGCGAACATTTATTGTAAAAATCTTACAGCTTAATGAACAAACTAACTTCATTATCTTTTAACACCTCTCGCCAGCGTATAGGGAGTTGTCCAACTTTTCTTTAAAAGGTTTTTCGATTTTGCATTGGGAAACTTTTTTGAGTGCGTTTTCACTTCTTCAACACTTTAAAGTTAATTTTTCTTCATGTATGCTCATGATCTGAAAAGATCGTAATCGGACGGAGGGAGATCTGGTGAATAAGGTTGGTGAGGCAAAAGTTCGTATCCGAGCTCCCCGTGTTATTTTTACAGAATACGGCCTAATGTTGCGGTGGTGGAGAACTCTTTTTTTAGTAATTAGTCGAAACAATTTGTTTTTTATTTAACAATTTCTTCATTCGTTCTAGCTGTTCACATTGCATTGTCTTCGGAACGATCTGACCAGGTTCGAGCAATTCATGATGCCTGACTCCTGAAAAAACCACACACAAACAGTGGCCATCTTTAGCGTTAGTGATAGTTTAGGTGTCGGAATGGGTACTTCTCTGGGAAAAGCAATTGTTTCTTTTACAGCAATATTGTATATGGGCCTCTTCTCATCCTCGATTACATTTTGTAACGCAACTGCTCCACACCGAAACAAAAGAAACAAGTTTTGTCTCCGTCAATTTATGATGAACTCAAATTCCTTGCCTATACACACACTTCCTGTGCGATTGAGATGATCCTCACCTGTAGACCATGGACAGCCGACCCTTGGCGATTATTTCCTAATAGTTTGACGGCGATCTAAATCCAACATCGCCTTCAGAGTGTCATCTAGTTTTAGGTCATCCCTTTCGTTTAATGTCTTCGAGATTTCTATTCCCATTTCAAAACTTATTTAAATAACCATCCATTCGGTTTTAGCGTATCGCCCTAACTGCAGTTTTTCATTTCTTCGTTTGCCTTCAATTCTGGATCGAACAAAAGTAGCATACAATGACGCAAGTGTCGTTTTGTTGTTGGCTTTGACATCTTATGCGATTACCAAAAGAACAGTTTTTTAATCGAAAAATAAAATTTACAACCAAGCTCGACCGTAGTAACAAAACTTTTTAGCGCACCGTGCCTTCCTAAAAACAGGCCGTGAATGAGCACATCGAAAAAATTTCGATTTCTCGGTTTGCCTAATGTTTTTTTCCTCATGCAGTTTCCGTCTCATCTTACTGAAATTTTCGAGCACTACTTTATTCAAACCACCCACTTTCGGATCGTAAACAAAAGCATTTTTAGATCTATCATCTTGGAAATTAGCCTAATCATTTTAACAATTCTACATTCGAGCATTTTTACCGGCTACGCTTTTAGACTAATCGCTTTTTTCTATGTGATTACATTAAAACGCGCCACAATAAACACGTTAGGTAAATATTATTATTATCATTATCTCAAATGCACTGTTACTTTAGGATTTTATTAACTTTTATCTTGCTTCTTATTGAGACACAGGTCAATTATCTCTACTCGTCTACACATCCTTTTTCTGATTATTAAGGTATTTACGAGTGCATCTGCAGCGCCACAAGCCCTCAACGCTACTCCTTTTCCCGTCTCTGAGTGGCCCGACGACTCTGGCGATAGTGCCATTGGCGTCAACGTTCCTTTTCACTCAGTTCCTCTCTCTCTCACGTCGACAGAAGATGGTCTTACAACCCCACTTCCTCGTAGCACCCAAGTGGAGTCCGACTCACAACACCTTCCTGGCGATAATATGTCGCATCTAAATACATCTTCGCTTTCATGTCTCCCCTCTTCTCCAATCACTACTCAAAGCGCTGTTTCATCCTCCAATATGATGGTCCTCTTTGGCAAAACTATCAAATATCCCCATTCTTTGGCAGAACCTTCAACAGGTATGGGTAAATGTACGCTTTTGGGTGAGGTTTGGAAACGGAGTGTAGATCTATTAGTTTATGAGCCTTTTTATGTGAATTATGACATTATTAGGTTACACACATCTTACTATTCATACACTGATGGTGAATAATACTCCATCACTTGGTAAACCTAATCCATCGCTAGTAAATTGGCACAATTTGGATAAAACTCACTGTTCCGATTTGAACGCTTTTGATATTACATCATGTAGTCACTCCGGGCTCAGGTCAAATCGACTTGTTTATGTCGCTTTTCTTCGCCTGGTTTCGTTGTGACTGTTTATTTTTGTCGTAAACATTTATTACAGCTGCATGTTAGCCTTTGTCGCTGACAAGGCAATAGCGACCTTGCCAAATAATTCACTGTTTACTTGCCGTTTGGCTGTATGAATAGGTTGATCGTGTGATGCGTTTTTTTGAAATTTCTTAGGTGGTCTTAACTTGGCTGCTTCATCAGTTTTTTTTAAAAATATCTTGAGTTAAGCATGGTACTCACTTTTGCTTTCGCTCTGGTATTTATGGGGAGTGAACACGTCCTAATAAATTAAGGCTAACTAATTGTCACCGTATCTAAGTAGAGGAAATTGTGGTGATCATACAATGGAGTTTGAGTTTGTAGATTAAAACATGGAGGCTTTTTCCTAACACCATTTTTCAACTCCAGTCCCAGTCTCGTTTACAGTAATTATTCATCAAAGTAGATGATCGAAGGGCAATGTCTTAAAATGTCATATATCCATCTTACTTCAGAGCCCATTGGAATCGTAAACACACAGTGGTCGAGTACTGTCTCGGGGCCATCAGCAACGGCGTCTACGTCATGGATCCCTGAGCAGTTGCCATCCGAATCGACGGGTTTTGGTGCCGACCCTTTTGATTTAGGCTGGGCCGAGCGGGCGACTGCGATGGCCAAAGGACAACTGGAGGCTTGGACCTCTTCTTCGACCATCTCGTGCCTACCGGTGACGACACCTCTGCCATCCGCCTCCCATTCTTCTCCCGTCTGTACCAACCCATTTCTTGCCCCCCTCTCCTACGGAGAACGGTAAAGAGAGAGTAGTGCTGTACCCCGCGTTCAGCAGGTGAAACAGTTGACAGAGCTCAGAGCATTTACATCTTGGTTATTAATACTGAGTTTTATCTTGGCCGACTTTGGTACTGTGATTCATCATACCCGATTTTATCATTTATTCTCTTTCTTTCCCTTCCGATTCAATTAATATCGTCCAAATATTTGTTGTTTCCCTTCGTTTTGTTTGTCTTATCTGCATGCTTCTCTATTATGCAGCAGTCAATGCACGCGAACGCTTGATTTTATCACATCGGCGAGGTTCATCCGTATTTAACTAATTGGTCAGCTTCATTCATTTGGGATAAATATAGCCATCGGATGTTGCTACTATCATTAAATGTACTTGGTCAGGCCGGGTCTCACTGACTAATGAGTTGATTTTAGTCACAAGTATTAAAAGAAATGCGATATGCTGAATTGTGGAAATATAAGTAACCCCAGAGCTGAAATTCTTCAACTTTAGAGGAATCTCACTGTTATATCATTGATAACGCAAGGCGAAACCGAACAAAGGGCGGAGAAGTTCAACCTAACATTAGGGAAGGGACGAATATGTTGGGCATATTCGAGTGTGGGAGGACTCGGAGCAAATCGGAATAAGTGGGATCCCTCACGAAAAGCTCACAAACCGCAGCCACCAACATCGCCTTGGACTGTGACGAGGTTGTTACGACTACGATAAACGCCAAAAAGAGTCTTCAGTGGCATCATCACCAAATTCAACGAACACCGTGGCCTATGAGGCTTAGGAACTCATCGTCAGTGCTACTTCCCGACAGTTTCGTCACGGCATCACCATAAACATCACATCGCTCTTGCTGTAGGAGATCGCTCGACCTAGAGGAATGTAGTTTTGAAGAACACTACAACCAACTGCTGTATATAGGGTAGTCGGAGGACCATGGGCTCATCACTAAGTGACGCCACGACGCCGTCTCCAAAATGGGCACAGAGAATTCGTCACACAGATAGGTTCCGGACAACCCGGAAACGAAGAGAACTTCTAGTGATGACGTTGAGAAGGGAGGCGCTGCACATGAACTTGCAATTTGGCACAAGGCGTCCGTGTCTATGTATTCCAGTTTCCGTGTACTTACACTTGTTTGCATGGTCACGAGTCATGTCGACTTTTGTTCCGGCTATAAATTTGCAATAACTTTGATACGCAGGCGGCTTACTGGAAATTGGCAAAATGTATGTCATCATCTCCAATAATGTTATTTTTGATTTACCCCCATTTCAAAAATCTACATATGAAGCCATTTTATTTCTATATTGTTTCTTATGTCTCTGTCATTTTGTCTACAGATGACTTTAATTAGGTCTAACTTGAAACTATGAAGCTCTAGTGTTTTGTTACATTTATTCAAAAACGTTTACCGAAATCCGGGTTTATCGCCACTGGAATTTATGGTTACGTATCATTAATGATGGTAAAAATAGCGGCCACAAGACGCAAGACTTTGCTTTGCATGACCTTAGACTTAGTTTTAATTCTTCAATATTATTTTCCTCGCGTCATCACCAATTGGAATGACAAAATGACTTCTTTTATCATTCCCCCAGAATCAATGTCACCCGATAGAAGAAATTTGATGTCTGTAATCAATGGAGAGAACTCTGCGTTCTTAAAAGAGGTGCTTGCTAATTGACACTAGTAAAAACCGTTTGACGAGATCGGTTTCTTTTAATAATCTCATAACCGCTCGCAGATAAGGATATATATTTATGTGTCTTTAGCCTGTATTAATTAAAAATCTCACCTCCTCCTGTAATAGCCACGTTTTTGAGCTTGCGTGATAGTCGTATTTATCAACCAGTCATATTTTGCTACTACGTTGCCTATTCTCCTATTTCTAGTTCGGTTGATTATGCAAACATCTTTTATGAAGAATGTTAGGATCTCTGCGTTCGTATCGGTCAGCCACACTACTTCACATTATTTGCGTTCCTTTTTAACATCACCCATTTTCAAGTTTTATTCTCATTGGCTTTACACTTTTCATTATACTATTTCGAAAACAAGATTATTAAATTTTTCCAGTACGAGGATAAACAAAGAAGGCTTCATGAAGTAGTAAACGAAATCTCTTCCCTAATGGAACGTGTTACGTTCATCGAGGGACATCGATTAGAAATTAGTCGGACAACATCGGCATTAAGTGCACTATTTACAGCCTATTGTGAAAATTTTGCCAATGAGAAACACCTATTGGCAGTTGCCACGCGCGAATCTGAAAATCTGCAAAGAGGTATATGTCAACTGAAGGCTCAGGCCAAAAAAATACACGAAAAAGTGATAGATTTTGAAGTAAGAATGCAGATAACCCTTATAAAATAAATTTAGAACAAGATTTTTGAAAAAAGAATAAGCGTGCGGAATCTCCAAGAAAGCCTCAAAATAGAGACTCGTGAGATGGAAGAATGGATGAAACATGCAGAGCAAAAGTGTGACGATATATATGCTGTCAGTTGCTTCAGCCATGCAGATGAGTTAGTGTTAAAGGTAGTGGAATTTCCTAATAAATTACGAAATCAGAATGTCTATGTAAAAGTAGAGAAGCTGTCCCTGAAAAAATCTGAAATTATTAAAGAACTCGACAACATTTTACTTAAAATATCTCTACAGAGGGTGAGTTAATACTTTCGGGCTGTAACGTAATATGCATTCAAGCAAAAAAAATAACACATGAGCTTTATTCCATACTTCAAGTTTCCGATCTAGCATTGCCTTGTCAGATGTCCATATAACTATTTTTATTTGAATTACCATAGTTACACATGGAAAAGCTAGGCATGGAGTCTCGTAATGATGTCAGTGAAAGAAGAAAAGCCTTGAGTTTATGGGAAAAGGCCATGATACACGCTCAAGACCGAGGCAACGAAATAAACATTCTTTTGCAAGTAATCGCAGCTGTTATATTTTTAACTCATTATTGCTGAACAAAGTCAGATCTGTTTGTTGAGGAAAATATTTCAACAGTGGGCTGCATAGACGCTTTTCTGAACAAGCTACTAACTTATTTTGGATGTAAAAACAATCCGTATTGTATTCATAGTCACTCGAGATGGTCGATTGTCGTATCAAAGAAGGTTTACAAGAACGAAACGAGAGGCAACTCTATCTGAAAAACACTATGAAAGATACGTCGGAACGTGAAATACATGTAGAAAAGAATAAAGAAAACCTAACAGCACTGGAAAATAATCACAAAATGCTACAAGCTGAAATCTCAGATACACGTTCACAGGTTTGTAAATCAGCTTCTTTTAAAATTCAAGTTGAGGACACTTAAAATAATGACAGAGAAAAGTGGAGCTGACTTGAATGTTCTTCGGTCAAAGATAAGAGACTCAAGAGGTGTGATTTGCTCCTTGTCTGAGAAGTGAGTCAAATGTGACAACCATCAGTGCATAACGTCCTGATCCTTTGCTGATTATATCATTACATTACAGAATTACTACCCTTACGGAACAAATAAAGCACCTGGAGGGAAAATTTCGGCATCTCGCTGAAAGTAAGACCTCAGCAGACCAAATGTTTGTCGAGGCGGAACGGCAGTTGCAGCAGGAGCAAAAATACTCAGCAAAACTCAAAAAAGACATTGGGAGTCTATGTCGAAGTAGATTCACCATTTCCAAAGTGAGGTTTTGCGTTCATGGCTACTTTAGAATAGGTCATGATTGTGTATAATATATTGTATGCCAGCTACTTTTGTGGACTCTATTTAGTAACCTGAGGTGCATTCACAACATATCATTGCGTTCATCAGCAGATTATATTTTGTTATAATATTTTGGTCAGCTTAGATCGTAATATCTTGCCGTTTTGTTTTCGAAGAATAGGAGCGAGATATCGTACACAAAGAAGAGGTGAGGGTTGAAACTCTCCTCAGAAGTAACGAAAGGGGGCTGAAGCAACTGGAGTACCAAATACGTATGGCAGAAGAAGAGGCACTACTACAGGAACGCCTTGTCTACAACCAAGTAAGCAGCCGCAAAACGATTACAAATTCCCCACTCCAAACAATACAATTTTGTAACGATGGTAATTTTGAATGACACTGCGCTGCGCTACAGAAAGCG
This sequence comes from Dipylidium caninum, assembly GCA_017562135.1. Taxonomy (NCBI): domain Eukaryota; kingdom Metazoa; phylum Platyhelminthes; class Cestoda; order Cyclophyllidea; family Dipylidiidae; genus Dipylidium; species Dipylidium caninum. The sequence goes on along the minus strand of QEYB01000556.1, from coordinate 519,533 downwards.
ATAAGCGAGGCGCACTTCGCATGGTAAAAAGATTTTCCGCTCGTGGCGACAGGAGGAGGATGAGAGAAGTAGCCAACGTTTACCTGTGTGTTGGGGTTTTTGCAGGACTTCAGAATCCTGCAGATCGGGAACCGCATAGGAAAATTACAAAATGGAGCCTCTTCAGACGAGATGAGAACTTATCGTGATCAGGTGGAAAAACTTTCTAATGACTTGGAGAGGCTGAATGGACTGGAAAGAAGACTGTTATTTGAGCTCAATGTCCTCAAGGTACACACATATTTCCAGCAAATCCATTAATTCACGATTATACTACATTCTTTCCTTTTTGAGGACGAATCAAAGCATATCAAAGCAGCCTTCGGAAAACTTGCGTCAGAAAAAGCGTTTGTAGATTCGAAGACAGAAAGTATTGAAGCCTATATTGAACACACGGAAAAGTTAGTGGAGAAATGCAAAAAGGAGTACAGAAAGTGTGTTGTGGATAGAACTATGCTATTGCTAAAGATAAAGAAAAAGGACGAGAAGCTACTCTCTTATGATGATAAGGTTAGAAATGGTTTCCATTAGCATGAACTCCTCCTGTCATACAAACGCCCTGATTCCAACCTAAAAGGTCTTTCAATTGGAGAGGAACCGCCTTGATATGGAAAGTAGCGTTAAGAATAGGAGGGTCGATGTCAACATAGCTATGGAGATGACAATTACGAAGCTTCGTTTGACGAAGGAAGAAAATTCAAGGCTAAAGAGAGAAAATACCCTGAAGCGATTACAAACCGATAAACTTAAGAATCGGTGAGCGAGTGCACGTTCAGTGGAATAAGCTGCTTTCCACCCACCAACGCCTACTTTCATTTGAGGTATGAAGTTGATTCACTCAAGGTGGCCCAACCCGACGGAGAACCGATGAAACATCAAGCGAGTTTTGTGATCGAGGTTGTTTCCTGATCTATCGCACCCGTATTTTACATGCAACCTTAAAAAATTGCCCTTTTCTTCCTGCTCCACCCGCCCTCAGGGGGCAGATCGGAGCTGGATCTTGCTGAAGCCGCTTACAGTGATGGGGGCGAGCAACCGTGGCATCCCCGCTGCTCTGTCCCGCTCCGGCAACACCCCACCGAAGCTAACGCTTTTACCCACTTCATCAGTCTTGTCTGGCAATAGTGTGGCCTTCACGAGCACATAAATTGTAGAGGAATATGAAATAGGAACTGAGTATTTTCCTAAAAATCACGTCCACTTTCCCTTAAAAAAATGTAGCAGGGTAAGTTGTTTATAGGCACTGCAGAAGATGAGTGAATTGAGGAGTTATGGAGATCAACTGGACTCAGAAATTCAACAGTTTGAAAGGGAGCTACAAGCCCTTCAAAATACCTTCGAACTGTTGCAAAAAAGCAATCGCAGTTATAAGAAGGGCGTCCTTGAATTCGATCATGAGTTGGTTAAGGAAAGAGATGTACTTGGAGAAAATTGGAAAGAACTCAAATGCACGGTGAAAAAGAAGGAAGGCGATTGCGGACGCATTAAAATGAAATCGCAGGTGAGTTTAAATCAGGTTTCTCACGCGACCGCTAAAGCAGTTGCAAAGAGCACTGGAGACAGCAGACGACGAATTAAGGAAGGCGACCCTTTGTGAGGACGAGTTTAAAATGAAGGTGGCGAAGCTAGAAGCAGACATTGGTCTTTCGAATCAACGACTTTCGAGGGCCAACAGATGCCTCAAGAGATCTAAATCCGCCGCGCTCCAGCAGGTATCAAGTGAGAATGGACTGGATGAAGTGGACGTCCGCGCCGATATTGAGGTTGGTTTTTAGCAGATTCAGATGTCGCGATCGCGATCGGAACACTTAAACAACCCACCAGCCTCCTCAGACCCCAATAGGGTTACACGACCGTTTTTTACACGTTTCGAAATCGCGGAATTTTGCTCAAACGCTCCCCTAAAAGTCTACTAGGGCAAATAAAACTGTTACATATTAGTTCATTGTCACAAGTGAAATTCATCAGCGATAAATACAGTTACAGTTGACGAGGGATCTAAACGGACGCCTGGCGGCCCTGATGATTAGCCACGTGAGGTCCCTCGGGGATGGAAGGGCGGAGGCGCAGGCGCGCGCCTACTTGGCTGCCGCCAAAATCGGCGGTCCTGGCTTCTCCTCGCCACCGTCGGCGCGGTCAACCAGACCTTTCGGTGGCTCCTCTGCGCCCACGTCGCATCGCGGCACAGCCGCCGCTCCCCCTCCCCCCCCTTCGGCCTCCACGGGGTGGGCGACGCGACCAGTTCATTGCCAACGCGAAACCACCCAATGACACAGACACCCCCCTCCGCCATCACTTTCAAATTCGACTTTCATCTGCAAAAATATTCTCGTGAAGGCACACATGACACCTTACTGGGTGAAATAAAGCTAAATGCAACCATACGTCATCTTCCAAATGTTACCTCCAGTATTTTCAGAAAGACCGCGTCCCGATTTCCCAAAAATGAATCCACCAGAGATTATAAATTTGCCCCATTCCCAATTACTAGTTAAAAAATTCTAGACTAAATGTCACTAAACGACTCATGCAGGTCTTCAGAGGCATTAACGCAATCCCACCTCACCTCAGCAGACTAAAGTCCTTTGTGAGAATGACAATCTCTCCGAACACGCTCTCGCAACCAAAAAACTCCTCATCTTCGACGCTCCGACCGTTCATACCTCACTTGCCTTCCAGCAGACAGTGAACAAACCATCTCCGCGCATATAAGTGCGATATCCAAGCAACAATAGCATTAAATACTTTTCAATGAAACTTGCGAAAATTTATACCGCTTAAACAAATGTTGGACGATGATCACGCATCAAAGCGGTGATTTAAAGACAATCCATTTAAAGGAAGATTTGCATCGATGGCGACAATATTTTTGCCACCTTAGGATAACATAGCACAAATCGACGACTGGTTTAAGTGTCGAGTACAACACCCCCTCTGATCTTTGTAAAAGTCGCAAAAGGAAGAAAATCAAATGAAAATAATCTGCGCTTATCAAATCGTCAATCCACTTTACATATCACCAAGATGATTATTAAATAAATTGCAGAGTAAAGAGAAGAATATCAAAAAAATGGCCTGCAACATGGGCACACAATGAATAAAAAGGAGGTTCACAGTCATGACTCGATTGACTGGTTGATTGATTCCAACATTGCCAGAGCAGGTCAAGATAGAGGGGGCGAAAAGGCCTAATGGCTCTGATCATTTGAAAGAACAGGGGAACGAGTTCTAAAATGGGTAAAACCTTTAGCTACATTAAATGCCAATGCCACGCAATGCATTTGCCACCACATGCAGTCACGCTCCGAGGAGGGAAAACATCAGCACCCCCACATCTCAAGCAATTTTTCATGAATTCAACACGTACATGCAAAACCTGGCCCTAAAAGTTTATCCGTGGCAGTAGCCACGAGATCTGAATATCATGGAAATAGCATCACTGCAAACACCTCCAATTCACTCAGGTAATACTACAATCGTTTTGATGCTCTGTCAATTAGCACAGAGCTTTCTGCATTTTAGAAACTGCCCGACAGATAGCATAATTGCGGGCTGCGATATAGTGTTTCTAATTATATAAATTCATTGGGAAACGGGAACTCTAAAAGCCAACGACGAAAATGGATTTGAGAGACAAGAAATCAACCTTTGAGGTACTACTGGTGGTAAAGGGGTCTCCATCGCTTTTGCCTCTCAAAGTATGAATGTCATCGGTTAGAGTGGCCAGGTGGATGGCCATTTCAGTGAGCTGTTGAGCGGTGCGCTGTTTCATGGACTTCAACTCCTCCTCCAGGTTGTCTGCCCTCGTTGTTGCTGCCATCGCCTCCCGACGGTGCTTCTCTAAATCACGCAACACGGACCTCAAGTGTTCGTGGAGACTTTTGATCTGTCCCAATGAATAGCAATACGAAATGGAGATCACACAAAAATTTCCGCAATAAATCGGATAAATCGCATACACCAGAGGGGTTGAGTAGACCATTGACATCAGATTAATTTTACGATAATTATAAGAATCTCCTAGTAGTGCAAACAATGGCAGGCCTTAACTATTTCTAAAACTAAATTTTCGGTAGCTAAAGCCAATTAGCCATCCAGTAAAACCGCTCAATATCCTTGCTCACTAGTTTTTACTAGTTAGGGAAATCAATGCTTACTTCCTCGTAAGCGTCCGTCACTCGGCCTGCATATACTGTAAGTTGCCTAGTTCGATCAAATAACTCTTTTTCATAATATTCCACGAGAAGTTCTTCCTTGACTGAAGCGTCAGAACTTTCAGAGGAAATTGCGGTAGAAGACAGTGGTTCTGTGATCGACAGCTACAATTAAAATATAACCTTCCATTAGCGTAAATATAATCCCGTGAAATGGCAAATATGTACGCCTAAAATGGTTGTTCTCAATTAATAAAAATAGATTAATCAAAAGAGTCAATTTCAAACAAAGTTTGTAATGATATAAACAACCAAAGGCCACAGTAATAAGAATAGAGAAAATTGTGGTACAGTGTGCACTCACTGTCTGTTGAGTAAGTTGAGTCCGTCTAGTCTGAAGGCGCTGTTGCAATGATATTTCTGCAACCTTACTTTCGAGCTGAGATATCCTTTTAAGGAGGAGATTTTCCCTCGGAGTTAACTCTTTTTGAGAATCGAGGAAGTCAATGGCACGTTCCGACAAAGAAAGCTTTCGACAAAATACCTGCGACCGCAGACCAGAATCAAGGTTAACGGTCTCGGCATTATGATCAGGGCTCCCAGTTGGAGATTTTCTCTTAGTCTCATTGTGAGTAAAAGCATGGGAATTAATAGAGACCTTGTCCGTTGAACCTATATCTTCGCGTCCCGGCTAAATGTAAATTACAATAGGGTTTTAATCATACTAACATTCACTAAATCGATTCCCGAAGAAAAGTCGTAAATGGCGCCTTTCACAAGAAGGAAGACCAAACGCCTAATAAGTTTAAAACAAATTTAAATCTAATTTTGAAGTTCTTTCCCCCATTTTGTGCGCATAGCAACAAAGTGGACAATGTTAACAAAATGTAATAGATTGGGAGATTTAGACATACATCTTGTAAACATAATGCATCGAGCGAAGACGAATTGGCATCAACGGGAGAGGAAGACTGAGTCAATAGAGAGAGATTGGGACTAGATGTTTGAACAGAAGCTGGAACGCAAGCCAACTTTGGAGGGGGATTGGAGGATTCAAGCTCCGCTAGACGGGCCAAAATCTTGGATGACTGTAGCACTAACTAAATAAAAAATAATTAATTATATTTTCTGGGCTTGAATTTCAGAAAATTTAACGAAATACCTCCTCATGTAAATTATTGACTTCCTGTAAGGCTCTTTTGAGAGCATCGTCTGGAGAACGACTTTCAACAGAACAGCCGTTCGGTACGGAAGGATGGTTTTGATTGGCAAACTCTAACTGGTTCTCGAGAAAAGTGACTTGTTTAAGGAGACGTTGATTCTTACAAATCAGAATCTCCTTTTCGAGCTCTAGATTTCGGGTGTGAACAAGTTGAGCAGAAAGTTTGGATTCAAGTTGAGCGGTTCGATTGAAGGAATCTTTGAGATTTTCTCGCATAATACGGTATCGTTCTCGCAATTTTTTGAACTCGGACCCGAGCCGTACGTACTTGGAGTGCAGGGAACCATCATCAAACATTCGGTAAACAGCACCCGGTTGAAAATGGTCTACTTGTTGATTAGAAGTAAAAAACGAGCGCACGGTCAATACAAGCGCATCGGCAATATAATACAGTACAATTTAATCGATGAGTAGAACAACTATTTGTCTGTAATGGGGCGTATTATGTTCATGCTTTGACAATTGTGCACTAGTAAAGCGACTCATCTAGCTAAGTTAAAAAAAGGTCTGGCCAGCAAACCAGGTTAGTCGAGTGGGCAAACATACGCTACTCAAGTAAAAATGCCAAATCAGCGGTGATTACTTAAATGCACGTTAGAAGAATTGGCAATAAAGGCCATATATAAACATCTGAGAGGTACGTGGCACCTTAATTAAATACCCTCTTAATCCTATCTTCGTAGCGCTCCGGGCCACCACCCAACGCGATCACCCACCGTACGCCGAATTCGGGTAATTAAAACTTTATTTCATAACACAATGCACATTAAAGAAATCAATTCTCTAGCGTGTGACTGTCTATTTTACTCCCCAAAGATGGCCTGTCGTAGACTAGAAAAATTGTAATGACAAATTTTGTATGCATTAATTTATTAATATATATCGTACCAATTGTTAAATTATTGGTCTAAACAAGTAACTTAAACTTTAAAGTATATACAACGTTAATTGGTTTTTTAATCTTAATTTAGTGTGTTCGAATTTTGTTGTATCTTCCATGCCCCATATTTTTGTATTTAACTTCCCTTTAACGAAAACCTGCTGTTTATGAGATAACAAGATCGTGGGGTGAATGAGTGATAGTCCTATAAAATGAAAAAAATCTCGTATCTTGATATCATCGCAAGTTATTTTGCCGTACACACAATTTGAGTCGCTTATTTCCATATCCATTTTTATGTCAAATGTATAAGTGTAATACTTCATTTTAAAATTTCGTAAAAAAATTAATCTAACATGGTTCATTGACCACAGTTAGGAGAAAAAAAAGGGTTAAGAAGCCTATAAAGAACAGGGCTCATTGCCCTTTTTTTCACCTTAAGTCCGGTATAATTTCCTAAACGCTTCGATAACAAGGACCACTAGTAATCTACCTATAATCAGGAATAACCCGAATCGTATCAAATAGACTCTCATGGCCTGTGAATAGGATAAGAACTATTGGCTCCTGATTGGCCAAGACATCCATTTTTAGCAGATAACAAGCTTAGAGTTCCAAATGCATCTGGTAGTCTTCCATAACTGAGATTGTGAAGAATTCCACACTTATTGAAGAATTTGGCGCTTAGCATACAAGAACCGAAAAGCTTCCGTCATTCAGGAGATAGTCCGTTGTTCCGTAAAAACACATAGAACTCCCGTGGTTTGGTTTCTGTAAATTAAAAACCTACATAGCAGTATGAGTATATTTATAATACACTCGATGCAGTTAAATATAGACCAATTTAATAATAGCTTAGCCACAGATAGCTGTACAGTTGCCAGTCTCCCAGAGGCGTTCGCAAGTCGACACGACCTGGTAAGAGTACACGGAAAGTGGAATACGTAGACACGGACGCCTTGTGCAAATTGCAAGTTCATGTGCAGCGCCTCCCTTCTCAACGTCATCACTAGAAGTTCTCTTCGTTTCCGGGTTGTCCGGAACCTATCTGTGTGACGAATTCTATGTGCCCATTTTGGAGACGGCGTCGTGGCGTCACTTAGTGATGAGCCCATGGTCCTCCGACTACCCTATATACAGCAGTTGGTTGTAGTGTTCTTCAAAACTACATTCCTCTAGGTCGAGCGATCTCCTACAGCAAGAGCGATGTGATGTTTATGGTGATGCCGTGACGAAACTGTCGGGAAGTAGCACTGACGATGAGTTCCTAAGCCTCATAGGCCACGGTGTTCGTTGAATTTGGTGATGATGCCACTGAAGACTCTTTTTGGCTTTTATCGTAGTCGTAACAACCTCGTCACAGTCCAAGGCGATGTTGGTGGCTGCGGTTTGTGAGCTTTTCGTGAGGGATCCCACTTATTCCGATTTGCTCCGAGTCCTCCCACACTCGAATATGCCCAACATATTCGTCCCTTCCCTAATGTTAGGTTGAACTTCTCCGCCCTTTGTTCGGTTTCGCCTTGCGTTGTCAATGACGCGTTCTCTTGATTCTAACCTTACCCCGAGATAGGCAGATTATAGTTGGAGTCGTCACTGGCGTAAGGGAGACATGGCTTCCCCGCAGTGCACAGAGGCTATTAGTGGGCTTCGAGTCCGCTTACATTGAACCAAACTCCGAGGCAATTTGACGCACGAGATCAGCTTCGTCTTGAGGCCTCCGTACCAATCAACTGGTCTACTTCGACTTTCTGATCCGTGCGACAATTGGCACACTTCCCCTCCAGTTCAGCGACTTCACGTCACGGGACAACAGTGAGATTCCTCTAGAAGTTGGAGAAGTTCAACTCTCGGGTTACGTATATTTCCGCAGTTCAGCATAGTTGTATTTTTTTATTACTTGTGACTGAGGTCAACGCCATTCCACATCATAGGTTTGCCACCTCATATGCGAAGCTGTTCGATGGAAAATCTTTACGTCCTTAAAAGTTTTTGCCTGTATTTTGGGACGGGAGGGAGGTTTTCTCCTTTCCTCTGACCCGCCCGCCCAATTACATCCTCGTCTTGTCAATCGGCGTCTTAGTACACTGATGGATTTGCGGTCCTATTGGCTACTTGGCCCGTCTCTCAAGCCTTCAGGTCATGGAAGTGAAACTGCCCGCTACTTATCTGCAGCTGTTCCCTCCGCAAAGTTGTGAAACCTGCACCATGGTAATACAGATTTCTCTGAGTTAGTCGTTTCTTTTAGGCTGACCTTTCGAAGGCTGAAGTTGAAGGTGAGTTCATTTGTGTCTCGCAATCATACGTCGTCGCGCAGATGTCAAAGAAGTCTTCGATTTGTTCGACTTCTGGGACGGTCGAGACGGAATGATAGACGCGATGAAGGTGCCCGACCTCCTGCGTTGTGCCGGCATGAATCCGACTATTGCCCTGTGCCTTAAACACGGAGCTACGAAGAAACCGGGTAATGAACCGCACTCCTCGTGCCTTCACTTGCCTAACATGATTTCCTCTTACTTTTCAAAGAAATCAGTTAGAACCACCCCTGAAAGGCCAGAGTCGCACGGTTATGTGTCCATACGTCAACAGTTCAGGTCTTTTCACTCATGTTATTAATAGTTCATAAAATATGCAGGAAGCAGTCGTTAATTCTACGCTTCGTTTTGAGACCCACCTCCACAAATGTTCCTGTTCCCCAGTTGGCGATTGGAATGTGTTTTTAAAACGGGGCAACGTCAAATTCCTCCCTCAATCGCACCGAACCCCAGAGGGTCAAGCAAAACATGCTTCGTCTTCTACAATGCCATTCTCTACAGCGTGTTTCAGTAGTAAACGAGGTTGCTGTGGTCCCCGAGGCATCAGTCAACTCACGAGTCGAATAGACTGGCAGGTAGGCAGAGGCGTGAATGAATGCGTGGATGTCTTTCGACAGCTTTGAATGAGAGTAAACCTGTTGTGGCAATCAACTCTGCGAATCACTGAAGGGTAGTGATTTTACAATTTCGCATTCAGTGGGTGCAAATAACATTTCTCCCCTCGGGTCGCCATTCGCCATCTTACCACGTGCGAAGACGCTGCGCGACCGGCTGAAAAGCCCCATTTTTCGAAGTGTCCACCCAACTTTTAACAAAAATAAACTTTTAACAAAAATATCACCGGGAAGGCAACCCTATGCCAGCAAGAGCGCTCACTGGTGTGCCACGAGTATGCTTTTGGGGATGTCGTTCACCAAGTCACCAAACGTTTATGACACCCGACTTAAACGTCGCCAGCTCAGTTTTTCTGGCTAACGGACCGCTTTCGCAATCGAAACATGCGCAATGCCTACCGGGAATGGGAGGGAACAAAGTGGTTGTTGACCTACTGTTGGAATTTTGCTGGTCCGCAGGAGGCCTGACTCCTCCTCGGGCCCTGTTTACTCTGTTCGCACTATTCTATGTTAGTTCTGCTTCCTTTGGGATCATTACACTTTCGTTCTTGTGCGCTATTTACTTTCTTCGTACAACGCAACGCGATATGCCAGTTTAACGAGTAAAATGGGAAGTTCAAGACTTTTTCTCCTTTTCTCCCTTCACTTAAAGGTCAAAAACACTACAAACTGGATGAATTCTTGCCAGTCTACCACTCAGTCGTCAAGGAGAGGGAGGAAGGAACGTTCGCTGACTTCATGGAGGCATTCAAGACATTCGACCGCGAAGGACAGGGGCTCATCACGGCCGCCGAGCTGCGAGCCGTCCTCTGTGGCTACGGGGAGAGGCTGAGCGATGAGCAGGTGGATCAAATCATGAAGTTCACAAAAGTCAATGTAGATCGAGACGGCAATGTTAAATATGAAGGTAGGGTGACGTGACGGGGCACGACACTCGCCCTTGAAATATGCCCTAACATGCCAAGTCGGTCGGGGTCTCACTCTGCGCTGCGAGTGCCACCTCGGCCGTTGCCAACAGCGTCAGTCTGCCAGCTAAAGCGACGAGGACTGCCATCCGTCCTGCGGGGCCACCTTTCAGGCGTGTAGGCGCAAAATGAAAAGTTGTGGGGGTAACTAAAGGCGGAGTATACGCCTGCTTCCTGAGGCCGAGGGCCTCCTCATCTCCTTGCAATGAGAGAGACGGTCTTTGTACCCGCTAGAGCGCATCCCCGCGCCCTGACAATGCTTCTCCCAGGGGAGGTGGGGAAGGAGGAGGAATAGAGTGTTTCCTTCTCTGAAACGAAACACTCAGCTCCTTCCTCCCATTAGAGGAAAAGCTGAATTCCTCAAAGTGCAACACTCGACTGATTGTCAACAATTGCCGAATAACTAGCCTGCTACTCCCAATCGACATCTAAACATGAGGATCACAAAATTTTGGCCGAACCCTTCCCATTTTGCGCGCACAAGTGTGGTTTGCATTTAAGCTTAATGACCTCCGCTGCGATTCTGTTCAGAGGAACATAAATCACGCCAAAGCAGAAGAATTTGGGGGCTTTCGGGTGCTCTAGACAATGTGAGGTAGGTGACCCCGCCATTAACACTTGGTGGGGCCGAAGACGAATTGGAGCAGAACAACGACAGCCAAAGGCACTGGGAGGGCAGAGCCACGAGCACCAAAGCTCTCACAGGTGCACCGACCAATGCCCGGAGCTGTCGAATTGCCCATCAGAGGTCAAATTTTAGGCGGCCTGGCAGGGTCGGAGTGTATCCGCTCTCTCTGCATTAGCATCAGCCGAGAAAAAACGTCATCGCTTTGGATCCAATTTGGAAGGAAGCGAAAAGGATCTCTTGAAGCGCTTTCGGGGCCCATAATTTGGACAGAACTCACCTCTCTGTTAAGTGTATGCTCCGGACTGGCAATGGAAACGCCTATGTGGCCCGAGTGAACAACGCACATGTGAGAGACGGTGACTGTTATCCTTCCCGCTTATGGGTGACAGCCCCCGTCACCGCAGTGTTGTGGAACTCTCCTCTAGAGCCCTAAATTCTCGGCCCTTTCGGACTTCTGATTGCTATTTGCTTTCCAATTTTAGACTTCATAAAAGCAGTCCTCAGATCCAAATAACCTCGTCTGATGAGGTCTCTTCGCAGCCACTCTTCTTCGTCTGTAAGTATCACGCCAAATGTTGAATCCTCTGACGTAGTCTTCTAGTTATCACAACTTAGGACAATCGCTACGTAACCTCCGAGGGTATGACCCAAATGCAGAACTTTATCTTCCTGGCTGTGTCGAAGGGAATTTGTCCAAGTTGACCACAAAAGCAAATACTCTGGTCTTTCCTTTTATTAGCGTTAGCAATACCATTAATTACAAAGTTTTTTTGTGAAAGCACTTTGGCTTGTTCAAATACCATTCAGCCTAAGTTGAGGGGACCAGGTGCTCCTACTGGATAGCATAGTTTAGGCTGTTAGTTTCCCTTTTCATTTTAGGTCTTCAGCAACCTCTTCCTGGAGGGACCGCTGTCCGCCAGGCCCACCTTCACTCCTGCCTCGTCTGCGACCTCGATGTAACAGGCGACCTCTGAAATAAACTGCCGCTCTCGTGTCCCACTGACTGAGCACGGATTATTGGGGAGAAGGGGGTGCGGGGAGGCGCGGGCCCCGCGGGTTCTGGTGCGGGGTTGCGGGGGTGCGGGGTGGCCTTGGAGTTGGGGGAGTTGTGTTCTCCCCCGACCAATTAAGCGTTCAGAAGGGCGATTGGACCCAGCGTCCCTCGGCGTAGGTGTTCACGCACATAGCGGCCTCATCGACCAGACTGCACATCGCCACGGCTATTGGCCGCTGCGATTTCGGGCAACTCGTCCCACGCTCTGATTGGCCTTCTAACAACCGCACAATGTAGTACATAGAGAATTTACACGAGTCTTGCCCACCACTTTTTAGGCTAACTCCAAGGGCGTTTGTCGCTTGAATCAGTACCCCACTAGAAGATAAGATGGTCTGCAAAGATTTGATAAAGTTACGATTGCTTTAGGTTGAACTCTCGAAGGCCGAGATTGAGGGTAAGTTCTCACGTATGGCTCGACAGCTGGAAGTGTTCAACCCCTGATTGTCTCATTTCATGACCGCACGCAGATATCAAGGAAGTCTTCGACCTCTTTGACTTCTGGGATGGCCGCGATGGAATGATCGATGCCGTCAAGGTGCCCGATCTGCTTCGTTGTGCCGGCATGAACCCCACCATCAAGGTTGCACTCAAGCACGGCGCAACCAAGAAAGCTGGTGCGACACTTCTTGGATCGTAGTGAAATTTAAGGGACTTCAATGAAAGTAGCCTTATTGACTTTTCTTTCTGGTCTTCTAGGTGAGAAGCAGTACAAATTCGACGAGTTCCTGCCAGTGTACCAGGCTATTATAAAGGAGAAGGAAGGCGGCACTTTCGCGGATTATATGGAAGCCTTCAAGACTTTTGACCGTGAGGGTCAAGGGGTCGTGAGTGCTGCTGAACTGCGTCACGTTCTGTCGAGCTACGGTAAGTTATGGCTCCTGCCCCCTTTTGATAAGAGGTATAAAGCATATCCATTCACCTTTACGACGGCATTTTAGGCGAACGACTTTCAGATGAAGAGGTCGACGATATTATTAAACTGACAAAGCTCCACGTCGACCTGGACGGCAATGTCAAATACGAAGGTGAGGCAGCCTTGTTACGCATTTAGAGATGGTTTCAGACGTAATAAATTTCATTGGACGAGACAGAGCCTCGTAGGGCTTCGCCTTGAAATCCCTAATAGCCATTTAACTTACTACCTCGTCAGCACAAAGTGAGCCTGAAATCGGGCCGGAGGCGTCGCGCCCCCTGCGAAGCGGTGGTTGTGCCCTCATCCCCTTTTCCCCGTACCCGCCGAAGTGTGCATCTAACGTATGCTAAAAATCTGCTTATTTGGTTTCAGAATTCATCAAGGGAGTTCTCGAGGGTCAGCCGAAGTAGAGGCGAGAGGAAACCCCCTCTGAAGACTCAGCCTCTGTCCACCATATCCATAAATGTATAATTTATAACTCAAAGTGTACGCCCCAAAGGCGTTCATTTACCCTTCGTCTTCTCTCATGGAACCGCTTCAGTCGCACCCACAGCCCCTTCGCATCTCATCCACCGCTTGCTTATGCGTCCTGGTAGGAGCCCCCGACCTGCCCTCCTCAGTGGTTTCGACAGGCACTTCGAGCACCACGTGTCGTTGAGGGACTCTGCTATCGAGGATTTTGCATATTCATATAAAAATGTGGAAAAAATTTTGCACTTGTCTATTATGGCCCGTGGGTCCCAATTGCTGCTCCTCGTGGGCGTGTCTCTGACGGCATGACAGACGGGCTGCGGACATTCGCCCTCCTTCGGCGCTTGTCAGTGCAGCCCCTGGCGGACTTGAGGAGGCGGGTGTCCCGCCGCATGCCTTCGGTCTTATTTCCTTGAAAGGGGAGTAATTTGCGGCGTCCGCAGTAGAGGTTAAAATAATTAAAGCGGTCAATTCACCGAAGGAGTAGAGGGCGCCTAAATGGCTCCCGTCTTAATTATATGCGGCGATGCTTGCAGTAGGCAGTAGCCTTATTTCTTTCCTTTGTGTTCGCCTTCCATCAGCGATTAAATTATGGAAAGTAGCCTCACTTGACATGAGGAATTGGAGGAGTGAAGGTCTGACGTGTCACCAGAGCCTCGGAAGCAGGCGCCATGAGGGACAGTGCGACCCCCGGGGAATGCACGCACTCGTGGGCTTTTGGGTTCGTTTTCTAATTGCCTGTCACATCAAACCAGAGTACATTCCGGTTCTGGAGGTGGTCGCTTCTCGACGTACAACCAAATTCCACGCAAGTACCCGTCAGGGCATTTTTCCGCCGTATTAAGCCCTCCACTTAATGGGACGCGGTGACAGTGGCAGCTCTCGCCGCGGTGACGAGTACATGGGGTTGTTTTTACCCTCTTCAACTCGTTGAGATGCAAAACCGAGTGTTGGCACCCGGTTAGTAACTTGGGATGCATCAGCCGGCCGAACAGTGCCGCCTGTTGACTCAGGGGGCCTGGAGGGACTCAGCCTCTCCCGTCCCGTGGATCAACACATTTTATGACCCTCCTTTATGTAGATGGAAGGACGCACACAAACACCGTCAACCTGAACTGACCGTCTCGTCGGTATGCCCCGCAGCATGACTCCCTTGTCTGTCTGTAAGTGAAAGAAGAGCCTTAAAAACCATTCTTTCCTGCCAAGTGTGCTTGTAACAACGCGTTCTGACGGTTTCACAATCATGGGATTTGAAACTGTTCGCAGCCATTCACACATGCGTGGCCACCATCGCCGATAGGAAAAAGGGACGAGCGTTTTCGAAGCCGAACGACCAGCTGCATGTTCCCCTGAATGAGCCGTGGGGGAAAATTTCCTGGCAATGCTCCTAAAATTACGGAGTCATTTCGCGATGCCAGGAAAAATTGCCCGGCGGCCTCAGTTAACCGGTCTCTGTTACTGATCGCGCAGGATCTGTCGGGTCGCCTAGGGTCGTCTAGAGGTGTTGGGAGCCATAGGAAAACTGTAATTGTACATTTTCCCGTCTTACTGGAAGCGCCTTCATTAGCTTCACAAAAGAGTGCTATGGTTTCCAAGTATGTTGCGTTTATGTTTAAATAGAAAGACTTCTCTAGAGGTAGTAGAAGGAGCAGTTCGACGTTACTATCATGCCGAAGTTGTGAACTTTCCGCATATCACCTTCTAATGACTGTTCGAAGGTCCGAACAAGCTGTCTCGCCCCACTTGCCTGACGTGGAGAGCAGGTAAATGAATCCACGCAAATAGTTGCTCACTCTAAAATTTTTTCTGTCCATGGCGAGTCTAACGTAGAGCTGGGTAACGCAGCATTCGATTGTAGATAGATTTAAATCCAACTTTAAGTATGAAGGTTCAGAAATAGACAGAATATGAATGGTACCCGGCATTTGGACCCTCCATGATCCTTACGGAGCCTCTGGGGCGACATCACGGAGGGCGTTCTACGCCGTCTGTCTTCGTATTTTATTGCCCTACGAGAGGGAGATGTCGATTTCCAGAATCAATGGGAAAATCTATACAAAGACGACTTTGAGAAGTAATACGCATAAATTTGATTATTTGTGTCAAACAACGTGTGTCTTTTTATTGCCTTAATCAGTAGGGAAGCGGGGGAGGATGCGAGGAGCCCCGAGATGGTCGGCTGACGGAGCGAAATCGGAGCGGGGAGGAAGGAGGAGGAGAAGGAGAAGAAGGAGACGAAGGAGAAGGAGGCGAAGAGGGCTTGGGGAGGTCGGGCTGCATTCGGTGCCAACAGCGCACGTGACAGGGTCGTCACCACGTCCGCGCGCGGACGAGCATCGATCGCCTTCGGGGCGCTCGTCGCTGACCGCGCTGCGGACATGCGCGGACGCACACGCACGTGCGCACGCGGGTCGATGGGCGCCTGCTGCGCGCGCGTGCGTGCGTGCGTGCCACGGGCCCTTGGGTGCACGACGTCGCCGCATTCCAAGCCAGGCAGTCGTCACTACCGCGCAATAAATAAGAAATAATTGAAGGGGGCGAGGCTAGGACGGGGCTTTCTGTAGCCCCCGCCCGCGTTACAAACGCCAGCAAAAGTGAAACCGTTTGGAGGGAGCTCAGCATAAAGATGATTGCATTGAAACAAAAATGTTTGCTGCAAATGGGTAAAACACCGTTTTGAAGTCCACACCCGCGACCGAGTCCATTTATCGCCCCGAGAATCGTAAAGCACAACAGGATCCGTCGAAGGAAAAAAACGTGATCTCAAGAATTATAGCTAATAAATAATTCTCTTTTATGCTAACAAATAACTAGCAGTCGAGAACAGAGCATCCGATTTCTCAGCCTTCATTAGGAATTTTTTGTTCATAACAAATGTTGTGCAAACGTTGTGGCCAAGGAAGGCTTCCTATTCCCACTAAGTGAGTACGAAAGACTAACCCTCAAAAGTAATGTGATTAAGGAAAGGGCTACTTTAAGCATACGACCCTGTACAATCTTCTTTTTCGTCATTCATTTGCTTATTCCTTCACCACAGGGCTGAATTCTTCTCCAATTATGCGATCTTTTTGGAACGACGAGTCATAAATACCCGACAATTTGATAGTTCGAAATGCTTGGTGAGGAGGACGAAGCTGCACACTGCCGTTACTTTGTTTGGCGCAACTATTTACCCAAATCCATCCGTCCGATGAGCAACTTATAGCGTCTCTAATCTTTAACTTACAGCAAACTCAAAAGAACTGCATCTGGGGTGGAGTTAGATGTATAGCTTGTACAAAACACAAAGCAGATTAGCTGCCATTTAGGGAAGTGAATCAACATAAGTAAATACGGATTGTTGCGCTGGCCTTGAGAGACAAAGGTTTACGATTCAGCAACTCCATGGTCGTGTATTTTCCCGTGGCACGCAGCGGACCGACTTCCGTTAGGGTTCCCATTCCCCTCGTCTATCGTCTAACATCAAAATAACTCTAAGAAATAATGGTTTCCCAGTCCCAGTAAGTAACACAAAAGTGTGAAAATATGCGATTACCGTCCTTCTGTTGCAGCCGATTCAAGGGTTTTCAAAATTGTCCATTTCATTAGACGCAGTTTCTTACTCTCCGCCACGAGCTGTCATTGTCAACAGGGTTACCTTAAGTCCAGGACCACTGCATAATACTTCTATCCCATGTGGTATTTTGCATTGAAGGAGAGTTCGACGACTAACGGTTTCCCCCGCGGTGTCCGCTTAAACTCAAAACAATGTAATAATCTACTAATTAAATATGGGTAGATTAACTTTTCTTATCCAATGAAACGGAGATCTTAGACTTCTGAGAGGCGTTAGTGCGCGCGCTTCTCGTTTCAACTGTTCACAGTACTGCCAGCTCAAATGGTTTTGTTTTCCTCAGCCAATGTAGCCAAAAAGTCTAGTTGACCTGGCAGTTGAATGAAAATGTGAGGTTTTTGGTCTATGGTCTCATCACATGAATCGCTGAACGAGTCGGTTTCCTTATCGGGACGTTCCTAACAACGTGGCGTACCTTGGCCCTCAGAAGCATAGTGTAAAAGCGTGAGATAGCAGTGTATGAGGACTCCAGCAGTCTAATCCCTACACTCAGCTTCGCGATGCGCTAGGCGGGTCTACGTCCACGCAGTCACCATCTCATTAACAATGAGCCTTCTGCATTCTTTCGAAGTGCAGCTTTTAAACGACTCGAAGATGACATCACAGAGTCCCATGTGGGACTCGGCCAAGCGATCTAAAAGCGGCGCCTATAGAGATGTTGCACTAACGTGAAACCTTAATAGTAGATCCCCTCCCCCTCCTCCTGCCCCGTGAGTCGGGGCTCCTTCTCTCATCCACCCCGGGGGTGGAGTCACCCACCACGACTCGATTCTACTCCATTTACCCGTACTATTGTGGCGTCGGTCAAACTGGGTATGCAAGGATGATTTACTGTTTGAGGAATTTGCGGTGGGCGCCAATTTTTTTCGTGTGAAAGGAGTGAATGAAAGCGGGTTTATTGCTGCCAATGGCTAAAATAAAACCTCTTTTCATTTGGGGTAAACACTATTGCTGCACAAATGGCACTAATGCCGGTTATAACCCTATGCATATTCTTTTATTAGGAGTTATTTCCGCGAGTGCTGAACTATTTATTAAAAAAAGGCTGTTTGCTACACCTTGTCCCACCAACTAACTGTCGCGAAATCGAAGATTAGCTAAAAATACCTCTGGATAAGTATTTATTACGCTAACAAAGAAGTTCATGTTGCCGTTTGGAAGAGTGACCTCTCGTATCGCCGAGACGCACGTTACCCGCATGCACACACGCCTGTTGGGGCGGCTCCGGTCGCCTCGTCCCCCTCGTTTCTCTGCACGTGGTGCCACTGCGGACACGCCGGGGCTCCTCCACGTCCTTGGATGGAAGCCTCCCTCGTCTCTCTGCCTGACTGTCGCCTCTCCTGTGAATCCAATGATATTTAACATGCGATGCAGTGTTTGTCCGATAACGGATCGACGACGGTAGCCTTGGCTTCAGTCACAGACAGCAGGAAAGATTGGCATTGCCTTCCAGACAGCAGTGTGTCGTGGGTGACGCTCCCTCGAGAGGCTACTTGTCACCGTTTTCAACGCTCTTAGCCCCTGGATTACGCCTCCTCAATTCAAAATGTCTGCCGTCTGCACTTACAAAGTGTAGATGCACACTTCGCAATTGGGAAGATCGGCAAGAATTCTGCTGGGAGGGGCACCAGCCAGTGGCGAAAGGGGCGCGTCCCGCGCCTTGGCTAGTTTCCATGGGCAGTTAGGCCTTTAGCTAATGGGAATTTTTCTGCGGGTTTATTATTAGACCACTGGGGGGAGTGGAGGCGGGGGCGAGGGTGGGAGCGGCCCAGAGACACCTATCACTTAAAAATCATCGAGTTTTCACCGGCTTTTACTTGAGCTGTCACAGTCTCACCCACGAAACATCAAGACTGCGGGACATTTTCCATCGGTTGAGTCTTCCGCATGAAAATTTGTTCAAGTGCCAACTGGCTGACTGCAAACGAAGTAGTCGAGGGAGGACTTGTAGAGAATTAAAAGTTACAGCTTTTGAGAAGAACACATGCAATTTCTGAAGTACTCGAATGGCACTTTAACTAAACATTTAACTACACAGACAGCTGAATTATTGCCGTGTCTGTGTTTTCGCCTCGGACAACTCCTCGTCGAACTTACTTCCAGTCCACTGGTCTCCTAACACACCACGGGGGGACCGGCGCGCGCGAGGACGACCCCCACGCAGGCCGGCGTGGTGTCGCTTCCCATGGGGTGTTGGTCATAGCGGACGGAGCGGGAGCGCGGCGGTCTCTCATCAATGTCTTTCGCCCCAAGACGTGATGCAACGCGGCCTTTCATTCCGACTCAAAATGAGAGGTGAGCGGCGGACGCTTTGGCAGCCGCACTCAAGGTGGGGCAGGTAGGTGCGTGGATGTGCGGCCTTAGAACTTTAAAACTGCGTTTAAATCCGTTTTAAAAAGTATGTCTTATTTCATGCGTATTTCCTGCCCATCAGGATATACTAACATTTTAATTCTACCGCACACAGACGCCATAATATGGAATGTGGAAATGAGTTTAGATGTTAGAATTTGGGGCAGATGGTGGAACACACTAACGACCACCAAGGAAAAGGTGAATAAATCATTTGTCATTTTCATCTGGACGCTTCCTGCAGAAGCCCTAAGCGCAGATGAATTTAGATGCATTACGAGCCATTTACCATTTGCCATCAGTGATGAAAGGAGCAACACCCATCAGCGGTGGGAGGAATTTTCTGCCACTTCACGCTCCTGCGCTCGCCTCGGTGATGGGGCCGATCGCGGCGGCGCCGGAGTCGAGGCGACCCGCCGTCCCGTAACGCCCTGTGACTGCGAGGGCTGAGACTTGTGGAGAAAACCACCCTCGCTGTTTGGCTTCTCAGGAGGCAAACCCAACCTTTCGGCACAGAGGCCACTTAACTTGCCTACATGACTCTCTGGGTCGCCGGGTGTCTCCGAATTGACATTCGAGGCCCGTACAAATTGCATTAATTCCCGCCAGCCTTTCGAGGCAGCTCGCGCGCTTCAGCGTTTGGACGACCTCCACATGTCGCAGAGACCGTCGTCGAAGATCTTCATTGCCTCATTTCCCGCAGCCAGGACTGCTTTTGCCAAGAACTGTCATTAACAATTGAGACACGTGGACTACCGAGGCCACCTCCTGACGCTCTATCTCTTTTAATTAGTGCGGATCTTTCCTTCCTCAATGTCTCCGACGCGCTGGAACCTCGGTGGTACGAGACCCACGCAGTGCAACCCACCGAAGTCGTCCTTGGGCAACTGGTCTGCTGGGCCCTTCCTGGTGCAATGAGACCCACGCGGCAGCGGTCCGCTGAGTCGCAAGTCGGTGCATCCTCCACTGCCATTCGCGGAAGCATTTCGTCCCTTGCTGTTGCAGTTGACACTACAACGCGCAACAACAGGGCGTCCCAGAGGGGGGGAGTGTGCGAGTGAAGCTTGTCAGTCGCCAATTTTGCCGGCCAAAGCGACGCGAGGGCGCGGCTGCAACCGCCGCTTAAATTACATCCCGCACCGCCGAGTCTGCCGCGTGGAACCGGTGCTGGTAAGGTTAATTGGATAATCATCTCCGCATGCAGGGCGGCCGTGAATTTTAAATAATAGTTTTCGTGTACAACCACTCCACTGACTGCGGCGCAGGTGGTGGGGCGCACAGCTCAAGGGAAATGAGAATTTCACATTTCTGCAAGTTATCAAGCGATCTGAACGCGGTGAATACACACCCTCAGCTGCCTCTTTGTGGCGTAGTCGGCAACAGGACGTTGTCTGAAAGAGGCCTGAGAAATTCTGTTTAAATAATATAATAATTGGTATGAAACAAGTCGCAACGCGCATTGTAAGGCTGGAAAGGAGGATGAAGACGCTACTGACAGTTCAGACTTCATAACCTCCCCCTCTGCCTCCCCCTACGCCGCTCCGCCCCCGCCGCCATGCGACGGGGAGTCTTCTCGTCAGGGGGGGGGAGGGCAAAAGTGCGCCGCCTCCCACTCCCCCCTCCGCCCCCGAGCGAGTGTCGCCAGCCACTGCAATCGGCTTTCGGGAAATATTACTTTTTCACATATATTTTTGCAGATTAACTTTTTACACCTCCCCGTCCAAATTAAATCCTTTTCCCTCAGGTCAACGAAATAGCTTATCTCAACGCGTAAAACTGCGCACTTTCGGAGGTCGACGTTAATTGGGATCGCGTCCCGTGATCGTCTGGGCAATTTGCCCCCGAAATTAAGGAATTTTTAGTGGAATTTGGTTGGGGGCTGGAATTGGTCTCGGACGTCAGGGACCTCCGCCTCGGGGCAATTAGGACGGTGCGGCTTGTTCCAAATGGCGAGCTGCTAAGAAGGAGGGATTCCGTCCCCATCGCCCGAGATGTCGATTGGCAGAAATTCTGCGGTAACAATGCTCTTTGGAAGCGTCTGTCTCTGCTATTACGTCTTGGTCACGATGGTTCAGAAATCACGAGACAGGGTCGTGAACACCTGTGATAAGGGGAATTTGATATGGGAGTCGAACTCTGGTTGGCAGGTCGGCGGAATGGGAGCATGAAACGGCGCGTTCCCATCGCCACTAGCATTCGGGCGCGTCAGTGGCGTTGTGCGCGCGCAAGCAACATTCACTTATGAGTCAGGAAGGAATGAGAAGCTAGTGGTCC
This sequence comes from Dipylidium caninum, assembly GCA_017562135.1. Classification (NCBI taxonomy): domain Eukaryota; kingdom Metazoa; phylum Platyhelminthes; class Cestoda; order Cyclophyllidea; family Dipylidiidae; genus Dipylidium; species Dipylidium caninum. The sequence continues at coordinate 498,039 of QEYB01000556.1, read as the reverse complement.
TACGTGGCTGCTCGAGGAGCGTCAACCACTTTACTATTCCGAAAGCTCTGTTCCATTTCCCCTGTGGCTTAAGCGTCGGAGACGGTGGCAACCGCACCGGCGGTCCAACAGGGGGGGGGAGGGTGCGGAGGGACGGAGAGCCGATTTCACCGCCAAGCACACGCACGCGCTGCCCGCTGCAACCGGCAGGGCGCAGTCGAGGGAGCCCCCGCCACCGCGTGGAATCGCACCGCTGTGGAGAAGAGTGGACACACTGTGTCGTCACTCACACACCTCAATCTACTCTATTAAAAGACAAAATAATTAGTGTTTAATTGGAATAACTGAAATTGCTAGATGCTCAATTCTTCGCGCCGAATAACCGGTCTCGGGCAAGGTGCTACCGTCCTTCGGCCCTGAAGATTATACCACTGCAGAAAAGGAATCGCAGTGCGCAGCGCCGTAGCTAAGAGGTGCAACTTGTGCAATAAGACTGTGCACAACCGCAACGACTGAGTAGAGAGGCGCTCCGCATCCCCCCCCCCTTCTGTCCCACACGAGGAACCGCTGTTGCTGCATCCCCTTAATTTTTGGATTTCGCCTTTGCGTCAAGTTGAATTAGCGTTTGTTTCCTGACTCCCTTTTCGCTAGCTTCACCCAAAATACCCAACCGCCAATTGCTTTCACAGCAATCGGCAGTTATATTGCCTCCTCCGACCTATTTACTTTCTCAGCATTCGCCCCTACCCCACCAACCAATGGACAGGAAGCCGAGCGGGGTGCTCGGAAAAGGCGATTGGCTGGGAATCTAGCATATGCACACACACACACACGCCCACATGAAATATATATTTCTGATCAGGGGAATTACTCTCAAAAGCACTTTCTCCAAGTCACGATGAGCATTCTCGTTCTCAGGCGACTCAGTGGTAGCTTTATAGAAAGCCTGTTAGTCAACTTCTCACCCCATACGCTGACACCTTTTCCATTTCAGGCGTTGTCTTCGTTGCCATATTTCTTGTGTGCTTTACCTCAGCCAGCCCAAAGCCTGTGCCGACTGAGCCGAGGCTTTCAAAAATGGACAAGATGAGGTATGAGGGGACACTGCACCTGGATTTGCCCACTTGAGCAAGTTAAAGCCCGACGAATGTGACCCTACTTGTTGCCTTTTGCAGAGACCTGTTTTACATGCTGGAAGAGGAGGACAGCCCGACCCCTTCTCGGAGCATCCACCCTATCCAAACGCTGGTTTCCTGTCAAACAGTATCGCGGAGGCCTGGTTGCCGTGTAATCGTTCAACTGGTTTCTGCTTGTTGTGTTCTATAAAACTATACAAAGCGTGTGTATTTTGCGCATCAGTAGGACATGCCGAAAACAACAGATCTACCTTTACCTTGTGCACCTCACATATGTTTACATCGCAACTCGAGTATGTCAAGTAAATCAAAACCGACTGGTATACGCGCTCCTCAGTGTTGCCCATTCTGACCAAATCCTTCGTAGCCCGAAGTGAATCTTGCCACCTCAAGGCAACCTCATACAGTTTCAACGTCTTCATTAAACTACAGATTTGGTTTTCGGTGAATCGAATAACATCCTCATTTCACTACAATGACGGCAGAAGTAACCGTAGTAAAGCGTAACTGTCTTGTCTCTTAACAATCGACGGGGGACGTAACATTTACCTTGGAGCTCACTGAAGCCTCCTTGTGTGTGCACCAGGAGTGTTCACCGCGGTTCTCTTGGGGGGTGTCGCAGTGCTATTTCACTTCGGCACCACCGAGGCGCGTTGAGCATGGAAGGTTTTTCGGCACGAGCCACTAAGGTCCTAAGACAGCTTAATTTGCATAGTCCGCCCGAAGCGCGAGCATTGCGCACGATCTCGCAGCTCCCGCCTTCGGCAAACCTCTTAGGACTAAGTGAAAGACGCTGGACGCCACAAGTGTGTCTATGCTGAGCAATGTCTGCAGAAATATGACTCGCGGAGAATAGAGGACCGGTCTTTGGTGGATAGACCTTAACTACGCTCAATCGTACTCACATGTGTCGTCCAAATACTCTTTTCGAGTGAATTATTAATTTGTGAACTAATTATAAATACCGAGTAAAGTTGGGTCGAACTTTATATGTGCAATTTTGCTACCGACGCGTCTTTAAATCCAATAGCGTATTCTATGTAATGAGTTTAGCAAAGATTCACCATAGGTGCCAGTGAAGAAAAGACATTTTCAAAAATATTTTAACTTCTGTGTGTTCAGGTGACGGTGACAATACTTTACAACTAAAGTCAACATGTTGGTGATTTACAAGCACTATTAATGACTGGCCCACGTAGAGAAGCCCTCAGTAGAGAAACCAGCACCTCAACTTCTTGTGCTTTCGTAAAACCCCGTTCTGTTGCCTGCTGTGACTCCGGCCAGACCTCGAGACAGACTCAGCTGCGAGGAAGGGGGCACAGACTTGGCGTCAGCGTGTCGTATTGACAAACACGGGTTAGGTGGGGAGGAAATTGACAATGGTCGATCCCTTAAAAAACTAGTGGCAACTTAATTCTTAAGCGCATTATCAAACTCACGCCATTTTTATATAGCCACGTTACTTCGAAAAATTATTAGCGTTTTCCCTAATCATCATTTTAACGGTTTTGGGGTTTCCACCTCCATAAAGTCTTCGATTTTATAGCTTTGTGTCATGACCCGTTACATTTTACCAAAGTATGAACCGAGTACACACGAAAAGTCTTTCCAGTTGAGGGTTATGGGAAGGAACAAGACGACTGATTACTTTGAGCTGTTTTTGCTGAATTTACATGCCTTCACTAAGGGTACGTCGGCAGAGAAGTTTACAGTAGCTATATGACCGAAAACACAGCAGTAGAAACATGAAAGCTGTCAGTTTATAAGAAGTAACTATATCACCTTGACTTAAGGGCTCCACATCAGCCGAGGATAAAACATCCTGTGAAGTTGGCGTGATTACAGCATGTGATAGTCCCCTGAATTATATTTCGCGGGTCAAAATTTTTGGAGTTTCAGGCAACTTGTTTAATCTCGAAAAAGTCCGTTTACAAAAAACGAGGTGCTACAGTCATAAATAACAAGCTACAGCATCCTCCGAGACTTCAAACATAAACAAAGCGAAAAGCGATCGAACAAGCGAACCCCAAGGCTAAATTAAAATCGTAAAACATGAATACCTGCTTTCTTGTGTGAGTGCTCTACGTCTCTGATCGGGAATTAGTTTCATCAATGTCTCAAATTGGCCAGGAGAAGAGAATAATGTTAATTCACTACAAGAACCCACTTTAATAGGACCTCTTTCGACGGGACAATTGAAATAGACCTAAACATTTCATAAAAAGTTATTCATAAAGAGTTATATATATATATATATATATATGCGGGTAATGGAGAGAAAAATATGTAATATATATGCAAATGCGAAGTTAAACACCACCACACGTTACAGTTACAGTTAGTGGATAACAGGGGGAAACAGGCGATTATCTCACAATAACAATAAAAAATCTCAAAGACGAATGAGAATGCCGAGAAAATAGCACACCACATTATGTTATGTTTACAATAACTGACACACGACATCTTGCAAAATCTGTCGTATTCCTGCAAATAGAATGCAAATCTACTGGGTTTACCAATCTAAAAGTAGCAATGCAAAAACTCTTGTTTAAAGTTACAAAGATTATTTTCAAGAATAATAGAAACATGTGAGTTTAAATTAACTAAAATATTGTCCCAAGGCTGGTGTGGCCTTTTAATCCCGCTGGAGCCATATATGCGGAGGGTGCGGCACTTGCGTGAAAAAGTCATTATTGTCGTAAGCTTTTCAGTAACACTGCAGCATCACCATTTGCGTAACATTAACCACTCAGTTAGGCATCATGGGAAAACTTCGTGAAAATAGCGAACTGAAGTATTGAATTCTCTACAAAGCGTAGATCTACGCAATATCTTTGTGCATTAAGTTTCTTGAGAGGGGTCATTAAATAACGCAAATTTTCAATGTTAACTTATTTTGCATAGGTTTCAGTATATCTCGGTGTAAATCTAACTTTCAGCTTCATAACTCATGCCCTCCGGACTCTCCAGCAAATTAAAGGTACTCTTTTCGTTGGATACCAGCGATATTTATGAGTTGCTTTATCCAATCTTGTTATTCTAGGGGAAAATATCACATCTGAAGCTGTATGTATTTCACTGTGTCCAAACCGCTTTAACTCCCGTTCAACACAGTTTTTGCCAACTTTATATTAATTAACATTAGATTCTAATTGATACGCCCTGTCCAAAACTCTTAAATTCCCGATTATTCCCTGTTTTAGGCGTGCGACTAATGGGAAAGCGGGCTGACCAAGAACTTGTAAAGTTTATTAACCCCCTCCGATTAAATTCTAAAACCGATGTTTTCATTTACTTTCCTTCGCATATAAATGCATATAATTCTAACCGAATCAGTTACGGTCGTATGGATCAAGTGCATTTATGTCTGTAACAATAGCCGACTGTGTATTCTTAATATGTATTATGAAATTACCTAGAGAAGATTTTAAAGTGTCAACTGAACTACTCTCCCTCTTTACATATTGGAAAATTCCTCACAAACTGTTTCATTATTTTTAGGCCAAAATAAGGTGAGCTTGGCGCTATATCTGGACATTATTTTTATGAGATAAATTCCATATGTAAATGTACTAACATTTTCGATACTGTTAAAAAAATTTAATAGTGGAGGCGCGTATTCGCTGCAATAAGTTCGTAACTCCAAACACGCGCATTTTTGTTGGAATTTTTTCGCTTAACACATTCTTAATGTTATTGACATAGAGTCAAATTGGCCAGCCTCTCCCAGTCCAAAAGCTGTGCCACAGACATAAATTTTACCCTCAGCGCCCCGATCGACCTGTCACTTTTGGCTTAGGTAAATTGCCCTCATGCAGTCGTCAAATACAAAATTCGCAGCTTGCAAGAGATGAATTGGCAGCTGATGTGAGTGCTAGTGCCAAAGATTCCTAAAAGCACTGTTATGTGGAACAAAATATTCTGTTAGCATGCTTGCCACCTGGTTATCGCTTCTGCTTACTTATTTTATCCTTTAGAAATGGCAATTTATCGTGCTTTTGCGAAAAAGTCGATGCCAATTGGTACTACGCTTGCACTCCAGAAATGGATAAAAATGGTTTATCCCAAAGGACTTCTTAGAAGTTCTTGTCGACCATACCTGATCCAGGTGTGCAATACAACTACGAAACAAACTCAAAACGGCAATAGAACTTCCGGAAGAGTATAAGAAAGCTGCTGACGTAGGTTACAACTGGTGGCCTTCTCAATTTTTTACTCATTTTTTGCTTTTACCTGACTTTAAGACTTACATCAGTAACTTTCGTTTGCAGAGCACGAACAGCCGCGGTACACCCCTTCAAATCACGAAATGTTTTGAAGTTTTAAACGAAACACTTTTCTTCTTTCTAGACCTGCCCCTCCAAAATCACCACCCCTTCCTCCAAAGGCCAATACCCATTGAGGTATAAAGTCATTTGCGCTTTGCTGAGTTCAGAATCGTCATAATTAGTCTAACTTTTGTAGAAAATTGCCTCCTAACAGCTTTTTCGTCATCTTTCTAACAATGTTGCAAGAGACAAAAACAGTACCTGAAATCTCCTGGTCCTTAGCTTCTGGGACGGACTACTAAATAAACCCTTGTCTTTCCCTAAACGCGCACGAAGACCAGTTCTACTTTTTACTTGTCGTTATAACATCCAAACGACCCAACACTGCCTCGTCGTGTGACCACCTTCATAACTTCTTGTTCTCTGCTTATGAGACTCCCCCACCATGCTAACACCGATTTAACTTCTCTCACGGTGGCGGCTAACTTTACTTACTGTTTTCGGCCTCTTTAGAAGCGTGCTAAAATGCGTAACCTTCGGACGCTTTTTGCAGGGTTAAAGAGACATATGATGCTGATGCGAACGAAGATCTCAGCGCTCAAGTTAGTCAGCATGGACGGCCTTACAGTGGTGTTGTTTAACAGTTTAAAGTTGCTTATGCTTAACTGGTTATAGTCGACTTAAATATCTGAAACGCCTGTTCTTCCCTCCTAAAAAGGCAGGTGAAATTCTTATCTGTATGGATGAGAGGGTCGAAAATTTAAAACCCATCCCTCAAGATTGGATAAGGTGCATGAACTTTGCCGGCAAAATAGGGCTGTTTCCCGGAAATTTTGCCGAACACTTCGACTCGACTGATGAACTCGATAAGGCTTTGAAAGAATTGCCACATGCAGTTGCAATTGCAACGACTGTCGCCGTCGAGGAAGGCTTCGTTCCCCTTGAGGTAGTCTCACCTCTATGCCCGGTCCCATAGATGTGAGAATAAAAAGAAGTGCTGGAAGCAAGTCGTTGGTCCTCATCGTTCAAATAGTTTCTAACTTAATTTCAGCTTAAATAAATTTTTTCCAACTTAGTATTCAAGGCAATACACTGTTAAGTAGAGACAGCAGACGTCGAAGAGCACAGACTCTGGGCTTTTTGCGATCTGTTTACTGTGAAAGCCTTCTTCTTTTTGGCATAAAATACCCACTTAGACCTAAGTGTGTAGAGGCAAACTCTCCTCTGACAATTTGGTTACTGCTATTGACGATCAAAAGCCATCGCGTCGTCTGGCTATGTGATCTTATCAGATCTGAATTGAAAGGCTAACTAGGGAACCGCACTGGCTAAGTGGAACTAACCATGTTTTTCCTACTCAATGCTGAGACGTTTAAGTATGTTAACGTACCTTTAGGTCGGGGAGGCTATCTACATCGACAAAATTGAGGACGGTCTCATCTTCGGGCGGACGGCCAGTGGGAAGTTAGGAAAGGCGTCTCTCGACAAATGCACTGTCGTGGTGCCCCCGTAGCGTTTCGTGACACCTGCGGGAAACTCGGGCTGCAGTCTGCTTCTTTCCTCTGATAAACAATTCACTAACATACAAATGACCCAATGCACTTGTTTTCAAGATTTTGATCTGCTTCTTCGCTCTACTGGATGCGTGCCTGTGACGGATATTCGGCAATCGCTGAAAAGAGTCCAGCAAGGACACATTTGGGGCGAGGGACTGTTTTGCGCCACCAGCCAGTCGATGTCGCGGCCCTTTGAGCACCCCACGCTCACCGCTCTGTTCATTTAATCTTAAATCGCAGCCTGTTGGCTGGAATGTCATGCGACTTCGAAACCCCTTAAGAGTTGACACTTACTCGGCGATGCTGGATAAACTGTGGGGAGGCTGTTTGCTCCAGTCCTTCGGCAGACCCAAAAATAGGTTCTCTGCTCTCCTTAAATAAGTTATTAACATTAGTGCACAGTTCGAAGTGAATTTCGAAATCCAAATGGTGATGTGTGATTTGGAGAGAAGTTGGCGAAGCGCTACCACACAGAACGCCACTGCTTAAGACGCTTCACACATACAGGGGATGTGACAGTCGTGTTCAAGGAGTATGAGAAAGATGCTTTTCAGCGCATGAGTTGTTTACTTGAATGAGTACGTCTCGTAACTTGCGGCGCCAATATGAATACCTTAAAGTATCATGATGCAGGGATTGTCGGTTAGCATTTTATGTGATTGGTCTCTGGTCGGAGCAGCAGCAGCAGAAGATTCCTGGCATTGCATGGCGGTAGGCGATAAATTCCACTCCCTCCTGCAAAAGCCATCAGGGTCCGAAATAGCCCGTTTGCTTCGTACACCGTGGCGGAGTGGAGAGGAATCTGCCGGCACCACCGCTACGTAGAGCCTCCGTATTCGCGTAACGAATCACTTTAAAGTGAGTTTTTACTCAAAATATTCAAATCTGTTCAAGGTAGCCTTGCTTTTGCTTCTGCCTTTCCACCACTTGCATCACAGCATACTTAAATGTACCGAGACGAGAAGAGTAAAGCGTAAATCATTACACATTCTTAATCAAAGCTAAATGAGAGAGACTAACGCAGAGAGCCATCTTCGCACACATCTAATCTACAATGCATCAGCTTCAGGTAGGCGATGCGCATCTTGAGAAAACAGAATAATTTGGACGAGTTAACGATAAAAATAACTTGGAACCTTAGCTTGAGCCCACTTGAACGGTTAAAAAAATGGTTGTGCAGCTGTCAGTCTACTTCAAGGAGTGCAGGGGAAATTGAAGTTGATTTAGCTCATCTCCACTACGAATGATGTCATATTCATAGTCTACGCACAAAATCGCATACAGTCTCTTTTCCCTTCAATTCCATCGGCTCCATAAAAGTTGGGTTTAAGCTTAATTTACAAAACGTTACGACAATTTTAATCCTTCTCTCAAATGAAAACCGTGATCACATCCCTAGAGTCGGTAAAAGTGGAGGCATAAGGCATAAACACCCAAAGTCCGCACGCATACTGGGATAATCACTATACGGAAAATTCTCATACTACTTCCACGCATGAATTGCACCCCCTGAGTAGAATAAGACATTTTAGTGATTATGCCAATGTGTCATGGCGCTTACCATAGTTTTGTAAAAATGCGGTCTCTATTTCGCCAGTTAATAGTGCCGTTCACACGATTCTAAGCGCCTCTACGTTTGAATGTCTACCGAGTGCGGAAGCAATTGCTGCCTCCAGTCACGTATATAAGACTCTGTATAAGCATCGCTATCTAGTAACCCAGGACCCACGTTTGTTGAGGTGTTCAAGGGCATGCGATTCGTGCGAGACAGAGGAGTTGGTACGGGTTCGGTCAAGGGCACACAGAAATCTCTTACGTTCAACCGAATGTTAAATGTTCTACTGATATGTCGACAGTAAACATGTTTGTGCAACTACAAGCAACGCCAGCGCGTGAACCTCGACGCACCAACCAGGGTCAAAAGAGCAGGTCAATGGCAAGGTGCGAACATCACTTTCCGAAATCCCGCATGAAAAAAGGGTGCGCAAACCAAGGAGAGTGAAATACGAATCAAAACACCCGCGACCCACCACGGCAAAGCGGGAACGACGCTAAATAGTAGCCCATAAACACTAACAAGCGATGAGAAAGATAAATACGTGAAAGTGCCAGGAAAATGCACATCTGAAGGCACGGGTGGTGCTCTATGCGCCATATAAATGCGTACGTCCCCCTTCGGCATCGTCCATCCTTTCCCCACGTGAATCAAATTACCACACTCGCATACAAACTATGCCATCCACATCACAACGATCTAAAAAAAGAGATACTCAAAACAAACTCTATTTACACACATAAAATAAAATTTTCCTCCTTGTGACCGCTCGCGTGACTTTGTCACACGCCTTTGACCGAGCTTCTCTTAGTCTTACACGAATTGCCAAAAGTCCTACAAATGAGGCAAATCCGTTTCCTTTCTTACCTTTACAACGGATAGCTTTCTGTCGTTGGTGGAATCGGATGCGCAACTTTCCGCCTCTTGTTGCTCCAACTCGAATGACCTCTCTCTTTCCAACCACAAAAGTCGATAGGATGATCAAAACCCACGTAATTATCCCCATCGGAGATGTTTGATGACATGTAATCGTCATATTCAGTTGCATCCGACAAAGCAAGGGTGTCGCGGCGTTTCCGTTGCAATTTCCGAATATCCGTCAAGTGTATTGAAAGCCCGAAGCGCGCTGATAAGTTAATTATTCCACCAGTTATTGCAATTACTCACTTTTAACGCAAATCTGAATGACTTGACACGGTATTTTCAGACTCAACATAGTAAATATGTAGCCAAGACGACCACCGTTCTTCCTAACAACAGTACTATAATCATCACATAATTCTTTGTTTAACTTGTGGTTATGCACCAAGTTAAACTGCCACACTTCGAAACCGATTTTATCATATCGGAAGCTGATTCGAGATGGACAATTGGTTCGGACAGACCTAGTCTTCAAAATATTAGAAACACAAATACAAACTTTGCATGTAATACTGTCAGAGCCTGCGCGAACGCATATAAATACAATGTTTTTGAAAAGAATTCTAGTCCACATTTCATCGGATGATGAAAATCTTAAACCATGGGAGTAAATAAATTCCGAGCCCGTAACCTTAAAAGCATAGACAAAAAACGGCTTACAGTATTAAACTTTTCAAGACAAATGCAGAGTTTGTCGAATGAATTTATTGGTGATTCGTTAAAAATCAAAAGACTATCTTTGCCCATAGATGGTGAAAGAGACTCTAATTCAGGTGAATAAAATGTTAAACAGTACCTGTGTTGGAGATTTCCTTTTCCGATGAGCCGCATAAGCCAGAATCAACATAGATAACGGAGGCGTCAAAATGGATTGAAGACGATTGTTCGACCCGTGTTCTACGTTTGCAAAGCATCTTGAGGTCATTTCCACATACGTGATTATGCTTCATGTTGAAAGCCAAAATTCTGATTACATTATCATTGCTGACAAAAGTTATACTTGCTCGACATCCTAAAATAAACCTTGAGGAGGAAAGTACCTGTCTTCACAGTCTTCTTATATCGACTCTCATAAAGAACGCAAACAAGAAGGAGACGTTTGTATATAAGTTTTGAGCTTTTTGGGTCACTTTCCTTCAGTTTTTGACTGTTTCCAGTCACAAAAGAGAGGCCGGTTGCCTGCATTTGTAACAAGTAAGCTAACAGAAAAAACCTCCTCAAATTTACGCAATGTTTTCATCGCAGCTAAATAGGATTCAAATTCCCTTTGCGAAAACAATTTTGCGAACTCTTCCGATAGATCAGCCATCACGACATCTAACAAAGTGATTTAAGAGCTGCAAACTTACAGTCTTCGGGCAGGCGGGGGTGGTTATGAATCATATTAAACTGGCTTACTCGAAGATATTCCTTTCTTTTAGATAACACGAAGTACGACGGGCAGTTAGGAAAACAGCATAGATATTTCATGTAACGATAAATCAATGTTGCTTTTTGGGGGGAATCGACGCTCAAAGGAGTGCATCTCACGACCTTATACTTAACATTGTTCAATGAATAAAAATCTGGAAGTCTAGCTTTGAAATCCTCAAAGTTCGAAAACTGCCATGCGCCTATATAATGGTCAAATGACGGTTGGATAGTCTCGTCCTTTCCAGAAGAACTGCCTTCCGAAGAAACCTTCGGCACTTTTCGAATGTCGTCTTGAGGGCCGCTTAGTAAAGCCCTGAGTAAACTGAGTGAGAAAATTTAAGTGGTGAGACGATCAGAAAGTACCCATGGCTCCGACTAGAGTCGTCCAGCATAGCGGGCCGGTCACGAATGAATCAGCTTGTGGGCTAGATTAAAATCTGCTAACGTGTACAAAAAAGTAAAAAAGTGTATATGAAAAATACTGTCTGTTTATTTATTTAAACGAAGGCATTTTTGTTCAAGTAATATCTTAACGTATATAAATAAAAGGCTGCTTCCAAAAGATTGTAACAGCCGTAGGGTTTTTTAATAAAAAATGTTTACATAAACCCTTTTAGTCATATATAATTTAAAATTTTTTTACAATTTTGTTTATTTAATTGCAATCGTTATGGTTACGTAGGTTAATGAACGAAAGCTTTCAAAAGCTGTGAGATGGAGCATCTGGAGAGTGTTTACGTTGGAGAATATAAAAATAAAAGGTTTTTTTGCATCTTTCATCACAACAAATAGAATGGAGGGTCACGGGAAATACAAGTCGTCTACCGGAACAGTCTATGAAGGGGAGATGAAAGATGGAATGTATCACGGAATGGGAAAAATTTTTTTCCCCGACGGGGGGCAATTTAGTGGTACTTTTTCCAAGGGGTATCCTGTTTCTGTACGCGTCTTTAGTTTTATGAAGTCTAGGGCTCATTCACTTTTTCTGATGGCTTGGAATACCGAGAACACCAATGGCTCTATTGTGATGGTATTGACCGTCGTTTTGCATCCGAATATGAATCAGGACTGGAAGCTGCCGGTAGTGTTTAAAATTTAACTGTACTTAGTCACCACTTATGTCAATTTTTCAACACTGTGCTGTGGTTACGGATACGTTTGTATTGATCTATTTCTATTACTCTTAGTGCTTATGTGATGTTTCATTCAATTATATATATATATATATATATATATGCAGCGAAAAAGCTTTTACAGTAGGGTAAATAAAGTAATCTATAGGTTCACAAAGCCTTCGACGTGATCTGATGAGGAAATTTCCCAATGGATTTTACGATATTGGTGAAGGTTTTTACGATGCAGAATCACGGATTGTGTATGATTACGAAATGCAATTCCTTCGAAATGCTGGTAACATCACTCCTTATTAGACTTGGTCCCGCTCTGATAGATGTTTCTGAACATGAGTGGATAATTAAACATGGTTTGAAAAGCTGGGATGAATTTGCAAAAGGCCGATTGAATAGTTGTAGGCCAGAACTATCAGACCCACGATTATATGATCTGGAGTGGGACAGGTACACATTAATTTGAGTAAACTACTCCTGTAGATTGAATGTCCCAAAATCCTATTCGGAATACGTTAAATTGTTGAATATGCAGAAACGCTAACTGTTAACTTTTTTGAAAAAGTAATGTACAGCAGTGTCTACTTATGATTTTATGCTAATAGAGTATACACAGAAGTTGTGTTTTGTACAATCTACTCAGATGGAGATTATTTTTAGTGTGCGGTTGTCATTTGTTACGAAGATTGGAATTCCTTATCCCACTATATTAGGTTTAAGATATAAAATTTTTATTAATCAATATGGTAATGTGCCGCAACTTCTAAACAACGCCCTGTAGGGTTAATTTATCTTAGATTACGTTTCGTTGTTTCAAACGTTTGTAAGATTACTAGATAATAGATAATTTGACACGACATCAATTGCGCGTGGCCTAGATCTCAATGAATGACGCACTTCTGGAAGTTTTTATATTATTTCATTCGGTAATGGAAGGTGCATAATATCGTCAGGATCTATCTTTTGCAAATATCTTATGGCTTTTGGTAGAATAAGAAGAGAAAATATTAGGGTATGAGTTATCTTCCGGAATCAGGCATTTTCGTCTAGGATGTACTGCCAAAACCTCTACTTATATCTGATAAAATATGTATAACCTTTTTAATAAGGTTGTTTCTTAGCCGTGTAAATTAATGATACTCTTCTCTGACGTGGAGTTATCTTTCAGTCTCGCGAAAAAGTTGAAATTTAAAGATTGAGACGTATACGGTCATAAGCATTACTAATGCGTAAGTTTGGGACACAGTCTTTCTCGATGTGTTTGTGGGACTATTCCCAAGGTCTCCGATTTTTCTACCGAACGTGTAACAGCCCCTCCTGCTGCGCTGCATAAGATGTCCGGCAATATGTCTATTTCCTGAGAGAAAGCTTCCCGTTAAGTAATTCCTCTGCCTCGTCCACACAAGGAGCTATTGTGTCTTCAGACTTTCCTATCCTACTTGTTCTGGCTTACCTGAGTGCGTATAGCAAAGTTCACAACAACCCTTCTTCTTCACCACATCCGTCTTCATAACTACCTTTTTTCCACCTAAGAGAAACGCCTTCCAAAAGCCCATACTTTAGACTTCATTGTATGTATATGTCTGAAATGTGTCTCTTTCCTCACTGAGTTTGAATATTGTCACTTATTCATTTTCTTGGACAATGCACCCCAAATTACGTACTCTTCCCGTCAAAGGGCGGCGATACAAAGGTGCGACTACCGTGATAACAATGCTTCAACTCGTAAGGGCTGTAATGAATCCGTCAGCTTTGCCACACGGTTGTGATACTACCGCATCGTTTTACCTCACACTTCTACCCCGTCGAGCTCTCTGTTACGCCGTTACACCGTGCCCCGGAAATGTTTTCAGTTCTCACCGTTCACCAAGCAAAAGGGTGCTTCGAACTCTTAGAATCTTAAGAAAGGGCTTGCCACACCTCCTGTTTGTTTAATTTTATCATGGTACTGGGAAAAGTACGGCTTCGAAATACTCATCTGGCACTTCTGCTGTTTCATAATGTGCCATGGTGGGGGGGCGGGGGGAGGGGGAGAACATCGAGCGCACTTCCTCAGTGCGTGTCCGTTAATCACCCCACCAACGGCATCGTAGTCCGCAGTACAGACGCATGGTTGAGCTAAGAATGAGTTTACGGTTGTCCGCTGGGCGGAAAAGGGTGGCGATGCAGTTCCGGCACTTTTCGGCTTCTCCAATTGCCGACAAACCACGGCAACCCAACGTTTAGGGTGTGCTCTTTTGAGAGTAAACACCCGACAGTGTTAGTGAAAACGTTAAGGTAAATTCACCTGTATAAACAAACTTGTTCGTCCGTACGAAGGTCATTTGCAAGATCTATTACTACCTTCCATTGTCAAGCCGAACACCTCCACTCTCCTGCCCACCGGCCCCTAAATGAAGTTCCTTTTCGGACGGCTGGTTCTCTCCTGTCGTTCCTGCTAGTGGTATGGAGAGTTTAAACCACTCTGAAAAAGTGAAGGCTTCTCACTCTTTGGTGACTTTATCAAAAACTGTCTAGGTCGAGCAAGAAATAAGAGCAAAACTTGGATACTTATGAAAAGGAGTCTCTTCATCACTAAACTTGTTTCACAGTTTACTGTTTATATAAAGTTAACTCGAGTCCACAAAAATCGTACCTTTTCGCAAACATGGTGACGGTCATGCAGGAGGTGATCGCCGCGGCTGTGGCCAAGCGAATCGGCCCCGAGGCCCAGAGAGAGGGCCTGGCGGGAGGTGTGGTGCCCGCGCAGCCGCTCACCGCCGAAGGGCCTTGCAGCGCCAAGGGCACATGGTGCATGAGTCCGACTAAAATCTCACAAAGCATGCTTGAATACTGCCCATTTACTAAAATGTTCGGTTACTGAGGTTGGGAGGCTGTGGCCGAACTGCCTAGGGGCAATGCAGGGAGGGAGAACAAGTGTACTTTCGATGTTGGGCAGCATCAGTTTTTAACGGCCGAATTACCACGGTCGCTGAAAAGACGCCTGGAGCCAATGCTAGGGCGAAAATGCTATGCACCCGATGGTTCGTCTCCGCCGCCTCCTTATCACAAATGTTTCAAAAATTGGTGCTTTTTATTATTTGGCCCTGATAGCACCGAACTGCCGGTGTCGTTGGTGCATCGTCTCGCGAGAGCACGCATTAATGCATTCCTCAATGCTTCATTTAGATCTGCATCGGCCAGGGGCGGGATATTTCACGGCATATCTTTCCCATCAGGTAACAGGCGTGCGGGCGCCGGAGGATTAGCGTTGGTACAATTCGAACCGCCCAGGCTAATGATGAAGCCCCGGTTAGAGCGATTTGTTTGCTGTCTCCAGGGGCCGGCACGTACCCATCATTGCTCCGCAGCCTTCATGAAGTGTACCTTCTAGCGGGCCGCACACTCGACAATGGCGTTTTACGACAAAACCTAGTTACTTCTGCGTATACAGACAGTGGAGAAGTGCTATTTACCGCCTTTCTTATTGCGGTGTACTGAATCAGTGGCAGGAGTTTTTGCAGCTGTTGCGAAGGTGAGACACCCACTCGGTGGCATTAGTCCCTTCGGAGAGCGTTTATCACTTTCGCATTAGCACAAACTCTATTGGTAAGGCGCAGCCAGCATCTTTTATGCTATCACGGATCGTCTTCCAGTTTACATGACCCGTGAGTGGCCGTTCAATTGTAATCTGATTCAGTGTCCTTAAATGTGACACCACTTAGTGGGTCAGTGTGCTCCCACCGATCAAAGTTGATTATTTTTGGCGTCTTCGCCTCGAAATGGACAAATTCCGAAGCCATTGGTGGCAATATTTCAAGTAACCCGCCTGTTTTTTCTAGTTTTTGTCTGAGATTCCTGTCCTCGGCCTAATTATGCAGAAATAATCGTACTATTTACCGAAACCACCCACTTCCTGATGACACGTGTTTTGGGCTGCGATGTCCGCACAAATTCCACGGCCTTAGGACACCAATTTTTAAAACGCCACCTTAAGCCTCACTTCAGCGGAGTTCGGAACATGCATGAGGGCAGTGCAGGCGGCGAGGCCATCTGTCCTCAACTAATCACACACGTCTGCGTCAAATAAAATTCACTTGCCTAAACTGAAGTGTCAATGCTATAGTCCATTAGGTATCTCGACAACACTGTAATTATAAAGCAAACAATCCAACTTGTGCGTATGGGGATGAGGTTGTTCTTCTAACAAAGTCAGCTCCACTCGTAGACGACTAGGTGGCCGCTAAAGATGCGGCGGAGGAAGGCTTTCTAACAAGGCTTTGGCTTAAATAGAAGTATTTAGTAACACCATTAAATTATCTACAAAACTACTCTGCCCACAGGTCATACGAAATATTCGTATGATGAAATTCCTATGTAATTGCAGGAGTCTCAAGCTATTTATCCAAATAGCTTGATTGATGCAAAAGATTCCTTTCGTTGTCAATTAGCTTAAGCCATGTGAGTGACAGCATTTGCCAAGTCTTTAAATTTTACATCAACTAGCCTGGCCAACAACTTGCCTAGACTCCGCTGTGCACATTTCGCGCTCGGCCGAGAGTCACGAAGATGCACACTTGCTGCGAGCCAAAGACCTGGGCAGTAAGTTAACCAAAATATCAGCCAACGGAAGGAGTGCGCGTGCAAAGTTGAAGTGATCTTATAAGGTTCCACTTCCGAACAATCGGGGAGAACTTTTTCTTCTTTTATTCATGTCTGTTAATTGAAATAAAGAAAAAGAAACGCGTTAAGAATTGTAGCAGCTCTACTCTCAGACGCAACAGTCATCCAAAGCTGCGATTTAAGGATTGGAAAAATTTAGGATCATCACTTCGGGAAGGGGCAAGGAGTGGGAATTCGACGCTGTCGTCGTGACAGACTGGTGGGAAAGAGGCTAGAAGGTTTGACGCAAGTTAATCAGCCTTTGATTGGCTGGCGCAAACAGCCAACGAGGAGCCAGCGAGGACCGAGCCAATCGCCGACGAGAGGCCTCTTCTCCGAAGCGGGTTGCGATGCCCTCCACGCCAACGACTTCTTGTCTGGCCTGTTCTGAGGCAGTGACTATGCACGAACTCATGGAATAAATCAACGTTTGCAGATCATGGATGTATTTTATCACGCTGCAGAATGGGTTGCTGATACAGCCCAAAGAAGTTTGAATGGCGGCTTTTTCACTTTCGTTTTGGATCAACTAGCAGATTCGCGCGAATTTTCGCAGTACCTCTACTCACCACCACTTCCCATTCACTTCGTCAACACCATTGGCTCTGGGGGATTTCTGGCTGGAATATTTTTCGGTTTCCTATGGTGCTTTGGCCTATTAGTTGGCTTTATTTACATGTGTTGGTTGAGGCGCCAGCACGCAAAGAAAAGGACTTCCCTTCAATCGATGAAAAAGCGATTCCGAGTGAATTCGTTGAAAAGCAGTGGGACGAAATCACTCAAGAAATCAAATTTATTCTTGCGCCGCCGTCAGTTGCAGTCAAAATGGATGTGCATCGCCTCCCAATGTGCAACGTTTACGACACTGGTGGGTCTTCTCTTCCTCTCATGCATTCTTGGATTCGTCACTAGCTACTCGCTCCACTTGACTTTAACTGCTGACCCACATTTGTCATCAATTAACAACACATCACCTAAGATAGTCAACAATGGCCTCTTGCCTGGCATATCGTTAGCGCTTCAAAGCACGCGGGCATTCATGGTAGAATTTCCCACCGAAGTTCGTAAATCAACCGAGCCAGTGGTCGACAAACTCATAAGAGCGACCATTGAAATGCAAAATAAGACCACACATGAATTCAATGTCCTTCTTTTCAACATGCTTGGCATTGACCGGGCTTTCGACCTCGGTGACAAACTAGGCTCCCACACGGTCAAATTGCTTAATTTGGTCACTCCCCTGAAGAGCCATCTCATCGAGTACACAGACAAGGTTTCTTCCCTCAGTGTGGCAATTGCTCGGTGGAATGGATACATGGAACAACTTCATGTAGAGAAAAATTTGACTGCCATGAAATCCTGTGAATTTAATGGAGACTGCAGGTTGCCCATACTCGCCCAAGCAGATGTGACGGTTAGTTCCAATTGGCGTCTGCCACAGTTTGACTTCGTTATTGCCCTTAATTTTGTTACGGACGCCCAAAACCGCACTCCGGAGGTGATAGAGGAGCAGCTCAAATCGTCTCGTCTTCTGGCCGCGCGCCAACTAGAGAAGACGTTCGAGAGGATGAGTGCGGAAATTGACATTCCGAGTGCATTGAGGAACTTGACTGATGAGAATTGGATGAGCATAGCGGAACACATGAGCGTTGCAATTGCACAATTAGACAATCTCACAGATACCATGCCCAAAAAGTTTCATCCCCTTGTTGTTGTTGGCTCCAACTACCTATTTGCCATTTGCTGTCTGGTCTGGCTCTCGATGATTTCCATCGCACTCGCAATATCTCTGCTGCTTTACCATTTTCATTGCGTTAGTGGGCCCATCACAGCAGAACGCAGACAACGAATCCGCTGTTATGCGTCCTTCGTCCTCCTCATTCTCATTTTCTGCGTTGTCTTTTCCTGCGCCCTCTTCCTCCTCGCCGGATACGCGCGCACAGAACTTTGCCGGTACATCAGCCCCCGCGGGGCTGTCACGGAGGCGGCGGCCAGCGAGCCGCCCGGACGCCCCGGCGCCTCCTTTGTTCTGGACACTCACGTCAACCACTTCCTCGACCGCAATTGGGACAGAATAGTTGAAATGGTAAAAGAAATGCGCAACGCAATTAAGGCGGGTGAAACGCCCATACCCAGGCTGCGCAGCCCCATCTATGCCCTAAATGTAGCCTGTAGGGAAAACGCCGGAATACTGGACGCTTTTGGGGCCGTGGAGACTTTTAACTTTACTCTACTTACTAAACCCGAAATGGCGAATGCCTTCGTTAGCAAAGGCAGAGACATAATGCGTGATGCCTTGCTTGAACTCAATGCCACTGAGATGTTTCCCCCAGCTCTGACGGAATCGGTGCACCTGGCATCCCGTTTGGACGACTTCCTCATCCCTTTCGACAAAGTGAGGCGGGAACTCCCCAAAAACTTTTTAAACGTTACTTCGAAAAACACAACGATGCTGATGCCGGGAACTGAGCTGGCCCACCTGTGGCGGGAATATTACTCTTTTTTGAATAAGAGTCATTTGCCCCCTGAGACCCTAACTAGAGCCGACGAACTGACGAGCATCGTTTTCAACCTCTCCTCTGACATTAAAACTCTTCTCGAATCAGTGGACCATAGTCTACAGGAGCTGGGGAAACTGCAAAGAATAGGGTCCACGGTGTCAGAGCTGCAGGGGATATTTGAAAGTCTCATGAATCAACTACGGAATCGAGAGGAATTAATTGCAAAAGCCATGAATTTGTACGACACTCATGTCGCGAAGAATTTACCCAAGGAAGCTGAAAAACTAGTTTTTGAATTTGGCCCGCCCCTATTGAGAGAAGTTGGCCGTTGCAGAAGGCTGCATGAGGCATATACGGCCGGAGTTTCGGCCGTTTGCGACTTTGTATTTGGACCTTTAAACGGAATGTGGTTCTTCTGTGGCCTCTGCATTCTCCTCTCGAGCGTGCTGACCCCCCTCGGGCTACTTCTTCTGTTACACAAAATTCCTTCTTTCTCGCACTCTGCGAGCACGTGTCGCAGTGAACCTTCGGGTGTTGCCACTCATGAAGCGGACCGTGTGAAATCCAGGCGGCCTCTGCCCTCCGTAAACGGGATAAGAGTGGTTCAGTCCCCAGGAATTCATGCGCTCATTCGAGGAAGGGATACGGAGTCTCCCCCCTCTCCCTCAGGTGTGTAGCATTTGATTGAGTCTTTTGGCCGTGATCAACTGCTACTGGTCTTTCTCCACTCTACTCCACCCACCCACTCCCACTCCTCCAATCTCTACGCCCGCCCTCGTCTCCCACCGCGCCTTGTACAGTCTTGCGGTGTTCCATTCCGGTGCCTTATTTTCCCTTCCTTTCGGTACGAAAAAAGCTTCACCTCCATCCCCACCGGAGGGAATGATCTTTGCACTGGTGGTGCCTCATGCAACCGTCGGCGTTTTGAACTGCGTGTGACCTCGCGTTGAATTGTAGCACGTTACACTAATTCCTGTGCACATGTCTGAACAGGTGAATCGGGCCGGCCGACAGACTCCCCTCGTCCGACAGGGCCTTCGTTGTTGTTCTTCCTCCGCCTTCCCCCAGTCCCACTCTGTGGTCGTCCTTGAGCGCATTTCACATAGCATTGAATATAGAGAGAAGAGGACTTTCGCCGCAGCAAGTGAATTCCCCCCACCCCACCTCGGGTGGGGTGTGTGTGTGTGTGTGTGCACGTCACCGCGTCATACGCCGGTGGGAGGGGCGCGGGAGAGACGCCACGGCACCGCCCCCACCCGCGGCGTGCCGATGACGCGTCTCCCTCGGCCCGCCGCGTCTCACCCCGAGGTCGGCAGCACAGGCCTCTCAGTGCTCCCCTTCGCTTTCGCGCCGCGTGATCGCACTGGCGACACCCGGGGCGCCTGTCACACGCCCCCAATCCCAATAAACATGACGAAATAAGTGAGCAGAACTGAGCGGTAGTAGTGGCTTCTTATTAAGGGATAAGGAAACTGCCAGGGCAATTGGACAGTTCCACTTCCTAGACTATTCACCGGGGGGGGGGGGAAATTGCACCCGCTGGTGGAACCGTTTGCCTCGCACCTCGTCACTAGTTCGCAACTTAAACGAAATAAGCAAATTACTTCGCTGTAAGACAAAAATCGTTGAGTATCAAAGCCGCTTCGCTTTTCGGCATACGTGGGAAGATGCAGTCTCCACGTCGCTGCGAGCGCGTCCTCCAAAGGGCCCCTTTTCTGCGACGCATCGGCCTTAGGGCGGCAGCACGGCTGAACCGCGCGAATGCGGAATTTCGCGCTGTCTCACATCGGCGTTAACGCATTGACTCTTAACTTGCCAAAGTACTTTCTTGGACTTCCGCACAAGAAGACGGGGCCCTAATATGCGGCTGTCAGCGCTTTAGACCGTTTTGCCCAAGTTGGTTCTGTTTATTCACGTTTGTCAAGTGAGCTAGTTCTTAAGCGAAGTGAATACACGTTTTCAGGGTGCGATGAGTGCACTATTCTGCGCGATTTCTCAAGCCTGCCTCTAAGTGGATGGCTGACGAAATAAGTTTAATTTAGCGCTTTTTTATTGCGTTGGTTACTTTCATCTTAATCGAAATAAATGCTTGAGTATTCGCCTCCACCTCAGCCCTTCAAATCATGCTCAATGGTAGTTGCCTCCGTCTCCTGTGAATGTGATCATGGAAGCCTCCGTCGTTCGAGGGTGGAGATCTGAGGTACTGTCAGAGCAGCCGCAGAGAGAAAAGAGGAGAGGGGGCTGTGGCTGTGGCTGGGAAAACCGCTTGGACTGGTCGATTAGTGGGAATCTGCGCATTGGCACAAAGTATAGGACTGCTGGCAATGCAACCCTCGCAGTCTCAGCTTGACTGCGACGGCCTGACAGGCCTCCGACTGATAGACTCTCGCATGAGGACAACTAGCCGAGGGCTGCTCTGGATCCTGACACAGCGGACCAGAGGCGAGCGCATATTGGCCTCCCGGCGCAGGGGCCCACGGGCAGCCCGTGCGTCGGGAGCGCGTCTGCCGGGGTTCTGCCTCCGGGGGCTCCGCTGCCCAGAACAGAGCCGCCTCACACCGGTCTGTGGCGCGCTGTCATTTCTAGCTTTACCGAGGCGAGACTCTAGGTAAGGTGAACATGTCCCTAAGGACTTCCCCCAACAGCTCGCCGCGCCTCTTTCTTGCCATTCTCGGCCTCGTATCTCGAGCACCTGAATTTCACCATGCACCATTGCCTGCTGCCTTCAAATCTTAAACCACCTGCGGATGAAGAGAATAGTCGTGTTATTTTCTCGTTTATCTTTCTTCGTTGCGTTTCATTTACTTGTAATTTGTTTCTCCGCAATTTAGAATGACGTATAATTAGGAGGATTTTAAGACTGACGCTTTTGATAATGTAAATTAGCTTTCAAACTTAAGGTAAACAGTTTCCAGTTGTGAAACCCACGAGGTAGTAAATTTGTGCTTCGCTAATGTCAGATGCTGAGCTCATCATGGAAGAACTGCGGCTAATCGCACAAGATGCAGGGGCAAAGTAGCCAGGTCAAAGTACAGCCGACTTCACCGTGACCTCGCAATGTTTCTTCGTGTAGGTCAGTGGCAAGTACATTTGCGCATAAGCATTGGGAGCTGTAGAAACATCTTAAGGAAGTGGAGGTATGCCGAACGCTCAGGAGGTGACTCCTCCGAATCACCATGTACGGTCTCAAAGGATTATTGAAATGTCAGCAAAAGCTGAAGCGTGCAAATGGAACACATGGCCGTGTCAACGCCGCTGTCCGCCTGACACTCTGTGCATTAAAGCGAGTTCTCAAAAACTGGCCGCCCTCATGTCATTAGGCGCCAAACAGTTGCACGGAATGCACGTCAGACAACACAGTCGCAGGCACCAAGACCGTTTTTCACACACCTACGCCACGAAGGCGGCCCCACTCCCACCGCCCAAGTGGCTCGATGTTCTACGGTAGCATGAGGCGTTAAAAGACGTGACCAGTGGCAATGGCCAATGCCGAGGTGGAAGTCTTAATGGCGTGATAGAAAGCAGTCGTCTTCGGTTCACCTCGCCGAAATAATGCCTTGGCACAATGTTAATCGGAGGATTTTAGACCACTAGGCCTGCAAGCTCAGTCTGGTGGTTTGGGGTTCACGTCGGATGAATAAAGTGCCGTTGCTCTAATGCCAGAAGACTTGTAAGGCCCGCCTACCTTTCGCCGACGAAAAGATAACCCCGAACAGATACACAATCTGTTCAGCAGGGCACCGTCCGTCAGCTCAGAGTTTTCGCCATTCAGGTTGGAAGCAGGAACAACCCACTTTAGACAGCTAGGGTGCGCGACAGCCTTTCTGTACGCGGTTGCCTTCTTGACCCCCTCCCCCCCCGGGCAAAGCGATGCATCGACGTTTGGCGTTAAATTCAGGCGCACCACGGCCTGCAGCCTACGTCTTCTCCATCGAATAACCCGACCATTTCCAAGCGCAAGTGTGCAGTCGTGAGATTGACCGCCTTGGCAACCCTTGAAATACTAAGTGCAGGTCAGCCTCGCGGAGTCCCATTATCTTAAATGGATCCTTTGAGCAACGTCACAGCCTGACGACAATTTTAACTCGTACCACTTTGAGCAGGATACTACGGATGCCACGCGGGTAAAGTGAGCTGATTCTAACATGACGATGTGGACAGTCACCATAAATGCTTCGTCGGAGTGGAGTTGTGGGCAAATTCAGCTTCGTCGTACATTGCCAGTCCGTCAACATTCGCGTACTGAGACGGGGATCTTCAGCCACCCGACCACCTGTATCGTGTGCAACTCCAGCTGCACCCAGGGGACAACACTCCTGTCTGGTGGAGATTTGGGTAGAGATGCAAATACGCCGTCCCAAAGGGTTACTCACGCTTTCTAACGAAAGTCAGACCTCCACCGCACAACGCACTTGGAATGGGAGAAGCATAGTCTGCGGCGTATTTAAGAGGCCTTCGCGCATCTGACTGCGGCATCTCGTGAGGCACACCGGGCTTGAAACATCCTTGCCCAAACAATATGCTCAAATACGTTGGTACAGCCTCACAATCGGCTAGCATCAGCTAATGCCCTTCGCTCTCCGACCTACCTTTCGCCGGCATACCTCGGAACCGCTCTCCGCATCGGGGTTAAATCCACCAAGGAGACACAATTACGGCAGTCACAGTATTATTGCTTCAACAGTTAACTCACTAACCGAATGTGTCGGACAATCCTTAAATCAGGGAGCAAAGGCATTACAGCACACCCTGTGAATGTACATGTCTGAAAAGTCAATATTCCAGCAGGTAAAGGCCACCAACCTCCCAATTTTACAAGGGTGCAAAAAGGGAAGTCGCTTTCCTCTCTGCGCATCCAAGCGCGCTCTCTCTGCTCCCGTGGTGTTTTCGTGGATACTACATTTTTAAGTGGGAATTTCTGGCAAAAATGCCTGTTAGTTGGGTCCGGACAATTAGGCAGGTGCGTCTCTTACCCGAGATGCTTCTAATTTAAGCTAGTCCGACGTCCTGCACTTGCCAAACGAGCATTTCAAGGTCTCCGCCGTTGGCAGGGCATTCCTCAGTCTCCCACTGGCGTCTGACTTCCTGTCCGTCCCAAAGGGGTTGTGAATTTCTCTTGTCAATCGGTTAACTTGTTCTCCAAACAGTGCTGAAGCCACTTGGCACAGGAATCAAAGTGGGCTCGACATCATTGTGAGTCCCACGGAGGTCTAGGTGCGTGTCAGTGACTATTTGTTGCCATGGCAGTACATAATAACGATAACGCGGCCGTTTTCATTAGTCTGTGACGCTCCCGTGACCAACTAAACACGAGATGTCAATGAGAGATTCTGTCAAAAATAAAAAAATGATATTACTGTCGATGGAATATCTTTTATTAGAAACTTTATTCCACTTGTCGTTATTGTAACCTGATACAAGATCATAACAACCCACGAACGAAGTGTGTCAGCGATCACGGCTCCACAAGCGAATTTAAGAAGTGTTGTGTACTTTTGCCTAAAAAAGGAAACAACAAAGCGCCTTTTTCGTCATTCTGCATGGAGAAGATTCAAGACATCTTCCTGCCTCTTTACGAGAGAGGTGCCAGTCGCTGTCATGGGGTTCTGCAAAGTGGTAACACGCTTGTGGACAAGGAAGAGGAATGTTCGAGGTGAGAGTCTTGAAAGAATGTCTTGAGTAGACAGAGAGCTGAAATGTGAATTCGTTGTCCGACCGAGCAACTTCTCATAAGTTGCAAATCGCGGTCCTATACCCACCATTGGGAGACGAAAGGAGCAAGAATAATGATGCAGCTTGTCTCAAGGTGTGCACTTAATTATTCGATGTCTAAGTCGGTGCAATGAACACATGGGCGAACACAATCTACAAACGCCCAAGCGTGTAGAAACCCGAGCAGCTTCTTCTTCCCGCGGTTAAGCCCTTAATTTTTCGCTTGAGAACGTATGTCCTACTCACAACCGAAATTCCGTTATTGAGCACTTTTATTCGGTTGATTAAATGCAAGGATAGCGCAAACAAACCGGGCCATAAAGTGGTCCTCACAAAGCACTGATTATTGTGGCATGAAGTGGCCATCTGATATACAGAGTAAACTGCATGTGATTGGGAAAGAGGGGGGATGGGATATGCTAATGAACTGTTTACATATTCGAGGCGATTCGTGCATCTAATTAACGCGTACAGATGAATTTCTCCAAAAGCTCGTGTCGTACCTAGACGCGTAAACACCTTCTCCCATTGCTGGTGCCGGGTATGGAGACATGTTGAATATACCTTTGTTTCGGACTCAGAACTACTTTTCGGTTAAAAAACACGATTATGCTCGCGAATTTGCGCCCTCTCTATGCACAGTATTGCATTGCAATTTGGGTCCAACTGTGGAAGGTGGGTGATAATTCTTCCAAACTTACGAAGGAGCGTCTTACGCCTCCTCTGCCTATAAGGAGGTGACACATTTCGGTTTAACAACCACCAGGAAGGTCACTAACTCATTATGGCCACATCGCTGTTTCACCTAATTGTTTCTAATTATAACTTTCGATACCTAATCCAACATCAGTGAATATGGCTTCAACGTAATATCGTTGGGACTAAGGCCAGTAATACCCCCTTTATTACTCCTTTTATTCAGCTCTACCAACGACGCACATGATGTACGCCAGCCGGATCCACTATGACAAAGACTCTTAAGCAAAAAGGATGCGCAAAACCCCATAAACACTATTTCTAACCAGTAAAGGCACAATAATCCTGCATGTCATGATTCCTCGTCACTTGCCATTCGTATTTAAACATGGTCTCGGATCAAATCTCAGGGCTACCAATTCTGAGACTTTTGTCATTTCCGAAATGCCTCGCCAAAGTACCCTTT
The DNA here is from genome assembly GCA_017562135.1 of Dipylidium caninum. NCBI lineage: Eukaryota > Metazoa > Platyhelminthes > Cestoda > Cyclophyllidea > Dipylidiidae > Dipylidium > Dipylidium caninum. The sequence goes on along the minus strand of QEYB01000556.1, from coordinate 472,065 downwards.
AGTACAACTTTTGTCAGAATAGGTAGCGTATTCTAAGAAATGGAAAGATAAGGCTATTGTGGACGCATCGTTTAGAGCCCAGGCTTCGCATGTATTAGCTAAAAACTACCGGATCCTAGTAACTACCGAAGTAACAATGGACTTGTCCGATTTATTTTATTACATAATCACTCAAAATTAAGTTTAAATATCGAGGTATTTCAGGAAATTTCTGAGCACATTGGCAATAAAGGCAATTAAATGACTTTTCTCACGTAAATTGAGGGTAGTTTACACAGACTTGGATTAGACATTCAACGTATGACAAATATTATGTTTAAGTAAGGCCACGGTCTTAAACCGCGCCTTTTCGCTCATGTGAGAGGGTCAGTTCGAAAAACACGATTTTGTATTATTCGCGCAGTTACTCTCTCGGAGCGACATACTTCTGATGATTAATGTCTCAGAACCCTCGCCCTATTCGAGTAGAAAATTCCTCGTAAACCTCGCAACAACAATATTTATTTCTGCGGGTAATAATTACAATAAAATTAGGCCACCATATGCCACTCTGCGGTAGTGTAAATATGCTGGTACCAACAGCACGAATTTGATCATTCCATGCAACTCTTCAGAACAAACCTGACGAATAATTATGCGCATTATTTCGTGAAATCCAAAGCACTACAATCTGTGAACTTCTATGAGTTTCGGGAAACGTCTTCAGCTCCGTTGTTACAACGATTCCTATTGGCATAGATTTACTTCGAAATCCATCAACGGACTTCTGCTACCCTCGGCGTACAAAATGTATACCAACCAAATGTTAGGAAAATGCAGAATCCGTGATGTAACACAATCAACACATTTTAAATCACAAGCTAAAATTCCGTGGCTGATGACCTTGAAGTTTATCAGATTGCTATAGGAATGCTTGAAATGGATGGAAGCAACAGCATCGAGCATCGATATATACGATTGGATTCATTTATTAGGCGGTGTGCCAGAGATTCCAATTTCCACACATGGATAGTAGACGCACGTTTCCTTTTTATTAGCATATTGTCAATAAAAATTAACCTGCTTCCATTCTGATCACTTGGCGGCCATAACTCAAGTTGTAGAAGAGGATTAAAGGCATCGAAACTCCGCCAAAGGTGGGCGTGTGTTGAATTCGTTTGTTTTGAGTGTTGGGTGCCGAAATGTTATTGAGTAACTCCATTTAATTAATTTTCCATTTATTAAACAGATGTTTATGCTTTTACTCTCAAAATTAAACTCTAATTATGAGCATAAAGTTAATAACCGAAGATTAAATAAACTCTTAATTTTTTTATTTTCAATGTGCTTACTTATTCTATCGGCCTAATGTTTATTCCGGTGTGACCTTGACGCAGCCATGACACTGGTGCGCTTAAGCGAGGGACACCTTGTCCCTGCGCCACTCTTGAATTTTGCAATGCCGGCTGGGGTACCGAGGCCGAGGAGGCCATTGGATTTCATATGCCTTATATTTTATACCGTCATGCACTTTATACCGTGTAACTTAATAATTAGTGCTGAGTGGAGTGGGGTGACGTTGTCTTTATGATTATAAAGCCAGTGATGAGTCGTCATAACGCCGCTCCAAACCGAGTAACATTTAGCTTTGAAAAGTATTCGAATTACGAACATTTCCGTAGCGTATAGAAAATTCCCTGTATTATCATAAAATTAAGTTATCAACAAACCTTCCTCATTATCACATGGCGCCGCACTCTCGCACGTTTAATGGGGTTATTAGGATTGGAAATATTTTACTACCTTACGATTACAAGATTTTGGTTTTGAGTCTTCGTTTACATATGCTTATTCTATGTTACAACCACAGGGAGTCAATGCAAGAACAAAATCTGTCAAGCTAAACAAAGTTGGTTCTAGTCTTCTTATTATTCATCGTGCAGCCAGATAATCCTTTAGTAAAACTGTTGAAGTCTGTTTACAAAGACTACGAAAGAATATGCAACGAGTTCAATTGCTCAATGTGTCCAAAAGTTAAAGAAACGCTAAAAACAGCAATTGCGGACGAAGTCATGGTTAAGACGGTAGGTATTTTGATAGTAAGCTATCCCGAGAAAGTTTGTTATGGACCCAAAGGACAGACGAACAGTAGAATACTGGGATGACAAGAAGTTCGTAGAGCGGTTTACAAACGGTCGAGAAGAAGTGCAATCAAAAAAAAAGGTTAAAACGAGAAAAGGACCAAAAGGAGAAAAACCTTTGGTTCGTCTGCTGCCACTCATTGACGCTTTGAGGAATAACAGATACCTGCAAATACGCGAACTCTACGTTTGGGGTGTATACTTGCAGCAAAGTGATATGCTTTGCTTGGTAGGCTTTATCTCCAACTTAAGAGTTTATTACAAAGGGGAGCATGGTTGCTAAAGGCAACTACGATTTATCCTATATTGAATTAATAGACTGCTTTATCAATCCAAAGGCTCTAAATGCATTTGCACCAAACGTGAATTACACAAGAACGCTACGAGACCTGATCCTTGATTTCAATGAGTAACTGCAGTTCTAACCTGATAAAAATGCAGATTCGGTGATTCTGGCTGTTACACGCTATGTGAAGGCTTGAAGTTGTGTCGTTGGCTTGTTCGATTAAGTGTGTGTTTCTGTGGTCTTAACAAAGAAAGTGGCATCTGGTTGGGGAATCTCGTGGCTGAAACTTCAATCAGGTAACATTAAAGCAAACCGCTACCGTAAATCACTTCAGGAATTTATTTCCATCGGGTAAGGTCTCTACATCTCTGTTTATATTTAAATATCATTATACGATGCAATTGGTATGGCTTTTCTTATTATCGTCCGCATAGTCTTCAGTTACGCTTGACTGTCTAACGACTTAGACTTCTTCATTTGCTATGATGCGCACTGATCCGCACTATGTGAAGCCCATGCTGCTTGTCTTGTCATTAATAACACACTTCTGACAACTAGCCATGCGAAAGATTATTAACAATAACAGGGAACTGTTTCTGGACGGAAATAACTTGGAAGCTGAAGGCGCCACCGCTCTACTTACACAACTAGCTGAGGCGGCATACGTGGAAGGGAAAGAGCGGGAAAGACTGAAGGCCGAAAAAATGGCTGCTGCGGTCGCCCAAAGTCAAGGTGAGGACCGGCGATTTTATTAAACATGTCCGCTGTACGACATAATCATGGAGTGAGTAGACTGATGCGCAATAAATTGAGGAGTGAGGTATATGTCTGACTCTCTTATCCAATATGTTGTATGCACGAGGACATGGATTTCGTTAGTCGTCTTTTGAAATAGGTATATCTTAATAAATGGATACGGCAACAGAATCATGCTCTTTAAGTTTCTTGCATGCTGTTCGATAGCTGGAAGAAAGCGGATCGATCTTAATGCTCCGGCAGGAGAATCAGTGGCGGACACAACTGAGGGACCGAATACGGCCAGTGACTTAAACCCGGAAGTAGTATCTGAAAATGGCCCTATCACTGAGTATGAGCTAAACACCAATGTTAATGCGACAAAACGAAGGTCTGGCAAAAAAAAGACATCGGTTAAAGGTAGTTGCATTTCACTTTTGAAAAACAAAAGCTTCTAACGGATGTGTAAGGCTGACGAAATATGCTATAGTAGGACGGTAACAATTGTGGAGATATTCATTTTATAGGGAAATCTAAAAAGAAAGGAGCCAAGATACCCCCCTGTGGACCTCAAATCACTCATCTTCACATGGCAGAAAACAACATTAACAGTATTGGACGAGGTGGAAGTTTTGCCCCTGTTCGCTGCATGCAGCTGTTAAAAACGCAAGTTCTCAGGCACTCACTTTATCTCAGTTGATTGCTCTTTACTATAATTATGGTCAGTGCAATGTCGTTAAAGCTCAGAGTAGTTTCTTTTAGACAGCTGAAGCAGCGGCCGTAGGTTTTGACTCATTACCTGACACATCAGAGATTCCTAATGGTCGGACGATTTTTCCTTGCTGGTCTAGTGTGCTTCCTTTCATCTAAAATCTTCCGTGCTTGACCACTGGCTCTAAATTGCACCTGTCTACTGAGAAGATGTCATTAGATGTTATATAAAAAATTAATCCTCTTGTCGTGCGAACAAAAGGCCTCGCTTGGTGGTAGCATTATGCTTTTAACATTAATCGAATATGATCATCATCAAATCTATCCAGATTATTCCGTTATATAGCATAATATCCCATGCGAAGGACTTGCAGGAAATCGACATTTTCGGCAATGATATCGGACAGGTTGCGGGGCGTATAGTGCTTGAGGGCGTTCTCACTCGGAAGGACAACAATCTTCCTCGTATCGGTTTACGAGTAACCCATCTCATTAACCAGGACACTTATGACATGATTCGCAAGTTGGCTCCCAAGCCCAAAGGAACGAAAAAACGGGGTGGGAAATAAACCACATTAACTACTCGAATTTCTAGTCTAATAAACTTCTTTTATGATTCACACAGTTGCCCTCCCTTAAGAATCCCATTTCCTATCAGACGGCGATTTCAGGTTCTATAGCCAGACTGTTGAAAAGTATCACTTGAATCAGAATAACAGATGTAAAGCTAAACCACCACCTTAGAAATTAGTGCTGAGGCTTAACACAAGTATGCTCCGAGGTGGTAAGATCTAAAACTTCAATGAAACACCTGACAGTTTGACAGGATATGAAAAATCAAGATAACAATAAATGAAACATCCCCGAACTCATTGAGACTTACCTCTGGACTCACTCACATTAAGCTTCAAATCAGCAAAAGTGTGGAAAAGTAACCACAACTGACTTCACCGATCCCTTGACCCAAAAAGTGCTCCTATCTGGGGATCATAACGGCAACGGAAGACAACTCATTCTTGTGTGAGAGCACTCATTAAGCATGGCCCAAGTCCCAGCCCATAAACAGAAAATCGATCTTATAAGCCTGGAATGTTTTAGGCAAGGAATATCCCTGACACCATTTGAAATCATTAAGATAAATACACGCTTAAAAAGCATTAAGGATAATTGGAGTGAGGGGCTTTTACTCATAGAGCTAGGATGGCAGTGTAAATCCCGAATACAAATTAAAGACTTTACGGAAAAGGTAATGACCGGCCTGATAAGCGCTATATGATGTCCAGTACGCAGCAAGACCGAAGACAGAGAGGACAATCGCTCGAGAGACCCAACGAAACACAATCCATGAATGTGATGGCGGTTTTACCCTACGAGAGAACAAGCGTTGATGATAAAGAAAAATAACCTTTAGATAAAATTCTGAATTACGCTATAAGGTAGGCCAGTAAATCAACAATGAACAAAGGAAATTGGCATGAGCTGACGTATATTTGGGGCTCTTTCGTCCACACATGATCTAAAGATGTTAAGTTATTAATGGTTCTGGGAACGCAAAAATTTGACATAACGCTCTGAGAGCTTTGAAAGTTAACTAAAAAACAGCACTCACGAATGGTTAACTAGAGAGTGCAACCAAATGAATAAGAAAAACATAGAGTGTGTCTCCAACCACCTCCCAAAGTTTAAGCTAAATTTAAATCAGTACGAGAGGGGTTAAAATAGAAAAGTTATATATGAGAGAAGTAGCCATATTTAGCAGTCTTCTATAAACATAAGGCTAAATAAAATGTCCTTTATTAAGCCCAATCAGAGAACGTAAGATCAGAGCCCAAAATCCCCATATCGGTTTGTGTTCGAAAATTTCACCACCTATTTGCCCCTACCTTTAGAAAAACACTTGAAATGTACGTGTACTAGTGAACATATTCCACTTAAATTACACAAACCTTCCGAGTTCGGTTTTGTCGATAGAGGCAGCATAACTCCAAGCCCTTTTAATGCCCGCCACATGACCGATGCCAACAATAGCAACAACGACTCGAGGCAAGACATCGAGCGCGGGCCACTCTGGACAACAGTAAGAGGAGGAACCTTGCACGTGGAGGTGGGCGTGACTGTCAGCGGACGTGGTTCTCATCTCCCCCTCAATCACCAAATCGCTGTTTCCGTCGTCCAATTTCCTCAATTCCTGTCCCTGGTTATGTTGACGTAACGTCCCCTTATTCTGCTCCTCATCGAGTATGCTTTCCTTCTCTTCCGAAAGAAAATCATCTTCATCGGGTTGCAGGCCGCACACCTCCCAAATTGAGCGAGCCAGATAAAGATCTCGTTCTTCCAGAATAATACGGGTCAACTCAGGGTAGTCACCAGCCAGTGCTTTAATCAATTTCTCCAGAAGGTCTTCACTTTTCATTTCTTCGACAACTTCAGGACTAGAGTACGCAGGCAATGTGGTAAAAAAAGTTTAACTTAGAAATTTGGAACTTATTACTTTAGCATTACCAAGTCGGTGAAATTTATCCGACTGGGTCGATGAAAAAGGTATGACAAGGAAGTCTGTGGAGTATTTCATAAGGAAAATGTGTAAGCAATCCATTTTTTGAAAAACTCGAAATAAATACGTTTTACGAGCATATAAGGTAGTGGTTCATGACACATATGAAGCGCTCCCATAATTGTTTTACATACGTTATTTCTTCGAATCCAAACAACAAGGAGAAGAAGAACTTTGTTTTTTGCCATAATCCCAAAGCTTCCATCGCCCTCTGAAGGGTAATTTTAATTGGTCTGTCGCCCAGAATCAGATGGCAGTGAGGTTGCTTGGAGGCCTAGATGAGAGGTAAAACCGCACAAAAGTATACTTCATCAATAAAACGGAACCAAAGATGTGTCATTACCTCCTGAAATGCGGCACGAAATTCGCCTCCAGGCGCCATTCCGATTTGTTCCATTATATAGTTAGTAAATCTGAGCAAAAGGTATTGTAAAATTCCGTTTGATATACCCATCTACAAATGAATTATGAGAGTGCTTTCAACTGAGCAAGAAAACAAAGATGTCCATAAAGCGAGACATCTCTACGCATTGATTTCAAAAATAGTAAATATATGAAAAGACAATAGAGTACAAGACTCATGCGTATCACTGTCGAAAACAGAACTCACAGTTTTTACGTAAGCGACTAAGCTGTTTTCCCGAATTTGCCGCTTGATATCTTCTTCAGACAATAGCATTGAGTGGCTTCGGTTTCTACACAGTTCGACAACAACCATATCGGGGAGGGTCTTCTCCATTATCTAGACCAGATAAAACCCTTATACCGCAACTTGACCATACAAAACGAACATCTGCGACACTTTCTTTGCTGAAGTGAGCTGTTCCTATCAAATATACTTTTGTGCCGTTAGAACATTCAATTAATGACACTGTTTTCGGCAATTCGAAGGGAGTCCGTCTCACTACTTGGACGTACTTTAAGAATGAGCTGATCGCATCGGTCTCATAGCAGTTTTCTAGTTCCTCCGAATCCGAATCACCGACTTCAGAGCCCGCAAACCTGCCGCGTGTCACCTTCCATAGTAAAAATTAGGGCCAAAGGGTGCAAGCTGTTTACCAATCAACTTGACCTTTAGGGAATTGAATTTTATTTTTTAATCATGAAAAATGAACAAGTTAGATATTGAAGGTTATTAAGCCAGACAAGATGATTTAGCCACATTTTTGCGGGCTTTTGATCACAGATCTAGCTGGACGATCATTAAATTTCGTTGCCGTAGTTACGCCGCACGCGATGTATTTTCATAAATCAGAGGACGCCTCACCTTTCTATTTTGTAGTTTACAAAGCAGGGAGCCAAACTAACTAGTTCTTCATATTGGTTTTTAATGGAAACAGTCTAACTGCAGATCGCTAACATTTATTTGCTGATCAGACCGCCCCACTGAGTTTTAACAATATTATAATAAGATTTTTATCATATGTCACCGAAAATTGAAAATCACATTGAACAATCGTATCCTACTATTTGTTAAGGCATTTACTGACAACCAATATCACATGCTGCATATTTTTGCATGATTGTGGCCGCGTACTTTCACACCTTGCTCGGGAACGGTGGAGACTGGCTTAAGATTCGTGTTTCGTCTCCCAGCCACTACTTTGATAGGCCATCAGTTTCTTGATGCACCCGCCTATAAGTCGCTAAACGGTAGGAATCTTGGAGACATTCCTCTGAGAAGACACGTCTGTCTAGTCTTTTTTTAAAGTCCCACTAAACTGTGATGTCATTTGGCTCCTCCATAGCCCAGGTTTGGGCCTGGAGAGTCTGTTGAGGAGTCATTTTTAATCGCACGCACGTAGACAAATCTTTCATTTCATGACTCTGTGTAGTCCTTTCACATTTCGAAAATTGCTCACATTTTAAATAAAACAACGATATAACACCGTCTGTGAAGAATGCTATCGAAGTGCATCCTTTTCAGGCGGTTTCTGCCAAAGAGCATACCATTATCCCACCTTTCTTTGGCAGGAGCCACACATGTTAAATATGCTTTGATTGCCTCTTTGAGAGTTTAACACACTGATGCAACATTTTCATGTCGTAAGGTTGACAGCTTTAGTATGTCCTAATTAGCAAGAGTTTACTTTTATCCAAATACTTAGAGGTCGTGTTCGCGATAATTGAAATGGCAGATATTTCCGTTACATCAAGTTTCAGCAATTATTTCATTTAATTTGAGATAGTAACTTGAGGAAGGTTTTTCATATTCCATTAATACTTGTCCTTCATTTTGCCAAAGTTGTAATACCTTGTTGTATTTATACTCGTATATGTGAAAATAAGCAAGAGTCGAAATGATCCGCTGTGGAATAAGTTGATTTTCGCGAAAGTTGCGCACTTTTCTAATGGCATCATATGATCACATAACCGTAAAAAATCTGCGTTCTCAAAGCGGTACGTACGTCTACGCGTGAGAAATGGCCCCAAATTCTCACTTTTATGGCCTCATTATGCCCACGCACGTGGCGTCTGTCAGCGCGCAGAGGCGGAGACGATGCGCCGAGAGAAGTCTTGCGAGCTCCTTCTGATTGGACCCTTCCCTCCTGACGACGCAGTCACCGCCTAATAAGCCGTCGATTGCCTCCACACGGCTGACAGCGGGGATTAAGGAACTCACAGATGGCAAAGGAAGACAAACGGGAGAAGGGTGAAAAGAAGTCGGAGGACAAAAAATCCGAAAAGGGCAGAGCCAAATCCTCGGAAGTCCAGCCGACAACGGCGGAATGCTTACTTCGAAAGGTGATTAAAGATAAGAAGAAGAGAGTGTACACAGTGGAAGAGGTCCAAAGTACGTACGACTCTACACGGGAATCTAAGTCTGATTTTCCTCGTTACGTGGTCTCAATTTATCCTGATAAGGTGACTTTCTCCGCTACCAAGAAGGGTAAAAAACTGAAGCCAATCGAGTATAAAAATATTGGTCAAATCATTCCGACGCCGGAGGACCCTCAATCTTTCCTAATTCATGTTCCTAAACGCAGGAAAGTCAAACCATTTACTGCTCTGCTAACGTGGCTCGACCCTCAAGCCTCCACAATCTTTGAAAAGGTTGTCAGAGGTGTCAGCGACGCACCTTTTGCGGTCCCACGAAAGGACAATGGGAAAAGTGGTTTAAACACGGACTGTTACCGATCGTCGAAAGGAGATGACGCAAATCTCAAAAACCCATCTTTACTCCAAAAATCAAAGGCTCAGTACTTTTCTAATTCCCTCTCCACCTCAGAGTCCGATGCGAATTATTCGTCCCACGATATTGTCAGGATATCTAGGGGTGTTTCCGAGACCTACACCCACTTTTCTCCAAGACGAGCCCGCTCTCAACAAGGGGGAAAAGGACTTGGTGGTCGGTCAAGCACCTCCAGTGACTCGTATTCCTCAAGTGACGCTTCCTGCGATCAACATTCTGACGACTCAGATTATATTTGCCGTGATAAAAATTCAGTGTTTTACGGAGAAAGGATGTCTCCGAAGTCGCAGTACATCGACCAGCTGTTGAGAGCCACCGTCCAAATGCAAAATAAGGCTAATTGGCCGTGAAATTGCGGATCTATTCTGAGGACACTATGTGAGGTTATATAATCTGTTTAACTGAATATCTTTCTTCCCAAATTTATGTGTAATCATCAAGTCATCTGTGACGGGACCTCAAGTTCCCCTTGATGTTACTTGAGTCAAAATACCGGGAGTACGCTTTTTTCCACTGAACTTAAGTCCTGGTGCCAAACCCCCTCGAGTGGCCTCAGCCCGGCGTGTATGCGCGTCGCGGGGTGAGTGTCGACGGCTCGCTGACGTTGACGCTAGCGCAGCCCGTCAGAACACTCGACATAACAGTTTGAGGTGTCTTTGCACAAAGTCACTCGCCTAATGCTGCGTTTGTAGCGCCCCTTAGGGCGTATTTGCTGCCTTTCGGGAAGGCACTCAACACAGTTTTTCTACGACACGAAACAATGTGTAGAGGTTTACTCACTTGGAGCTCCACGGAGGAAATTTAAGCAGCGATAAAATTTGATATCGGCTTCTACATTAGTGTTGGTGGATCCACTGCTGATATGTGGGCAAAAGTACTGCAAACCCTTTGAAACTCGATACATGATGCGCAATTCGCTCATTACCCCATGCAACTGCGAGCCCAGTGTATTTTTGCCGTTGGCGCCCGGTCTGCTTTCTGCCGAGAACAAAGTACTTGATGCCCGTCAATTGTGGCGGGGTAGCAGCTCCATCTTCACCCGCGGAGGGGCAGGAATTGCTCAAAGAAGTGGGTGTTGGACACTGCGCTCTTTTAAGAAGTCCCGACATCCCTCTGTTTTAGGGATTCCTTTAACGCTATTTAAGGTGCTAAACGGATCTAGTAGATATTCTCGCAAATCATTCACTCCCTTTTATTCGGTGCGTCCCACAGGGCTTCAAAACTTCTACGTGCGCAGGATGCACTAGTTAGAGTCAGCGGCGGAGCAGTGCCTTCGCCCTTCTGATAAGCACCCAGCCGAGCCGTGGCGATGCGCTCGAGGGGCCCTCGACTCACGTAGTAGACAGAATTACGGCGAGGTGCTCTGCCACTTATGCTGCTGCTGCTGCTGCTGCTGCCGCCGCCGCTGGACATGCCACCGACGTGGTGGGTGACCCGTTGGTGGCAAGAAGTGCGACGTCGCCACAAATGTGAGTCCTGCTATTCCAAAGCAAGCTGCAACTGACTTTCGGAAGCCTCGCAGATGAGCGCCCGTTCTAGTGATTTTCGGGGAGATTGCGCCGTGGGTGAAAGACAGTGGCACTGCCCGTGGAAGCCCCAGTTTAAACGTTGTTTAGCCACCCATTAATAATTTTACCATCATACGCGTCGGGTCCTTAGGCCAAGCTTTGCTAAGGTTGCAACAGAAGTGCCTCTTATGGCTTTGATACTGTTCATCCAATCTCGTCATGCCAAAATAGTGATTCTGCTGTGGCGGTGGAAATCGGGCGTTGGCTGCAAAGAGGCGGGCCCTTCTGCAGTGGGTGGCCTCGTGGCGCGACGTCCAGACCTCTTATTTCCTCATTCGCAGTTTGACGATCTAACCTTCTTCACTTAATGCTAAGTAGAAAAGATTTCAATTTTGAAACGTAGAATGAGGGGGCAGACCGCAACGGTCTCGAGGCCATTGCGGTAAGAATAAGCACACCATCGCGAAAAGAATAAGTTGGCATGCGTTAGAAGAGTGCCATGGCACTATCGGTGTTTACAACTGGGCACCGAAAGCTCATCATCAAGATGCTCGTGGCTCGATGGCTCAGTGGTCATCCCAGCCTCATGGCGGGGCTGAGCGAATAGTCCTGCTATGCCGAAAGCGGCGTCTCCGCTTTACCATCTGAGGCTTGAAGCTGCGGCTGCTACAATTTGTGGAGGTGAAGCAGGTCGAAGTATTAATTTTGTTAAAGCATACGTTCAAGTCGTGGCATCGTCTAACAGGCCCATTCTTTTGCCTTTTCTCCGCGGCACTCGCGAAACCTCCCAGAAGCCGTCGGGAACCGCGACGCGAATTGGCTCCACACTTTCCGCCTCGCCCATTTGCGATGAGGCAAATCAAGCTTGCAGGCATTCAACGCCAACGCGTGGTTTGCCTTGCTTCTCCTCCACTCTTGGCCGAATAACCGTCCACGGTCCGTGGCCCGCGATTCTTAGCGCAGTCCACTCCGCGTAATTTTGTTGCTGCAACCCGAATGCTTCTGCAACGTACTCTTGCAAAATTACATTGAGTTTCTGCCCCGCCTCTTCACCTTCAGGGCAAAAATTTGCTCCAGCGAGAGACGGGGCAGTTGGGGATCTACCGAATGCCAGAACACTATCGCATAGTACGGTTGATATCTTAAGCTGAAATCCACCTCTTTCAACCTGAAGACTCATTACTTAAAAGGGTTTTTTAGTCAAATATTGCGCATTCTAAGGCACACATTAATCTTCTCATTACTCGAGGCTTCAATGGCGTCACTGAACTCCTTAAATTAGAGCAAGGTGACAGGTGTGTTTAAGTGCTGAGCCTCTTCCACGAAACAGTTCACCTTTGTGTGAGGCGCTCCGATTTCTTCGCATGTTTCCCAAAACAAATGGCTGAAGATGGCGAATATGCTTGAACCCGTGACGGAATATGATTGCGACTACAGGTTTATCGTCGTAGCCCTTAGGACCTCCACGTGCCCCCTTTAAGCCCACGATTTTCCAATCTTTGTGGTTATTTTCCCTCTTCCTCTCTCGCATAAGTTGCATAACATATTCTCGTATGTAAAGTGGAGGGCTTTATTGGCACTGCTAAACTATGTAACTGCTGGAAATCAGTTAAATCTAACAACGAAGATGACAAGCCATATTATAAGGCAGTGAGAATAATAGTGAAGTTTAAGAAGCCGCAGAGGAGAGCGGTGGTGAGTAGGCGGTGGACGCTGACGAGCAATCTGAATTTGCGGTCGAAGACTTGGAGTTTATGTCGTAGACAGTCACTTTGCTATACCTCTCCTGTTTAGCACCCTTCTCGGAGCATTTGATTCGTGTGACCACGTACACCTCGGGATAAGGGCGAAGCTGTTCCCGGCAATATTTCGTGGGGTGATGCTCGGACCCCGCATGATAGTGACGAGACTCCGACTGGGCCCGTTTCTCCATTGGGTCGCGCACCATCGCATTGGAGGCAGTCGGCTTTCTCACATAGACAGGCGTAGCCGATCGACTTGAGCACTGCACTGGAGGTTGCACGTGCAGTTCTCCTGCTGTCTGACACTCAGTCATAGGAATTTCTGGAGCAGGTTGTTGAGGTGGCAATGAGGGCTCTTTAAGTGTTCGACCGGTGGCATAGCGACTGAAAACGCTTCGAAACTTTTCCAAATCGCTGAACTCGACAAAACGAATTATCAGGAGTTCCTGTCGCCTTCTTTTACACTTTCGCGCCATAATGATGCAGTCCGACTCGGGTATATGATTAAGATTACCTAGGTCTTTCCTGTTAAAAGTGGTTATGGGTTTCTTTTCCATAGATTTCCGAATGATGACCTTCTTCTTAGTGACTTGTAGTGTTAATGGGTCAACCGGGGTATTTGATTTGACTCTCTCCAACAGGTAACGAATTTCCGCTTCTGAGTATGGCGCAGGCAAAGGCGTTTGGTATACCAGATCGACCTCAGCCTCGAGTTCTGGTGGGTTTTTGAGGAAGTCGGGCATTTATTGCGTTTGCTGTGGAACTCAACCTACACCAATTCATTTCACCTCCTTTTATAGGCGGAATGGAGGCCAAATCAGCCAGGTTTCTCCGGTGCAACGATAAATTTAAGCAATAGCCTGCATATGAAGAAGAAGTAGGGAAAGCACATGTAATTTGAAGCGGACTCTTGAGATTTCATTGGCTTTTGCTTATTACGTTTCTAAGACTTCCTATTCAAGTCGATCTTCATGTTAGAGGAGTTGATTCTGCCAAAACAACAGGTACCCTAACGTTTCGGTGGTAATTTATCCGATAAATCGACCTCACGGAAATATGATATTAGATAGCCTGATTTTTAAAGTGCCTTGCTGTTAAACATATACTTGACGCTTCCCGGTAATTCTGAGTTCACATATTTGTTTGCAGCCTCAAACTCTCAAACTATTGGAAAGGCAAGTGGTGCCCTTCCAAAAAGACTCAAATATTTGCAATCTGGAGGCTGATCTTTTTCATTTTGTAACCTTCCCACGCAGCATGATTGTAGCTCACACGCTTTACACGCCGAGCCTGGAAGTCTAGTCTCATGCCAATTGAGGGGTTCGGTCGGTCTCTGGATGGCATCGCATCAGTGGTTAGGTTGGAAGCCGCTTCTGATAATGGAGTAATACTTGCCTTCAGTCATTTTACAAAGTAAATTTAAGTACTTTAAAGATGCTACTATTTAATCTTAAGTAGATAGAATATTAATATTCGCCTGTGACGGTTATTCTTTTTATACATTTAATCAGCATCACAAAGAGGAATCCTACTTTTACCTGATTAAAAGCCTACACAGATGCAGGGCCTGATATACTCTTGCTGTCATATAGACACGTACAATTTGGCAGTCGGAGGAAAGTTGTACCACCTCATCTTCACTGGGGTTAACTGCTTTTCATACACAATTTCTGGCTACAATCGATAAGTTGGTAATGCTTCCATGGAAAAATCAACATTTGCTCTCCCATTATTTCTGCAATACAGTTAAGATTAAAGTCGAGAGCAATTATTGTATGTCAATCCGTCTGATTGCAGAATACGACATTGCATATGCGTTGGACTATGGTGTACGTCGATGAAAACTTCGCGCATCGGTGTATCAGTCAAAAAAGGAATTTTCGATCTAACTGTGGCCGGTTTCCTATGGATGTGACACTGACTAGTAGAACAGCCTTCTCTAGCAGGAGAGGTGCTTTAAGTGTCCATTTAACTTGAACATCTCACTTGTGGTTGCCTAGTTAATGGGAGGCTTCGTGAATGCAAAAGTGCCTCCTTGCAACTCAAGCGTGACTCAAAGGGCAAGGCACTTGCCTCCAGTCGGTCCGTTTGCGTCGCTCTGGTAACCATTGTTACCATAGTTGCGGAGAAAGCCAAAATCTCTATTTGAGGAACAAGGTAATTGATGTCCTTTTGTCACTTAAAGACATCTCTATAAAACTACTTCAGGTGTGCAAGAGAAACCATTCCGCTGCGCAACTATTGCATGTCAGGTGAGGTCTATTGCAGCACACATGAATGCAAACACATACAGCCTCCCAATTACCATGCTATCCGATTGACCGAGTTCAAAAAAACTTGCTTGCGGATGACTCTTATCCTATTATTATTTCAACATGATCAACCAAAAGCAAGTCGTATATCGCCAATGAGCAGGGACTTTCACTCCTCAATTAACAACACGAGTTTAAGAGGGGCTTTAGAGCCTCTAGCTGATAAGGAGGCGAATACTCGCTGTGACGGTTGGCGAATCTCCTTCGACTCCTGATGAGCCAGTCAAGCCGTATTATTAGGGGTCAGGTTATTTCCACCACCTCATTCAGTTGCAAACAGTCTGGTACACCCTTCAAAATCCGTGATTTGCAATAATGACAGAACTTAATATTTCAAAAATCGCACAAAGCAAAGCTTTCCAAAGGATGCGACGCCCATGAGTGACCAAGAAATACAGTGCTTCCTCGGCAGAGGACACTGCCGGCCGTGGGTGCACGGCAACTGTAATAGCCCGTGCTTGGGGACTCATTTAGTCTTAAAGTCGGCATGAAGAAGGCTCTACGTGAAACCCTCACTCGGATAGAAAGGCTTATGGCCCTTTGACTTGTCCCTTGAAATATTCCAACATCGTTAAACCGATGATTGTGTTCCCTTCACTGTCACAATGCCAGCAGGGGTGAGATATTTCAACTATCATTGAGTCACGTCTCAATGCGAAAGGCGATTAACTGGTTTAAATTATAAGAGCCTTATAAAAATGCGATTAAAGTGCGAGATAAGCACAATTAATTGTTACTTGAACTGGTCTCAGTCTTATCAACTGTGTTAACAAACCGAAATATTTCGAAATTTTGAGCTTTCACTTAAGCTTGCACCTAAACTTAAAGAGATATTTTAAAGACTCTATCCAAAAGTGATGGCGGCAGTTGGCCCTCGCCCTCGCCCTCGCCCCCTTCCACGTCCGCAGTTCTCCGATTCCACCTGGGTGACTAAGTGTAAATGACTGCGGCACAGTCGACTCGACTGTGGAAGCGGACACGGATGTCGTCGTGAGAGGCCATTGCTGACAGCAGGCGAGGGGGCTTCAGCCCCTCGAGCTGAGTGGGAAATTCGTGGGGTCAGGTACAGCTCCAGCGTTAATGTTTCCTGCCTCCGAAGTGCTTGGGTGTTTTCATACGTTACATCTGTTTAGCCAATCGGAGAGGAGCGAGCGCCATTCTGACTCTGCCTCCGGAGGGGCTGCAGTCTTGGCACGCTGCCATCCCCTCGAGGCGAGCGTCGCAGTCCTCACTCACTCACGCGAAGCAGAAGGGCCAATAAATTCGCCCCATTTTGGCAAATCGCGGCAACGAGGTCCACCGCGACACAGTGTCTTCTATTTGAGGGACGTGGTCTTCGGCTCCCACTCCCGGGCGGTCGGTGAATAGCCTCGTGCACGGTTTTACCAAGTGGAATTCCGATGTCAGCAGTAGTTTCATTAATGTTCAAGTTCACAGAATAAAAGAGAGGTGAATGCAAAATCCTTTTTTACTAATGTTATACTTATAAGCTTCAGATTTTCGACACAGACGATTTATTTCGCATTTTCGAGTGTGACCACTGATTTGGGCTATTCGTGAGTCGACTTTCCCCTTGCCTCGTGTGGTGGCAGGCCGAGGCCTGACACCTCCCCGGAGCCAGCGCCGGAGGACTGGGTCCTCGTGAAGCGAGTCCCTCACACGGCCAGTTGCAGGGCTCCACCACCGCCCATTCGTTGGTGCGCTCCCCTTGATTGGGAGGAGACTCAAATCAACTCCCACGCCGGTGTTGGGCCTCTGAAGCGATCTATCTTAGCACGCACTGCAGCTTGAGAAGTAAAGAGAAGAGGAACACTTTTCTTAACGTTGTGAAGATCCCCATTTAGTTCTCGAAAGCACAGTGACGTGCGTCGGTTTGAATGAGAATGCACTCTTGCTGCACGGAAGGAAATGGCAGATGAGGGCGCCGAAAGGAAGTGCAGCACAAAGAAGCGGAAGAGCCAAGGGCCCTGATTTTTAAATGTAGTTCAAACAAACACACTTTAATTACGCAATAATTACCAAGTTAAGGATTGCACACGCTTAATGACCTGTTTTAGAAGGTTCCTCTTGCATCAAAAGGAGTCAAGACAGCAGAACACTCCCCAAATTCGTCCAGAACTCGGACGGCATTTCGCTTACTGTCAGTGAACCCTATTCGGCGTATGGGGAGGAGGGTTTGCTGCTTTTAATTAGAAAATTTCCGGACGTTGTGCGTAGACCCTGTAATAAGTAGCAGAAGTATGTCGCAAATATAGAAAGTAGGGGCAAAGTAGGCAAATGAGAGAGTTGAGGCCGCAAGCCTGCAGCATTTCCGCGCCCGTGCTCCGGTGCGAGGCGTTCGTGTGCGCCGTTGAAGACTCCACAGCCTGCATCTTCTGTCGAGAAGTGCGTGTTTACCTGCTGGCCCGTGGGAGTGTGCTGCGCCTGGGCCGCGCACGCTGGGACGTGAACTGGCCCACCTCTGAAAGCCAAGTTACTTAGACGTCAACCGAAAGGTGATGCGAAAAACAATAGAGTGGACGACGCCTCCAATCCCCTTTATTACACTCATACTGACACACACACACACACACCCCGCCACCCGCACACAGTCAGTGATGGGGCTGTGTGCGGCGAGGCTGAGAGCAGGCACCCGGCCTTCGTGGGCCCGTGCGTGAGACACAAAACCGCCCATGCGTTGCGGCAGGGAAGGCGGTGCCTCACCCCCGCCGGCGCGGTCGTGTTGGCTGGGGAAACTGGTGCCAGTGGGGATGCGTCCTCGTGGCCGGTGGGCCGCCTCCCTTGCCTGGCCGTCGGCGCGAGAGGAGGCAGGAATTAGGGCGCCATGGCGACGCGCCGTCATTGGCAAAGAGGCCGGCATTACCTGTTGGGCGATGGACTGGTTGTCCAAATGGTGGTAGTTGATAAAGGAGATGTTAGTCTCAAAGGACCTCGTTTGCATTTCAACCCAAGCGCATACGCTGTCAGTTCTGGCAGTCGGAACGCAGCTTTGCCGATTGCATTCGGGGTGAAAGCGAGTACCAGGTCGTCGGACTCCACAATTCCTCGCCCATTATGAAGTGCTAGGAGGAAATTGGGGGTGGAAATGGTTGAAATTCCCAAATCCTCCCCTCCACGGGCTCAAAATGCACCTATAAATTGAAACCCCCCCAACTGAGAATCGAAAAAGCTAAGCATATTTTCCAACGGATTGCTGAACTCTCTTGTGCGAATGCAAAAGTCTTCGTTTGACTTACCGCCTCAATGCAAACCGGGGACGGTTTCGGCAAACTCGTATTCTCATGAGGGAATAACATTTGTGGGGAGGCTGTGGGAGTCTACATATACAATTCACATGTACAACGCCCACTGGCGCCGGTGTGTGGGGCCTTCTTTCAGAGGAATTATACAAGCCTAAGTGCAGCCTCTCAGCAAAGTCACACTGCTCCACCGGTTGGGGCAGGTGAGGATGATCAGACAGCCGCGAGTCACGACCTGCGCAAGCGGTGTGTTGTGCGCCCCATTGTGGCCCGGTTGCCGTCGCAACCACGTGGCAAATTGGCGGAGTCTGACCCCACTTGCCCTGTGGACGCGGCCTCGGCGCGGCAGCACCGACAGAGACGCGGAGAGCCCAGTCAACCAGACTCGGTGCCCACGAGGCGTTATCCACGACGGCCCCATTTCCAGTGGTTGACGCCAGAGCCTGAGACAACCTTTGGCTCATATTTTCACAATCCAACGCCACAAATGTTTAAAGCGTAGCTTGTAAAAAGTCGCCCGAAGCAAATTTCAATAATTTCGTTCACACTTTAGTGGGTGAACAACCTGTTACAAAATTTCGTCTCCCACACCCCTTCACAGAAATTTATTAGCATTTTGTCGTCTTAGTGAAACGAAAAGTAGGGCGATTTTGAAATTGCCGTGGTCGTCTTTAGTGCAAACGGTCAGTAATGGTGTCGGGTTTCAACCCCACTTGCGCATTGACGGATTTTGCACGAAGACTGGCGTGTTAGCACAGAGAGGCGTAGTGCCGCGAGAGGAGTTGCGAAAGGGCACCTCCCTCTTCCTCCAACCGGCCAAAAGTGCCTCGAGGAAGAAGAGCTCGCACGGGCGGAGTAGGCGCTCGACCGAGCCAAACGCTCGCTCGTTTCGCCTGCGGTGCCGGCCGACAACGGCGTCGGCCGACCTGCACGTTAGTCGGCGTCACTTGGTTGAGGAGAGCGTGACGTGGCACCTCGCGCCATGCAATTTGCATAGTTAGCTCCTTCACAAACAACCTGCAAATACTTTACACAAAGACATGTTTATTCCCTACCTCGTCTGTCCGGATGTCGTGTTTTCAAACTGTCACCGGTAAAACCGTCTTTCAGCCTCATTCGGGACGGGACTCCCTTCTCCTTCGCCCGTTGCCGAGTCTGAGCCCGGCGTTGGCTACGAAGTAGCAAAGCACACTCAGTGGTGTAAGCGCCGCCTCAATAAGCCTATGAAACCGGCAAATTGGGACAAGGGAAGTTGTGGCGCAAGACGAAATTCAGAATAGCAGGTTGTGCTTTCATCGAGACACACCCTGGAATACGACGAAGTAGTCTGATGTGACTGTATTTCCAATGGTCAAAGGTCAAATACGACCCTCCTGTTCCACCAGTGCGTGTAAGTTGAACATTTTGAAAGGCCCTTTCTGAAGCGCCTCGTGGTCGCGATGACACGTCAGCCGCAGCGCCGAGGGCAGGTGGGGAGCACGACACGGCGACGGGGCGGGCCACGTGACTGCGCCGGCCGGTGGCGCCAACGCCCAGTCATCCGGTCCCGCGGCGTCCCTCTGACTCACCCACGTCCGGCACGCACGCACGCACGCACGCACGCACACAACGACGTCGGAGTGAAAGGACGTAGATGTGGACGCTGCAGCTGGTGAGAAATGCGCAAGGCGAGCGTGCCGAGGGGGAGATCTCGAACGCGGGAGCTACCGCCTAGGCGATCCTCGTCAGGTAAAAAGGCAGGCAGCCCGCGGCGCGCGCCGCCCCAAGCCCAGACGACGTTTGACTTAATGTGGGGGGGAGAGAAAGCAGTCGAATAAGACGCGTAAGATACAGGCTGCAGTCCCTGGCCAAAATACCATGTATTACGGGAATTTGAGTGACTGAAAACGAGACTCAGATCCCACCATGCACCACACCTAGCCACTTGCGAGCTTCTGTCAGTAAAAGCACACCTCTTTTATGGTATTCTGCGATCTTCCAACGGGCCAGAGACGTTACGTCGGTTAAAACTGCGGCATAAACACATGAAAGTTTGACATTCACCACTCTTGAACTAATGGAGTACGGAGCAAACCTCAGTACACACTCACGTAACTGAATAACACAAAATGGGCTTCCACCTCATTGTCTATAGGAGAATCAATTGATGTTTCCCAAACCGTGAACTGCCATTTAAAAGGCAATTAAAGACTGCCCTCGTCAGCACGACCGAAGCACAATCTCACATTTTGCATGGCACAACCTATCTTTCACCCTAAAACTGGAAAATGCCAGCAGTCCAAGCACCAACAAACACATCTTGGTACCGAAAACATGCTTTTATGTGCATCAAGACATCGGGTCACCATCGCCCAGATTGTACGGAGCAGCCTGGGTCAAAGGCGCACACTTCGAACCACCACTACTTAATGAGACCGAAGTGCATAAAACCTCTACCGTTTATTTAAAAGACTAGTCCTCAAACAATCTGACGAGTCAGTCCCTTGCAGGTAAGCTCGCCCAGGCCTTAGATGAACACAAATGCAGGTGTTTTCATTCAGGTTATGTTGGTTTTAAGACAAAATATATGAAAGCTGAAAGATGGCACAAAGACCGTCTTATGAAAAAGCACTAATGACCTTTCCGAGTGAATTAATGTCGAGACATCATTTGGGTACTGCACAATAAACCTGGGACATATGAATAAAAACGAACAAAACAATGTGGAATCACCTTGTGCTTAAGACGATAATCTGAGAAATGTCAGTAAAGAGGTAATATTTAGAATATCGAAGCACGAATGGAATAACAGAAGGATCGATCGTTTGTACAGGGGCTATAGATATAAACAACAAGAGGTGCACAAGTGACAGAAGTTGACAGACAAGCTAATGGAAATAGTTTACACCACTTTAATTAGTGATTTGCGTGGATGCGAGTGCCAAAAATCGGTATTTAACTGTTTAGTAGCTGATAAAAAGGACAAGTTTGAAGTTTTCCGAGGCGCTTGTAGATAAACGGTAAGTCATGTGCGCACAGGCTCATAAGAATCCATATCGGGTCTGTCTTTGGCGGCGCAACAAAGGATCATTGAGAAGATTAATCCAACAAGCTAAAGGCAAACGAAAGTGGTAAGCATGGTTTTTAACATGCAGATTAGGTCATCAGAATTACTGTGTTAGTTGTCCAATAACGCTATTTTTGAATTATCACACATAAGGAAAACGAGTAAGGAGCACCGTAAATGAACATTGCCATAAAAATGCCATCAATCCATGAACAACGACAGTGAAACTTTACCTGTATAACAGCCAATCCAATAATAACAGCACAAAGTATCAACGTGTGTTTCTCAATTTCACTTGCGCGTTTTTTGCAGCCCTACCGGAAAAAGCATTTCATGCATATAAAAAATAACGCAGGGCTTATTAAAAACCAGTACAATCAAACTGGCCATGAAAGTGATATGGAGAAGCTTACTATTTAAAGTTAATGTGTTAGGAAACTGCTAAATCTCGTGCAATCATCTCCGGCTATAATTGTCGGAAAAAATAATTGCTTCAAGGGATAGTTAATGACGCCAAATACATGACTTCTTAAAAATAGTGAAATATTATCGCACCGCTGCAACATCAACTAAAGGGTACAGGAGAACATATTACACGCAATTAAATGTTAAATAGAATATGCATATTCCAATAATTGAAAAAATATTTATTTTAATAAACTGGTGACTTACTGGAACACTTGAAGGGTCACACTCCGTATAGCCACAACAGGACTTTGGAATTAATTTTTGTCCATAGTCACTCGTGCCCGTATAACCACAACAGTGGAACTAAGGTAAAGAAAATACGAATCAATGGATGCATGCAAAAAATTGGTAGTTTAGGAACACAGCACACCTAAAATACAAAAATACAAATTTTCTATTGCGACGCACAGAGAAATAGGAGACTACCAAGTGGTATACAGTGGCCAAGTGCCGTTTGGAAAGTAAACACAAATCCAGAAAGCCAATTAAAAAGAAACTGCTTAGTCAGAGAAACAACGTAACACGCTAAATATTCTCAGGACTAAAACCATAAATCGATTCATGCGGGTAAGAGAACTTATTTGGAGAATTAACGAAAAGGAATAAAACCATCAAAAATGATGCATCGATTTGAAAAATTTAACTCACAGTTGTTTGTACGAGATCGAGAGAAGTTAACCTGTCAGTCGCTTCATACTCATTCACAGCCGTTTCCAGGTATTGAAGAACGAAACTTCTCACCTACATAAATTTACTCATTTAAAAACTTAGTATCGACTAGGGCCAAAATGGATCATTATCCGGTATGGCTTAGCATTTCAAAAGGATATTCTGAACAATTAAAAAAGAATACCTCTTCTTTGAAAACGACACCTGCTATTCCAGTAGCAACTTCAGCAGCAAAAACAAATAGGAGGAATGTGAAGTACATCCCAAGACAGCATCTGTTGTATCGTAAAGCACCCCAACAACCGCATACTGCGAGAAATACTGGAATGATTCCCAAAATGGTTAATCCAATGCACGGGTAAGCCAAAATGCTCAATTTTCCCGAGGCGCTGCTAACATAGCCAGAGACCAAGAGGTAGATGCCCAGTCCGACAATGGCAAGGCCAATGAGCTAAATAATACATGAAATCAAAAATAAAAGCGTACATAGTCGATAACGCACGCAAAAATAATGGTGTGGACATAGCAACGGATCAGATGCATGCCAGCAAGTAAGTGGCATTGCGCAACTGTGCAGGCTACGACAGTGCGTGGGCGTCCAGTCGCCCAATTAACGTACACGTCAACAAGCAGCGCAAATCAATGGGCTAAATCATGGGGATACACAATTATTATTTGACTTATCTAATGTTGAGTAAAATAAAAGTGTTCAATGCTTAATTATGTTATCAGCATTACTGTAGTAGCCTAAGAAGGTTTGTCACCGAATTTCGTTCGTAATACAAAATAAGACGATTGGTGAGCTATAAATGAGAACAGAAAAATTACGACGAATGCATCAATCTCAATAAATTACACATAAAATAGTAGATAATTGGGAAAAATTAATCTGGGGTTCAAATACCCGCACAAGGGCATTATTCAAAGTTGCCTAATTTTGCTGCATTAGGTTTACAAATGTAAAAAATACACGACGTACTTTCTCTGTATCTTAAATGAAGATGATGCCTTCAGCAATTTATCTATAGACACCTTATGTTAAATAACTGACGTCTACACTTGCAAACTAGTAGTAATCAAGGCCATGCATGGACTAAAAATTTTTATTGGGGAACTATATAGGCATTAACAACAGGAGACAGAGGCAATGCCTGCTTTAGGATCGTTAATGGTAAGTAAAAACACGATGCAACTCAAGAATAGCTTCATTAGGCTTTTCAAGGCCTACTCACGATAAACACGAAGTTGAAGAATATCATCAGCGCCCTGATGCAACTCGCACAAGTCTTCGACATCGTGTCAGGGAGGCCCAACGGCAATACTGCAATCAGTACTGATTTAGCCACAGTCCCAGTCGTCCGTTAAAACAAGGTATTTTATTAATAATAGTACGGGCAAGCGACCACATAAAGTAACAACTAATATATTGATAATTAAGTTAACATAAATTTAATTTTAATAATTTTTTATAACTTACAGGTAAGACCGCTTATCTTTGGGGGCATACGTACGTCCGCCCTATAAACTGTTCATGAAACATTGTCTAGGGGAGAGTTCCGACACAATAATACCATTGAACGATACTGCACGGAGGAAGCTGTGGTTTATTGGATAAATATTTATTGTAAGTTTTGAAGATTTGCCGGACAATAGTTCCCCTAGCCAAAGGTTCATACCATTATTCTAATGGTAATCAATTCCGTAATCATCCTTAGTATGTAACGATATACAACGTTGACCTGATCTATGGCAATGCACAATCGAAATGGCTCTGTTATGAAGGCTAATCGTTGTCCGGGAGTGAATTTAGATAGGAGATTCACATTGTCTCTACAGACTACCTTAACTGCAACTGCTTCTAGCAATACTCTAGTCTACAAAATGTCAGTTTCCGTGGCTCGATCGTTTGAGCAAAGTTCAAATCAAAGGTAATAACTTTTTAATTGTTTTTTGGTTGCGTAAATGTATTGGGAGTGGTATTAGTATATGTATACACAAAATGTCACAAGACATCACGAATCATTTCCAACATTCGTAACAACAACCTAGCTAAACTAATTTTTTTTGTCCTTATGTTTTGTAAACAAACAAGTAACGATAATTACCTACCCGGTCATAATGAACGTATTGTGAAGCACAAAAGAGTAAAAAAGGCTATTCTATTTCATCCTTCTTTTATCTGGTGTATTTTGAAGAGATTCAGTCCTCGCCCTCTTTTAACAACGGCCAGACGCCCTCAACCGTCCTGACAATTAGCAATTGCTGCCGCAAAGACGTTAGAAGATGGCAGTTTGTGCAGGTGCGCGTACCCCAACAGTCTCTTAAACTAGCTGATGAAGATAGCGCCAAACTAAGGAACGCCTAATGGAGTTAAGGTCCCAGAAGGAGGGCTGCAGAATCATAAAGAAGGCAAGAATGTTCGTGCTCAAATAAGGACACTGTTAAGTCATGTGGGGAGCAAGGGGAAGTGGAGGCCTGTCTGTCGTATGGCTTTGCGTCGTCCTTTACGTCAGGCTTGAATATACTTATGGAAAGCTGATGCACTAGCAGATGTGTTTGTCGGTTGAAGCCTTGCGGCGCGTAGAGTCTGTTTTATTAATGGAGTCTATTGTTTCCGTAATTTAAGGGAGCTTAATAACCGATAAACGCTTACCTTCCCTTCGTACCGCGTCCCCTTTTTCTCCAGCAAATAAACACGCTGGGAAATCCCTGGAAGTCTGGTGTGGTTATTCGGCATTTATTTGTCGAAAAACAACGTGTTCGTTTCAGTAATAGTGAGTTTATAATGGAAAAATTCTCTTATCAACCAAAGGGCAGGGTTGGCGACCCTCAAAAATTTATTGATGATGATTGAGGTTTTTTAAGAAGGGATAACAGCATGGTTAAGACCAAATGTCTGTTTAGTTACGGTACGAAAGGGTCAAGCGATAGATTGTGCCTGTAGTTAGTGATGATGCGACTTCCTCAAACAGACTTGTTCATCCAAGTTGGCGTATGATACATCAAGAAATTGGAGCATATATGGCCATTCTTTGAAGCAATAATCTTTTCACAAAGTTCGAGAGGTAAAAGGCAATTTATTTTCACTTTTCGTGCAGATTTTTCCTTTGGAAGTGCTTCTGTTTTATGCGACACGTTTTTGAGCACTCAGTTTTTCCGCCTCCCTACCTTTACCTGAGTTGGCCGCCAACTCGCTCCGGAAGCGTTTTGGACCGGAAAAAGCTAGCATGTCCCCTTTTATATCGTCAATTAAAGGAGGTGTATTTTTTTAAAAAGTTACCATCACTGTTGCGACCGCTGAGGGTTTCAGCGATGCACCGCTTTTTCAAATATACCTGACTGAAAAGATGGAAAGTTAAGTGTCTTTAAGGTCTAAGAAGTTAGGCTAAATGTGAAAATTAGATTACGTGAAGGATGTGAATAGTGGGCTCACTGTTCCGCATTCTTCTGGCGAAAAAAGTATAAGGAACTGAAGTTACTCGGTAACGAAGCGGAAGACGTACTCTATCCACGAGATGCACTAGACTATCATGTGAACGGAACGAATGTAGACTGTCCAGGTTTCCGTCGGCTCACAGCCTTTCCTCGGGCATGGAGAGAGAAGTTGCACCCATGTTTGGGAAACACACCAGAATCTCCCCTACCGAAAGAGGTGTTGCCTCACAACCGAACAGGCTAACGCTCCAGAAAGCTTCGGCGCTCATGTATAACAGTCGCAATATCGACCACAATGTCGCTCCCTGTCATCCCTTTCCACCAATAAGTTAACCTTTTCTATTGGTCCCAGTCTCTAGAGTGTGGTATTTGCACTCCGCCATGCCCATTTGACTCAGTTCATCAAAAGTAGTGGAATAAATTCAAGGGGATGTATTCCCTGCATGCTATGCCTATTTCCACGTCGCAAAGTGCACTAAGTGGCAGTTAACCCGCGGCTTCCCCGTCAGTGTTTGTTACATTCAAGAACGTCGAGGATGGTAATAAAGACATGCGCTTCTGATCCGAGGGAACGTCAGGAGCAAGTTAGGAGTTTGCTTACTATTTGTGTCGCCGAACCCCGTTGCGAGTGCTCTAACATTGCCACCTAAGTCCTACGAACTAAGAAATTGACAACAGGGGGCGTGTCTTACACCCCGACGACAATGGACAATGTCCTTCCCCCACATCGAGGCTCGGATGCTCCGGTGTGAGCGAAAAATGGCGGGCATCGACCCACTGGGCACCAAACAAGGCAGGTTACATGGAATCCTCCTGCTTCGGAGTCGACATGTGCAAAATGTTCTTGTTAATGAAATCCAAGATGATGGTTATGTGCCCGAATTAATTATGGTCATTCGTTAGTGCTCAGCAAAATGCAACTCATTTGGCAAGGATTTTCATTGTCTTCTTCGAAAGTCGTCGCCTTCGCGCACCCCTTCGCGATGACTGCTGTGCATGAGTTTTCGTGGCCCCCGGGGGAACGGAGAGACCATTGCGGTATATAACGGCAGGTTTTATAGTAGGTTTCATAAACCTGTGAGGAAGTTGCCACACCTGGTCGTGGTACCCGTCACCCTGAACAGAGCTGTTGACACGCAAAAAGGCGTTGATATGCTGCAGTAGCATAAAAACGATCAGCAGTTGAGTAGCCTAAATTAGCCAGTTGGTGTAGGCACAAAACAAGATACGATTAGAAAAGATCGTTGCAAACGTAATTCATCCATCTACCCACAGCCCATCGCGAAAGAGAAGCCTGTCAATGTGCCAATGTCATCATAGCGCTGCTTCATTGCCCTAAGAAATCACACGACAAAACAAACGGCCGGATTGTGACGCCTAACATCATTGCTCGATGCGGCAATATTAGGAGATTTGGAGAAAATCGCTTATCAACAAGTAGAGGAGCTGTGGACGCAGTCTAATGCCCATGTCGCTACTGCTTGGTATGTGTAAAGAAGACACTAGTATTTCAACACACAACACAACGTTTTAGCAAGTGCCGACGAGAATCCAGCTTCAGCACATTAATTATTTGGACGGTAATGCACAAGTTGAACTGAGGAGTGGAGATAGGCTTCCGCTCGGCCACGGCCTCAGATGCCTGACGCATAACAAGGCGGAACTCAGGACACTGGGAGCTCCCCCGATAGAAATTATCGTCCAACAATGGAAAAATGGTGGACAATAAGCATGCCGTGCTTAATCAAACACCTCCAGTTACCAGAGTTTTGGCTGGCGCTCGGAGATTCCAAATGCACTGGTGTCAGTGCATGGTCCGCAATCCCCGCGTGTCCTTTTTGATACCCGGTGCCACGGACGGCGATCATGCGCGCACTCGGTACGAGGATGCGGAGGAGAGATGGTGCCTGCTACTGCACAAGTGCGACATCCGGCAGCCTTTTTGACCAAACCGGTGCATCCACTGAGGCAAAGTATCCTTAACATCCTTGCTCATTAGTCCCGCGGTGGAATGGTAGAATGAGAGACATGAATTCGCATATCTATTTGGGAACATCTAGCTTAATTAATAGCGACCAGAAGGGTAGGCGGGAGAGCTTTCACACAGCCATCACACTGGGTGCGGTGAGGAGCTATACACTAATTGAAAATACTTCCTGAGAGGGGAGCACGACTGCCCACGCGTGCCGCGGTGAGGGATGAGTGGGCTGAAACGGGAGAGAGGCAACCAGGCCCGGTCGGAGTAAATAAGGGAGAATGCGCCCTCTCCATCCCACTCACTGGAGGTATCAAGATTGCGCCTGTCCAGCTCAAGACAGAGTGGGCAGATGGTGGAGACGACGCCAAGACGGTTGGAGAACCGACGACGATTTTCCCTCGCAAAGACGGAAAATCACTCAAGGGGAAGAAAATCAGAGATTTTGCGGAATCATCTTGCCCGTTCTCCCCCGGTTACAGTTGGATTCCTGATCGCGCCTGTTCCGCCCTGCCATGACTGGAGTTGATTTACGCTCTCGGCCGATAAGAGTGGGGCAGCGATGTGGGCTGCTTTTCGCTTTAAGATGTACCAGGAGGGTGGACGAGGGTCATCTGCTGTTGACAGGAACGGAGGCGCTTAAATTGCAACAAATGATAAATAGGCCTCAGAGCCAATCTCAAAGAGCAAAATAGTTCGTCAAAGCACTATACACTCTATTTCTACTTTTTCTACCTCTTTACCCAATAAATTACTTCCCACAAAAGAATGTGAAACTATTAATTTCCCGCTTGGGTAGGTGAATAAAAGGAGAGGGTCTCAGTGGGGTGAGACTAGCCTCTGTTTCACCATTCTCAAGGCGCAGCAGCGGAAATTCCACCATACAAACGGACCAGTTATAAGAAAATTAATAAATGTGCTCACTGTCGTCGCGCTCTGTGACACGGCAAGAAGCCACAGTTGAGCGTAGCTGCTGCGGAAACGAGACGAGGATTAAATAATTTCAGGTAGAAACGAGGCGAATAAGCGTCAATGGAAAGTGGAGAGGGGGAAGGAGGAGGAGGAGGCGGAGGAGGAAAACGAGACGAGAAGACATCTTCTCCGCAGCAAACCGCGAATTATTCGACGGTTGTCAGATGCCTATCGTCAGCTGCGCAGAACACTTTGCATATGCGTGCCGCGCTTGATTGCGGTGGTTTAGACGTTATCGTCAGTCAAATCTTTGCTTCCCGTACGTTTCGCGGGCTCAGAGCCCTTGCAAACTCCAGAGCGCTTAATGGTGGCTTTACCAAACTGAGGCAACCAGTGGCTTGTGCCGCTGTGTCAACCGCAGGAACCGCATACTCGAAGAAGAAAATGGGAGTATTCAGACGAAAAACTGACATTTACATTCGTGAACGCAACAGATGAAATGAAGGGCTTGACTAAATGACCGGTGAGGGCATGCCGCAGTGCTTGGAGCAACTGGCGAGTTTCGTCTTAAGCAACCCAGAGGAATTTCGTGGGGTGAGCAACCAACTCCGACGTCCCTTCAGTGCTCCCACTGCTGTAAAGGACTTTCACACTCGACCCGAGTAAAACGCGACTCGGCGGATTGAATTGCAGCTCGTCGAGTCTAAATAAGTGACGTACCCGCAGCCTCGTCTTCCACTCGCGTATGCGTGTCCTTCGCTTCAGTGACTGGTGAAGGGGCGGGACACGCTTCTTGTGAGGCAGATTGGCCTTTGAATGGCTGCACGAAAGCCCCTGTCCCTCGAGTAGCGCGACCGTTCAAACAACCCAATTTATCGCAACATACGTGTATATAATCCAGTATATTCCCTTGCGACTTACCGATCTGCCAGTAGAGTCCGTGGTAGGATTAGCCCAACAGAGAGGACCTCAACTCCGTCAGGCCATTCTGTTGTGGTTGTCACTCATATCCGCAGATGTGCGTTTTCTGTGCGGAAGGCCACTGCCCAGTTGTTGCTGCGTCATGCATGTCCCGTCGCGATGTGCTCGAGAGGAGGGCTCCAACATTGTCGCAACAATCACAGCCCCGTGCGAAGCGCCCGCTAATGGGAGGAGGTTCAGGTCGCGGTTCTCATTGCGGCCACTGCCTATCACCTGCCCCCCTTTGCCTGCTGCGACCACAATTCTTGAGAAAGGGCTATCAGACGATGGGCTCGTGAATCCGTTGTCCCCTCTCAGGCGTGCCTGTGAAGGAAATGGTATCTGAGTAACATTCTAGCAGAAGAGCAGTCGAAATCTGCGCATTTGTGGTAGTTAGCTGTTTGAATGAGGGAGCGCTCAACTTAGACAAAATAAATTCCCACCGCCAGGCGAGTGGCTGACGTGAGAATGGTGTAAGGCTCCAATAGGGGAAGAAGAAGAAGAAGAAGATGATGATGATGAAAATCCTAAGCTTCGAAATGTATTGGTGGACATTAAAGTGGCAATGAATTGAAAATGTAACTGTCAATCTTCGCGATATCAAAACCATTGGAGGTTCACAGCCCAAATTGCCTGCGTTGGCGACCTATATACTCTCCTTCTGAGGACAGCTTGAAAACGAATCGTCTTTGCGACGTCCCCTTTTGTAAATATCCTGGCCACGCCGATTGCCCCGTAGGCCTGTTTACTGAGTTGGGTCACTGCGAGCTTTGTCGATTTTGCCAAATCAAGTGTCCTTGTGACCTTTGACAGCAATTATAGTGGTCCTCTTTATTGGCGAGGTTTCTGTTTAGCTTCTTCCTCCCACCAGAAAGCGTTGGCGCTCTGGCACTTATAATACAGAAAGCTCCTTTGTGAATAACCTACCTTAAACCTATGAATTTGAATCTCCCTCGGACTGCACCGGAATCACCAGGTGGAGTAGACACAATAAGAATTAAATTGCGGGACGGGACCGTGGTTGGACGGTTTACACATGACTTTCAGGTGTGAACCTTCACATGCAACTGCCCAACTACATCGAGCTACTTTTGTTTATTTGCTTCCCCATAGACATTTTGTCTTCAAAACACTGTCGAAAAAGTGGGGAAGGCGGATACACAGCAAGACATAATTCATTAATATAAGGGGCTTAAGGCAAATGCCGTGCACTCGGTGTGTGTGGATTCCTCAAAAATGCTTACAAATCGGGGACGCTTTTCATTGGAGACGTACCTCATGACTTGAACTTTTTTGGCCAATCACACATCAGCCACACTTTTATTGGCTCACGAGTTGATGAATTCAGATGTCTGAACTTCCTCCCGCAAGTGATGACATAAGGGAGCACTGCCTTGGGACCCAAGACTCGTTGGAAGCTCCTCAGTGCTTTGCCGAAATGTTCTCCTTCACCTGGGTAGTCTTCTTTCTGCCACTAGTATCCACCGAGTCGTCTTACGTCCATCGGTTCCATGTTAAGGAGAACACTCCCCCTGGTGTTTTGCTCGGTCAACTTATTGTGCAGCATCACATGACGTTCACGAGTCTGGCGACAAAACCGTTGTCTGAGTATATTTCCGTTCATCCCACAAATGGGAGCATACTAATCACCCAGACCATAGATAGGGAAACCATCTGCCCGAGCGAAGGAGCGACAGATGTACCGCATGTTTTACAACACCTAGACGGTCCAAGCTGTGAAGTCGCCTTTCTGGTGTACATAACTACGAGAGAGGAGAGTCTTCTCGAGACAGTCTATCTAACAGTCGTTGACGTGAACGATAATCAGCCGTTTTTCGAGCCGCCTTCTATCACCCCTAGCTATACCGGAGTCCTCGCCAATTGGTGGTTTGTTTTACCTGCCACCCGCGAAAGATGCGGATTTGGGGAGAAATGGAATAAACAGCTACTGTCTCAGCCGTATACACTACGATGCCAGTGCACGAGCGTGTCCGCCGTACGCAGCCACTGAGGACGGCTACTTCACCCTGGCCTTAACGGATGACAACGCCCCTCAGATGAGACAAATAGGCGAACTGGACTATGAGGAATTTCACACTCTCTTTTACTGTCTTTATGCTTACGATGGTGAGGGACGGACCAGCGCATTACTCGTAACGGTTGCCGTGCAGGATGTGAACGATAACAGTCCCCAGTGGGTTGGCCTACCATACCGCGTCCATCTCCCCGAATGCTCCCAACAACAGCAGCCACCAGTGTGGACAACAAACGGCGAATTGCGCTCCTTCTTACGCGCAAACGGCTTGGCATATGATGTGCCACTTCGGTTCATTTGTCAATTGGTGGCTGTTGACGCAGACAGCAAGGAAAACGCGATGTTAACGTTTAAAGTTGTGACCAAGAAAGAGGATGAACAGGCAAGTTACAAAGCAGTGATACACGGTGAGAATGTCTACGTCACGGGACACCTGGACTACGAGACCACACCCAAGTTCTCCATAGCCGTCGAGGTGGTAGACGGGAGCGGGTTGGCAAATGTAACGAATGTCGACGTTACTCTGGGGGATTGTAACGACAACATACCTGAAATTACCGTCACACCATTGAGTCAACTTTCGAGAGAGAATATTTCAGACTCCAACTACTACGAACACGGGGACATTTTGATTACGGAAGAGGAGGAGGGAGAAATAAAACTTGCGACAGTAACAGTCTCGGATGCGGATGAAGGTGAAAACGCCGCCGTAAGTTGTGACGTGGAGTGGAATAGCGCTGTTGGTACCAATCCTTTTAGTCTTATCCCATTAAAATCCCCTACGGTGGATATCAAAGTGCCCGTCGTATTCATGCTCCTCAAACGGGACGCTTTCAAATTGGATCGCGAGATAACTCCCAAAGTTCAAGTGAGCATTATATGTGCCGATGGTGGACAACCGCAAGCCAATACTGCTCGTCTCACCGTTGATGTGGATGTGTTGGACATTAATGACAACGCACCGACATTTGGGAATAGGCGCGAAGTCGGCGTTGCGGAAAACGAACCGGATGGAACACTGGTGGACTACATTCGCGCAAGTGACAGTGATTTCGGTAGAAACGCTGCCATTAAGCACTTCATTCGGGAGTGCCAACACAACAACTCGGACCTGCCTTTTGCCATTGACGAGAGCACAGGAAGGATTTCGACGCTACACCCGCTTGACAGGGAGAATCAGGCCTCCTATTGTGTCACGGTTATCGCAGTGGATGAGGGCAAACCACAACTCACCTCCTTCGTGAATATCAACATTGCTGTTCTTGATGTCAATGACTCGCCGCCTGTATTCCAGGGAAACAGAAATGAGTCAGGAAGAATTATATTTGAAATTCCCGAATCTTTCGATCAGGAACGGTTGAGCGAGCGTTACGTTGGGCAAATTAACGCCACTGATGAGGATAGTGGGGAGAACGGGACTCTAGAATTCTCGCTCAAACCAGCACAGGATCTTTTTTGGCATGGCACCTCAAAGGCACACTTTCGAATAAGTAGGAATGGTCGGCTTCAGGTGGACGGGGTGCTCGACCGTGAAAAGCAACAGGAATATGAACTAACAGTGGTGGTATCAGATACAGGGCCATCTTATCAGCGTCTTACATCGGAGATTGGCGTTACTGTTCGTCTGCTGGACCAAAATGATAATATTCCGGTGTTTACCAAACCACCCGAATTTTCAAGAGGTCCACACTTGGGCGCTACCACACTCAACATCTCACTGGATGTTCCCGTCAATTCTTCCCTACTGAAGATATGCGCTAAAGACAATGATCTGAAAGAAAACAGCAAGTTTAACTTCACTTTGCGGTGCGCAAAGTATTTGAGACCCTACTTCGCCTTGGGGTCGGTAGAAGATGTTGATGTCACCGAAAAATGCGCCAACTTAATTGTGTCGAAATCACTGACGGAGCACTTCTGTGTGGACGATATCAAGCCGGCTGCAAAGCCGATTGAGCATCAAATTTATGTTACAGTCATGGACCTGGGATTTCATCAGTCGAGCAAGACCGCGAGAATACGGCTGTTTATCCGTGAAAATTCGACGTCCGGGCAACCAGATGAGGACCGACAGGCCTCCGGGGCGAGGTGAAAGGCGGAGCCCGGTCGAGAGACGTGGGTGGACGCAGCGTATCGGAGACGAGGCGAGCGATCAACAGGTCGCAAATCAAGTGTTATCTCCAAATAAAACTCTCCGTGTTAAGATGACTGGCGGTTATACCACCTTTTTGACCCATGCAAAGGCAAAATACCTCTTCACCGCCGCTGTCGTCATTCTCATAATGTTCATTGCGGTGCTCGGACTTCTGGCGTTTCTCTTTGTTAGAGACTACTCGTCTAAAAAGCAACGTGCCCACCCAGTGTCTGCCACGTACTCGGCGTGTCAGGCGATTCCGTTGTCTATGCAGAAAACCACCTCGAAAGTAAGTATTTTGGGCAATGCGATTTTCATTGTTCGGGATTTTAAGTACGCACGATAATGGAACGCCTGTGATACCCTCGGCTGGGACCTTTTTCTGGTAGTTTTCTCAACCTCGAAAACGCTGAGGTGGTGAGATAGTTTCCGACACTCGTGGAGCTCACATGAGTTGTGCAAGTCGCCACGAGCACCCGCATTCCTACCGGTCCAGTCGCTAAGCACCGGTGCCAGTAGAAAGTCCTTCGTTCTCAACCACTTCACGCGTCCGTAGGGTGCAGTGGAGACGTTGGGGACATTATTGAAAGTGATGAGGTCGCTGTTGCTCCTATGTGACGTTGTAAAAAGGGAGTCTAAGTCGGCCAAGGCACGCTACACTACACCTCTAGGCCATGCCTCAGAAAGGATACTTTCGTGGAAAAAGAGGCCCTTGACTTGTAATATGATGGGCGGCTTCACCGCTCAATGAGCAGTTGTGTCATCTCGTCTGACCGCCCATCGAAGAGCCTCGGACAATCAGAGGCCAGCGTGACAAACAGTGGCAACTTTGGCGTCGCTCACCAACTACGCTTATGTTTTCACGCTGCACCCCAAACAACTAGCAGTCTGCTTCGAGAAGGACTAGTTCCCATAGGCGATTGTTTAGAGAAGATAGGGAAACACACTCACTCTGGGACGAGGAGAATCCGTGTCTTCTGCGCATATTTTAACTCCCAACACCACTGTTGCAGTGAAGGTACCCGCCATGCACGCCAAGTGGAGAGAGGTTCATCTCGTCGGTGACATCGAGTCCGTGGCAATGTTGGATAAGCATGAAGAGCAGTCAAAACACCCTCTTCTCGTGTTCTGCCAAATTACCGTGCAGAAAGGCGTTCCTCCCATGTCCAAATTCTCCTGGCTGCTAGGAGTTTGGGTAGTAGCTCCAAAAGGTTACGGAGTGATGAAGTCCACTTTCTGAGTTTGCTTATATTTGTGAGAAGCCTTCAAGAGACACGAATTTTTGGTGAAACTGAAACGGTCCGACCAGATATTTCCAATTTGCCGCGTGAGTACTCCCAGTTTTCATATCGCGTTCATTTAACTTGCTTCGGCCTCAGTACTAAAAGGGAGAAGTAGGCTAAAATGATTATTTGGTGAATCTTAAATAGTCACTCGAGTACTACATAGATGCAGTATTATTCGAAAGAAAGCATAACAAGAAGAAAGAAAAGGAAAGAAAAAGAAGTGAAGGAAGGGAGAACGAATCACATTTCCCAATTACGAAGGGAAAGCGCTCGTCAAACGCGAAAGAAAACCGCCTTCTCAAAAACATAATGGCTCATTCTTTCCTACTCTCCACTGCGTGTGGCTCAGAAATTCCTCGGTCAACCACGAGAAGCACTATAACTCTCCCAAAGTAGGGCGACGCGTCAACATCACGAGCGCCTTCCGGCAGTAAGTGGATTCGAGCCGCCGGGGTAATTACGCGGAGAAGCAGGAAAGCGAGATTAGATAAGGATGCTGCCAGTAGGCGCATGAGCGCTGAATGTCTTGCTCGACGCAGCTTAGGCGGAGCCCGTTGGAGGCGGTCGTCCGGGCGCGGGGCAGCATCGAGGGGCTCCGGGCACAGTGGCTCGCCGATGGGCCTTCACCTCCAACCCTGGAGATTGGAGAAGAGGTGCCACTTTGCCCTGAATAGTGCTCATTCCACTCCCGTGACAGGAAAGACGGTATATACTTAAATTGCAAACTGGGATGTACGTCTTCACAATGAAATTTAATCACTCGAAAAACTAGAAACACTGGAAACACTTATTCTTTGACGACTACTTCTAGGGCCGACGGTATCTCGGCGGCAGACCGAGTGAGTCAATGGTCAGAAAGACCCTTCAAAAGCGAATTAGTGATGTTAAAGCACGACATTTTGTGAGGGCATCTTTTCTCACATCCACGCAAGTGCTCAGCTATTTTAATTCATCCCGAACAGGAAGGATCTCACGAGGGCAAATCCACCCACCCGCCCATCTAGATGCTGCCGGCGCTGAACAGAACCCCCTCCCTCCGCACCCCGTCTTACAGACTATGTCGGCTAACGCACCGCGGATAATAAATGGAAGCAGACAAGGCTTCCACCCTCGAGAATGCAAACCTTCGGAGGTGCGTTAAACCCTCTTTTCATGTTTTTTTTATGTGCCTCCACCTCCAACGAAAGCCATCCGGTCAATGTACACGTCTCATCGGCGAAAGGCTACTTCACTGCGGACCTACAGTAGGCTATTTAACTACGTCTAAGATTGCCGCAAAACCGCATTGTTGGGCTCCTATCCGCAGTCCAGAGGGGATTCAGCAAACGAGGGTGGTGAGGTCGGCGTGAACATATGCAGTGGTTAGGGGCAGTCGGTCTCGTTGCGGACGTAGGGAAGGAGTCGGTAGAAGGTGTTAAAAGAAGTAAAGTGTAAGGCATTTTTATTTATTTGGTAGACGAGTTCTTCTATGTGTTGTTGCTGTTGCTGCGGTTGGTAAGTTCTGTCTGAGGTTGACTGTATGAGCCATAATTTCGCCTCCATCCACATTGGCGCACAATGGGACGCGAAATGAGACTGGCCGCACTGGGTTCAAACATGGAGACACGCTTGTCAGAAATGACAAACGTGTCATTTGTCTATCGAATCGTCATGACTGGACATTGTTTTGTGATAGTCCACTGGGGATGCGGAACAATGTTCATGGATTCATCATTTGGCAGTCTCATGAATTAGTAAGGCGAGCGTGTGTCGAACTCAACCGTACTGTGGTGATTTTCACTGCAGCTTCTGGGAAACTTTTGACTCTCCCTCGCCACGACAAGCCTCAAGCGCTTGGCAGGTGGTTTCAGACGGAATCACGACCTTGAATGGACATTTGAGTCCCGTCCTTTCACCAAAAAGTGGCAGTGGAGCAATTACCAATAGACCTTTTCATTAGCGGCTTTTCACCTTACTTCAAAGTAGTCAGTCCTGGTACATAGGTGCTTGCAGCTACGGAGGAAAAAAGTTAACCAAAGAGGAATTTGGGGCGCGAACACTCCTGACGAAATATCACAATTTTCTTCTCTAGAGTGGATTTAATCTGAGCGAAAGCGAAGAAACCTCGATTCCTGCCACAGACAATCCAGGTACGTGAATAAAATTTTTCGTTCCGACTCACAACCTGCAACGTGGTACAACCTGAGCACATAGCCAAATTACAAGCACTCCACGGCGCTGCACACCATAAGATTGCCTGAGGAGGGAGAGCGAACTTGAAGATTTCGCGAGGACACAATACTCCCCTATTCTCAGTAGTCCACTTCTCCTTCCTCTTCTTCTTCTTCTTCTTTTTCTTCTGTGATGAGACACAATTGGTTAACTGAGTGGGAAGCACTCGTGCGACCACAACAAAATCTCCTCCGCTTGGGACAGTTAAAATTTACTTAGGAGTGTGTGCCAGCAGCTGAGACCTTCGGGGAACACATGAAGCATCTCTTAGCTGAGAGTCAGGCAAACCGAATTTTTCTTCAGTCGCACCGAGCACAAGAGGCCTCCAAGACGGAGGAACCAGATTAAATGTGAATAAAGCCAAATGCCTGTATCCTAATGCCCAAAAAAATGTCACCTTTCCCTCGTGGGCACCTTTTGCCCAACAAAATTGCGATGAAGAGGGAATGCCGGTCGTGGGTGGATGGGCCAAGTGTCTGCTTCGCTCCGCAAAAATGATGCTCATCTAGTGGCCGGTAAACGTCCACTGACTTCAGCGTTGTTCTTACAGGGTCGCAGACTCAAATGATTTCGCCTCAAACTACTCGGAATCGCATGTTCCATTCCCCTCCGGTTGGGCATGCTAGCGTGCCTATTTCAAGATTCGGAGTCCCGTCTGTCTACCTCCCACCTCAAACGCAGAAAGCCATCCTCCTTAAGGACGTTTCGCCATGCCAACTCCGAACAGTTGTTATGAGCAAGTCAGCAGAACATCAGGACTATGGAATCCTGCTAAAAAGCATGGCTCTGTCTGAAGTGAACGAGACCTACACGACCCTCAACAGGCCCACTGAAAGGAAAGTGGTGGTTAGCCAAGCGCTGGATCTCAGCCAAATTTAACTACTTTTACCTCATCCTCGAAGACTTGTCAACTGATGCCAGCAACTTTTAATCGTCCAACGGGCGCTCTTGTTCTTGCCGCCTAATGTAACACTGAACAATTGTTGCACGCAGCGATGTCAAAAAATTTCGCATTTCTTAATGCCAAAAATTGCATTGTTGGTAGTCTTGCGCATTCAAAATGAAAGTGTTTTGCTTTTGATCACCACGCCTGCGCGAAGAGGAGAAGGTTCAGCCCATACGACCAGTCATTTTCGCTCGAAAATGAGGATGCGGATCCTCCCGGGCTTCCTCTCCCTCCTCTCTTGCATAAGTATACAATATTCTGGGCATAAAACTCGGCCAAGATTATTCTAGCGATCCGCCATAACTGATGGGCGGACCTGCATAATTCATCCGTGTCATCGATGACAATGCTTGACATATGCCAAAAAAGCAATGAGACGTAGTATTCGAGGACAGGAAAATTTTTTTCATTCGTGGGGCTTGGTTTGGGGGTCTCCATCACTCACTGCGGCTTGAGTCGCCTCGTGGTTATCGCGGCGCGTCGATGGGGTCTCCGAACGCCCGACGACTCTGTCCATCAACTCAGATGTGACAAGCTTCTGCGTCATCACACCTCAACCTAACAGGCGCCAATTTTCAGGGCAGAAAGCGTAATTCGATGAAGTGGGACGGGGAGAAATAGAAGTGGCACATAAGCTTGATATATTACCGAGAATATCATCTACTCACTCCATCTCATGGTTTCCTTGGTGTAAAGCCCGAATCTGCAATATGAAAATACCAACAATGACAATCGTTAGAAATCACACAGACAAAGAAGCGAGTGGACAAGAAATCGTTGAAGATGAGGCAAATTACCCCCAATCTCGGGTGTATTAAACAAAAGTGAGTTCGAATACGAGTTATCAAATGGCTCGGCGGTCAGCTGCCGGGGGGGGGGGAGGGCGGAGGGGAGTGGGGACCTTTTGTACTAACTCATGAGAAGCAGCGATGCAAACAGGGCTGGGGATAGGCGACCGGTTGGCCATGCAAAGTAATCCCCAACTCCATGTCAAACTGTAAAAAGGGGTTGTGAATCGGCATAACGGAGAGAGTACACTCTGCGAAGTCCTGTCATTGTTGAATTCTGCCTCCACCGCCCGTTCTGCGTGAGTCTCAACGAATTATTATTATTTCCCATTCAACCATTATGCCCTTCGTTGACTGGGTATCTTAGTTAATTGAGTTGGCGCCTCGTCTAGTTGCAGTTACATCGCGATGGCGCCCTGATATCACCAGTAGCCTAGAGGCAGGGCATTATTTTTTGTGGTGTCCAGGTTGAGCTAATGGATCTCCGTCAACTAATGAGCCCCGTTCCCCGTGAAAGCGTCTACGTGCAGTCAAACTCACTGATAAAGGTGGCGCTTTCGAGAGAGAACACAACAATCACCAATTTCTAAGCCTTAAAAGGAAAGCTTGACTGGTCACCTGACCTCCGCCACAAATGCTGAGAGTAGTCCACCTACTTGCAGACAGTCGCATTACGTCGTGGGCAATTTCTTGCTGTATACTCATGAGGGAATGTGACAAATTAGCTTAAGTCATACCAAGACGTAATAGCGGTGGTCAAAAAGGTACTGATTTAACCATATTAGAGATGAATGACCTTCTTTTTGGGAATATGGTCGTTCTATTTATTTGAATTTTGGTGCACCGCTGCTTTCGTCCATGATCAACAGACGAGTTGGCTGACGCAGTTGCCGACAACACGACGCCGACGCGTGCCATCCCAAGGAGAGGCTATGAACATTACGTACTCTCTTTGTCTTGGAACTTTTGTCGCAATTCTTTGAAGAATAGGACCTAGTCGGACATATTCAGTTGGCTTCGTGTAGATGTCAAAAACCAGGGCAAATGTATGTGCACCATCGGCCTTATTGTAAAAGGGGCGATATTCTGCGGCAGAAAGATGCAGACACTTTCACCTAGTCGACGATTTAATAAGGTAACTTCAAAATCTCTCCAATTGTAATATCCACCACACCTTGGAAAGCGGCCATATCTTCCGTCGCGCGAAAGGCAGGGCCCTTGGAGACCTGACGACTTCATGGATGATTCGCTTAGTCTGAGGTATTTGATGGTGTTAATGTAAGTGAGCACACTCAATTAATCGCTCTTCAAAAAATTCACCCCTCAGCATGACTCTTTGGTCACTCTGACTGCACCCATCAGCTGCCCAAAGTGGGCTTCGCCTCGGCATATTTTACACCATGGTACTTTGGTGCCAGGCAACACGAGCGGCAACACGGGAGGTTTAGCGTAATCTTCTCTGTGGGTCTGAAAATAGGTGGAACTCCTGCAGGACAGGGAGGAACACACAGTGCATACATGAGACAGGCATTTCTAGCACTTAGTGTGTGCGACGGCGAATTCGATACTGGGTAGACGATGGTGCCGAAGAATGGCCTGCGCCCAGGTGCCCTGGCCTCCAGCTAATGCACCCAACACCCATCCAAGGTTAAATAAACCTGTGCAAACGTGGGTACAACATACATGTCCTCCGTATGCATTGCTGATGCAATTTTCGTAATAATGTTCCTTCTCCTGGGACGCGGTAATCCACGGCCTCAAAGAATTCACTGAGCTTAACCCAAACACACGATGCTCTCTCGCTATCAAGGAAGAGTTAAAAAAAATGCTTCGCCTTTCCACTCGCGTAACGATTTCGGCTGTAAGCATGTTGCCTTTGCTCAAATAATGACATTGGTGTTCCCCGGTTAGGACAAAGACAAGGTTTCACTGCCAAAGTAGGCATTTCTCGAAGATAACTGAACGCCCGTATACTTTCCACATTGAACGCGAAACCGAGTTCCAATTAGAAAGGAAAAACTGAAATCTACAGGCAGTCTTAATCATTTTAAGCTACTCAAATTATTTTTTTTTAATTTTAGGCCCGAATGTTTTCATTTAGACTCGTAACAGGAGATTCGATGCACACGTTCTTACCGAACGACGTCAGAAAGCGTCATTGTGCGCATGTTTTTGTTTCCCAAGACTCGTCCTCGCGCTCTCAATTGGGGTTCCCACTGGAACTCCAAGTGCTGTGATGCACCCAGCAGGGGACACAAATAGCTATCGGGAGAGGCATCTTGAAGTCACCCACCGAACAACGCAACATGCCAGAAATGTGGAGGAACCATTTTTTACTATATCACCAATCTTTATCATTTATCACCTAAAGGCTAGACTCTGATGTAATTTTCCTGTTTCAAATACATACAATCAAGGCTGTCATGCAAGTGAGAACTGAAGAGTGCGCACGTTTAGTCGTATTGTTACAAAGCACAGTTTTATTACGATACAGTAGCTACATCGATAGCTTCCTTGGCTAAAATAGAGCTTCATAACATTAAGGAGTTATTAAGACGTGTTACCTAAGCTAACAAGTTACGGTGGTGATCCGTTCGTAAAGCGCTAAGGGTGTTAATTGCTTGTAGAAATTTTAGAATGATTTTCTGTTTACGTTAAGAAGTCTCCAGATCTCCCCAAGCAGGGGAAAAGTTGCAAAAAGGCCACGCAATCGAACTCAAATAAATGTTGAGGAAAGGGAACAATATGTGCTAGCGGCAGCATTTTCCACCATTTACAGTTCTCCGATAGCCGTTTTGATGGACCGTTTGAAAGGTCGCCTTTTCGTTTCAAACGAAAAGCAATTTTATGTTGAGATATTGTTTTCTTCTTACCAGTAGGTTAGTTCAATTGCTCAAACTGAAATTACGATGAACTACAAATTTTAATATACCTCAACACGGTTCAACCAATGCGCTTCTACGTCTGCTTATGAATTGACAAAATCTAGACCTCCAAAAAAAATCATATGGAGATCGGTTGTGCCCGCCTCCAATTAATTGATGTCACTGTAATTGGTTGTGTCATAGATTCAATCCTTTCTGTTTACCTAAGTATTACTCCTTCAGTACCAGTGGCTACTAACCGTGCTCATTTTATCATAGTGATGATGTTAAGAAAACTCTAAATTAATACAGCAACGAATGGCATGATATATCCTCTTATAGTGGATTGTTTTTCAAAATCTACGGTACCATTCAGCTTCATCAAAAAGATTTCTGACGAGGACCTCCATATTTCATCTGTTTTCCCTTATTCTTGTACCTCGAAAGTAAATTTCCCGCATACGATGTCAAACTTCCCTTTCTGAGGAATACTACCTAAGTTCAACTGTCATGATTCTAGTTTGGCTCAAAAATTGGGCTGGGGGTTACGAACTTCAGCACAAAACGGCAAATCGGATGATTTCTGCTCACTTAGTAACAAAGCAAGCATGATTATCTTTAAGTGTGACTAATGTATGGCACAAAAGATATAATGAATGAAAGAAGTCCTGTATACTTTGTCAAT
This sequence comes from Dipylidium caninum, assembly GCA_017562135.1. Classification (NCBI taxonomy): domain Eukaryota; kingdom Metazoa; phylum Platyhelminthes; class Cestoda; order Cyclophyllidea; family Dipylidiidae; genus Dipylidium; species Dipylidium caninum. Next base: position 429,254 of record QEYB01000556.1, on the reverse strand, counting down.
GCGAGTGCGTGGAAGCTCAGCATGTCGCGTTTCCTAAGACACAAAGACCTTTGCAATTTTTTTTCTCAGAAAACTAGCACTTTTCGCAAATAGAGTGATATTATTGCAGATGATACAAGATGGTGGGGTAATAGTATTTAGGAGGCTTGAAAACTAAATGGATCACCGTCTTAACTGTGCCCGAAACGGATGAAAAGTAACCATGGCCATTTGCAAGGACGCTAATGAAATAGGCCGTGCAAAGGCGGCAAAGGCAATGTCTAGCAAATTTTAAAAATTCAAGCATGTTGTACATTAAGCAAAACAGAACGGTCTCCCATAGCAAATGATTATTTCGGCATGTACACTTAAAATTTGTTGCCCTCGTAAGTTCTTATAACCTAATAAGCCATTACAATTTCATTTTAAAAAAAGTTTATTGGTTTGATAAGCTTTTAAAAAGCTTTGAAAGTTTCGAAAACCTTGTATATTTCACTGCCGATCACGCATGTGGTTTAATTGCCTGAAATAGAGAAGGCGCGCTCCTCCTCTTTCTCTTCTGGGTTTTTGAATTGCCAAGGCACTTTGTTTCGGTAATGTTATGCATAGATTTAGTCTCTGCTACCCAAGTTTCACACTACTGATCTCTTCTAACACATGTCTTCATGATATTTTCACGTTTCGGATGTCTCTTTCTAATGCGGTCTTCTATATTTTTGGGTCGTTACATACGTTGTTCTAACACTGGCGTGGTCCCCTAAACGTTGATGCTTCGCCTGTAACCTCATTATCTCGCTCTTTATGAGTTGTGACCAATAAATGCGTGACTGTAAAATAATATAGGGGCTTCATTGCAATTAACTGGTCCCAGTTTTATATATAATAATGTTGCTAAGTCCTCATTCGTTGAAGCTAATTTATTACACATTTTTACTAAGATCCGCTTGGAATGTCGACGCCTGCACAACGGCGACTCTTGCGAGATCTGAAACGCCTGCAAAATGACCCACCACCGGGAATTTGTGGGTCTCCAACCGATAATGTAATGGTCTGGAACGCAGTTATTTTCGGACCGGAGGAAACTGCCTTTGAGGATGGAACTTTTAAACTGAAGTTGGAATTCACTGAGGAATATCCTAACAAAGCGCCCCGCGTTGTCTTCCTTTCGAAAATGTTCCATCCTAATGTCTATGCAGACGGGAGCATTTGCTTGGATATTCTTTCCAATGCATGGAGTCCCACATATGACGTTCTTGCCATCCTGACTTCTATTCAGTCGTTGCTCGATGAGCCCAACCCTAATTCCCCAGCTAACAGTGTTGCCGCCCAGTTATACGTTGAGAATAGGCGGGAATACGAAAAACGTGTGCGTGCGTGTGTGGAGGATAGCTGGGATGATACAGACACTTAGAATTCATCCTGTTTCTTCGTCAGTTTCTTAATCCCCTGTAAATATACCTAGTCTGACGCGCCTCATTTTCTTTTGCCTATGAAAGGAAGATAACCACCTTACTATTCTGTTCCTTTTTGTTCTTTCACAAACCACAATTCTGTAACTGCTCATTTATTTTCAAAAAGCACAAAATGAATGCAATTCCCTTCCTTATGATTGGGACTTTGAAGCGCATTGCTCTTTATGGGATCATCTTCGTGCAGCTTTCACTAAATAGAGTCGTTTTTCTGAACTATCCGTCTTCCTGTATACGTCGATACTTTGAGAAATTGTTTTTGGATTGTGTGAGTACGTTGTTTGGGCCTCTGTGTACTTAGGCGCGGATAGATTAGCTTAGAAATGGTAAACACTAAGTCGTGCCTATGGTAAATGTAAGCTTCTCATGTGTCTAGAGAGTTGCATATCACCTAATACGCGCTTGGTTCATATGTGGCCTTAATTTACATGAGTTAACTTCGTGATGCGTTCATCTCGTTCGTAATCAGCTGTAAATCGTGATAGAGGTCCACTGCATGTTTTGTCAAAAGTATGTGTTCGAATCCTTTGTCTCCGTCTGGTTTTTTTGCATTTTGCATATTTTGAGCTGTTTGGAGGTCCCCTATCACTCCCATCTTTTAATTTTATTGAAACTTGAAACCATGTGGTTTTATGCCGCGTGTCATAGTTTTTAGGTTCAATTTCCTCCTAATATCATTCCTTTTGTGGCAGTTTCGTGGCTTCTGGCGTATTGCAACATGTGATGTCAACTAATTCGAGCGTAGCGGGTTGGCTTTCTTGGGGCGGTGCGAAATTCGAGCTGTTTGCGTCTCGCAGTTTTTCACGCCAGGAACATTCGCTTTTATCATTGACATAAGAAACATCTATAGTCATTTTAAAATATGATTCAATTTACCCGTTACCCTTACTAGTATTTCAACAGCAGCACATGTTTTGGTGTTACCAATGACTTGGCTTGTTGCAACATCTTTTTCTGATTTATTCTTAGATGCTTTCAGTGTCCAGATTCCTTAGGACTTCACACTTCCCCGAAATAATGGTTCCCCGTTGTATCGGTTCTGATTCGTCTTCCAATTATGTCTACTGGCTCTCGTCAGGCAATATTTACCGCAATTTGGCCTTCGAGACCACTCTCTTCAATACCAAAACGCGCTATGTCACGAAGTCTTCGCAGTTCCGACGAGCTGACGTGGTGATGTGGCGCTCCGACCCCTGTGTGGTGATTGGACGCAATCAGATCGCCTGGCTGGAATCTAATCCTCGAGAGGTCGAAAGCCGCGGGTGGCATTTAGCTAGGCGCCTGTCCGGTGGCGGTGCCGTCTTTCATGATCACGGCAATTTAAACATTAGCTTTTTAGAGTCTAGGAAAAATTTCGACCGGCGCAAATGCATGGAATTCCTGCAACAGACTTTAATGACTAAATGGGGAATGTTGAATATATTTATTGGCCCACGTCACGACCTTTGGCTTCTTCCTTCCGATTTGTCTGGAGACATTGCTTGTGAGAAGGTTAGTTCGGTTCTCGCATCTCACGCTTCTCTTGACCTTAACGTGTCTGAACACCATTCCACACTGTTTGTAAACCTTACCTATATAGTTTACCGATACCTTTAATTGAAGCACTGGTTTACCACTCAAGTGGGAGGCATTAGCATTCACGGGAATAGACGATGTGCGCTCTCACACTATAAAGCCATGATGGACTTCGCTTCTGCATCAACGGCAGCAAGAATTATGCTTATAAATAATAGATCTTCGGTTTAATGCTGGGAATCTGAGCGAATTTTGGAAAACACAAGTCTCACGTTACACAAGACTGTCGGCCTATTTTGAGCAACAGTTTGGGGTTGTCAGTTCGGGACTATTCCGAGTCCTGGTCTTCGAAATGGTTTTACTTAATGCAGCTTTTGTTATGTTAATTACAAGCACAATTTTGTTGCATCTCCTTGTGTGAACTTGTCTAGTGCACGAATTGAGGATGGAACAAGCCACCTTATAGTGCGTTCAGTGGAGCTAGAGTAATAGTAGCCGCGGTCGTGTCAACGTTGGATACAGAAGGGATTTTTTACGTGTCAACTGGTTTTTGCCTGAGGGTCGGACACTTGCTTGCTCGATGTCACTACCATTTGCCTCCTCGACAGCACCATTGTCACATGCATAACCTACTCAGAAACGCTTGGTCAGATTGAAGGTGGCGTCCTCAATGCACGGAGTTTCGTCATCAAAAAGGATCTGTGAATACTAGGCTTTTTCGCTTTCCTCCCTGCCACGCCGTTAACGGTCAACTGTTCCCGTATTGTGTTTATCCTGACTAATAACGTTACCGTAATCTTCTTTTACAATTTCGCTAACCGCAGAGTGTCGAATTCTTTTTGAGAAAGGCTTGCAGCCAACTTTTCCTAATGGTAACGCAGGAACTACTCCGATTCATCGTAATTAAGAAGCAAATTCTCACCGCCTCCTGCTTGAATTTATTTTGTTAAAACAGCTAATTCCTTTCCGTATGACTGTGAAATGATTGATTAAACACCAGTAGCGCGAGCAAGAGTAACTTGAATTATGCGATTGCCTTAAAGGGAGGAACGTCACTTCACTAACTTGATACTTCATGCGGTGTTCACCACACTCCTCATTCTATAGGTGCCCGAGGGCGCGCTTAAGTTTTCTGGGTCGGCTTCCAGATTCTCCTCCACCGTGGGATTGCACCACTGCACCCTCATGTTTGATACGGACGTGAATGCCATGTCCGCCGTCTTACGGCCAGCTGTGGTAAGCGTTGAGACACACCCCTTTCGTTTATTCCTAATTTGTTACTTTTCGACCCCATTTTCATTAGGATTAACGATGGTCTTTTGATTTACAATGGTTTCCTTTTGGTGAGGAGATTTAGCCTAGGTTTTTCCTTTCTGCACTCACCCTATCAAGGGGCTTCGCAAGCTTCAAGTAGCCTTCGACACTGCCAGCAGAGCCTTATACTTGATACTTCTCTCTTTTTTAATGACTTCAAGCACTATGTGATGGCACTGTTTGTGTTGACAGCCGGAGATAGAAACCAAAGCGTCGCGCAGCATTCCCAGCCCGGTAAAGAATCTTGGTGTTGCGGAATCCGAGCTGAAGAGCACTTTGTTGGAAGCACTCCAAGAATGGCTAAGACCTGATGCTGCAATGGTACGGCATGTTATTCCTTCTGATGATACTTTTTTTACAAAATATGGCGTGATGGTTTGATTGGCATGGCATTTGCTACACTTGGATTAGCGCGTGTATTATTTCGTAGAGTTTCACGGCGGACCTCCTTGTTTCTATTGTACTTATCCAAATTTTGTCTTCTATTAGTATAAACTACTTCCCACCCCGTGGTCTATCAAGCTCACTCCCATATTTCTTACACCCGACTTAAAAAAACTATTTTACTTCAGAATAGTAAAGTAAAAGCGGTAGTTGTTAATGCTGGTGAAGAGGGCGAGTGGGTTAACGCGAAGGACTTCGAGGAGAATTTAACCAACTTTCAGTCCTGGGATTGGATTTACGGTTCTTCGCCGAAATTCTCTATTCCCCTGGAGACGGATGATGGAACGATACTTCGTCTAAATTGCGAGAAAGGACGTGTGGCAAAATTAGAGCAAATCGGCGGTCTTACACCACCAGTTCATTTGCTCCACAGGATATCTTCTGCTATAACTGGCAATCCAGTAGTCAATCCTTGGCTAAGCAAGCTCAATGAGGTGCTTGTTGGAAAACCTCTCTCCTTTGAGGCTATTCACAATGCTTTGTTGGAATTTGAGATGTCGAACAATGTTTGTGTTGAAACCTGCACTCCTGTTGATCCATTCGGCCACCATTCGCAAATTATCGATAGATTACGTGCTGTTGCGACGTCTTTCTAACAATACGATATGCCGGTTTATGTATCTTTACGTCACTAATAATTTTGTTTGAGGATATAAATCTCAGGATAACTTGGCCTTGTGTCAATCGGTAGCACGTCCAAGCCGAATTTCGTTAGAATGTTCTACTCTTTAATAGATAGTAGCAGTTTTAACTAATTTTCGCGCACGGTTCGCGCACGGTCGTTAAAATGCAAATCCTGTTTTTACCCCGTTTTATGGGAATCCAAAGGTAACTTTCGATATTTTTAACTACAAAATTAATATTTTAAACCAGATGAATGTTCTTCAAGCATCACAACAAATAGTAAAAGTTCTAAAGAAGCAAATTCCAGTGTATAAGATCACAGCGTCTGGTGTATTCGAAGCTACACCAAGTAGCAGATTGTCTGACAACCGGTAGAACTGTCTTCGAACGTTTTAGATTTGCCGTAGAAAAAGGGAATGGATTTCAACAAACTATGCGGTGATAAGAAGGAGTTAGGACTGTCCAAATTTGAGGATGAGAAGTGATTTTGGGTCTATGATTGTTAAAAAAGGAAATGGGCTGGAATTCGTATGTATTGTCCGATGTCAATGTGCTAGGCTGAGCTCGCCATGGAGCAAGTGTGCCTGTCTGAAATGTACATTTAACAGGACTTAGAGTGGCTTTAAGGACTCCTTTTGTCATTACATGAGTCACCTGGTTTAAATTGGCCAAGATACCGCATTCATGTGCCTTATGTCGCTACTTTGGTAGATAATCTCCACACTTAAAGGAGTGATAATCACACCAGGTTTGTGTGGGCCGGCTGCGCTCCCTGTGGCCTCTGTTGAAAAATCGGTGTGAGACTGACCATGGGCTGTGCCAATAGAAACATTAGAAGTGGTTTGGCATTCTAGTAAGTTGGATTTTTTCAGAACTTCTCAATAATTCAGTCTAGTGATTTCACATTGGAAACATTTGATTGTTTAGAAAAAAAGTGTGCCCGACATCCTCACATCTTACAGAAGTGTTCCTTCAAATCCATTGCATCACTCACATTGTGGTAACCACGGCTGCGGAGAATGATCTGGGACGCGCATGTTTAAGGGCGGATGTGGGTGGAAGGAAGATTCGACGTGGTTGTTGGGGCGGCGTGTTCGATTATCTTGAACATCGGTGAGATCAGGTTTGCCTGGTGTTGGAGGGGTAAATGAAGCAAAATATGGGCGCGCCTCATGTCTCGAGAGCTGAATGAAGGAAATCTGAGTAAAGCTGGAGGAAATGGTGAGAGATTCTGTGAATAGGTGCGGAGGAAAGCATTAGAGTGCAGTTCTCAAACAGTTAAATATGTGCATAATAACGATGAAATTTTATTGTTTGTGCCATAGAAAATCAAGAGTTGTGGTTCCTTCAGGGTCCATTTGGCTCATTTCACACGAGACTTGCGTATCTTGCTTCTTTTACTCTACTCTACATTCGGTCTTATGCAGCCGGTTTGCTTAGTGAAGGGTCGATTGTACATCGGCAAAAGTCAAGGACCGAGTAGCCCAGAAACACACACTTCTTTTTCACAATGGACTTCCGCGCACCCTTGTGATTTAGCGCACTCGCAAAAGTTGATCACGCACAAAGCTCTTATGAACGTCCAAAAGAAGCACTGAATCACAAGACTTCGCTTGTGTGTCAACAGAAGGTTTGGACAGCTGACGCTTCTCACCAACTGCCCTCGCGTGAGGACACATTCCACTGACACGCTCCTTTTACATAAGGAAGGTGCGTTAATTTTGATAGCCTCGAGACTTCTTGAAGAATACACATTGAAAAAAAGTATTTTTTTTGAAATTGTAAATTGAAGGATCTCCAGGGGGATTAATTGCATTCAATAGCGATCTTCTATGTACATACGCATGTGTATTCTCACGTGCATGTCAGTTGAGCTACTGTCCCATTGTGTAAAAGTTGATCCACCACAGAGCAGAAGCGTTAGGCACAAGGCAACGAAAGCAAGTAACAAGACATTGAAATAGGCTTACGTTAGAAATACTGTTCGGTGACGGACACATGAAAGTAAGGAAGTGCATGCATAAGAAATGAAATGAACCAGAGTAACTACTGAAACATGGCGGTCTAACTTCATTTGTTGTCGCGTCATTCTATTTAGCCCGTCGTGTGGTGAGAGTGATGGAATTTCTTGCCGACATTCCAAAAAATTATCTCGTACAGACATGGCAGGTGGAAGGGGGGCTGCGCAGTCGCGGCTGCATGGGGCCCCACCCATACCCCCCACACAGTGTCAACCCCAAGTCCTCCTCTCCCGCCCGCAGCAGCACAGCGTGCCACATGGGGCGCCGGCTGAGCCAGACCGGACGCCGTCGGCAGGCGGGCGGGGGGCCAAGAGGCACCCCCACGCTGGGTGGAAGTCAGCCACCATTCCTATCAGTATGCAGTTAAGTAGTGGCAACGTGTCTGTAGCCTAGGCTTAAGGCTTAACTGAAACGCAGGTTGGTAGTTTATTTGCGCGCGGTTATGGCGCCTCCCCAGGTCCTCAGGTCCAGCTTGCAGCCGCGCCGCCTGCACGGATTCCAAAGTGCCCTAAGAACACTCACCATCAACTCTGTTGACCGACATGCGGTTGCGTCAGTGCACGCACAAAGTAATTGCAAAGAGCCCCTACGCTGCACTTGAGCGAATGCTCTACCCCCGTGGAAGTGTCGCGTCTCTTCCATCGCGAATGCTACGAAGCCGTCAAATTAAATTCAGGACAAACATGCAGTACCAACCTCTCGGCCGTCGGCTTTTTTCTTCAAATTAGTCCGACGCTGAAGATCAGTTGGCATTCCTTCGGGCCGATTGAGAGAGTACGAGGTATGTCGGGGACGTCCGGAGCAGGCGATGGGCGGTGAACGGGAGCGCAAAACGGCGTGTGGCGAGTGGGCTTTCACAGCTCCGCCCTGAGTGTGCGCATTTGACCGCAGCAACCACGCCTTCCGGCACGGGAGAGCAAGAGTAAATAGGAGCCAATGAGGTGGAGGCACTACCGGTGGCAACTCTCACAAATCGGAGTATTTCATCAGCACTCACCTACTCGTCAGTCAGTTGAACTACCTTAAGGGTCATCATTAACCCACTTTAGGCTAATTTCAAGCATAGGAGCAAAAAACACCGAAAGCATGGAGGAGCGGATGTCGAAGAGTGAGTGCTTAAACAAGAAGCATGGTCAATTATACAAAGTAGGTTCAAAGAGGAAGAGTACATTTTGATAATGCAAAGCGTCCCTCTCATCACCTCTCATGCACGACGGTCGAACTTCAACAGACAGGAGTGGAGCTGCCCCCGAGTTGCAGCAGAGAGAACTGCGTCCAGACACAGCGAGGCGACTGGCTCCGCAGCTACCGGCTAAGACTACTTCCACTCGAACACACGTCGGGTTAATGCAGGAGAGCGGATTTGCTAATTGTGGTGCATAGTTAATTGCTCAGCGGCCACTCTTCGCAACGGTGTCTTATAAGAGCATGCTAATTTATGCACCCTTGAAACTCGCTCATGCGGGGACATTTTCGGTCTATGCTATGAATAGCATTGTTCCTAGGCGAGGGGAGAGAAGTACGCCGACGGTTCGGCCTACGAGCTTAAAGGAGGGGAGAGAAATCAGAAGTGAAAAAAAGAGCACTTACTTTGCTATCATCCTTCTCCTGTCCACTCCGATCAGCGCAAATAGCGTGATGAAAGTGATTTGGGTAGAGAACATCATTTTTACAAGCGATCGTCTTCGGAACAGTTGCGTAATCGTGCGAAACGTTTGGAAGCGGGGACTCAATAAGGTTCCGGCGAAAATACGCGTCAACGGAAGAGGAATTAGGGTAGCTCTTTTCCTTCACCTGCAAGGTGTCACTCATCTGACCGGCACGTCGTTTAGGGAGACAGGTTTCCACCTCCCCTAGGAAATTAGACGGTGGTTCAGCCCCTGCAGAGCAAGGGAAATGGGGAGCTGTCTTTTGTTCAACTGCGTAGGCGTTGAAATCTACGGGAGACGGGGTTTTTCTAAGTTCAGAGGGCAGGGCTCTGACACCGGTGAGGACAACGGGTTTGGCGTAGTCGCGCGGATTCCTGCTGCGGGAGTCGGTGGGATCTCCTTCCCCCTCGCTCGACCCAGTGGATGCTCTCCGGGAGGAAGAAAAGCAGGAGACATCTTTTCTGTCGCCTCGAGGTATTCTTAACGAGGAAAGTGAAAGTACAAAATCAGCATTACAGTGGTTAAAATACCATCGCGTCCCCGGACATGGAGGATTTCGAAGGTCAATTTCACGAAAATTGTGAACAGAGGCATGGGGCCTTTAACTCAAAAGGTTTTATATGCTGAAATTTGCAGCAGTCAGTGGACAGTTTGTCCCCCTCGTTTTCCCGGTGCGCATTTGAAGATCCTACGTTAATTGAGGCTGCAGAAAGTTCCGACAACTGGGACTAAGCAAACGCTTTGTCTGTCGGCCGCCAATTCCGATTTTGGATCGGTGCAATCTAACCCCATGCACGGAGCTGTTACGGCGGCAGGAACAGAAAATCGACGAACGCTGTGCCAGTCTTCGCGTCCGACTAGGAGGCGCGGCCGGGCTCTGTGTCCGCCCGAAAGGCAGCACTGCTACGTGTGTGTGGTTGAAGTGTAAATCTGTGGTGCGTTGAAGACATTTTGCGGAGGCCGACGCCATCAGTGTTTATAGGTGACCAAGTAATCAAAGCGAAAGACTGATGTCTTGTGAAATTAAAACTAAGAGGCGATTCTAAACTTTGTGCATTTGTCTATTTAGTGTGAAGACTCGGTGCTTGTGTGGAGACGAAGGAGCGGTGGGATGGGGAGGGGGGCAATCTCAGGGGGGAGGGAGGGGGGCAATCGTCGGGACGGATTGCCGGAGGGAGGGGTTAGCAAGCCGACCTGCCCCGCCAGTCCGCCACGAACGCTAGTGCCGTGCATTAATTTGACAGAGAAGTGACAAAACATCTGAGCAACAGTCACTCACCGCAGGAAACTAAAAAGTCGGGGCGCATAACCCTTAGGTATGGGCGGTTGGCATTATAATGTCAAATGGTCTCGTCTATTTGAAGTAGAGAAAATGCTCCACATTAGTTTCACAAGTCTGCAACTCAGCCGCCGCGTTCACCTCGCATAGTTATATTCTCACGGCAGCCTCTTGAAGCAAGACTTACTCGTTGCTGGGAGAGGCGATGTTGTGTCGTCATAGTGCATGCGGGGACACAATAAAAAGAGGCAGCACCACTCAGAGCCCAGGGTGGCAAAAGCACCGGCGCACTTACTGCACAAAATCTTCGACAAGCGTGTGCTGAACAGCTGAGGAGGACGGAGTTGGAGAGGGCAATGAGGAGGGGCGGGTCGGTTCACGCGTGCTCCCCGTCCCCGTGGCATCTCTGTTGGGTGGATTCACCTTCGAACGTCTCGGGGGAATGGGAGGTGTGACGGCTCGGTGAACGTCGTCTACACTGTCGAAGTCCGCGGCGTCCTTCGATGATGTTGGTGGCGGTGATTGGTGACGACATTTGGGTTTCACTGCAGCTCGAAAACTATGGTTTTGGGACCGGAGACGGAAAAGCCCTGAGAACGCGATACAGTTATGACCACCAGTTGTATTGAGCAATTGTAAAGGAAAGTAGTTTTAACGGCGCAAAATTGGTAAAACCGGTTGCACACAAGTACACTAAAAAAGGTGGACTTTGGGACTAAGTTAACGACGATTAAATTGTCCTACCCACTTCAAAGCAGACTTGGGCTCAGGTTAAGTGCAGAGAATAATGTCTTCCTTAGCACGACAAGTCGCTGGCCGAGCTCAGCCAGGCTTCGACACCCCGTCCATCGCCTCGGGCGCCACCGCACTCGCCTCGCAACTCCGCACAGTCACTGCTTCAATTGCCTTTGAGTGACTTTCGTCCTCTCACCCCACGTATATTCAACGAGCCAAAGCAACCGAGGTAAATGTTGTGCTTTGACTCCAGAGGGTGTAGGTGAACTTTAAAATTGCTGCATGCATCAATAGAACTACGTAAAATTGAGGTTACCTAAGGTTACGCGACATGCCTCTTCGTGATTAAACACGAACGTTAACGAGACATTTAGGCAATTTGGAATTTCTCGTAGTTCAAATTACTCCGTGTTCTTATCCGTCCCTGCTGGGGTGCAGAGACTTCATCAGCAGAGCTCACGCACGCATCCACCGAGAGGACGAGTGCTCCACGCAGCCGCAGGCCTCGCCCTCCTCCCTCCCCCACGGTGGTCGAGCGGTGAAGCCTCCTCCACCGCAAGCATCTACGCAGATTTGAGTGGCCAGGAAAAAAAAAGACCGCCCCGACGAGGTCACTCCGGTGACGGCGCATTGGCCGGGTACTTCAGCAGAAGCGGTTTCCACGTCGAAATGACCAACTCACTAAGTACCGTCCACACGCCTTGGAACCGTGTCGGCTGCCGCACAGAAGAGCCATTGTTAAAGTGGTTATTTGAAGGGAAAGTGATTGGAGCGTGTGTGAGGGCAACGCCCCTAAAAATTTAGCGCAGACACACACGCACCACTGCACGACCGGTCGCGTGTTGCATAAACGGGCCCCTTTTACGACTTTATCTTCACCTGACTCTTGGTGCCTGCCGAATTGACTGCAGCAGAAACAGCAAATGTGTGCTCATTACGAATATGGCACGCCAAGTTGACAAGCTTCGGTTGAGTTGGTTAACAGCGTGGCATACTTACTTAAATAGCGGTGAATTTGAGCAGCACTAAATGGCACAAATTGTAAAAAAGGAAGGATTTCAAGAGCCCTCCTGCCAAAAAATAATTTCCCAACTTAGGACTGGAGGTGCCAACGCCCCGGGTCGCGACGGGGCTGCGAACGGCCCAGGATCGGAGGCAGCGGAGTCGGTCGAAGCGTAGTCTCCGCAAATACGCGGACCGCCCGACGTCGCAAAATAGCAAGGGAGGCTAGTGGCTCTCCTCGCGACTGATAAAAAATGAGAGGATACCGTTCCCTCACATTAAATGGGAGCGGTCCAAGCGATAGGGAAGAGGGAATGAATTGTCTGGCGACGGCATATAAAACAGCCGCGAAAATAGCCGCGGAGTGGTGGGTGGAGGGAAGGCGAGCGCACGGTTTTGCGGCTTGGCACAGAGGTGGCTTGGGTCACGAGTTCTCGTGTGCTGGAGCCGCACTTTTGACGTACACAAGCCACGGCAAAGACGAAGTGCCCACCGTGGGGCATGTTATTCCACACAAAAATTAGTTAGTAGATTAGTTCAATCCGCCAAATTCTAGGGATCTCAATTTCCACAGAAATGGAACCGCCTTATGAAAATAAGGTAGTTGGCTACAACTCACCTTTGAGACTCATAATGCGAAGGCAATTAGGGTTAAGTAGCCATGCCATTCACGATTAGAATTCGTTCCAAGATTAGACATTAGATTTCGCTTTATTTTGAGTCCAAAATCGAATGCATCGTCGACGGACTAAATGTGTGATTCTCAAGCCTTAAGCGCGGCTACGTATCGCTTCGTTCAATCTGGGAACCAAATGGACGCCGCTGCTTTGGAGAAAAAAGAAGGGGGAAACTTTACTTTGCCTCAGTTAACACAGGCAAGCATCACTTCACTCCATAGTTGTTTCACTACAGCCATAATTCATTGCGCATATGGGCGTCAAAAAAAAAACAGGACATACGACGGAAGTCGTCTCATGTTACACTTTGGTGGGGGAGGGGGGCGCGGGGGGGGGAGATTATTTGCGTGCAAAACCCTTCTGCTAAGTTACTATGCGGTGGTAACAGTGACGAGACGGTCGTGACTACCAATTCACGGTAAAAAACACACGGAAACGGGGAGACATGGAATGGCATCGTGGTAGTGGCTCGTGCTCGCCCCGACGACGGATTATCTCGAGCCGATGCAGGGGGCGAATGCCTTGCGCAACAACGCAGACACACACGACGCGGGCCGCCACAGCCGAGGGACTGGACGCGCGTCGGCCGCACAGACGCGACGTGTCCGGTGTGGAGCAGAATTAGGCAGACAACCCGACCGTTGAGTACTCTAAGCACTGGCACCAGGTCTAATTTGAACAGATTCTGCAGCCATCTACCTTCAATCCACGACCCTCACCGATGGCGTCTTCATTCACTCTACTGATTGAAAAAACTCCAAGAGGACCTGCTGTGAACGATGATAGGAAGACTAACTTATCCAAAGAAATAAACAATCAACTTCCATTAATAGACATTATTCTAAGGAATTGCTGGCAACATTTGCGTGTCGGTGTCCTCTTCTACAAACTTTATTTTACAAGACCTACGAGTCGTAGTCACACGCCTACTGGATTTTCACTTTACCGCCACGAATATATTAGATAGATTACACAGCGACAGGTTGTTAAAACGCCTGTCACCACGACGTACCCGCCTCGGTCCGAGGAAACTCCGCATCATTCCCCCGACGGTCCAAGATGACAGGAGGATAACCTTCAGGAGATGCAGCGACTTGCTTTGACTCCGACGGTTTTTCGGCCTCCTCTGCATGGACAGGTCTAACTGGTCCCGAAGAGCGGCCTTGCCTGGCGCGAAGTATCTGTCGAATCTTCCGGGGGACTGGCATTGTCGCGTAAAGACGCGAGGCTATGCAAGAGATAATGGGCTCCAAACACGTCTCAACTTCTCACACCATCTGGTGAAATACGTTTATAGAAATGATCTGCTCGCAATATTAACCTGTGACCTGTCGGCTTCAATATCTGTGCATAGAGGCAGGGGGTTTACCCAAAAGCAAGACTGCTCATAATTGTTTACCTTCTTTGTCACCTTTGCAGTGAGGCAGAATGCTTTCGTTGTAATGGGAGAAGTTGAGAGCACTCAAATAGGCATGACGTTTCTCGGAGACGCTGCGTCGTCCCACGCCGTCGCGTGTAAAGGCGGATTGACAGCGCTCCGGCGAGTCGGATGGAGAGGAGGCCTCGCGCCCACCACGCCTCCAACGGCCGCGCAAATTCACCGAGAGCGTCCGCTCCAGTCGCGGTGACCGAACCTGAGCGGCTTCAAAAACTGAATTTGAAAACTGTCACACGCATCCTCAGCCGGTAATGGGTGTGGCCACTTTTTCGTTGTCGGTCCGCCCCACCCTCCGGTTCCCACGCCAGATCTATAAAAAGTAGGCGGCATTGGGGTGATGAGCAACGTCCGCTAAACACCGCCTTCCCCAAAAGGAAAAGCGGGTGCGAAGCGATAAGAAGCCCCGCCAGGAAAATACTGACAATTAGCCCTTATTATGAAGCGATACGCATCTTTCCGAAAGACAAAATTCAGTGCGTAGAATTAAATTTCTAAATACATTTTAAAATCTCTATCTATGAAAAGAAAACACTTTAAGCAGTATTTATACGAACACCAGATAACCGTGGAAAAATTCACTAAAAGTTGAAAGGAACTTTTGAATATTTTCGGGATGAAATAAGATTACCTCGAATTTTGGAGGAAAATGTGCGAATAAAAGTATATTGAAATCTTACTTGGTTTGCACTACAAGTTTTTCGAGGGATGCCTCTGCTGTTGGCCGCAAAATGGATTTACTCTTGGGTAAAGAGTCTACCTTATCGGTGCGATGAAAGAAGCGATTCACTGTCAACTTGATGCAGGCCTGTTTGCTGTTCGAGGCCTCTCTTTCTAGGGCTTCCCTAATAGCAGCCCTAAGTTTGGCCGAAATTTCCTGCAAAAGGGAATAAGTGATGGCAATTTAAGGGCAGAATGAACTTACACGCGGCGAAAGATAGATGACACTGAGGCCGTTGACAGCGACTAGACGGTCGCCTGGTCTAATGCAACCCGAGGTTCGACTATGCGTGGCAGGACTACCGGCTGATATGTTCTTAACAAACAAGCCGGATAGATTTTCTTCAAGACTATCTGTATCTCCGACCATGCGGTCGATGGAGCTGTCCGATCGGCTGAATTCCGAATAGGGGTGGATGATTCGAGGCTCCGTCCAAACTTCAAATCGAATGCCCAAGCTCGAGATCCCGGAATCGGGATGGGGGGCCGGGATTTCGAAAATCATTGTTTGACATAATGGCTGGGGGCGAAAAAGTAGGATGACCTCATTTGTGGTGTCATTTAACTTGATAAGTACCCGATGTTTCACCTGAATTTACATATAATTAGAGCTGCTTCATTGGTTCTCTGCACATATTGAAAGGACTACGAATTGGGGTTTGAACACTAAGAGAAAGGTGTCTTACAGTTTCGGAGGCAGAATCGGGTATAAGACTGGAAGCGCGTATGGAGGGTGGATTATTGAGACGGTCGTTGAGATCGGGTGTGTGGGACGGCGAGTTTGTAATAACAACAGAGTCCTGGCGAGAAAAGACAAGAAAGACTTTTCCTCCAACGGGAACTGCTCTAAGCGTCGCCATAGCGTCCTTAAAATTGGTAACTTGAACTCCGTTGATCGAAAGAAGCCTGTCGCCGAACTATCACGAAATATGGTTGAGAAATATTAAAAAACCGGCGTAAAAAACTTTTCCCACCAAAAAATATATCCAAAATTAAATAACTTTATACTAGAGTATGACTCAAATTTGACGTCGCTTTAATGATTCTACGCACAATACAATCGGGAGAATATGTATTTGATGCTGCCATTGCTATGGTAAGTAGGATGGCTGAATTTGTCGACGTAACAAATTTAACCCAACGACCTACTGATTTCAAATGACAAACCATAACTATGGGAAAGCTATACTGGCAATTGTTAATGACCTGAATGCGGCCGTCTTGAATGGCAGCACCCGTCGTCATTATTCTCTCCACGAAGACTGGTTGTATCTCTTCTGCATTAACCACTGTGTCTCTCGTGGCAAAGGAGATTCCAAATCCACCTTCTGAGGGTTTTTGAAGGTCAACTGTAATTTGTTGGCCAATAGACCGAGTATTAAAAGCATTCAAATTCTACAAGAAACACTATGATTCATTAGTACGGTACCAGGGACGTTAATCGTTTCAGAAACAACATTCGCAGCATAGTTTTCGTGAAAAATTCTTAAACCCATTAGTACAAAAAGCTTTATTCGTTGTCGGGTGACTGAGTACCAGGAGGCGAAATTTGTCCAAAAAATTTCCGAGTTACAACTGTTGAAAACATAACTTCTAAAGACAGTGCTGCAATTTGAAAGATAAATATAGTTGCGTTAAGAAAGCAAAATAATTATACATTAAGTGCAGGATGAAATGTTCTATTTTGAACGTATTGCAATGGAACTGAAGAAGTGGCAGTATACCAAAATAAAAAAAAAAGAGATAGTGAATTTTGCCTCTCTGATTACCTTAATGTAAGAAACAGGAGACGATGTCGAGAGATTCGAGAGTGGGCGCGTGGTAGACGAGTCCTTTTCAACTACATAAGAACAAAATATGTATAACTATTGTCATTTAACCCGGGCAAATAGTCCACAATATTCCCATACAAAAAAAGGTGTCTGGTATATGATTAGAACATATAATATCCTCTTCCTTCAGGATGCTAATCCGGATGGACTGCGGTTTCGATAATGCATCGACAAGGGTTGACATTAGCCTAAAATATTATAAAGACCCTCAGCTTTTGGTGAAGTGCACCAGAACAATGAAATAGAACGTACAAATCTCTGGACTTATAGTATAAACTTTTTTCATTCACCCCCACAATTATTTGGTTAGGTCGCAGAGGGATTTGATTCTGTAAAGAAGAGTCGACTTGGAGTATACGGAGACCCCAATACCTTCTAAAAAAAAGATATGGTCAATTATCTTTAAATAATTTTCATAATAAGGAATATCTCTAGTACTTTATAACAGTGTCAAAAATTGCTTGAAAAAGATAGCCCGTCCGCTCAAGATTTACACAACCATCGCATTGTATTGCGCGAGATTTCTTGAGCAAGGTTCTGTCATATTCCAGCACTATATCGTCATTTGCAAACAACGCGGATTTTTTACTCCTTGGCCACACTGTGGACGATTGTTCATCCACTAATAATTCTGCATTAGTGCGTTCTGCGGAGTCCATCCAATCATAACTAAGAGTACCTAGGGAGGCACGAGCCGCAGAATCTCGGGAAAATGATGTTACATTCTTCTTCCTCGAAGACCTCAGATCAACAGATGGAGGAACAGGATTTTTTGGAATTGAAACATTTTCTCCAATGCGATTAGTTCCGGACTCCTAAAACCCAGACTTATAATGTGGTTTGGAATACACGAAACCTGCGAAATAAAGGGGAAGTTGTAATAACACCGGAGTTAAGAAACAACAAAAAAAGGTTTCTCAACAAATGAGAAGGGGATTCTTGAAACTGTCCCGAAGAAAATCTAACTACAAAAGTGCTTCTTAATTTCATCAAAAATGTAAGGTTGGTTAGTCAATTAAGTATTTGACGATAGATCACACAGACCGCTGACATAACTATTGCATAAAAATCAAAAAGCGCATTGCGGGAGCACTTCGTTTTACCATGTGTCCTCCCTGCCAAACGTTTCTATCCTAATCAGATTACATAAAGTATATCTTACTAACCATAAATAAAATTGTGATGATTTGGTATGCCTCAAGAATAATCCAATAAGGTGTTCGGTGGTAAGAAGTGGCAAATCGGAGTTAGCGGGGCGTCAATGAGAAATTTTCAAGGTAGCAATTTTTATTATTATGAAAGTTCAGCCGAAATTCTTAACACTACAATTATTTGACCCTCAATAATTTGGAAATGGTTTGAAAGAACAGCGAAATGTGAGCCGGATATTTTGTTAATAGTGCCTCAAGCGATATCACTGCAAAAAATATACATATATATAGATATGATTGTTTATGCATAAGTTAAGTAATTTCGGGAAAAAAAGACATTACAGCTTACACGGCATAATGGTAAATTAAGCCAAAGTGCATCTTTTGGGATGCTTCACGAAGTAATGAACAATATTGTTCTCTTATAAACGCCTCAAGTTGAAGGCTAATGTCACACAGACATAATTGAACCTAAAATGCCAAAACGCCATAATTGGATTAATATCGTCATTTGATAGGATCAAAAGTTCGGTAGCCTCGCAACGGCAAATATGTCCTTTTCAGCGAAAATCCCTAGAAAAGTCGATAGTACATTTCCCAGGTAAATTAGTGGGATATGGTTCACGATTTATCGCGTACTGTATAAGCTAGGTAGGGGTCGTTGTATCGTACACTTTCGGCTCTTAGGCAACTTAACTCCTAATTGCTCATGCAGTTTTGTTAACAAGTTGTAATTTTCAAGATCACTGGACCAAGTCAAACATGTCTGTTAGTATCCTGTCCCTATCGTGAATAATCACCAACATATTTGTTTTAACGCTTCGCGCCTTTTATATGGGCGTCGCGCCGAGGAGGATGTACCGCCGAAGCCTAGATTTAGTGAAATTCTTCCAGGGGCATCGGAATCATGAATACATCTGCGGCGAGAGGGTCTACAGATCCACCGGCGCCTTACTAGATGCACCTCATAGGACAAGATTCGGTCTGCTGAAGGCTATCTTCGTCATTACTCCATTTCTTCTTGGAGGTGCTTTCATAAGCAAGATGGGAGCCAAATTTTTGGAGGAAAATGAGATCTTCGTCCCGGAAGATGACTGAGCTCGGCCACTCGCACAGCACCTCTGTTACAACAAATTCGTCCCATCCGTAATAATAGCCCCCATCTAGCACGTCTATTCTAAAACAAGGCCTTGCACACCGTCAAATATGCTTGTAGCTTCCATTGGATTCATTACGCCTATTTAGGGCCTGCCCTTTCTAACCCAAATCAAATGGCCCATGCTATCCGATAATATGGTCTTTCCAACGCAGATTTGCACCAATGTGCCAAATAGTGGTCAACAGCGGTGACTGATAAAAATAAGTGGCGGCAAACTACAACAATAGGTAGTTTATGCACACTAAGGTTGCGTGCATCAAATTATTTAAAATAAAATCATTCAACAAGAATAAATGAGACTATTCATTCAAGGTGATGCGATTGTTCGATCTTCCACGCTCCGAGGGCATAACGCAAACGTATGAGGAGCAGGTCCTTAGCCATTTGCATCCACGAAAAAAATGGAATGATTTTAGAACCTGTAAAGAGACGCGCAAAGCGGCAGGTTCAGGATCGTGCGGATTACATAAGCAGTAGGATGGCAATACAAGATGCGAACGGCAACCTATACCCATTTCTAAACTGCAAGAACAGATAAATTCCTCATCTTGCCATACCGTCTACTTCGTGCCAGTTGACTGGGACCTCGCATATTTCAATGGAGAGGTGTCGGGCAAGGTATAGGAGGTCCACATCGAAAGCCCACCGTTCAACATGTTGATTCATAAAAAGGAGACGTGCAGCCCTACGACTGAAAAGCTTGAAACCGCACTGAGTGTCCTTTACTCCACGTACGCACAGAAGCCATACAGCGAAGTGGAAGGCATGCATGAGGAGGTTACGAAGAGGGTGTCTCTTAGATGTAGCCTCTGCTTGAAGATGAGCTCGAGACCCGCATATTACTGCCATTCTCCCATCCTAAAAAAAGATAGTGTTGATAGACAGAATTTGAAATTAGAGTAACACTCATTCAAAGTGAACGTTATACCCATTTAGATACAATCATCAGTACCATCTGCTTTTCCAATTTTTCAATGTCTCGAAACCGTGTGGCGCCGTCTGCATCAGCAAATAGGAGGAACTTTCCTCGAGCAGAAAGCATGCCCTTAAGTTAGAAACACCGAGTGATAAATGGTACATCCCAATGTGGGAAATTCATTAGTAGAACGTACGATGCGAACGGCAGCACCTTTTCCACGATTACGCCTAAGTCTCAGAACGCGAACAACATTGGAAGTGTGCATCTCAGAATATGATAGTGCAAACTATGCATGAGACTCCAGTTAAGGCTTACTTGATATGTGTTGTCTGTACTACCGTCATCAACAATTATAATTTCAAATGTGAACTCAGGATTGGCCACTGAACGGGATTTCAGATAATGAAGGGCTTCATCCATCATTAGAGGGACTGGAAAACGGTTAATTAGCTGCTAGAAAGGGCGTTACGTCTCCCGGTTTCGTTGAAGGCAGGAACAATGACTGAGAGCTCAACTTCGGGAAGCTGCGTTAATCCGAAGGGAAATTTTACGTATTCATTCTTTTTGGGATCATAAAATACCCTTTCGGTCAGTTCTCTCTCGATGTCGGGATAGGGATTTGTCGACAAGTACAAAAATATAAGGATCTAAAAGCGTTCGTTAAGAAAAAGCCATACGAAAAAGGCTATCATCACTGCAACAGTTGCAAAGGAAACAGCTAGGAGGAACCAGAGTTCCATGCCCATATTGAGGCCTTAAGATGTCGAAGTGAGCGGACGATTGCCAAGAACATAAAACAAGCAGCTCATAATTATTACAAGCATCGCGCGCACAATACTACTGAAAATTTCTAAAACACAAGTCTTTTTAAGGAAAAAAAGGTGTTATATTCAACATCATTTGTGTTGCATTCGTCAAAACGGGTTACGTTGAACTAAAGCAACCGTTCAGCATACTGCAGTTGTGTGAGTTGTGCTTATTGCCTATAGCATAATATAACGCAGTACTAACAACGCAAAAATGTGACGAATGGTGGTTTTCCAAAACCCATTTCGATTCGTTTAAGTCACCCTGGTTTGAGTTCCCTAAATGTACAATAACGTCGTATTTACGATGTCAAGATGTACAATAGTAAAAATTTTTGCCCCTAGGGCCCTTTCATATAGGTAATCTCGAAGAAATTTAGTGAAAACATTCTGGTGCCATATACTCAAAGTTATCTGTTAAGGCGATAAATATAAAAATTTGGATATTATTTGCTTCGATTTTTCACCCCATATTATTAGGACTGATTTTATAGCGCAATGATTTTAAACTAACCCAAACATTTATTATCCCCCTTACCGTTAAATCTTCACTTACACGCCTGCGCGGAGGATTCAGACTTCACATTCCTCGTCGCATCCGAAAGGGTATAACTCCTCATAACAAATACTAATAGTGTACTATTACTACTACTACTACTACTAATAGTGTAAATGCTCTATATTGTGCAACCATTGACGCTATAATAAACCCGTGATCATTTTGGCTGAAAAATAACGCGACAAACGTAATGCAGAGACAGCCTCAAATTTTTATTTTGAATTTAGTATGCCAAATCCTTTTTTGACTACTGAGTAGTGTTGAGTCCATTGTAGGCACAAGATCTGGAAATGCATCCCTCCATCAGTTTTGACTAATTCCAATTTGCGTAAAAAGGATCTCTAGCGAAAGCTACTTTTTCGATATTTTTATGATCTTTCTATCCTCTTTTATTGTGAACATGTACATACATATGCAATTATTAGTAAACCGCTTCAAGCGCGTTTACCCATAGAACAAATTAAAGGAATCAAGTTTCCCCGCCAATTTATTTGGGCACTGCTGTCCTAATTCAGTAAGCTAAATTTACTGTCATGAAAAACTTTTAATGGAAGAAAAACCTAACAAAATCAAGTGAAACACAAGACAAAAGTTGCAAACCAATTTTACATTTGTTCTCGAAGAATCTGGATGCCCTACAGCTCATAAAGCATCCCCTGAATTTCCAAGTTTCGTAATCCTTGACATGCCTTCAGGTATGGCTACTTTCGCTACTCCCCTGGTGATCACCATTGGACTGGATGTCCCTTGTCATATTTATTTTAAATAACATCGAGTGACCACATTTGGTGCGCCATCCCGCCTCAAGTAAAGACACACTACATTTATTCCGCGAGAATAAATGCAGGAGTGCAGAAATGCTCCTAAGAAGAAGCAGGGAAACAGGACTATATTCGGCCAGCATAGCTTTGTGGATTAACAATCATCTGGGACGATGTACTAGGCTTTAAGTAGTTTCTGAAATTATTACGAAACGATAAGACCGCAACGTAGTGACTACTAGCGTTCGTACCATTAATTCCATTTTCTTGTCTTAAGATCTACGGAAGGCGCTGCAAGACTGGGTGAGTTAGCTATGTTTTTCTTACAAATAAGTTAACCACCGTCCATCCTAAAGCGATATGTTCTATTGTTTTTCCGCCACCATTATTAGCCGCGGTTCCCTTGAAGTCCAGATAAAACGAAAGCCACCTACCTGTCCACCGTACGATGGCCTAGGTTGTTGGTTAGGCTATAAGGAGTCAGCTAGTTTTTGCATTATCAGCCGCTCTTATAATTCAAAAACAAGAGGAGCAGGAGACGTAGTTACTACACCAAAGGTGATTTTTCTTAGTCTGACTACTGGAAAACAAGACTTCTGAATTTGCCGTGTGTTTGTAACATCCTACTCGTACGATAAATGGCATTGGTCTGTCCGACGGGGAGAAGGCAGACGTGAAAAGCAGCCGGTAGGCGAACTTAAGCCGAATCCTTTCCTCCTCGCAATCTAAATCCCGGCTAGCACTTTCACACACCCTTTTTCTTAGGCTGTCAATGACAACTGGTGCTGTTCTCCTAACATTGAATGAAAGGTCAGTAGTCAATTTGACACGGATCTTGTGCATTGGAGACACGATCGCAAGAAAAACTCCACGACACGCATCCCTTGCAAAATGTAATTTAGACATCCTTGCGAATGCATCCATAAATTCCTCGAAATAGAAATCGCTTGCTAACTTCATCAACCATATTTCAACATTCTGGACGTGAAATTACTTGAGAAGCGATGTTTGCCTTCCCCGCGGCATAACATGATTGCTCGTCAGTACCATGAACAGTGATATTTCGCGAAACCCCAGCTTCCACTTTATTCAAAAAACAATCATCGTCCTAAATTCAGAGAAGACGTTTTACTACAATTAAGTGACCTGAATGAAAGGTTTGAAAAAAAGTAAATTGATTTATTGACTCATTAATGTCACCGCCATTGGAAACTACACTCACCCACAATTCAACTGTGGCTGGATCGCATCCGAGAAAGCGACAGATAAGGAATAAGGAGAAAGAGAGTGTGTCGATGAGGATTAAAATGAGGCCTGTCTTCTCTGAATTATTTAAATGCAACTGGTAAGAAAAACTGGCGCAAGCAAAAATCAAGGAGCTCAGACTTTATCAATAAATATAGTACAACGGTATGTAATTGTACAGAAATGAAAAAAATATCAACTATATTTTCTAACATAAAGGAAACAAGTTGACTGGTAAGTCATAAAATGCGGCCGCGAAATTCTGAAGTCATTTGAGGCGATGAATGTCATGCGAAATGGGTTAATCGTTTAAGGTATATGAAAGAATTCACTGGGAGAATTTATTTCCGTTGGTCTTAAGACGCCGGCGCGTAGTCCACCTCGTAGTAATCTGCTGTATACTTTCGTACGATGCAGCACATGATAATGGAGAAAAGGAGACCGAATATCTGTGAGGTAACATAATAAATTAGATGTGCGTGAACGTAAATACTGAGTCGAAAAAAAGTGAATAAGGCTACACCTAAATGAAGATGCCACACGGTAAATAAGGACGCGTGAGCGCTGGACGCGCGCATCTCGATTTCAGGGTTTATCCTATTACGTCGGAATCTGATTGGCCGAAGATCACACGTCATCAGGCGCGCGATCAATGAAAGCGCTTGGCGGTGCAGACGACTACAGGAGCCGCTGCCCGGCGGCGCATTAGCCCCACTTGTGACCAAATTTAAGACACTCAGAGGCCCGCTTTTGAACAGTGCCAAAGGACAGACAAATTCACCCTCGTCTTAGTAAAACATGAAGTCACAGACGGCTACCAACACACCAATCACCTTATCTCCACTCTCATTCCCCTTAGTGCCCGTGATGAATTGATACTTGCCCTGATTGAAATATTGGTACTCAGTTTACCAGAAT
Organism: Dipylidium caninum; assembly: GCA_017562135.1. NCBI lineage: Eukaryota > Metazoa > Platyhelminthes > Cestoda > Cyclophyllidea > Dipylidiidae > Dipylidium > Dipylidium caninum. The sequence goes on along the minus strand of QEYB01000556.1, from coordinate 405,041 downwards.
TTCAAGGATACCAATAACCGGTTTAGTTTCTATCTCAATTCAACGTTACATTTCTGTTCTAATATAAATGCGATACAGCGCCGTTTTTCCACGACAAAATGACCAACTATGGTGGCCAAGGTATGCATAAAACTTGTTCTAAACAACACGTCCTTCAAAGTCAAATCGACGGTGATGCTCCTTTGGATACTCTGAGGGATAATTTTGCTACGTAGCGAGTGTGGTTTCAGCCCCAAACCTTGCAAATACAGATACTTAAAGTCAACTTGCAAACTGACACCGCCGTCGCCAAAAGCGTCCAATGGAAAACGAGTTGACCGGAAGTTGGTCAAGTTGGCAGGAAAATAAATAAAAAGGAATATGGAGAGCGTCGAGCTAAGAGAAAATAAATAGGCTTCTCCAATCTCTCAGAAAGTAAATAGTCTTTTTAGCTGGTAAAAACTAAGAACCGCCTCCCCACTTCAGGCTGCTTCCCAGTATTACGACTCATAACTCTTTACATCCCATGTAAATGAAAGTATTCTGAAGATTTAAGCCAAATAACTGCCTGATAGACAAATAATCCTCTTGCGCTTGGATTAGCAAAAGTTGAATAAAGGGGTCCAATGAACTCTGTAATCACAATGATATACTACTTTCAAAACTGACAAAGCTTAACGTTACCCCAAACAGACTCCGGTTAATTTCTCAAGTAATTTTACAAAACCCGAGTAGTTTAAATATAGGGAAAAAATTTAAATACGAAATCCTTGATTGATATCAAAGTGAAAAGTAATATAAAGCGCAACTTGTCTTGAACCATTAATGCCTATTCGCCTAGAATATGCAAGTCTAAGGAAAAAATAATTTGCTACAACTGAAACCCATCTTACTTCAAAGAAGGAAATGGCGAACACAACGAGAAAGAGGATTTGCAAGAAGGCAACTCCAGCCTCTTTATATTTATCCAAGCAACCCTGAAAAAACGAAAGACATACTGAGCTTTGGTCAAAAATAAAAAAAAATTTTCACCTTTCATCCCCGATTAATTACACGATTTCAAAATAATAAACTGGTATTGTTTTTAAGTCACAGACACTTAGGACATTTAATGCAGATTTGATCACTTTTTCGGTGGCTGACGTCTACGGAAAAATGACTGATAACAGAGGGTGGACCTCCGGGTGTATACCAGCGCAATTATTCACCTCGGTGTAGATTTCGTCTTTGCTGAACTCCGCAGCATTGCAGGAGCTCCGTGATGCGATGCAACAAGAGATGGGTATCTTCCCGTCATAGTCGTTGGGACCACGTACGCCACAGCATTCAAACTAAAAAAACGAGGGTTACTGCCTCAGTGCTTGACCAACAGCCACCCGCAAGCAATCCGCAGCGGTTAAGTAATCAGCCTTTCAGTCATGTTAAACAACCCCCCAGACCAGACTAAATGTCCACATTATACCACGACTTTATACAATGGAAAGAGAGGTCCCTAACTTACGAGGAAACAGGAGAGAAGCTCAACACAAACATCCTTATCGAAAATGTTTCCACATGCAAGTCCAAAGAAAAGTGTGTTTTAAGAAAGAGAAAAGGAAACGCTTGGAAAAAGAAAGTATTGTCAAGACTTCAGGTGGTATCAAGCAAATGAAGCGAGATAGCGGTGGCAGACCAATGCTTCGCTGCAATAATTAGGAGAAGAGACGCATAGTGCATACGATCTTGACACTTGTCGGTTTCGTGATTTCCAAGCTAAGATGCCCGAAAGGAAGATGAGACAACAGCTCAATGAAAAGCCCTTTAGAAATTCGAAAATACGAGCAAAAAAATTTCACTTTAAACCGAATGAGAGAAGTCATAAAACACGATATAGTTGAGCAATTTCGATATTGTGAGGAATTTTCCGACGAGGAGCCACTAAAAATCAGTTGTTATATGAAAACATAGACCTTCTCGAAATCGTCAAAACAAGAAATTGTTTCCCAAAAAAACAGACCATCACAGTATGACAAACTCTAATGTGTTGGCATTTTCGCAGAGTACATAAAATCACCGACAAAAAACTCGAACTTTTCAGAACTGGCAACACTAAACTCAATCTTTTACGGAAAGTAAAACATCCCCCTTAGTGCCACTTTTTACGTTCATGAGCATTAATGAGCCGGACACAATGTTTGAAACATGTAAACAAGACTGTTTTAGTCATTTTGCCGATATTGTTTCAAGATAATGTTAGAAAAGCTAAAAGGACACTAAAGGATTAGTTTAATACAATAACCGAAAGAAAGACGGAGCCGACTTGGATATCATCCTTGAGATTAGAGCTCGTGTGGACACAAGCCATGTGAAAAGGTTAGTTTCATGAAATAAATAAAAGAACTTTAGGTCTTGTTTTTCATAAGAATAACTGGGAACAGGTTTTTTAGAGGAAAATTCTTGAGTTTAGGGCTGTTGATTCATAAAACCATGAGTAACAGTCGTGAAAAAAAATGTTAAGTATAATTCGTTCCAGGTTAGAGGGAGAGCGGATCAGTAAATCGTCTCGAGTGCCCACACACTCCCCGGACATTGGACCAACCAACGATGACCCGCGTGAAAATGCGCAGCATCCGTGCCTCCTTCAGACAGATTTGACTAAAACCACAGGCCACAGCCAAATAACACCCCGCATTCGATTAGGCCCTCTGTTCTAAGGAACATCAGGATCCTGGAGGAGAATATGGCCACACCATATCCCGATGAAGCTCGATCTGATTCTACAAATGTGGAAAAACTTCCTGCAAAATGCTTAATAGCATGCGGATCTAAAGGCAGGATGAGGAAGGTGTGTAGAGATGTGAGGAAAACTTGCCACTTTCTGCACCGCGTTCATCAGGACGGGATGCCGGTTCAGCGTTGGTATGGGCTTCATGTGCTCGAATACGCCCTCACGCATGCGTTGCTCGGTGTTTTCAAATATCTAAAGGGAAGAGGCACTCGCTCACTGACGCTGAGTCAGCCGATCCGCCCAGCCGACAAAGAGAAAATCGATCCTCTCCCCGATACCGCCCACGCACCCACCCACCTCCCTCCACCCTACAATAGTAGGTCAGTGCGATTGTCCCCCGCCCCCGCCACCACCGCTCCACATTTTTGCAATCTGCTCTAAGACATTCGGTAATTCCTACACTTTTACGCTTGCCACACTCCCAATGCCGATATTCATACGATTATATCAGGAAACCAAAACAAAAACAATCTAGTGTAATGTCTGACAAGCTGACCATTCCAGGTCAGCAGCTCGGACGACGTACCAGATTTCAGAGCGCTGCCAATCGTGGCTGCCATTAGACAGGACATGCTCTTAATATCGATAAATCGGCGGGTGACAACACTTTTACGAAGTTCGGAATGTTAGTTGGTTGGGAGAAGAATCGTGAGAATTCCATAAAACATTAAGCAGATTAGACAATTAGATAAGTTTATACTTCTTTGAAACGAATGAGGAGCAGCAATTAATAAGCGTTACTTTCACCACTAGTGTTAGGTCGTCAGGTTAAGCGAGGGTGGAACTTCTACGAAGCGAGTTTTTCATTGGCCTTATCGTACAATGAGCTGGCTTTGCAAAATCAAACATGGATCAGGCAAAAAAAACAAGCCGTTGCTAGGTTGAGAAGTGATTTTTACTTCAATTTATGCACACATGGAAGTGAGATCGTTGAAAATTAATGTGTTTAATGTGAAGCGCATTAAAGAATAAGTTTGAAAACCGTTCTAACAAAAAGGATCAAAGATAGCAATGAGTAGGCCCAAAGCGCACAAAATGTGTGGCATAGGAATAACCTATAAAAAAAACCAAACGAAGTTATTGCTACTTCCCTGGCCTTTTCGCAAAAACATTAAGTAATGAAGTAATTTTACAAGTTAAGAAACATGAGATACAGAATATCCTAATTAAGTATTCAGACTAATACTTGTGCGGATAGAGGTAGCATTGGCGGAGTAGAGGCAGTAAAATAACCTTTTCTTTGTAGAAGTAACCAGCAGCGGCCCCAGATAACTGGATGGCGAAGATAATGATGAGGAAGATAAAGTAAGTAGCGAGAAGACAGGGTGACTCGTGGTAGGCGCCGCAGCATCCGAAGAGTGCAACAATAAGAGTCAGCGAACCGAGGCCCATCAGCACGAAGAGCACCACCGTGGCAATCGTACGGCGGTTTGAAACTTCTATCAACTCCTGCGCCACCGGTTCTATGTAGGCGTACACGGCGAAGCCCAGAATCACCAACCCTATCAACTAACCACAAGCTCACAAGTAAAATGCAACTTAAGCCTTGATTTCACGAGTTAACAATCATAAATTTAGGAGTTTATTTAAAGGAACTCATAATTTCGATAAAAAGCTATTCGATTGTAAATTGCGAAATTTGAAACAATTTGAATAATCATAACATTCCTCTTCTCAAAAAATATATTAAATGTAAACAACGGAAATCAAAATACGACTGCTTCACTTCATTTCGCAGAAAATGAGTTAAGTGAAGTAAGAAGCTCATTGCATAAATCCCAGCTGCTAAGGAAAGAGGTGTAGCATTTAGATCTATTTATTAAAGGGATAGGAAAAGAAATCTAATTAAATTTCATTTGAGAGTAGTTAAAAGACGGTCAATTACTCCTACCAAGACGGCAAGTAATGGCACCAGTAAATTGAGGCTAACAACATTGTTAAGACCAACGATACCTCATATAAAACATGATTCTGCTCAGAAGTGCCTTTAGGAAACGAGGAAATGACCTACATCGTCATCCAACGCTCAACCAATGAGTTAGTGTCGTCGGAAGGGGAGACATTAAGCATGTACATTTAAGCACCAACTTAAAAACGTCATAGAATGTAAACAATATCCCATAACAGTACAAAAAATCAATGACAAATTGGGTGAAACGAAACGGTTAAACTCATAAAACCCATATGTTTTACCGATGTATTTCTTACTTTACCACAGCCTATTGGTTCTAATGTATACGGACAAATACCGTAGCGTGACCTACAAGCCGTTTCCACGCGAGGCCACAGGCTAGTAATAAAAATCAACAATTTTTGATTGTCGTAAGGAAGCAAAACTACAAGCAATACACAATTCTCTTTACAACTACACATGGTAAAAGCGCGTTACACCTCAGAGTACACAATGTTGTCTTGGATTAAAAAGGGCGCCAACATATGACTTAGCCATTTGGAAGCGTCGAAAATAACAGCATATACAAAGGGAGAAGGTGTAAAGGCATAACCAGGACAGACGCTAACATTTGGGCGTGGCGCAAGAGGTACGATGACTCATTATGCATCCTAAGGAAGGAAGAGGTGCAGAACAGTGCCAATGCACACTGACATCAACTTTCCAACCTTCAATTATACTTATCTCACACGCAGTTTCGTTCCAAAGTAGGCAGCAAATTAGGAGCACACACAAGTACCACGGTACAACATAGAACCTCCATAATCTTAAGGAATATCCCAGTAGTTACTCATTGAAAAATCTTCCTCTTAAGTACACTTCTATAGGGAACAATATGAGCACCTGCAGTTACTTTAGTTGAGAAAACTAACCAAAAATAGAAAGAAAATGAGTCTTATAGGGGGTTCGTACGATATAATCAGAAATGCATCCCCTTCGTCCAACATATAAATTTGCCTCGAGTCAAAAACCCGCTCCACATTTACAAGGCACAAATAGGCAACCAAGAAATATAACAAAGCTTGAGATATAGTTGATTAGGGTTGATAAAATCGTCTCAAAATTTGCTTAGAATTGAATTTGGGAACAACCTACTAGAAAATACTCTAGTCGTTAATAACGACATGATGACATGCCATACCTGGAATATAAATTCAAAAAATAATTGCTAGTTCATGGTAAAAAAAGTGCATATGAACCGGTTCAGCCCCACAACAAAGCATTAAATTTGTAACAAACTAATTCTTGTGCAAAAAGCACTGCGTACTGAGAACTCCGATGAAAGAGTTACGTTCTTAAGAAGAGAGGTAATGAAAAACACTAAAATAAGATTCGGAAAAGGAAACCCTACCTAACCAAAAGCTTATGTAATTTCTCTGAAGTAACGTACAAACTGTGTTAGATTATACAGAACCTGTTTTGGTTTGAAAAAGAACGCGAAGGAGACGAAACAGAAGACTACAGACTGATAAGGGGCGACTTAGGACGACATTCGAGATTGTTGAACGTAAGGTTTACTTAAATCTGCCGGAGAGGCAAAACCACCGAGAGTAAGAGCACACTCACAAAACTCATTTTCTAAGGAATAAACCCTGGGTCCGGATTTACCACAAAAAACCATTCGTGTGCAAAAATCCGCCCTGCGTTTTGACAAAGATGCATAGCATGTGCCATGTTGTCAGTGCCCAGCTTACCACTAGAATAAAGTTGTAGATAACTAGGACCATTCGCAGACACTCCGCGCAGGCACGACCCATCCTACGAATTTCATAGAAATGCTACGAGAAGTGGAAGGTCGAGAACGCAATATAGTCATTTTAAACAAATTTGGATGATCAAGTTTAACAATTGAATGAAATTGCTTATAAACGCCTAAGAACGCGCACGCGTTTTTTCAACGTATTGAATAATATATTAAAAATTAATTAATTTTTATAAATGATGACAATTTATTAATGGCAAAGTACACACAAAGTTGTCTGTACATTAATAAGTTTCGTAAATCGACGCATTGTGCCTTATTTTAAAACCAGATTTTACCCAGAAGCGATAGGCTACCTAAAACATTAATTTTCGTTATCTTTTTTAGGGTGGAACTTACCGCATTGTTTCACATAAGTACTGCTTGAATGCTTTTGAAAATGATGCTTTACCTAACCACCACTGTCCGCACCTCCAGTCACTACGTGTGAGCTGATGGGAGTGGGTGACGGCGTTGAAATCAGCAGAGATGTCTCCATCCAAATCATGGAGATAAACAAGGGTTAAGATCATCATATCCTTTACTCTTTTCTATAGGATTGTCTTCCTCGAATTTAGGTGAACAGTGCAAGAGTGTTGCTGAGTTCCCACGTATTTTCGAGTTGTATCCCTTTCCCGTCGTGATTAATTCATTATTTCTGAAAATCACCGAACTGTTTTGCGGAGGGTATATCTGTTCATTTACTTACGCTTTTTTCTCAGCAAGAATTTTGTACGCATGTGTATATTACGATCATGCACTGAATGTCGTTCCCAGCTACTTAAGTTAACTATATCCGATGACATCGTGCGAAAACTTATTCCACTCAGTAAAAGTAATGATCCCAACACCAGAGCGTTGAATCTAAGGTTGGGTAATTTGTCGATTTTCGTAACAGTAGTCTCTTCGGTGTTTTGGGTGGGATTGTGAAAGACAACATAAGTGTTCACCATGTTGTCATATCAAGCCTTGAATCGCATTATGAGGTTGAAGTAAGTGCCGCTATCTCAGCGGCTTATGATCTTGCCCCCATATCAAAGTACGTTAGGAATACTTTATAGTTTCTCTAGGACATTTTCTATTAGCCTCTGCCCCGTCTTATGCAATTTGTTAAGAAAGGTCACTACTAGTACTGATAATAAGTTGAAATTGATACCCCTTGGGCAATTCTCCTATCACGATGTGACTTTTCTCCCTGAGGTTTGTTGGTCTCTCTTCTAATCAAATACCAGATGCGAGACTGTTTGATAGGTCTCCTTAGATCTCATAAAGTTGCGAGGTTTGTCACGGTTATTTGCGATACCTTAACGAAGTTGGAAATTCATTCTCCCATTTATACTCGTAGTCAGGTAAGACGTTTTTCTTATTGGAATTTCTTCAAATATTCCATTGTTCATTATGTACTTTTGGCTTGACTTGTTTATGCTTCCTTTTAGATTGAACTCATGTTGAATTATTTTGACGATCTCTTAGATAACGAGGTGAGGAGAAATCTCCTTTCGAACCTGGAAAGTTTGGCTGATAAGCTTCCAAATCAGTGGACTCCATCACATATATCAGTAGGTATAGGCAACTGCCCATTTCAATTTTCCATTACTCTTTTTTAGCACTTATGCAAAGTCTTTTCTTGCCCATCTACCACATCTCAAGAAAAAGAGGCCATTCTTATGATATTCTACCGCTTAACTACATCTGCTAACTCGAATGTGCTCTTTGACGATACTGTAAAAATGGGTAAACTTATCTTTATTATTACTTGATCAAAACTGGTATCGAACTAATCTGTTGCTTAACACCAGTTAGGTGCCATCTAGTTCTTTGTTTTATTAATGATTTTCTTTCTAAATTATTTATCCTCTAGTAGTAACCGTTTTCTCAATATTAATATCATCTTTTGCATAGTAGTCATTTAATTAATTAAGTCTTCTATATTATAAAACCAAAATGTCTATTTGTAGATGGTCCCACCCTTGAAGCGTGCTTGACACAAGCCCTTAGTAGTGATCCTTCCCCGTCGTCTTCATTATTACCGAATGCTCTGGCATTGGCCTGTAAAATAACTCGAACTGGTAAAAACGAGGGTACTTTTAGTCCGACATTCGTTGCTTCAATGCTTGTTTCTTCTCTTGCTCCGGTCAATCGACTGAGCGAACAATGTGACCAGATTTCCTCTTGGATGCTCAGTGAATTTGGTCCCCCTTTTCATGCGCTTAAGGTATATATTCTTCATTCTACCATCAATTTCTAAATTTTTAGCTTCTTTATTCGGAACTCCTGAAGTTTATCGGTACTTTTCCTTCCTTCATCAATGTCATTGATCGTATTGAAATCTTCGAAGAAGTTCGTATGAGTGCGTCCCTCTTTCTTATTGATTATCTTCTCATTTCATGATATAAACACTCGATTCCCACTTGTGAATTCTGACGTAGCGTTTTAATTAACCTTCACTGATAAAATCTCGAGTCTTCAATTATCTATTATTTCTCATTTGTAACTCGATTGATGTTTTGAGCAGTTTGCCAGTGAAACACGTAATATCTTCTAATATTTTATAGGTGGTGACCCTAGGATGGCTCTGTTGTGCCGATTTCTCAGTCGTGTTTGTACTACCAATCTTCTCCCGCTGCCTGAACTACCAGTCCTCTTGGCACAGTTGAAGGTTTCACCCACACCGCCCCTCACATGAGCAAAGTTTTGACAACCTGCTTCAAGTCTGCGTTCTTGTCTTCACTGTAGCAAATGGATGTCCCTTATTAAAAGAACAACAATTCGATCTTCTTAATACCCTGGCTCGAGCTATAGGTCATGGTTCTTTGGATAATCAAGATGCCGAGACGATTGCGCTGGACCCCTGGATTGCCTACCAGCTCGGATGCGAGGCCAGCTTACACAGACAACCACGTTTTGCTGCTGACCTGTTTGAACAACTGGCTTCATTGGTTTGATCCTATGTTTTATCCGAGTTTTTATCAATTCGTTAGTGAATTTTTGCTCATCAAGCGCAAATCTGGCACAACCTACCAAAAAATTTCTTTTTGATACTTCATTTCATTGGAGTCACAAGGTGATGGATTGCTGTATTTTCTTAGGCCATCACTTTAAGAAATATTTACTGGCTCCGTGGTTTGGCGATTTTTAACCGTGCTCAGGCAGACCTCTATGATGCCCTCTGTGACCTTTCTCAAAGCGGTACTTGGGTGCCGAAACTCTCTTCAGCGATAAACGCTGCTTCTAACGCCACGCTAGAAGCACATCATTTATTCATGGTATGGACAACTCTTAATGGGAATGATCTTATATGTCTGTTCATCATAAATTTGTGCGTAATACAATTTGGCCTTGTCTAATTTTTACGTTAGTCTGTATTCGTGGTTTCAGGCATCAGATGGGCGTACTGTACATCGTTTTCAAACTGCCTACACGTTAATAAGAGCTGAGTTGCTATCATGCCTAGCTCGGACGTGCGACGAGGCCTTCCAGGCGGGCGCCTTTGCTCCTTCCGGCATCTGTGCCCGGTGGCAGAGTCTGCGCCAAATGGTCGTATCCAAGTCCGAAGACAGTCACTCAGAAGTTCATTCGTTAAAATCGGTATGCTCCTTGATATCTGAGCCCTCGCCAAAGCCTTTCCCATTGTTACCCGAATCGGCAGTCCGCGAACCCTTATCACGCGTTGAAAGCTTTATTTCTCTACTTCAGCTGAGTTCCTTGTTATCAATGTGGAAAACTTTGGATAAAAAGGTGTCCGCCCTCATCCAGCAATGCGTTGACGCCGATCCTTCTACTTTGCGACATCTTAACGCGTATCCTTTATGATATCTCGACTCGTTTTCGCTCACATATTCCCTCACATCCTTTGACACTTTCTCTTAAATGTAATCAGGGAACGGCATCGTTTGATGATATTTTCCTTTGAATCGATCGAATTTGCTTTATATTTACCCCAGTGTTTGTTTATGTTTTATTCTTAGTCGCGAACTTGACTATTGATTGTCATTACCTTCACGTCAATCTATTTAGCATTGTGAACCTCATTCGCATTTTCGCGCAAGCTTTAGAAGGATGCAAAACTGGAACAAGGTATGTCCACTTTTTTGGCGAACCCTTCATCTCTTCCATTTCGCTCTCACAACTTTATTTTCCCATAAGTCATTGATCTCAATCCTAAATCAGAATTTATTTTCGTCATTTTATCTAAAGCAGGCAGGATTTTAGTTTCTTAGATCATGATCTCTTAAGCTTTATTTTCATTATCACAGACAAGATTTTGCGTTATACTTTAGGCAGCGTTGTTAGGAAAGTTATGTTGTTGAGAAAACCGTCTTCCAATACCCCGCTATAGCTATGTATTTCTTAACTACCTCAAACCGATGTGTCTCGCCGCCTGTTTAACAACTATCGCCAAGCTAAAATCAAATTGTTTGTTTATACTATTCTAGAGAATGCGAGTTTCCCGTGCTTGTTGATGCAAGGAATCAGATTTTTCCAACATCCCATGATAGCTTTGAAACAGCGGTGGCAATCCTACGTCATCGTCTCTCTATCAAATCATCATCACCTCAACTTTTACTTAATTTGGTTACTCTTCTGGTTTCTTTGATACCATCAAGTCTGCCTACATTCTTCTTTTTTCGTAAACAATTCACTCAGATATGCTTGGTTCCTATTCCTTCTGCTAGCAACGGAGATTCGTTCACGTTGCCTCCAGGATCTTCTCATGTTCTCCAAGTGATGGGTGTTGTGACACAAAAGCTAATGAAAAGTCGAACGAAACCTCTGCGAGCTATTACGGCAGTCAGTCTAGTTCTCACACTCCACCGAAATCAAGCTTCAAACGGAAAATCGCGTGAGGTTCTGAACACGACCTTTCTCCCACTTAGAGGTGACTTCTTTACAGGGGAGTTTTGTCTGAATCTTCCGGATAAAGCTGAAGTATGTCGACTAACCGTCGAGGCGATTTTAGTCGATGAACAACGGAGGAGATGGCGGTTAGGCAAGGAAGCTGGTGCTGTGACCTCCATGAATATCCGGTTGGAAAATGCGGGAGGCAGTAGCATTGTGGGAGATCCGCAGAAGACCTTCTGTGACTTTGGCTTACCTGTACCAGTCCAAGTGGAAGGCGTTCTTGACAATGAAGCTTCATGAGTAGGACTGTATCTTTTTGTTAAGAAATAACACAACCCGCGTATCCTTCGGCGCAAAATTCGCTCTCTGTTTTATCTTTCTCTCAGAACAGTTTAGACATCACCGGAGCGTCAGTATTTACTGGTGCTTGCACATGAGCCACCATAACCTGGCTAAGGAGCCGAGGAGTAATGTTATACCTATTTTCATCTATCTGGATACCAGTTTCACAAAGCACTTTGTACGTAAGCTAGGCGACTGCGCAGGGGAGTAGAATAGTGCGGTTCCTCGCACATCCACTCTTAGTCTTGGCACTTTTGAGGGATTTTTCCCTTTTATTGCAAATTTATAGGCGCCACAAACCCTTGTATCGGTGATGTAAATGCATATAGAGAAAGTAGCATCGAGAGAAATGAGCAATCTGTTAAAAGTGGGAGGTTGGCGGTACCCAGGAGGGCTCCTAAGCCTCTGGTGACTGCGATGGCGGTACAACCGGGAGGAGTCAGCCCTTCCAGAACAATTTTCATCTAGTTAGTAGCGGTCTGATACTTTTTCGCCAGCACTCGCCAAAGCGCGAACAGTCAAAACAAACAACTACAGGAGTTCCATTGTTCAGAACTGAAATTACTTCTTCTCTAAGGCTTATATGAATTCATGGATAGCTGCCCTTGTTTCGGGAAAATTGCGATAAAATACATCATATGTTGCTATAAGTAAATCATACTTTCAAAATCAGACATGGACTTGGGCCTGTCACTGTTAATTTACCTGATAGGGTGGAATTTTGATGTTGATAAAGGGCAGAGAATGCAAGGGCAAGGATAAGGAGACTAGAAGGCATGAAGAGAAGTGCGGGTAGGAAAGCGTTTGAATGACACCTATGTTTGGTTGGGGATCCAACGTTAGAGCGTACATGCTGGGTCTCTGAGCCTGATAGAAACCGAGTATTTGAGTTGGCAGTCGTCATCGTATAAATGCCAATGAGCTTGTGTCTAGTAAACGCCTAACGGTAAAAATGGTTACAAGTTCCTCAATAAATATAGTTGCTGAAGAAAAGTGTTGGAATCATGAGAATCCGACTATTTCAAAACCATATTAAAGGAAAGTAAAAAATCGCTTTGGTGTAAGGCTCTAACGGCTGAACCTGCGGCGTAAAAACAATCTTTAATCAAAAATGCACTTGTGTTTTTGAACCCCTCCGGGGAAAGTGGTATAGGTTGCTGTTATAGCAAAGGCGACCGGACACTGTTGTCGCTAAGACGAGCTTATATTCTTATGCAGCAAAATATATCATGAGCAAGAGTCTCTTACGCAAATGTGAAGTTTATTTTTAAGATATATTCCACGCCATTGCAAACGTCTACTTACGGAAACAGTCGAGGTGAGTCCTTCGTTTTAACTCGTCGCACGCGCCTCTGTTATATCATCCCGGTGCTGTCAGCCGTACGGTCCGTCCTGCGTGATGTCAGAGGTTCGCGCTTGGGTCATTTTAGCAGTCATGTGCTGAAATTTTACGAGCCATTTCCTTGAAACAGGCCCCAGCTAATAGCCTAACTAGGTATCTGCGTAGACTCTCATCTATATATGGCCTTTTGTAACTTCACATAGATTACGAAATTTTTCAACAACACTCCTGTCAATCTCTTATGATTTTCGCAGGCAGTCACCTTAATTTATTCAGTGCTCATTGCCCTATACTTGGTATACAATTCCGATGGCTACTTAGGTGCCTCTTGGAATCAACATCGACAAACCTCGTTATGATCAATCTACTTACAGTGGTCGCGCAAAACACTTCTTCATCACTACCAATCCCCTTAACTGTTTGAAAACAAGCAAAGAATTGGATGAGGCGAAAACAATTGTGCAAAAGTACAGGGCTGGGGAGCGAATCCCTGGTTTGACCGAGGATCAATTGTGGAAAGCCAAACAAACTTATGATTCTGCTTTTCATCCAGACACCGGGGAAAAGATGTTTATCCTAGGTCGCATGGCCTTTCAAGTCCCTGGTAATATGGCCATTACCGGGTGTCTTCTAACTTTCTACAAGTATGCTCAACTGCATTAATTCTGCTATTCCCCTTTGTCAAAAAAATCTTGGGCTCTGAACCATTTACCAGTCTTTGTAGTCGCAGAATTTACTACATTTTTGCAACAATTATTTATAAATTGTTTATAGAACACCTGCGGCTGTGATTTTTTGGCAATGGTTTAACCAGTCGTTCAACGCTATCGTGAATTATACGAATCGAAGTGGCGATGCTCCAATTTCTGCGAAGTATGTGAATATTCGTCTGAATATTTCTTTGATAAAACTGTTTCATACATTTTCGTTTTTTAAGGCGTTTAGGCATTTCCTATGTTCTCGCAACAGCAGGCGCGGTTACAAGCGCTTTGGTTATCAATAAACAAGTTGCGGTAAGTGATCCATCTGATTATTTAACTGCAAGGCTCATTCTATAAAAACGCATATTACTTATGTAAAATCATGATAAATATATTGTAATCTGTCTTGCGTTTCCGTTCAACTATAGCGATTTCCACCGGTTGTCGGTCGCCTAGTGCCATATGCCGCAGTGGCGGTAGCCAACTGTATCAACATTCCTTGCATGCGTAGTGGAGAACTAAGTTCTGGCATTGATGTAACGGATGAGGACGGCAAGAAGTTAGGCAAGTCCGTTCGCACCGCTCGTGTCGCCATTGCCCAAGTCACTTTTTCTCGAGTCCTCATGGCCTCTCCTGGCATGGGTAAGTCTGCAGTCTTTCCTCATAAGCGTTCATGGCTATTTACTTTTTCATACATTTGATAGTTATCGTGTTTACTAAATCACGCCTTTTTTGTACAAATTCGTGTCTCTTACGTGCTCTTGGTTATTGGCCGTTATTTTTTATCAGGAGTTAATATCGCTCCCTTGCAGTGATTTCTATACCTTAGAACCATTATCTAAGCTTATGAGCGCTTTTATCGTGTATAAAGCATTTTTATTTTACTCTTATCAATTAAGTTCTTCCACCGTTCTTGATGGATATTCTGGAGCGTCGGGGAATTCTACATCGATATCCTTGGATTAGCGCGCCGCTCCAAGTTGTTCTCTGTGGCATTTTGTGAGCACTAGTGAAATTTACTATCTTCGCCTTGATAAGTCGCATTTACTTCTAATTGTCTTTTTTTATTACCCACTTGCGACAAATTATTAGCTTAGTGATTTGATTTAAATTTGCCAATGTTGCGGAGGGTGAGTTGAACAGGCCCCGAGGCTGGGGTGTGGTATCTATTGCCTTTGTAGCACTTGACTGAAGTATTTCTTCGTGTGTTTACTAAGTGCTTTTCTCTAAGATTTAGTGTTTCCCGTTACACTGGTTTGGCAAATAGGTAGAGTAATGATTGTTAAATTCTTTCGATTATTTTTCAGTGGTATTATCCTTATTTTTTACTTTGATAAAAGGGTGTTCAGAGTTTAAATTGTACTTCTAGCCTCACCTTCACGACGCCCATGTGTTGTGCCCTCTTTCCTCAAATCAGCTCGAGACCGTTTAAAAAACTGGAAAAGGAGCTTCAAGAGAAGATCATCAAAGATCTTGGCGACAAACCTGTACCCAAATTTGTCTACTACAATAAGGGATTGTAAACCTCCTCTAGTTATTTCGTAGCAACGTAATTAAATTTATGAGGCAGTGGCGTTTGCACCCATTGCTTAAATTGTCTAGTTAGAAAGCGTCTTTTTCTTATGAGTCTTCATTAGCGTTACACTTGTGTGTTTATTTAGTGTGTATAGCTGGCCATTACGTCCTTGTGTACTTTTGTACTAGAAATATGCAACGTCAATATGTGCGCAAATCTGTTTTTGTTTTGATGACGGTGTGGGGTGTGGCATCCGACTTGGGTGTGCGTTGCAGGTCTGCTTGGTGTACCAGACTGTTAGCTCGGGTGTCAGTCGGCTCCGCTCGTAGTTTGGGCGTTTACTTTATGAGTTTGCAGCGTTTTGACGCCCATTCGGCGGGGTTTACAGTTATTTAAGACAATTATAAAATATGGGTGATTTTCCTAAGTATGGGTTTATGAGGTAATCAGTAATCACAGTCAGATAAAAGTACACGATGAAGTGGAGAAGGGGCATATCCGCTTCGTGGATGATAATGCGCCAACAGCCTTTAAGAAATGAAGGGTTGGAATGTACATAACTTGCGGGAGCTGGCTAAGGCGCCGTCGTTCCAAGGCACGAGGGCCCAAATAAGTGAAAACAGTTGCAATCTTTTGTGCTGCGCTACTGCCATTGTTGCGTTCAATGTCTCCCTCTTTTAGCTGTATAATTGGATTCATAAAGTAGGAGATTATCTTCGTTCGCTACATCTGTTCCAAACTCTTCGGTCTACCGCGCTAAAGGGGACTCCTATGTTTTAATGTATCTGTCTTCGTAAAGTTAAGAATACATAACAGAGTATTACTTTATTAATCAATAATCGATAACAATATGTAGTGGGAACAAAAAGGTATATAGGTGCTAATATTCTGTAACGTCTTGAGTCTTAAAGAACTCGTAATAAATTGGGATGCAGAGAACTGGTAATTTCTTCCGTATTACTGTTGTTGGGAGAGGTCGTCCATCACATCTCGTATTTTAGTGGATTATATTCGTAACAACACTGCTCAATATTGGTCAAAAGAACCGATATTGCTATTGTGTCTGTCAAGTCAGATTTATAAAAAACTGCGCACTTGTATGCGTGGCACCCCAAAGAATTTTGAGAACGTAAAAGACCGTTTATATCAGTGTCAAAGCGAAATTCGCAGCATTTGCAGCATTTTAAAGGTCACGAAACGAGCCGCGAAATTTGTTGTTAAGCTGAAGTCCAGCACCTCGGCTGTTTCTGCAGCCACTCTTGTCATACAACTTGGGCTGTCATTGTGTTGCCGTTGCGCAACTACCTCGAAGAGAAGTCTTGACGGTTGTTGCCAATTGCTTCAACTTATCTGTTTCTTTTTATCCCCAAGTAGAAGCAATCATTCCTATATTTTTAAGCCATTGAGTGATGGCGATGGGTAGAACGATCCTAATGCCTCTACAACACCTTTAGTTAAATGTAGACATTACGTAGTGGGCTGGGATTCTCTCTCTTATTCCTACTTTTTGACGAATAATAGCACTCCGAGCCTTTACCGATTTTTTTCTTCGTGTCTTCATCCCTCTCCCACCAGCTTTCAAAGTGTGTTCTCTTATGCTTTTCGATCCGGATTTCCGGGAACTGATAACTTTACCTCTTCCGACTTCGGTACTCAGAGAATTGTCCAGGGTCGGCTTTACCAATGTCGGGGAAGTTAGTGGGCTCACGGTGGACCAAATCGCGTCAAGTAACTTCTTGCGCCTTAGTTCACACGTCTAATGTATACATTTCTGTTCAAGTTTTGATTTCAAGAGTTTTTCTGTGATGTGTTTTTTTGCAATTGCGTTTCACAGTATGGCACATCCTAAGTTCTATGGGTATGACTGACTCTGACTTTTAATAATTTCAAGGAAGGGCTTCATAATTGCTCGTCGTGTTTCCCTAAGACATTTATGTTGACGGAAAATTTTTGTAAACTTTCCATGATAAACAGTTGCATTGCAACATTGGATTTCTATTCCTTAGCTTGTTTATCCTCATATTATATTTTTTGCTCAAATTTTTGTAGTCCTCACAAGGTAAACTTTATTTGTTGTCACAGCGCAAAAATTAATTGGTGTGTTTTGCTAAAATTGGTCGTCAGGTGTGTGTATGTTTTTTTCTTTTGAATAGTTTGCAAGATACCGAGGTCAAAAGCGGCATCTATCTGTAATACTATAGAAAAGTACACCAATCTTCGGAAATCTGAAATTTCCTCCACCACAAATTTCCCAGTCAGAAATTTATTCTATCCTCGCTCCGCCCTCCAAATGTGGCAACTCACCCAACCACATGTAGCGAACGTCTTAACTATGTCTAAAAGGCATATTCCTTTCTTCTTTGTGTTTATTTAACTGGACCTCGTATTCTCTTTCTTTTTTTTGCATTTAAAATTCACATAATAATTACATACAATTTGCGCTACTCGTAGCTGCTCGGCACCACTGCTCTTTTCGACCTGCGTTTTACACTTATTTTTTTAGTTTTGACGAACTTTTGGGCGGAGGATTTCCATGTGGCAGAATAACAGAACTTTGCGGCCAACCTGGAGTTGGTAAGACACAGTTTTGGTGAGTTTCTTCATTCTTGGATCCTTTTTAGGTACCTGTTTCTCGCATACTTCATTTACTTCAGTCTGGAATAGTACTTTGGTAAAAGATTTCCTTGCTGTTCTATGAGTATTTCAAACTGGTTATCTTATGTTGGAATTGAATTAAAAGTTGATTTTGCCGTTTCTATGTGAGCTCATATTTTTACATAATATAACAAAATATTTCGCTCGATTTTTAGTTTGCAAATATGCCTGACGGTCCAAATACCCCAGTGGTGTGGCGGTTTATATGGAGAGGCCGTTTTCCTTGATACGGAGGGCAATTTCATGCCTAAACGGCTAAGGCAAATGGCGATTGGACTGGTTAACCATTGCCAGACTATGATAGCACCCTGTCTTCGCCAGTACATAGACGGGCTCGGTAAATTTACAATACCTAGCGCGCTTTACTCTTAGTCAACTCTTCGGCTTCTCTTCCTATTCATTTCATTATACCAGCGATTTTAGGTGACCTGTAAATTCTTGTCAAAGCCCGTTTGGCGATAGCCATCATCAAATGACCGTATTTTACTCAATGATTGTTTGAATGGTGCTCCCACATTTCACATGGTTAAATAACATTGTCTAATTTTCCATACGTGCGACTTTTTGGTTTCCATGAAATAACTCTATCTCTTTTAGGTGCTAGTGATATAGACGTGGAAGAAAGAGACGCGTGTCTCGGGGCTTTTCTGAATTACCAACGGAAGAACTTCTTTTGAGCAAGGTTCATTACATCAGGTGTACAGAATATCTTCAATTGCTTGCAGCCGTCCGTCGATTAGCGGAATTCTGTAAATACCATCCCAATGTAAGCTCACCGCACTCCGATCTACACTATATGCTTATGTACTGGAATCGAATCACTTTTTCTTCTAAACGGAGGTATTTCCTCTGTAGATCAGGCTTTTTGTTGTGGATAGCATTGCTCTTCCATTTCGATACGAATTCGAAGATATCCCACAACGAAATAGATTGCTGGCCGCCCTTTCACAGTCTCTTCTCTCAACTGCTGCTTCGCAAAATGCCGCCGTACGTTGTAATTTCCTATCGGTGGAGTAGGCTATCAGTTAATTCGTTTGTTCCAAGATTTTATAGAGATGGTAAGGTATACATCAGCCTACTATCCTTTAAATCCGTAGCCTTAAACTTTCCCTTCATTTTTCAATTTCTCATAAGAGGTCCTATTTTTGGTGTTCAGGTGGTCGTAACAAATCAAATAACGACGAAATTTGTCAGTGACGCCACGTCCGGGACGGCTCATAGCAGTCTGGTGCCAGCACTGGGCGATAGCTGGGGGCATATCTGTTCCGTGCGCGTCCTCCTCTCTAAGGCGGATGATACGGCCACGGAGCAATCCCGCACGGCCCGACTGCTTAAGCATCCGGGTCGGCCCCCCGGTACCGCGGTCTACCAGGTCACGGTGTGTAGCCCTCCCCCCTTCCCCCTACATGCTGTATTCCCTAAGCCGGATCAGACACCTAAGGCGTCTTTTCATATTCCTTTTAATGGTATACGGATCCCACTGTTTCATGTCGATCATGAAGCGCTGTATTTCTATTTTTTAGGCTGATGGAATTCGGGACTGCCCTTAGTCGCAAAATTACCGTCATCACAAAATCACAGATTCTGTACCAAATATTTTTATAATATTTGAATATTTGTTTCGTTGGAAGTTCCAGCTCATCGTGGATCCCCAACAGTGACGAATTTATGAGCTGTCGGGTACGATGATGTGATTTGTTGCCCACCGAACATTCCCTGCCCGCGACGAAGACTTTTTTGGAATGCGATATCTATGGGTTGCTCGACTCCTTTTTAAAATTTTGCCACGCTGTTTGTGCTCACGCTACGATATGACTTGGTATCCGAGGCCAAAACAGTGGTCATGATGCGCAGATTTCGGTGCTGGTGATAGGGGCCATGTCTCAAAACCTTGCTTATGTGGCTGATGCTCGTGTTCCCTTAGGAGAGGGGCAGTAAGATCTGCATGTTGGAAGCATAAGGCCGATAAACTTAAGTGCAGAGCGATCAGGCCAAAATAGGGCATCTTCGAAAATTGGCCATACAAAAAAACTGTACATATGCATAGGTATCAAATCCGGATAAAATCAAAGCAAGGTTTGCGCAGGTGCAGTGTTACTGTTCAACAGAGGGCAAGTAAAGCGAATTTGGCAATAACCAGAGTTCCACGAAACGCACTTAGGACTTTTCAGCAAATTCGTGAAGTGAATGTGCGGCTTAAGGAAAGACGGTAATAAAGAGTAAGTGTAGTGCACTTTTTTGGAATAGTCGTCGTGTTCGCGGAACCGAGGAATGATTATTCAGTTGTCCGAGAGCTTCCTGGGGTGGAATAATAATCATTTCAAGAGAATTAAAGAAACTGCAGGGACGAATGCATCCCATTCGTCATTTTTGCTGGAGCGTTGAGTATCCGGCAAACACTCGGGATTTCTTGTTTCTTTTGGGATTTTTGAGGGTAGAATAAGCTTCGGGAAGCTCCATTAAATTATGCTTGTATGTAGAGGTCTGAAGTGTGGGTGCAGATATGTCAGGCTTGGATGCGTCGTCGGAGATACCAGAGGACTGTTTGTTCCTCGTCACCGTAACGTTGACATACGGGGCCGGGTGGCGTGGGGCTTGAGCCGAACCCTTCTTTCTCAGAGGGGATGGATTTGCCGACCGGCGACAGCGAGCGACACGCTGTTGTTGCTGGATACGGGCTGCCGAAGCCAGGGAACGCGTCTCACCTCTAAAAGTAGTATTCTCCAGTCGTGGGGACGAAATCGCTATGCGTGCACCGTCAACCGATCCAGATTCGGTGATCGCCGAATCGAGGCGCGAATCCTTCGACAACTCTGTGGCACGCTCTGCTGCCTCCCATGCAGCTTCGAGATCTCTAGAAAGTGCAGATCACCAGTCTTGCCTTTCTAGTGAAAGGTGCGCCAATACTCAAGTAGCTTTCATGAAGTGAGAATCTGTAATGACTGCTCGAATCTTATGAGGCTTTTAGTTTACTTCTCTACCACTCACAAGCACGTGCCGTTTACTTTTAAACATGGGAACACTAACCAAGTTTACCTTAAAAAGCCTGGCTTTTTACTATCCGTGTTGAACTCTTCTACGAGTTCCCGCCGAAAAGAATCAGGCGAGTAAACACTCGGTCGTGAAGCAGTTCCGTTTAACATCGTCGTAGCCGCTGACACCAGAGAGTGACCATTTTGCAAGGATGACTTCCCGCTCGTCGTAAAAACGCGGCCATTTTTGGTCATCTCCTTGGGGTCCGGTGGCCCGAACGCGACAATAATGGGAGGAGCGTTATCAAAGTGTGGCCTGCATTTACGACAGCACTGCCTGTCAAAGGAAAAAGATGTCGATTACGAGACTATTGTCGGCGTTTTAAGTAGCCACTTTTGCCACGCGGCACAATACCATATGGAACTGAAGACCGCGGCCCAGTCTGGCGGCTCCCCGTAAGACGACAGCGACAGTGGTTCCGATTTGGGGAAGATGAGCCTTCGTTTCCGACATCGGCATAGTAAACAATACATACACAGTAGAAATGCCGGGCAGAGAATGAAGATGATGAAACACACGGCAAAAATGAACCCATATTCGTGCCATGCTAAAAAAATAAGGCTGTAAATATAAATCAAGACTCTCAAAAACTACAACACTCAATAGTGTCGAGTTTTGCACAGGTAAGATAGAGACACCTCTTTTAATAAACAAAATTTTTTGTAAATACATAAACAATTCAGGTCGAATAGCCTCCAGAGGCATTCATTTTCCCACCAAAAGAACGTATTTTTCTCTGAAGTTAATTTGAAAAATCCCAAATGAAAGTCAAAAAATACCGAAAATTTTAGCAAATAATCTCAACTCGAATTACGCAAGTCTAGAAGCTGCATAGCTCTCGGAATAAGGAAGTCCTGAACTTTAGAAAATCGAAAGTTAGCAGTGTTCTACCGATAAATGGTGTTCTATTTATTAATTAATGCCTAACGAAACAAATCTCCGTAAATAAAACTATAAGCAGATGTAAATATTCACCTAAGTAAACATTACGTCCAGTGGGGCACCACTATATTTTCCGATGAAAAAACTAATTCTTCACAATTCTATGAAGGAAGACCAACAAACAATACTGCCGTCCCCGCCCCCTTCCCATTTGTGCCGCGATACTTTGGTTGTATGTGGAAAAGTTTACATTTAAGCAGGAACCAGCCCGAAGAGACTACGTCGAGATCGCCTATGGACAAGTCAATCCACCAAGACAGATGCACGCGCCTGACAGGAGGTTATCGCTTAGCTGTCAGACATGATTCAGCGAAGTAGCACTTGTAAGGTACAGGTGGGAGGACAAGGGATGTTCTGAAAGACCTCAGCAAGCACATATACCAATCAGCCCCGGTCCGCGCCACCGGTCAACTGTGTGATGATGTGTGCGCTTGACAGATGGGCAACGTCAAGCAGTGAGGTATAAGGTGATATTCGGTAGAAATGCAACAGGCTCTCGCTGCGTGCCGTCGATTGAAGCACTTCCACCATTAACAGTCAAAAAAGTTACTCAACGGAAGTAAATTGAACATCGATGTCGAGGAGATAAATTAATGCAATATCTACAGGCTCAATGTGTAACTTTATTACAAGTTTACCTCTGCCACTCAGTCAACATCGCACCCATTTCGAAAGGTTGACTGTTTCCTTTGTTATCAGGGCGCTACACACAATATCGCCCTCACTTTTTGCAATTTCAGCATAATATGCTTAGTAAAGTCAAAAGTTTCATAGTTTATTCGAACACTTGGCTTCTAAGAAGTCCTCGTGTAGGGGGAAAGAAGCCTTCACACGGTAAGGAGAACCGGTCGAAAATATACCACAACACAAAATGATGAGCACACCGTAACAGAATTAATTACGATAGAATGAATGAAGACAATTATGGGCACTTTTTGAATGTCTACCCGAAATGTATTGATAAAAGCGCAGTAGAAGTGCGAAAAGGGCAAATGGCGGACAAGAACTTACAGGGTGGCGGAGGTCCACTGTCGATGGAACCTCCGTTTCCGCTTTCTATGCAGTGGGGTGGGGCGAAGCCAATATTGCAATGACAATGACCGAGGTTGTTACATACCTACAGACGAAGGGAATCGCGTCTAGTCTGGTCCCATAATAGCGTATAATCTTAGCAGACAAAAGATCCGCCTACCCCGTTGGAATTGCAACTGCATGTTTTTCGAAAGGGGAGATCTTCTTGTTTGATGCAGGTTCCGTTGTAGCATAACTGTTTATAATAGAAGCGAGCAATGTTAACATAATCGAGTAGTTGTACCAAAAGAGCATTTCGAAAATTCCTTTAGCCCATCCCATAAATTTAGTGGACGGAGGCGACGCTAATAACTGGAGGGTGCGATACAGACGGGAACTCGCAGGAACTGTGTGGCCTCAAGATGTCACCTCCCCTAGCATTGTGGCATTAAGTGTGGGCACCATAAGGAAGTATTCTGACCCGCATTTTTGCTGGAGATAGACTTCAATTTGTGAAACAATTGAAACCGGCCTAGAAATTCAATTGTTATAAAAAAAGGAAATCATGTAAAAGCAACAACACACGATTGTCGATGACCTCTCAATAAAATTACTGAAAACACTAAAATAAAACCCGATTGTAGCAATTACCTCCTCATGCACGAGATTCTAAGCGCGACTCCCAAATATCCGTACAAGGCTTGCCAAAAAAATAGGCGTTATCTATCCTATAACCTATCTGAGGTAAGTCTAGAGGTGTGTGAAGGCGAAACTCACGCCTCTTTGGCAGGGCGTTCCGTCGGGAGTCATCCCGGCATCCTGCGTAACGGAGGCTGCGACACCCGTACCCGGACCGAGAAAACCCGTCTCTGGGGTTAGTTCGGAGTGTTGCAAAGGATCAATGGGGTCGTATACCAGCGCCACGCAAGTCCTCCGTGAATTTGCGTCCACGCGCCGGCGCTGCTCCTGCCAACCGATTAGCATTGCCTTCTCATTCCGATGTGTGCACCACAACCGACCGCATTCCGCATCGGCCCTGTCGGCGAGAAGGGAGAGAAGGATATCCACTCGGCAGAAGTTTTATCCTATTAATGGCTCTTCAAGTATGACCAATAACGGGACGACAACATCGCTCCGATTTACGTCGATGCAAAGGATTAGTTGAAGAAGCACTTGATCTTTCTCGTGAGGGTCCGTTGTGTCTTAGTGAGTGGCAAATAAAAGTTATGAAGTTTTAGGCATAAAAAAAAACATTAAATTAACGCTTAAGTCCAAGCAGCCTTATCGTACTAGAGATCTGGCACTCAACCTAGCAAAAGAAGGACAGGTATATTCGGATGCTAATGTTCACTAATTCACAGGAGTGAGTTAGGCACCGGTAATTCCAGTCTAACTCTTAAACGACCATTGGGAGAAATAATGGCTTAAGCAAATGAGATATTTGTAATTTTTGGTGGAAGAAAACCGAGATGATCGAAACATAAGGGAAGGCAAGATGAGGAAGATTCGCACAGATCATGGCAGGCCTTCGAAGGCCACTGGTCCATTTCCCGCCAAAGCTCGTCTTTCCGAGGGCGAAGGCGGCCACAGTTGGCAACATCATCGACTGCGTGATTCTCGTCTCCAACCACGTTGTAGGCGATGCATCCCGACCCCGCTGCTGTGCCCGTGGGACCCCACAACACACGGCACCACTCGTCCGGCGCGTTGCAGCCTCCGCGGATGCAGTGCGACTTAAAAGAAAAATCGTGAACTCACTTCGGCGATCAAAAATTCGGCTTTGCCTCAGCAGAGTTAGTAAAGTGACGAGGACCCAATCCTCGAGACAAGCACCACACAACTCCCAATCATAGCGATTTGTAAAGTCAATAGCCCCTTCCCTCCGGGACAATTAAATGCCTCATATACGCATATGAGTATCAGAGAGATAACTGCCACGAACTGAGCGGTATCATCGCCACACAAGCGCTGTAAGTTAGCGCAAAAGTTTAACTTACAGCAAAACAGTAATTCCTTAAAACTATATAAAAACCCGTTTGTGTGAAGTAAAGCACGGCAGTCGAGTGGTGCCTGTCACTTGTCTATCGTATGGCGCGGGCCACTTGAGTCTTTGTGAATCAGCCCCGGTGCCAGTAGCTTCGGACCGCTACCGCAGGAGAGGGCACCATGACAGGTCTCGAAAGACGTCTACCGACCCACCGTCTGCTATCGTGAAAGGCTCGTGAGAATTATGGCTACTAATCTATTATATCATGTAAATGTTTTGGCCATCTGGCGTCGTTAAGCTAACCTTTGTCAAATACCTTGAAAAAGTAATAGAAAAGTTGAGAATTCCGTCTCAAAAAAGTACTTAAATGGCTCATTTGAGCGAAACGGGCAGCGGAGGTGAGACTCCCTCCAAACACATTCCTCCATCCTCAATGGCAGCCAGAAATTTCAGTCTGTTTTTGAACATGCTTATGGCGGAAGATGCTTTAGCTCAAGGTGTGAAGGGAAGGGATAAAAGGCTTGGGCAGAGAATAGGCGCACCAAACAAGCGCGATGGCACCCTCCGCCGCAATACTTATACGAATTCACCGTGCAATGTGCGGTGCAGCAAAATGAAAGTAAAAAATACACTCTAGGTTAGTACGCCCAACCTTATTTACTTGCTGACAAGACTATAGGGTGAGGGAACAAATCGGGCTTGCAATAAATACTCTTATGAAGCACTTAATCCATTGCATCGGTGTGAGCAGTGAAAGCATTTGTATCATTGCGATGTGTTGGAGCATTTTGAATCAGTGGATCTTCTCCGATGTTGAATTTGGTACAGATATAGGAACATTCGAACAATTTCAACTCAGGTAAGAGATAAGAGATGGTTTGCGATCTTGACAATTTTGTGAATGAGTACACCAGTTTAGCTAAGCCATATCTCACCCGGTAACCCTCATTTGTGTAGCAGACTTCACCGTCCGTTTTGAAGACATCAGCAGGACACCATTCCGACTGCCCATCACAGTATTCAGGTAAGTCGCAAGGGTTACCCGCTTCGCGACACACCGATCCGGTCTGTTTGAATTTGCAGGTGGTGTGAGAAGGGCTCCCCAGGACCGAAGATATGCCGCAACACGGCCCGGTCGCACACTCAGCTCCATTGCGCAAGCGACATACACTGACATCACAGCACATTTTTACCTCCTCGGGACAGGTTTCCCTGAAAGTCATTTGTTAAAGGAATCAACCTCATTTATGAAGTTAATGTAGGTAACCGCTTTTGATGGTTGACAGGTGCACCAGTGAATTGAGTGAGACACTCCGCTAGAAATCCTGCTGGATATTTGCATTCAAATAAGGGGAACATGAATAAGATATCGAAATGACTCCTACTCAAAAGGAGGCTGGTCGCTCGCGAAAATGAATCACAGGGGCTGTTTCGACGCCGTCTTGGCAACTTAAACAAAGCCCTGCCGCAAGTGGATTTGGAGGAGACGAACACTACTTCGCAAGTGAGTCCTCGACTGAAAAGTGGTTGTGCATTAGGGCCACTGGAACATGTAGAGGCGTATAAGGGCTGAGATCGCTACTTCAAGGATAGGGAAGACTCCCACTTCGGGAGAAAGGAGGTCAGCATCGATGCTTGACCATGGGACCCGAAGAAAATAAAAGTTGGGCATTCTGAATAGATAACTTATCGTTGTGTGAACAATTGTTCATGTATATGCGTATGTAAACAAATTTTAGTCAATGAATAACACATTAAGGCGTGAAAAGCGAATGTACTACCAAGCCCCGAGGGCGGACTTTAAGCCGTTAAAACAGAGCAAAACGGATAGGAGAAATGGTACAAGAGCCTAGATGTTTCATTTTTACTACTCCACAAAAAGCAAGAACAGTATTCCGCAATGAACTGATAAATTTAAACGATGTTTTTTAAACTATGTATTTTAATGCCTCCGGTCAGATGATGATTGCTTCTGCGTTATAATAGAAAATTTAGCTATTAGAAAATAATATGAAAAAAAGGGAGGTCGATTAGGACATGGAGAACCAAAACACCCTACCACTCCTCGCCATATCCGTACTCCTCGTGCTCGGCATTGGGACTTTCACGGGAAATGCCTCCAACTGGCTCGGGAGAGTTGATGAAAACGAATTGAGTGCAATTTTTCTCATCAGGTCACACGACATATGCGGCTAGTGTCTATACGAGATCACATGGATGAGACCACAACGATAATTCTCGGGTAGAATACTCGTAATTAGTAAGGTTAGAGAAGAGAAGTTTTGAAAAGACTAGTGGACTCCTCTCGGCTAATAAACAGCTCAAGCCACCAAATTGGACAAGCAGCAAGAGACTAAGTTTAGGCATATTTAATCATCTCCGGGTTCAGTTGCACCCCTATTAATAATAAGATCATTTCAAAACACGTGTGCCCTGTCGTGTTTAGTGTTCATGGGTACTAGGGCAACATACCCTCGAGTTTTGACGACGGGACGGCCAGGGGCTCTCCGCATGCCAAAAAGAACGAGGACGGCTGCAGACCGTGTGTTGGTGCACTTTTGCCAATGAATTGGTACGCATTCACTCCTATGCAACCCTTAAGGTGGCTTCGTTGAGGTCAAAACTCAAAAAAATACGCCAAGAGGTAGCAAAAATGGGTGACAATGCCCAGAAGAGCGTTTCCCTCGTGACCAATGATAAATATACCTCGTGTAAAAAATACAAAACAACCTCCTATGTAGGAAGGTGTAATCGGGTAGACAGTCTCTCAGTGGGGGTGTCAAAACCATCTGTTATGGTTATGAAGCCCTTTCAAAAATACATGAGCTGTCATTGCGCCAAGGTCAGTGATTAATGACTCCTGTAACAAATCAACAACTGAAACGGAAGCAGTTCACATTCGAGGTGTCCGCACAGCGCTGTCGTGCCGCGAATGACCGTGGCTCACTAACATGAGCCGACAAAACGACTAAAACGGTGGTTCCCGCGTATATATGATATGCCTACCGGTGTGTTCCTGCAGGATGCATTAACCGTTTTCACGCTTATTAATTTTCCATTTTTTGTCACTCGTAAGTTAAAAGTTTCCGGCGCGATTCAGTCAAAATTAATGCCTGAATTTCTTCCGTCTAAATTCGTTCTTCGAAATTTTACCCCATCCCCTCTCCTCCGACCTATTTTCTGAGCATACCTGGAGACGAAATTGACGGAACACCTCCGAGATGACAGCAAAGTTCATCTTCGCCGGCATCTGATAAGACAGGGCACAAGGGATTGAAAACTTCGGCCAAGAGGAGATAAAACACAAACACTATAATTAAAATGAGCCGAAAAAATTTGTTCCTTAAAAACCTTGGTGAAGTGTTTTATAAAGATATGCCAACAAAAGCAAT
Source organism: Dipylidium caninum (assembly GCA_017562135.1). NCBI lineage: Eukaryota > Metazoa > Platyhelminthes > Cestoda > Cyclophyllidea > Dipylidiidae > Dipylidium > Dipylidium caninum. Next base: position 376,840 of record QEYB01000556.1, on the reverse strand, counting down.
GGGAGGTAACTGGGGTGAATCACCAAAACTATTATCGGCCTTAGCGGCTTATGAAGATGAAGCAGTGTGACAAGTTGACAGTTGGAAGGGTGGGAAGAATGCCGAACAGACTGGAGGACAGTCGGAAACGACTGACAAAATTAGGGGAGAACTAGGCTGTCATTTGTTAAGGTGCAGAATCGCTACAAACGAAAAAAATATTTACTTAACCAAAAATTGATGTCGCTACAAATCCCATCCTGGCCAAATAGCTATCGGACATTGTAAGATATGGGGCCTGATAATTCACCGGAGTATTATGTTGAAAATTTTAGAGAGTACTTAAGTCGAATCGACTTGAGTCATGAAGTTGTGAGAGGAGCTGCTATCTCCCCGAGCGGTATACTGTCGTCTCCTAAATACGTGGACGTATCTTTATGGCTGTTGACCATAAGCATGCGAGCTTTGGCTCCGCTAAGTTAGGCGAGTTTTTAGAGGCGACTCACCGAATAGAGATGGTCTTGACATTAACCTAAGTGTCGAATTCAAGCAAGTCACGACGATTTGGCTGAAGAGCTCTTGGGGGCAAGAGATACACTTCAGCTTTATTGCCGGTGAGGGAATAGCGTAACCAAACCCCTCTAGCATAACCACGGCGAGACTCTTAAAAAAACCTTCCTAAGAGCCACACTTTCCTGTCCTGTTTTGGAGCCGGTCCAGCTTCCACCCTGATTTGCTGGGTGCCAAAAGGTTCGAAGTGCAGTGCGCCATAGTCACTTCGCACCATAAAAGATGTAATTCTTTCAAAAAATGGGGCTACTCGACCCTTGCATAGCTTTGAAAATAAAATTGAACAAGAAATCGACTGTAACGGTCAAGTTACTGCCAATTTCGACCATACCGAGTCTTGATGAGTGCATGCTAATTTTTGCGGGCAAGAAAGTGTTTAAGTAAGGTGGTACCTCGCAAGGGCGACTTACGCAGTTCCACAATCGCATTCCTCACCCGGGTCGAGTTTGCCGTTCCCACAAAGAGACAGAAAAACGGGAAGCGGGGTCGCTCTAACTAATTCCGGCGTGCCTCTGCGAGTGTTCGTGGCGGTGTACATGTAAATAACGCTGGGTCCATTGACCTCGAGCGAGCGGGTCCGCCGTGGTAGGAGGCTCGAGTGGGAGTGCACTGGGGCATCATGGAGACATGCACCCATTCCGTAGTGCAACAGATTTGGCATATCGCGAATGGAGCAGGGGGACCAATCCATTATTGCTGTTCCAAATCTGCAGTTAAGGTAAGCAAACGAGAAGAGTTTTGAGAGCACTTTTAATTGCTGTGCGGTACTATTCTACACATGAAAAGGGGCATTTGCTAACAAGTCGTGTGGTCAAAGCCCATGAGTTTTGTATGAGTGTGAAAGCGATGTGAAAGGTGAATAAAAAAAGACGCTGTCCCGAAAGATACAAGTCAAGGGGAGAGAAATGAGTTTGGCCGCTCAGAGGCTGTAGCATCTGATCACATCATGTTTAACGCGCTGACCGGCGGGAAAAATTGGCGGATAAATAAGGAATAGATCGAAATGTACTTTATGGAGGCTGACATTTGATAATATTGCAACTTCCAAATTGCATAAAGAATAATCGAATCCAAAAGGTTACCAAATCACACAAATGAAATACAAAAAAGTACATAAAAAGTTGAATGCCATCGAAAAGGATGTTGGTGAAAATTGGCAGAGAGAAGGGCGAACTTACTCAACACCGGTTGCCATAATGCAACCCTGACACTCACAGTCCTCAGTGTCGTGACGGAGGCCGAAATTGTGGCCCAACTCGTGGGCCGCGGTCCGAGCGGTTTCGTTCACTTCCATGTACTGTGAATCCTAGGAGGAGTTAAAAGGAAATCACATGAAGGAGCGATGCCTTTCCTCTTGTGAGAGGGTTCTCGATTCAGGCCGAAAGTTTAACTGTGAAATCTTAGAACAACCCCCTAGGTCTACGTGGCACGGTTAGACCATATCTTTTCATTTGTGTGCTATTCAGCCGCAATGTGAAATAAATCATGACAAAGGATAGACGTTTTAGAAATAGTGGGAGCATTTAAGCAGACCATACTGCACACAGTACAGTTGCGCACCCAAAAATACTTTGGGTCTAACTTGAAACCGACTTTTAATGGTCAAATATGAGTGGGAATGTTGCGAAAGTATGAGCCTGATATGCTAATGAAGCAAAATGTAAATATTGTTGCATAAAAAGTATGGTTATAGTTGGTTGATCAGCAAAGGATTTAAATGAGAACTCAAACCACATGGCCGTAAACCCACGCATTTGGGTGAGAGTCATTAGGAGACCATGTCATCAACACCTTGAGGTGTGTAGTTTTGTACTGTTAAGAAAATAAGATGTAAAAGTAGCACTTAGAAACGTAATTACATGAAGAAAGGTTAATTAGTGGAAGCTAATAGTGGGCCATGAAGATCAGGTATTTATGGCAGTCCGGTGTCTGCTCCACCTTAAATTGCACGCCAACTAGCACCACTGCAGCTTCACTAAGGCAGGACGGGACGCCCTCGTTAGACTAATGACACCGGCGCCAGCGAAGACGATGACGCAAGTAGCTGTGTGCACGGTGATTCAACATTCTGGCCAGTCCCAACGCCCCCGATGGCGTTACAAGGCGGGTGGGGTAAAGGCAACCTCGCTTGTACGACGTCTAATCACTTCCCTCAAGGCCTCAGCGACGTCTCAAATATGCCTATTGTAGATAACGACATTCATTTTCGGCATAAAGTGAACCAATGTTTGAAGCAGAGGCGAAAAGGGCCAACCTACGCGGACAAACGCGACACAGGATGAGTACTTGCACATGGCCTCCTTGTTGGCTCGACCCCTAGTAGTAGCAGTTTGATCGGTGTCGCCGCTAAGAGAATAAAACATGAAGGAAATGAAAATAGGAATTGGGGGGGAAACTACAACCAGACCAATGGAATAAGTGCAGACTAATGGGGTGATCCCAGGTATCGTGAACTGGATTTTGAATTTCTCAACATTGAACACATTTTATTAGGGAAGACATGGGCTTCTATAGAGAGTTGCATTCTGTTACTATAGTTAGTTCAGCAATAGCTAGTTTGATTAGGCGTCGCCCATTTAATGTTACTTAACTTCATGTGCTTCTGCCCAACTTGGCAAAACAGAAGTCTATTAGTGCATGCCTCATGGGTCACGGAGAGATTTGCTGCTGAAAGTACTCGAAAGCCACTATAATGCGGCCATTAAACGAAGCAAATGTGTGAATGTGCGAGTATATCGGGAACAGAATGCAGTAATACAGATTAATTAAATTCCCGAAGGAGGGGGGCTGCCGGAAAGCTAAAGCAGAGAAAAGACTGGACTCACAGGATAGCAAATAGACAGTCATGGCGGACATTCACTTCCGTACGCTTGAAACTGGCAAGAGTTTTCAAGATGTGCTCCTCGGCCTCAAGGTGTACGCGATTTTTTTCCCAAATCTCTAATCCCACCACGACAAACTGTACATTGAATTGAGCAAACAGCTAAAAAAAGTCGTACTTCGGTAGCCCATAATCGTGGCGATTATGATAAAAGTATAATATACTTTGGCAAAATTGTCACAAAATTCAGTCGTAAATCGCAAATTTTTTAAGTAATGAAGATTGGCGCTTAGTCAGTAGCCTTCCATTCATTCTTTACTGCATCTGACTGGCTACGGTAAGCAGTTGTAGCCCCCACATACGCAGACGACTTTTCCAGCGCCGAAGCTTCATAAAGGTGGCAGGAGGCTCGGTCTTTTGTCCCTCTCCACCGAGAGACCGAATAAACGCGCACTAAAGACCGGCTTTTGCAGATAATAAGGTGTTTTGTGGATAAGCACCATAGACTCACCGTGTTGACGACTTGAAAAATTCTATTAACACGAATCACGATTTGCACCACGTCGTGAGAAAAGGAGCTCATCTACAACATGGACAAATGCGCTCGTGTGAGAGAGGCTCAGGCAAATACACCCACAAGTATGGCAACACCCAGTATGCATTAAGAACCACGGTTACCGAAGAATATTCAACAAAGAGTACGCACCCAATCGAAAAAGTCAACGCCGAAACGGGATGAGTGCCAACGCAAAACCAGACAGAACAAAGTCACAAATTGATTAGGATTTAAAGGCTAGACAATGTAATTAAACAAGCACCGCATCCAGCCATAAAAGATAACCGAGAAAGTTTCCTTTAAGTTACACAAATTTGGAATGATTATGTTCTTCGTGGGTTATTACGACGGCCATCGACGCTGGAACATAAAACTCAGTTGGTTAACAAATGTTTTTGGCTTGAAAACCTCTTAACAAATATTTCCAAAAAAATAAACTTAAAGCAGCAATTGAACGCAATCAAATGGCTATTTTATATGCAGACTAAATAGCATCTGACGTACTTAACGACATTACTTCCACTAAAATCATTTCTTCCTCAATGACATGAAATGTGGGGGAGGATAGTGAATGGTACTTCGTTCAAGTTACGTAATTAATCGAATTTCGAATCTCGCACCTAAAGTTTGGTTGTGTTGGTGTTTACTTTCCGGTACAAATCAGCCATATCTACAAAAAACTCTAAACACTATCAGAATGAATGTGGACGGTGGTGTAGAAAAACGGTGTAACTTCAATAAAAAGAGCCCAAAAAGCAACCGACATGACGCATATCACTAATTCATTCCAATGTGAGTGTGTTCAAACCAAAAAATTCGGTCCAGACTTTGTGTCTCTCGACTAAGTACACAGAGAACCAGTAATAGTAGCGGAGAGGTCATACGAGAGGGGAATAGGCTTCTTGATCAAATTTTAAGCACTTTTAATAAGGGAAACAATTGTCATAGTCGTGAAGTGGCGCGATGCAAGAGAGAAAGTTACCTAATTCTGCAGCAAGACTTCCGGGAAAGTCTCTCGTGGCAAGAAGTAGCAAAACTGTTGAAGCTTACATGGCGATGCCAAATAACCACACTTAGTCATTTTGAGGCTCGTCAACCTCGTCTGGTAATACAGCCCATGAGGGAGGAAACTGACTAACTTTAAAAGAAAGCAACGGCACAATCTTTACTTCATGTGGATATGTTGAGAGATGGAGTCACTTTGCCGAATGTGTAACGTTTTAAACGAATGACAGGGGACAATTTGCCCACTAATAGGTGATATTTAAAATGACATCATTTCGAAGGAACGTCTTTTTGAGATTACTTTAAAGTGAATTTTATGTCGTTGAAATCAGAATGCCGCGCAACGGCGTTAAATCCGACTCCAGGGTAAATTAACTTGGGGCGTCACATTACTTCGGAATTTAGTGTTGACCCGGTGTCTATTAAAGCCCACTGCGTGACACTGAGACAATGACATTTGACAATCCAATTAGAATGATGCCTGCCGAATGTTTCAAGTGGAAATTCAAAAGTAAACTGTAAAAATAACTTAAAGTAGACGGGGTAGCGTCCCCAAAACATTAAATCTAAGTAAACGTGCGGTAATTAATTTAAATACGAGCATTAAAGTCGCAATACCAAGGCAAATAATCACGGTCCGACTGTTAAAAAAGCATGAAACCATCTCCCAGTCAGGCTGTCGGCCGACACAGAAGAAGCGGGGTGGCCAACTCATGCCAACCAATAAGGGCTCGAGTCGACGTTCAGTGAGGCACGGCGGAGCTAACAACACACAGAGGCACTAAAATAGGGGCGGCCAGCCGACTTCGACCCAGTAAACTAAGGAGCGCTGCGGCAAAGTCATCACCAGAATGAGCCAGAAGGCCTCGCATTGCAAGTGTGTACATGCGAGGTCATTCAAGGACACTCACAAATCTTTCATCGGTCACAACGTATAACTCCACAATAAAGGGCTCTTTCTCGCCGGGACGATGAAATACGCGGACAGGTTGGAGAATCTAAAAGAACAAAGAGGTCATTTGGACGCTCGTGGCAACGGAAGAGGAAAAATTACGCCCCTCTATGGGGTATCTGCAGAGGTTGCATTTTTGACATACGCAATTCCCATCGCGTGAATGCGTAAAAATGATAAAACACGGTGACTCAGCACTATCAAATTTATTAGTTTTCAGATTGGGAATTATTACGAATCCGAGTGCAACTAAACGAACAATAACTTTTCCAAATTTACTCATAATTATACCATTGATTAGAAAACCCCACTGGATAAAGGAAGTAGCGGAAAACATGAGTCGAAAAAAAATTCGCAGAAGTAACGAAACATCTGCGAAACTGTGTCCGGAGGCAAATATCAACACTCTGCCCCACATAAAAACTTATTTTGATGACAATTAACTCCCCTATTAGTGCACCCAAATGCAATTAGGAGGCCATAAGTACCGATACGCTTCGTGGCCGGCCTAATTGCATATTCACATTCCAAGACACGCCAGTGCACGGTCTACATAATCTTTTTAGAAGAGCAAAAGTGGAATCAGTAAGAACTTGTTCTTTACGCTCCCAAAATGCTAATATCTTCCCAAATATTTGTGTAAATCTCGAGTGTTTAGAGTGGATATCCGTTTGTGTATGCTGGGACTGGTGATTCAAGCAAGTATTGTGGAATAAAATGATTGAATCCTCGAAGAAGGAACAAATACGAGAAACGAGAGATGGTGTGCTTGGGCATTTGGCGCGTTGTGGCAGGGGGAGAGGGCCAGAAAAATGAGGGATCGACAGTAGACCAGACGAGTTTTCGTAGGGCGATCGAAGGCGCCATGCACTATAGAAGATGTACGGGTGCGCTAAGAGCAAGCACGGTCTCCCAAAATGAGGTTCGATTTCGCCAGTCATTGACGCTGATGCACATTAATGCTCAAGATTTGTCTAAAAACCCAAGCTGAATGTCAGATGGAGTTCTGGAACAAGCCATTTACATTAAAAAAAAACACGCATCTCGTGGGGTAGATAAGGAGTAAAGACTTTTCGAAAAAGGATCCTGATAGTATATAACGTCAAGAAAATAGAGATAAATAGTTGAAGCATGTTGAAAGCCTTTTCTCCTCTCCACAGAGGGACCCCATGTGCAGACCCCAACAGCCAGCACACGAGCTGCATTCCGGCGGAAGGAATACACAGTTAAATAGGCAATTCTAGCTTCCAGTTTTCAGGACTGGAAAGACAATAACCGACGCCAAATAAGTGATAAGAGTTCTCAAGTAATGGTACCTCGTAGATAGATTCTATTAACCGCAAAAAATTAACCAAAGTGGCAAGTGGGTCTGCATAAAGTTAGGTTGTAAATCATTCTTTCATCTAACATAAAATGCAACAAGATTCGCAGCCCCGCCCCGGGGACAACAATACTTAGATGGGCGGGCTTGAGTCTATTAAAGTCGTCGGACTTGACGGATTGAGCAACGACGGTACACGAGTAACGAGTGTGGGCGGAAAAAAGTGAGTTCAGCTTTTGTGCCCAGGCACGCCCCTGTGAGAGGAGATGTAGGCCCATGAATTAGCCGATCATGTGGCAGACGACGTTGTGCGGATCCTGACTTTAAAAAAATGTATGGGAGAATTACCAAGTACTAACTGGTGCAAATCTCTAATGTTAGACATTGTTTGCTCAACTGCGCAGTACCAGATTTTCAAATATGAATGTTGTTCTAAGTTAGCAAAGGCAAAAAAACCGCACATCATGTTGAGGGAACCGATATCATGGGGAGAGAGCAGTAGCAGAACAGCAAGAAATTGACGTAAAGATTTTGAACTTGTATTTTTAATCGTCAAAAAGATGTTAAAAAATCATTTTAATGTCAAACATAATTGTTAATGGAAAAAATTCTTCGCAATGATGATAAAGTTTGATAGATCAGTATGACCATCAAGCAAGGCATGTTTAAAAATATAGGAGAGTAAGAGAAAAATGGTATGGAACAACGTTATGGTCGTACAGTTCCCTAAAAGGTTTCCCGCATACACCTTGAATCAAGGCAAGGACCGGTAAAAACTTACTTCGTTCGGAACGGTAATGTTTCGGTAGATCACTTGTGAGGAGAGTTCTAAAAGTTCAAAGTACAAAAACGAATGAATAGTGGAAACTAAGACAGGGGGTTGACAGACGACAGGACCTAATCATAGCTGAGGGGAAAGTACAAGCTGTGAGCATGACATCCTGACACCGGTGTATTGATTACTCGAGAAATGTATGACATTGGTCTCGTGAGGGCATACCGACAGAAGAAGAAACTCACTCGAGAAGAGGTTCAACAAAAGAGGTCGTCAGCAAACTCGTGGCATTTAGGTTAATATCATCGCAAAAGGTGGCTCTTTCAGGAGCGCAACAATGTAGAGGCAACACTTTTTTCATTTTGAATTACACAGGACTCATTTAAGGACCACAGTCTAGGCGATACGCACGGGATCGTAAAGCATAAGGCGAGGTTGGAATAAGTAGATTCTTAACTAACACTACTTTGTGCGCTGTAGTTGGGAGGTTCGACGTTCATCGCCTCCGATATGAGGTCTGCAGTGTGGCCTCTGAGCTGTCTTTACACCCTTCCGCCCATTCTGCAAGTCACTACTCAATGCTGTCTGGCCGTAAGGAGGACTGAAAACGTCACAACGATGGCACCAGAACGCAAAAAGCAATAAAGTGAGAAATAATTCTTATTTTGATTTCAAATTCAAATATAAGAAAATGGTGGTTTAATATGCGGAGAGGCGTTCGAATTCTATTAAAAGGGCCTCTACAAAACGTCAGTAGCCCGTGAAAGAATCGGATAAATTCACCGTCGTTTAATTTTTCTTTTATGCACCTATTGCCTAAATAATTCGTGGTCTGCCCACAGCACTACCGAAATCAGTGTTATCCTCTTGACGCAGCCTAACCTGAAAATAACATGGAATTCTAAAATCTTCAATACCCCTGTTGTAGGTACCACAGGCATAGGCACCCACCTCCTTGCACCCACCTCCTTGCAGTGATCGTATCACTGCATCCCAAAACTGTCACGTCCTTTTTCACATTTCCAGGTGGAGGTGAATGAAAGAAAAGGGGTACCGAAGGTGATGATATGTAGAGAAAGTGGACTATGTAATACGGTGGTTTTTATTTTATGCAACATGTATACTGCTCAGCCTCCGCTACCGTGTAATCTATGCGGACCGGACTCCAAGTGGTGAATATAGTTTTTCGATCATTTCCTAACATTGATAATCAACGTTTTTAATCATCAAACTGGGTTACCACGAATGCGAAACAAAAAAATAATAAAATTACAAAATTTGGATTTGAACAGAGATCTCTCCAATGCAACTAAATCCGGTCCGGTAGACGCATTTTGGAATTGGCGTTAGAAATCGAAAAAGGAGAAAAATGCCATTCCAAAAATCATGCTTAGTGAATACATGGGAGACACACTGCCGTAAGGCTCCACTTTAACGATTCCAATATACCGAATGAACCGCTTTGTTACCAATCGCACGTAAAGCCGTGACAAAACCCAGGACCCTCAAAATGGCTAAAGGAATCAAGTGAGAAATGTCGGTCATAAACAATGTTTTATTTATAATCTATGAAATGAGTAAGCAATTCAAAAGGGAAATTATGGCTAAAGTGCTCCAATTGCCAGTTAATGGAACAAGAAAATGCACTTTATTTTAACAGTGTGATAATAAGGTAATGCATCACGAAGTGGGGCAGCTTGGATGGGCGATCAAATGTCTCTACGATAATCACCATTAATAAATTTAGACAATGACACCACAATCTAGTAAACATGGGGCTGCCAAAAGGAAATTGGTCAGTCTTAAAGGTATGCATCGTGGGTGGGTCAGAATTCTCAGACCAAACCTAACAAAAAACCCACACCTAACTTACCTATATGAAACAAGAACCGATGGGGAATGTTTCCAAAAGACACTCTCAAGATGCCCAACTTCAAATTATGCAAGTGAAACTAACAGTTTATTACACTCAAAAGAAACAAAGGGGAGATAATAAAACCAAAAAATACGGTCTATACGTTTGGATGACAGTTACTACGTATTGTTGCCAGTAGCGCGGTCAGCAGCAAACGGTTAATGTGGAGAATTCTGAGGATTAAAATCTGAATACGAGAGATATATATAAATTATGCCTGAAATGTGTTCGACCAAGGTGGACGAAAATGGTCGGCGATGGCCTGAAAGAATTAGCATAAAATTACACTATTGTGTTACACACAACGAGCGCATTTACCTCACGCAATCTTTTAGCCAAAAATTATCACTGTTGACAATAAACCCACACATGCGATAATGCAGACTTTTCACCTGATTGGTTTAATTAGGGTGTGTATAAAGTTGAATGCGAATGAATTTATCAATGTGAGTTGTAAAACGAGGCAAAAGACGTCTGAAAAATGACACATCATGTTGCTAACAGCAAAATTAGTGCTGTATTAATATAGTGAAACTGCACGATAATAGCTCAATTTTGTACTGATGGCAGTAGCAATTCAGTGAACCAATGTGCGGCTAGCGCATAAGATCCATATACACAAATTCAAGCGTACCCAGATCTAGTGGAGGATTTAATTTTTAAATAAACTAAGATTAAAACATACTAATGCAAATTTGAAATCGGGTGATATAAAAGTGCGCTCACCTATGTTGCGATTTTTAGACTTGTTTCGTCGTTTCAGTCGATTAAATTGCTGTTCACGTGAAAATGATACCGATGACTCTAAAGATACTGTTACCGATAGATGACGTGTGAGATTGGCCGATCTTAAGAAAAACAACATGACGACGAAGCAAAATAAATCGGCCAGAAACCAGAGCGGGTCAATAGCCCAACTTCTTTTGAAGTAAAAAACTTACGTGTAACACGAACAGAAAGAAAACAAATCAAGTAAGTGCGCTGAAATAGACCCACTGTTAATAAATGATCAAGAGAATAAAGGCTTTCAATCTCATCTAATGATTTGATTTAAAAAATGCAAAAAAGTTGTTTAACTATAAAGTTGGAGTGTATAGCAGTGATATCGCATTAAGTTTAATATAAACCCGTAGGTTAATGTGCAATGAGGCAGCATATACCCTGAAACACTGTTTAGTATAACAAATAAATTCTCTATCCTAAAAGTGTTCAAGTAGCATATATAATCGGTCAAAACAAAGTTTTCGGCATAAACGAGGATTTCGGTTAAAGCATTACACTCATGAACTAAGAAAATACGATTATAATGCCAGCGGGATTAAGATGATGTGCGCAATGGTAAAAAAAGGTGCAGAAATAAATGTACGCTAAAAACACTGGCAGTTACCCAGCAGCATGTCGAGATCTTCCCAAAGGCGTTAACCGGGGGGAGCTATTACGCTAAATTTAAACAAACAAGTAGTCTTTGAAACCGCTATCACAGAAGAGCTTATAATATTTATAATAACTAGACATTCCCGATTAGTTAACGTCTATGAAGGAAATTAGGGCATGATTTAGTTATCAAATATCAGGGAGGTATAAATTAATCGAGCGTGGAAAAAAAATGAAGAAAAAACTAGAATTGTCACTCTCCTTGCCAATTAAAGGGCACAATAATGTTATATATGCCAAATTTTCCTAAGCGCTTTATCCACACACCTGCCAGACTTATTTAAAAACAGAGATGGATGCTGCGCATGCTAATAAAAGGCTAATTCAATATTTAAATGGGCCGGAGCCGAGAGTATCTTTTACTGTATAACTATCAACGCTGTATAGAGTTAGTAGCAGCTATAACTGTAAGAACATAAAGGAGTGTTACTCAAAATATAAAAATTACATAACGCACACTGATAGGAGAAATCCATTCCAATTTATCGGAGGAGAAACTTGAGACTATTACGGATACAGCTAGTGCGTAAGTCAGAAGGAATCCTAAGAGGAAATAAAACCTTTGTATAGGCCTTGTGGAGAGTATTGGAGAAAGCCGCGGGCACGGACGACAAGCCATCAGTCGGCATTCCAACCGGGGTAGCGGTTCGAAGGCTGCGGTATCGGCCTTGACCTGCGGAAAAAAATATAACCGCATGTTTAAACATACGTTTCGATAAGCGACGCGACTGTAGGGGTTATAAAAGAATATGAAAAGCCCTTAAATTTAATTATAAAGTGAATGTGCAAATTAAATTTAAAAGGCTAGTTCTTGCACATTGCTTGACTTGTGCGACCGTATTCCTCTGCTGAAACATCCTCTATTTCGGCGCAAAAAAATCATTGCCAATAACGCCTCATGGCCCTCTTGTCTATGCTTCGGAAGCACTCTTCTTTGGAGGTAATATTAAGGGTGCTTCTACCAATTCTGCTCCCTTTGTTCATTTAATGCAATGTTTTCAGCTAACTTCAAGGATTAATTTACCGAGAGTTCAATGCTCCGTCCAATAAAACAACCCCTGTTCCCCTCTTCCCCTCCCCCGTTTCAGAGAAGCCCAGCCGTTGCTTCGCAATCTCAGCCAGTTATATCCATGGATGACCTACGGCCGTCTCCGCTAGGCACTAAAAACCAGTATACTTCTCAATCTCTTGGATTCTAACCATCCTTGTAGCTGGGATAAGCATTATGAGTGCGAATTGAGGAACTTTACTGAATTTAATGACACTGGCGATATATGGTATGCATATTGGTTATCACAGCCCTTGGTAGAACGGAGTAGGTTTGGCAAAGCAAGTGAAAATCGTATCATTGGTTATCTCTCAGGTTGTAACACTCCCTTAGATTCTCGAATAGTGGACTTAGGGTGCGGTAACGGTCATTTTAGCCTGGAACTTGTGAGGACTACCTTTAACTAATCAACTGCCACCATTTGAAGGCCTCCCGCGGTTATGTCGCTGTCACTGGTGTGGATTACTCCGAAAATGCTATTTCCTTGGCACAAAAGCTTTCTTATGATGCCCACCTGTCAGAAAAGGTTAAATTTCAGGTAACCCATGTTTTTACCTTTTTCCATACCTGGTTTTCGTTTTCCCTTAAAATCGGTATTTCGTAGAGTGCTTTGTTTCACTGAGATTTTCCTTAGATGATAGCCTTTATTTAGTTACATGGAATTCCACCCAAGCGACTGTCTCTTCGTTGTTGCGAAAATCAATAATTGGCTTACTAGTGCTTCAGCCGAATTTATCTGTCTGACGTATTTTTTTCTTTCTACGGTCTAGTGTCTGAATCTACTGTCACCGAAAGACATTCAAGAGTTTATTTCCCATGATGGTCCTTTTGATGTCGCTATTGACAAGGGTACCTTCGATGCAATCACCCTTATTCCTGACAATGCAGATCCTTTGAAAGTTTCTAAAGTGTCGCGCGACATTTATCTGCGCAACATCCATCGCCTCCTCCGGATGAATGGCAGGGTGATGGTGACTTCTTGCAACTGGGCCACTGAAGAGCTACGTCAGGAATTCGAACGCGCCTCCGAGGACAAGAGACGCCTTTTTCAATTCATCTGTGAAGTGCCTCCGCTTAGCACATTCACCTTCGGTGGCGTTGCGGGCTCTAGCACCGTTTGTTTAATTTTCAGGCGCCTTGAATGATCTTGAGCTCTCCTCATTTCAATTTTCCTGCCGAAGTGACCACTTGGTTTTTGTATTTTAAATATGTCTGAAAGAAAATGCGTTTCAACTCGGCAGGTTTTTTCAAATCCAGCTCCAGGACACCATGAAGATGTTGTGACTATCATTTGAGTGTGGCTGAATTGGGGTTATTGTGGTCCTCCAAGGGTTTGGCGACTGCACCTCTTATGCACAATTGCGGGTCTCGGTCTGCAACATTTCTATTGTTTCAGTAGTAAAACAGTGGGTCTTGACCGCCGCAATTTTCTCCCGCGTTTAGTGCTTAGTAAATGTATTGTTGTTATCCTTAAGGCAAGTATGTTTCTATCATTGTTCGCATGATTCAAATCTGCAAATATTTGGGCTTGTATACTGTCTTACTCTTCATCCCATTAGTATCTTATCCCTACTTTTATAGACTTACGAGTAGTTGTTAGTCTTTTCCTTCACGCACCTCGAAAATCTCGTTAGTGCGTCTTTTAAGGGCTTGTTTTTACATAAATTAAGTAACTTCTTTGTTGTCATGTCATTGAGTTACTGGCTCTAATTAAGTTGGCATTCCAGATTTTATGATGCATAACAGGTCTAAACTAGTAAATCATTCAAGATTAGATACGTTGTTCTTTGAAGTAATTGGGAATCTGTATTTGGAATTAGGGACACCATTTTCTGGCCCTGTCTCTGAAAACCTTTCTTGATATCAACTAGCACGGTGTAGTTTCATTAGCACTTCCATATGCTCAATTTCAGTATTTTCTTAATCGCTTTTATTATCTTCAGTCAAGATAGTTCACGTTTACAAGTCCCGTTTCAGGAGCATATCAAAACTTTCGTATGAGTTTGGTCTATCATTTGGTGTGCTCCTTTATCGTCGCTGCACCCTTCGCCAGCAATTTCACTCTTACGCTTTCACTTACGCCTCAGTCTCGCTTGTCCCTACGGGAAATGTTGAAACCCATAGGCCCAAGGTACTAGTAAGGCTTCAAAAAGTCAACTTAAAATATTCCGAACTTCGAGATCTTATCCATGCATTTAGCGCTTCATTGGTAAGTGACCGAGTATTAAAGATTGTCTGGTTTTCTGGGGAATGTACCTAAAAGTTACTTCAGTTGGTTCGAAGTAGACGTGCTTTCTCGCTTGAATCGCCGATGTCGATTAGAAAGTTTGATTGCTATTTTCGAAGTGTACGTTTTTTAACGTATTTTCTTTGTTCACACTAGCAATCATTTTTCCTAAGTCATGTTTTTCTACGGTTTTTACGATGCACTTGTTCAGGCTCGTGGTATTTTCGGCAGGTGTTTATTTCCTCCGTCGATTAATGGGTGCTTTGGTCATCCATTTTCTTTGGCACTTTTTTAGTTCCTTAGTCCTGAGATAGGCACCTCAATGCAACAATTCTAGGAATCGGGGGCAAATGTTGAATTGTCCACACTAATACGACGCTTTCGCCAGGATACTACTTGGATTCACATTGGAGAAGGCAATTACTCAAGGTAGAAAGGTTTTGTTAGCTTATCTGTTCGCAGTTCTTTTGAGCATGAATTCTGGAAGTAAGTTGCTTTAAAAAGTTAATCTATGCTTAACCCATCATCCTTGCCTCGATCCCTTTCTCGAATGTCATCGCTTTATCTGCCGAAGTCTGAGGACATTAAAAGTTTCAATTGTTCCTCTTCCTCTCAAAATGAGGTAGGTTTGGCTCCAATGAGACTTCTGCGGAAGTGTGCTCAAATAACTTCGACTTTCCTACTAAGTCTGGGCCAATTATAACTTAACAAACACGCAACTAGTTGAAGTTTTTATTGCTAGTAGAACGTAGAAGGTCAATCTAGTGCCTTCGTTATTTCCCAAACAATATCAAAGCATTGAAAAACGCAGCTAGTTGTTTTAATGTTCGAGGGGATTTTTTTTTATCCTAAACATATTTTAGAGTGTTTTATGTCGGCCGTGTAAAAACGCCTTGGCGCCTGTCCCTAGTTCAGATTTAAGGTCTGTGGAGAAACGCCCTTTAGAAGGAAACCTATGCGAGGACCAATTTCGACCGCAGAAGAGGTTAGTGTTGTCAGGTAGCTCCAGAAGGCTTTGGCAGGCTGTAGGTGGCATAGTTGTTTGAACGCTTAAACTGCATGCCAAGTTTTCTTGCCCTTCTCCGACCATTTTAATGTCGCGACATCGGAGTCGAGGCTGTTGCGTTTTCGCATAGGTAATCGTTGTGAGGGTCAAGCACCGTTGTGACGTACTCTTAGCAGAATTAACTCTCGATATGCAATAGAATGGCTGGATGCAATTTCTAGTCATACTGTTTAAAATGTCCTCCAACCGCCCCATCACGTTTCCGCAGACGCGTGGCCTCGTAGGCAGCCCTTCACGAGTTGTGGCTTGACACCATGTCATCGGGCGACCGAGCCGTGACACGCCCTGACACACTCGTGTAGGTCCTGAGGTGAATTCCAGACGCGGTTACTTGGGCGGGTTTTATGACTTGACCTCTTTCCAGTATCGTTTCTCGC
Organism: Dipylidium caninum; assembly: GCA_017562135.1. Classification (NCBI taxonomy): domain Eukaryota; kingdom Metazoa; phylum Platyhelminthes; class Cestoda; order Cyclophyllidea; family Dipylidiidae; genus Dipylidium; species Dipylidium caninum. The sequence goes on along the minus strand of QEYB01000556.1, from coordinate 360,794 downwards.
CTGCATTCAAATCAGAGATGGGTAGTAACGTTTAGGATTTAATTTTTATTCTTTTTGCCAACCGGAACGATGGCGATGAACATTCCCTTTTCTCACCATTGGTTCCAATTCTCTTCTCTGCCACAAATAACAAAGCTGAACTTAGCGCTATTAGCATAGCAAAATGCGCAGACTGTCTTTAAACTTAAAAATTTCCGGCCAGGCTTAGAAAAACCATCAATTCTTTCCTTTGCCTGAATGGACCCTTTTGGAGCCCCGAGAACAGCATGAACACCCCTCTCTTGCATCCGAGAAAATTGTTAAATCTTCAACGGAAAAAAAGATAAAAAGGTCCTTGAGAGAGCCGTTTAAGAAAGTAAACTCTTATTCAGGGAAATTACGCCGCCTTATCCTAGGCATCGTAATACCGAGCGAAGTCTGTTGCGGTATTGCGAGACTATTTTCATCCTTACCACATCACCCGGGGTGCGAACGCTCCGTTTGTGGCGTTTTCGCCAATTCGGTGCCGGCTATTGTAGATTCTGTGTTGAGGCGACTGTAATTTGGAGGAGCAATCGCCATGCTAGCCGGAGGCTACGGTTTAATTTAGAAAATCAGGAGTGGTTTTACTGATGCAGCGCTCAATGTCCCCATTGTTACCGTTTCATCAGGATAATAAGGTTCAGTTTACCCGTCCCGTCACAGGGTTCATGTTCACCTTGAGAACTCGCCCTACAGTGGTTTTCAATGCTCCTCTAAGGCTCTGCATTGTGTTAGTAGTTTTCAGTGTGAGTGCGGCGCCGCGTGTCTATCGCCATGTTAATTGACCTCGACAAGGACGGGGAGCTTGACTCGCTCGTGTGGGAACAACGAGGTTCCTATAACAATAAATCAGCCGATGGCATGGGTGCCACCAGGGCGGGGGAGTGGCGGATGGGCAGTGGCGGCGGAGGAGGAGCCTCGAGTGAGCATGACTCATTGCGAATGAAAAGGGGGGGAGGGGGAGCCGGGAAGGGCCGCTTCACCCCCAATTCCTGGACGACCCCAGTTGCACGACACGCGCGCAGAGGCATCCTGCGGGAGGGGAAAGGCGGAGTTGGCGACTCGCGTGCTTTCGTGTGGGTACCTGCGTTTGTCTTTAACAAACAGAATAAAATCGTCCCAGCTAAGAGACCTTTTCGACGGTGTGGGCAGATTAAACATAGGCAGTACCGGAATGGGGCTGTATCAAATTCCAGCCGTCTGCGAACGATCTCCCTAGTGGTGTCAAGCCTCCGCACATGTAGCATTGAAGGCCATCAGCGTGCCAACATGGCAATCAGTGTATGGGCCTGATAGCCTCTGTCACCATCCGCTAATTCTCAGGAGCCGCACCACTGATAGATTTCGGGGGTTGCGGATGAAATGCTTTATTCCATATCAAATAGACGACGAATCATCCAGGCTGACTAATTAGTCGTCGCGGCTATCTTTCCGTGAGCAGGTAGGTGCAGTCCCCTTCTTCCAGTTGAAACCTCAAGTTTGTTTGTTGATGTTTGAATGTCACTAGTTTAAGGAATGAAATGCGCAACTGAAACTGACCAGCTTCAGTAAACGAATGCGAAAGGCTTTTCTGCATAAAATCCATGTTTATTTTTCTGGGATTGGATCAGTATAGGGCCATCTCAAGTCTATTTTCTGGATTTTAACTAAGTCTACTTCCACCTTTCATTCACTGTCAAAAGTAGCTTCTTCTTGTCCCGCAATACCGCCAACTTTTTCATCCACAGAAGTTCTCTTACCCACAGCATTTTAATTAACGACGTAGAGTCTCGCCTTCTTCGAGTGACAGTCATATGCGTGTAACAACTTTCTTTCAAGTCCCATGTTCCACAAATTGCGCTACGTAAAGACTTTTCACCGCCCAAGCGTGCAAAAAGCAGCACTGGTGAAAAGTGCCGTCAAAATGGCGCCCATCTTCGAAAGTATACAGTCAAGAATTTCACTGCAGAATAAGCTGCGATGAAGTTAAGTTATTTTGCAATAAAAACACAATAATTTAAGAATCCCTTTGAACAGGTGGGGCTCCGCGCCTGCCGTAACAGTGAAAAACTCACCCGAGGGGAGTGGAGCGGAGCGGAGAGGACCTCGCACATTGCCTCAGGTGCCACTGCGTTGAACGCCGTCTCGCCTCCTATCTCCCAGTGGCCGCGATAACTCGAGTGGCCATGCGGCGCCCCCCTAATTTACGGGTGGCTGTTTTGTTAGACGAATGATTGAATTCAACAAGTAGAGGAAATGAGGCAAAACGCAAGTCACTTTGGCTGATATAACCTCAACTACCAAATTGTGCATCTCATAAGTCATAGAGCGGGGCGCAATTAGTAGTCGGCAAAGGTCCAAATGTCAGTTCTAGTCAAAATTGCCTCTATTTGCCATGGTATTAACAAGCATACGATTAGATTCCTGGCTGCTATTAAGTAAATACCTCAAGATTTGCCCCGTTTTCCCGCAATGTGCTGCACGGAAATGAAGCTTTTTATCACGGAGCGAGCCAGTGTACACGCATGTGCTGCGCTGTTTCTGCGGTTGCCTGAGAGTGGGATCGCCTCCGCCTGGGAGGAGGACCACAGTGACACAGGTGGTCGCCCCAAGGCGACTCCAATTTGGCGGATGCAGAGTTTATACCCATGCCACTTTCTGGATTGGCCGATGATTATAAGGCCGGCAAAGCAAAGTTAACGGTACACCTTACTTGCGTCGCAAAAAATGTACTTCTGCTGAAACTCTTTTTCCATCTACGACAGCGGCGTTCGACATCTGTCTCTTCGATGTTCACTTTTTGTCTGTGCCATAAATTCATTCATGATTAAATCCCAACTCGTAAAAAGCATGGAATCTAAAAGAGAATTTGGCACTAGAGTGACATTGACAGTCACATGTCGTGTTGTCTGTACACCAACAATCGGAAAGGAAATTAACGCTCAGGGAGGCATTCGAAGAAGTGCTGGTGGGAGACGGAATCAAGGCGGCCTCCACCCCTAAAGGTAATACAATAGAGTGGCTTGAGAGTGTGGGTTGCCGTCGCACTCGGAAAACAGTGAAGCAGAAGCGAGAAAAGGGGGATACACCCCAACCTACCTATTCACCGTCACTTTATGCAACACTCGACCCTCTCATTTGGCATTTCTGTGGGCCAGACAGTCGTGGCTTTTTCTCCGATGCGAAAGGCTAAATGGCCAAGGAGGAAATCGGACACCGTTAACGGCGTTACCTACGAGGCCCAGACTGACTCGTCTCACCGCTTTTTCACTTCTAACTGGACTCCACCCACGTAGCCCCGACCAAAAACGCCACCGCTACCTCGCGTAAACTAATACCTTCACTTGACTTTCGATGCATCCCGTCTTGCCAGTCTCGTGCCTACACGAAGCATCCACTCGGCCCCACATGAGTATTCATGTGTTCGAGGCTGGCGAGACGATCTTCAAGTCACTTTAATGGGCTTTGGCCGGTGGGAATAGGACGACGGAGGAAGCAGGGGAGCAAACAGCCCCGCCCCCTCCTCCCCCTCCTGCGTTGTTATTCACCAATAGGAGTTTCATTCAACTTACGTGATGGCTTCCCCTGGTGACGGCGTCTTCTACCCAAGGCACCTTTCGCCTAGACTAAATGCCGAGTCGTGAAGCTGAAAAATGGCGTTTATTTTTAAAAGGGGAGCACAAATGTGTAAGTGTCAGTTGGTCGGCAAGATAAACTGCATGGGCTGCGTGCCCGGAAAGGTCATGCCGCTTTAACATCGAGAAGTACGCTTGAAAGACGCATTATTCGGGGAGCAGGAAAGAACTCCTCTATTCGCTTCAACTATCCTCTCAATAAAGTAAATGTGTAAACCATGGAATGCTTTATTATTTTGATCCCTACCACCGAAAGCTCGCCTGAGACGGGGACCCCTGCGATAACACGCCATCTTCCTAGTGCAAGCCCCACCTGCCCCGGTGCTCGGGGTCGGGCTCGCCTGACGTCGTGCCAGGCTCACTTTAGGTCCGGCCGCACAGTGGTCACTCGTGAACATGGCTCGCTAGTGGTGTTCGAGATTATGTGTTGCAGAAGAGGGGAAAGTCTACTAAATAGAAGTGGTATAGAACATCTGCCAACGTCATTCTCACATCCCCTCACACGCCTTCCTTTCAATCTCTGAACAAACTAGACCTTTGAGGTGAACTATCGGGACGCACACGCGTAAAGCCTGACGATAGGTAATGAACAAGCGCGGAATACCCCAAAAAGGGGGCTCGAATGGATTGCCATCTCAGTTTCACGCGCCCCTGGGGCCAGTCGAGGTGGCGCTATCTTTGAAAGCGGGAGAGATAGGTCAGCAGAGACCTGGACGTGCCTTCTCACAAAAGCAAGAGACGTATATATTTACAAATTAAGACGGATGGTTGCGTTCGTTTACGCAGTAAGTAAATGGGGACAGGAATCAAAGAACCCAACACACGCAGAATGGTTCCATAATCCGGTGGGCAGTTGGGTGTAGATTCAAGAGGTGTTAGGCGGCGCGGACACTCGCCCTCCCACTCAAAATTATCGCCTGTCCACTTCGTAGCAGGTTGTGCTGCCGACCAGACAATCCTTGGGCACGATTCCCTGGGCTCCAAAAAATCCCCAGAATACGATGACGGCAAGTATGTACATGACAGGCAGTGCGACGGCCATCACTGTGGTACAGTAGCTCGGCGGTATGGGGCCCAGTGGCTGCAGCAGACCCCCGCTCGGTGCGGCTGGTGCGCTCGGGTTAGAGCTCGGCGCGTACTGACTCTTGATGAGACCCAGGTTGGAGTCGTTGGGTTCGAAGACACTGAGACCTCCGTTCTTTGCACAACGCAACCGCAAGGCCGTCCCCAGGCTCATTATTGCCGAGGAGTCCTTGCTCAATTCCGAACTCGCAGATCGAAAGTATGCTTCGCTGCATATATCCTAGGGACAAATTTCTGTAAATTAGTAGCTCTTCGTGTGTTCTGATATCACTTAATGCGGCCGACAATGTGTGGCCGCCAGTGATGCTCAGAGTTGCCTTCTCTTCTCTGCAGACAATCCGGCTCTACCCCAGCATTACTGCCATAAACTGTTCCTAATGCAAATTATATCGTAAGGAGACGTTATTGTTATCTTAGCATACTCTTACGGGCTAACAACAAACTGGAGACCTGTTGGAGTGGGTTAACTGTTGTATCGCCGCGAGCAAAAGCGACATCCAAACAACTAGCCTATTTCCAAGTTTCTCTGACAAAGGCACAACAGTGCGATGAAAATGTGAAATTGGGTGTCACTCGAGTGGCGGAGAGGAGATAAACGCACGCTGTTCGTTCGTGTTTTCGGTTGGTGATAAGTGCGGCAACCCGGTGCCTCATTGTCCTTTAGGAAGCTCCACACCGACACAGGCTGTTACAACATGCTGCCTAGTCGACTTTACGAAATTCGAAAATGGGAGCGCGGTAAAATTTTTCTGACAACCACTGTGGTTTCAGCCAATAGCACAGATAGTTTAGTGAAAGACAGTCTCAGTCGGATTGCCAAACGCTTTGGGTGTAGTGTCGGAAGTCGCCCACTTTACCTTAAAATGGATGGGGCGAAGAACGGTTTCCATGAGACTCGAAGCCTTGCTTTCAGTGCCCTTGAGGCTCGCATTAAATTTGGACCTAAGCATGGACTAAGCAAGCGGGCCAAGAGTAGCGTCGAGCACAAAAGGTGTAAAGAAAAGCTTTTCCATTGCAATGACAAGGTAATCCTCTTCGCAATATGCTAAGCACGACCCACCGGTACAAGTATGAGCCGTAGAGAATAGTCAAATCAATGGCAGAGTAGTTAAAAAAACCGGAGCAGACACGTTCCGAGGAACGATTGGCAATTTTGAGGTGAACCATGCTGGTTAGACCCAGAAATGATCCACAGAGAAGCGAGATAAGTCAATTGACAAGCAGACAAGAACGACGCAAGTGGCTACTACCACAGGAGTCGAGGCACTCACCAATTTAGGCGGCATGGCGACAGGGGAGGGTTGATGTACCAATCCGAGGGGGGGAGGCGAGCCCCCACTCCCCATCGGGTTGGTCTGCCCATTGCCGAGGCCGACGAAACCCCCGCCGCCGCCGCCGCCGCCGCCGCCACAGAATCCGCCGACACAACTGCAAGCCCCGCAGCCGCAAGTGGAACCCCCACTCCCGCCAGTCCCCGCCACAATACAGGGGTTCAGCTTGGGCACCGAAAACGCCGCAGTGCTCAAAGCCAAGAAAATTCGTCTCTGCTGCTGTACCTGCCGAGTCTTGGCCAGTTTGTCTAGGCGGCGGTGTTCGTAGAGCGTGATAAGGAAGTTCAAACACATGAAAACGAGACAAAGGATGAACCAAGCGTCAACAAGCGTAAAACGAGTGGGAATGGCTCGTGCGAAGTGAGTCCAAGTTGCCAGGCAGAGAAGAACTAAAGTGCCCTCTACCACAGAAATCGTCTGCGGACCGTAGGGCAGAGACCAGAGGAGGATGAAGGAGAGTAGAGTAAAGAGGAGTGCCGGCAACGCTGCGCGAATCACTGGGACAGTAGGATTGAAACACATGTTTATTGCTAGACTTGACCTGGTTCCTGACAAATAAAAGAAGCAATTGTACGTCGATAGCAACTACTGCAAAGAATGTCAAATGAGGGCTCAATAATCGCCTGTTACAACAAATTTTTTGTGGACTCTCGTTACCATTTCAGTTGAGCCGAGCCTCATTCCTGACAAAAGCCGCAAAAGGAGGCATCGCTAACGGCCCACCGCGGGCCCCATCAACCTGCCTGGCAGACCAGCTGCTCATTCCGCCTCTTATAAGCGTTGAGTGAACGGTTTTTATGACGTGTGTCACCGGTGAGTGGAGAAGCGACTGGAATTATGCATAAGGACGAGTTACCAAAACCCCTCAGGCCTTTAATTGCACCCACGTGGAAAGTACGCAAAGCGACATTTGCGGTCGCATATGCCAAACGGCAGCAATGACCTCTGTTGGAGCTGGGCCTTGCCAAAGGGGTATGGCGTCAGTGCTGAGCGGTTATGAATCGCTTTTGGGGTAGTTTAGAAGACCACCACGCCTGCTAAACTAACGGTTCCAACCCTTATTGCAGTTCCCGACAAATAAGTTTGATGGACACTTTACATGAGGTAGCGGACAAGCCCTCGACAAAAAGTGATGGTGGCACCCACCCTCGGACACGGAGTTCCGAGATTCCTTAGTCGACACTGTTACGTAGGCTATCTTCTCTAGGGCCTTTGGCGACAGTACACATGTTGTTCTGTCTTGCCAGATGTAATCCGAGTTCTCGCGGTGAAACGTCTCTGAAAGGAAAAAAGCCGGTAATCTGTGAGAAGAGGCCCTTTTATGACTGTTCCGCATCATTATACATGCTTGTAACGCGAGAGGAGGGCCAACATTCTCAGAAAACACGTGCATTCACTCATCCTTCAACGATATCCCGCTCTGCCGTCGCATCAGATGGGAAGTAAGTTGTAAATTTGCCCAGACTCCATGAGCTCACTGCGTGGGAAGTGTGAAGGTCGATCCACAAGTATGCGTGCAGACTGGACTGTCAACGCGAGGCTAATGCTTATGTGGGAAGAGCCAAACGACCTGCGTAGTCCATTCATCACTCGACCAAATACCTTCAACACTTTTTAAACTGAACATAAGAATGTGATTCCCGTCTACCTATGAGGATTAGGGTCTCATCGGCCCATAAAGGACGAAAATGTCGGAAGCTAACCCGAGGGAGAATGCTACCCGCGTAGTTGTGTCCGTAGCGAGCCTACACAGTGATTCTATAGAGTAGATGGGCCATTTAAACCAGCCGCCATGCCACGGAGACGTTTTTCACACTCGTCACCAAGTCTGTCTGGAATGACCTTTTGCTGGACCAAAGTTAAGCCATGACTCAGATGTCAACACCAGCCATGATGGCAAAGTGCAAGGTCTAGAACGATGAGATTTTGGGCGTAGGGCCTCGGCGACAGTCAATTAACGGCTGGGCCAGACGACAGGCGCGGGGGCTGCCCAGACAGCGGGTGACTAAGTGCGTTGCCGGGAGGACCACCGCGGTGTCCAATCGGCCACTCGCGGGATGGCCTTGATGAGTCATCTGGCGCGGGTGCCTGCTCCGGCACCGACACCGCAAGGCGGCGCGACATCGTGGCTAGTCAACAAGAGGCCTCGGGGCGGGTCATTGGCAGTGCGGGACTCGTCTGACCAAAGGACTTGGCATAAAGACTCCGCTCCGCATACGTCGTACCAGACGGCGTGTCGCAAGAACACACACCAGGAACCCCCGACCATCCCCGGCTGCGCACAATGAAGAGAAAGTTGGTAGCGCCTTCAATAAGGACAAAATCACAAAGCTCTTGCCAGAGTAAAGAAGAAGGCAGATGGACTGCAGCCGCGGCAGCCAAACGTGACCAGGCATAGCTGCCCTCCCCAAGAGACCAACGATTAATAATACATCGCGTGAGGACGGCCCCATACTTGCGCTGGTGAAACAATTGCCTCCGACTTATCAAAGCAACTTTATAAGGCACACTGCTGTCCATTCCACGGGTCGAAATGGGCAGGGTTGGCAGCAGCGGAAGTAGCCTTAATCTGCTGACATCCACATACAACGGGAACACAGTCGGGTGCATTGAAATTACCATTGGCTGTCACGTTCCACAGATCTTTCACAGCTCGCCAAACAAACGGTGAAACGAACGAGAGCTCAGTCCTAAATCCCTACAACCTTAATTACCCGAAATTCTCATTTTTATCATTTCGGTTCCTTTTTTTACTTCACTGCTCGACTGAGAGCGGGTTGAAGGTAAGAGGTTCTAGAGGATATTAACGCGACATATGAGTTAAAACCATTCACACATATGTGTGCAAGGGAGAATTTCAGTTGTCATGGGCAAGGGATGGAATAAACTAAAAAATGGCGTACTGACCTTGATCGAAGATTATCGGACAGTGAATGGCTCCGAGGTAATTCCGAATGCTTGGCATCGTGCAGAGGACCTCGACATTGAATCTATGGTAAACATGGGTGGCGGTAAAACATTTACTCCTATGCTCAAAGCCTCTACACCATCCTCACTGTCAATGATGGGGGCAACAGGACAGGCGGCGCACGCGTTGTCCGGCAAATAAGGGACGTATTCTGAGAGCCCTAAACTGGTCAGACCATCATCGCAGCTGAGGCGGGTGTGGATGGCTAGGAGTGTGCGGCTGATGGGAGCCCTGACTCAGGACAAGTTTTCGCATGTGATAAACAGTTTAACCTGCTTCGACGATACACCTCAGCATAGAAGAGACAAGAAACTTGTGAAATTTCAACTGCCAGAGAAGCACAAAACTGACCTAAATGCTATCTCAATGACAAATCCAGTTGGTTCACTCCAAGAGCATTTCCCATTAACGAAGTTAATACAACCTAGACTTTCCATGTACACCTCTTGCAGAAGGAAGTGGTTGGGACAGACTGATTTGCACAAAGTAGGAGACGCACTTTTCAGACATTACGTAGACGGGTTGTCTGGTGGAAGAACTCTGAGCAGTAGCGGCCTCGCTACTCGAAACGTACTCCGATTTGGAAACCTGCAGGGAAGCACGGTGGGGGATGCCCGACCTGCCGAAGGACTGCAACTCGAGGCGCCGGGATAGGAGACTCAAATGCCTCGCTCCAGTTACCACCATCCGGGGCCGCCAAACTCTTTCAGGGTCCAGCAACACAGAACCACCGGCCGTTCGAACCAAGTTGCTGTCGGAAATCTTAGAGTCCATTATGGGCCAACTGGCCACAAGGCGCACCGTTGCTCGGCAAACCTGCAGACAAAATACAACAGTCAATGGTGCGCCAATGAAGCCCTTGCGCTTAATGACAACTGTAGCGTTTTTCGGTGCCCAAGATCAGGATGAGAATACAATGAGCAGTTCGATTGACTATGTCAAAAACAGGCTGAAACATCATTGAGTGATTGGAGGCAGTTAAATCGTTTGGCAGGACACAGGCAAGCAAGATACTCCGCCTCGGCCGATTCATGCTTTTTCTCCCGTAGACGGAAGCGACGGACGCGGAACGGAAGGGCCATCACTAAGTCCGCGTTCCCGGTTTAAAAATCAGTAGAGCAACGCTTTAACCGGATTTGTCCAGCGTGCTCCATCGCAGGTAAGCTCCTACCGGTCCATTTGGCTAGCGCATGAAAGCAGCGACGGCACTAACAACAAACGCTCTTCGCACGCACTTAAGAACCACGGAATTTTGGCAAAATAGGCGCACCCTTAGAAGATATGAGTCCAGTAAATGATCGTGAAAGCTACCGGGCTCGTGCCAAGTTCAGCCCACAAGCCGACTTGTGCGCCCAAAATGACTGTCGCATGGTGGCCCAACTGGTTAGACACTTCTCCACGAAGCTCATTCAGGGGCGTCAGAGAATTACTCCCAAACCACCGGAGGAAGTCGCACTTATTATAACAGAGGAATCTGGTCCCCGCGATATCGTCAACTCACCCATCAATGGGAGTCTAAACCTTGTCAAGATGCCATGGACATGGAGTATGAACAGTTTGTTCATTCACATGGGAAAGCGGCATGAAAGTGGTAAGGTCATTAATGGGCTTCGGTGGTTGAGAATGGTTCGAACATTGTGAGCTGGCAAGCATAAGGCGCCGAAAGGAATCCACTTCAAAATTGCTTGGCATTTGGAAGAGCTGTTGGTCGTAAAATCCTGTCTTTGTCTATTACTTTACTCTGGCAGTGTCTGGACCTACTTGCAGCGGTACGGAAGAATTGCCCATCCTCTTTCGTCACTACTGGATATGCCTAATGCCACTCCTTCATCCAGAAAGTGTGGGGCTGGTCGTGGCTGGCAAGACATCAGGCCCGATGCGGAGGCCCCAAAGGGGAATCGTCAGACCTACGAGGAACGAGGCGCAACTGCTCTCCCAAAGACCATCTATCCACGTAGGTCTCGGTACCGTGAAGACAGGATGGTTTTTGAACATGTAGGTGGGTGAACAGGGCCTTCTACAGGATAATTTTCCCTTCACCAGGAAGCGAAATTCTGGGTAGAGGCTGAACAACAGTTGTTTTTAGTTTAAATGAAAAACTGCAGGAAGCACTTTCGACGATTTGAGTGAAGGACCACCTACGACGACTCAGAACGGCGAATTCGCTCCCAAGGGGCAAGTGAGAGGTGAAATAATGGCTCGGAACAAAAATGTGCTTTCGGTCTTTCAAAGTCGACCGACATTATCCTGAGTCATTGCCAGGTGAATCATTGGGCGTCCGAATTGCCTACGGATCGGGATCGGGAGCAAATTTTACTTCAACCTCGGCATCGTTGGAGAGGGAGACCGCACTTACACAGAGGCGTAATGAAAAGGCTAAGATGAAGTACAAATAGTGGCATTAGTGTTAAAGTAGAGAGTAGGAAGACGAACTCCATTGGCGTGCTTTTCGTCGCGGTCCAAACGAAGCACCCAAACCGCAGCCCAACTCTCAACGAACGGCATTCACGACGCCCGAGGATCTCTTAGGAGCCGATGTTATCGAGACTGGACAGGGAAAGAGCGAGTCAAACCGCAAAAGGCGTAGATGTTCCACGGGGCATGGCACCAGGACATAGGGTTATGGTAAAATCCGCGTGCACATTGCAGGATCCTGCTCCACTTCTTCCAACAAAAGGTTGTGTCAAAAGCCCTTTAACCTAATATTTGTGAAGGAGTCAGCACGAGACGTGAGGCTTTCAAACCAGGCAAATTTATTTTCCGATCGACCTTTTAGTGGTGAACGGGCTGATAGAGAAGCGTCGTTGCCAACCAAACGTGGGTTGTAATGATGAGGAAATGAGCAAGAGTTTCACTACTGTTAGAAAAACTGTCCAGCAGCTTGAGGCTGACTAAAGACCAAAAGGAAATAAAAAAGGCGAGTGAATAGAGTTTCTCTGAAAAGTCAGAATGCTTTTGTGAGTAATTTAAGGCGTTGGGCGAAGGGTAATCAATTTGAGCAGATTCGAGCGGAGAAGGTGGCGCACATGACTTTATAGATTAATTCACACCTTCACACCCTCGACTATGAAAGAGTTCACACCTTAACAGACTTGGCAATCCCAAGGTTTTCCTATGGGTTCCCCAAAAATTCACCCGAAAATGAACACACAGGCCTGTCAGCAGGGCAGCTGACCCCGAAAGAGCCACTCTCGCTTGTCGGGGTCAAATTCCACAAACCGGAGCCCCCAAGCTGCATGCGCAAAACGGGGCGCTTGTGCGGCATGGGCTGCGTTGAAGGGAGGTTGTGAGAGTCTCGAGCAGAGCGGTGGTATTCCAGACGCCATGGCAGTATTTTGCACATACAGTAATGAGGAATTGGACTAACAATCAGTACAACTGCATGGGAAAAGAGAAGCAAATGCGAAATGAAGGCGCGAAGCCGTCGTGCCAAGGTAGTTGTTTGTGGAACGGAATAAAACATCATGAACTTACATAATCGTCATAGATATGCCCGATTTCAGCACTTTCAATTGCAACCGACAATTTCACCGAAATCTGCTGCTCTACAAGACAAAAACCTCCAATTGTGTACACAAATCAGTGTGGAAGGATCACAAACCCTTAACAGAAAGTGCGTGATTGTGAGGAGCAAGGCATGAATGTAGGACCCACCGTTGGAAAGGCGGTTGGGGAGAGATGGATCGGGAAGCTGGCTATACAGTTGCTTCCAAAATTGTTGTATAACCTCCGGACTACAAAGAAAGCAGACCACATGATCTTGGGAATACTTTGGCGGAATAGGAGGGTGACAAAAATGACCAACGAGAGTGCGCTGTAAATTCACTAAACAAAATCGTCACATCTTGCAATGTACGGACACCTGTGAAAAGCTTATCTGCCTCGGCGAGGATGGATTCTCCCCCGTAGATATACCTGACATCACAGTGAAGCCACACTAGACAGGGACTCTTCAGCCACTATTTGAATAAAATAAATGGTCCAGCCGCACGGAGATGATTTTTCCGTTTCCGTTTACCGCATGTATTTTGGTGAAGACGTCATGTGACTCATCGGAGCATTTTACGACCACAGAGGCTGGAGCCGAACCGACGAACGGCCGGACCGCGAACCGAAAGGGCACCCGGAGCCAGCGATCCATCACAAGTCCGCCAGCGCTCGCAATGGATGAACACGCCAAGCGACACCACCGTCGATGCCATAAAACGGAGGGCCTGACACGAGCACAACGCCTCTTGCACTGCTGCATGCAATGCCGGTTGGGAATGCGATTGTCTCGTCTCACTAGCCCAACAGAGCCGTCGCGAAGACAACACCGCAATGATCCACAGTGATTGCTCACTCTCAACCTATCAAGAAGCCGAAGCTGTAGAAGAAAGCATCCTATACGATGTTTGATTACCTCCAGAAATCCAACAACTCTTCTGCACCAGAAAACACTTCAAAGTGCATTGCTCAATGTTATTAGCTATTTGCCAAAATATTTTTAGCAAAGAAACGACACAAATCAGAGCTCAGAGTGGTATCTTCAATGCTCTTATCGGTTAACCACTCACTTAACCCACTGCCTTTGCAGGATAAGGTAAGGCAACAAAACCGTGTCTTTAGTTTAATGAGTGGACTCGATCCGAGAAGTATGACGGCTTGTCCCCCCAAATTCAGAAAGCCATACAATGGAAAATCCGCGGTCTTGAAAAAATGAATTAGACACTAATGCCTGCCGCACTCTCTCGAGCTCACATGGGGTAACTTACGACGCAAGTCTTGTAAATGTCTTCCCATAAGGTAAAAACCTGTTAGCCCAACTATGCGCAAGGACTCTCGCGTAAAAATAGTCTTCGGTCCGGAAACCAATTGGAGTAACTAATGGGTTGACAAGCGGTAGAGAGCGAGACTGTCACTGGTTGAAAAATGGGGAACGAACAAAGGAGCATCATGGGCCGGATCGCGTGGAGAATGAGACAGATTCCTACCTTTTGCACGATTGTGCCACATTTAAAGATGCCACGTCACGGCGTCCAAACGTAGACGGTCAATTAATGTCTCGGAGGAAAACAAACCACCTCAACGGCGTCCCATGCAGAGGAAAATACCACCTCTAAGTGTCAGACGTTCGCCCACGCAAAAATGCACGACCAGCCAAGTTGTGGCGCATGAGACGTTTTAATGGGTTTCGTCACTGCTACGCGATGCTGGCTGTCCTGTTTGTTTGGCGCTCCCTAGTTGTTGGCCACAACACAAGGTCGACTCATATCTCCAATCGCTACTGATGAATCAAGGAAAATGACAATATTGCCTCCGCGAATGGACTAGAGATCATAAGCGACCCAGTCTATCGGAGCAGCCCAATTGACGAGGCGGTGAAACAGGTAAATTATACACCGGTGGAGGGCGGTTTTAACTACATTCAAACAAGTGTGCAATCGACGAGAAGGTTTTTCTGGACGTGAATAACCGAGCGGGCAAAGACAGGCCACTCGTGCAACAACAACCGCAGCGCAGTGGGGGCCGGGAGCCACACCCCCGGTAGTCCTCCCCTCGCCACCACCCAGAGCCCCGCGATCACAGTCCCGTGTCCGATTAGTTTTGAAACGGAATTTGAAGTACTGCTGAGTAAGTCTGGTTAACCTAACCCTGGAAATTATATCAGCATACACATTTGAGAAGGGGTTAAGTGCCTGTTATCCGCACACATTTCAATGTGCTGAGGGCGCCAATCTAAGTGTCATAGCGCCAGGGTCGCAAGAAATACACAATAGTAAGCTGCATCCTCTCAAACAGGGGTTAATTGAAGCCCGCCTCAGAAAGTCAGAGGTTAGGAGGCTGGAAAAGCTCATAGTCGCTATCCCCAAATCAACTGCATTTCCATCTGTCCTGTGATTGGCCACCAGTGTGCGCTCTAGTCAGGTAACCAGCAGAACGTTGGTTTTATTGGCCAGTGAAGAGCCTTCGTGATGAGATTCCCACGCCTCAGCCCAACCGCCTCTTGCCAGACGCACGGGAACGCACCAGGCCGTTATCCGCAAAGCGGTTCCTGAACCAGTGATCGGACAACTTTGTGAGGCAACCGGTCGCTCGTCTGTGTTCGGCATGACATTGTCGGTGAAACGTTTGCACATGGACCGGCACTTTCGCGAGGATCGCCCACTCGCCGTTTGCCTGTACAGACCTCTCCATTATCACTCCAATGACAAAGCGTGACCCGCTCACCTTAACGAAAAGACAACGAGACACGGTTGTGTCGCATTTCCGCCACTTACGCTGGGATTGTAAGTGATATCAGCAACTCGTGACAAGCCGAAATGCGGACATTCCAGTAACCCCCGTGTAGCAAAAGAACCGGGGGACCCACCATTTGCCTCACATCCTTCGATGGCAGTTACCAGTAGCGCTTGTGTAGAGATATCAGCAACCTCACATCTTTTCATGAGAGTGGCGACTTACAACAATAACCGAGAACTTACTCGTTTGCATGAGACATTGGAAGAGCACGATTAACACGATGAGCCACACCGGGGTGGGGAGAACGACGGCCACGGTCCGTTCCATGAGGTGGTGCAGGCCAAACGACCCTCCACCTCGGGAGAACTAGACACAAATTTTCATTCGTGAAGCGGACGGCCAATGCGCGTAGGACATGCCGGCAGTCCAATCAACGCCAGGAACCTCACAGCTCTGTCCTCTTCTTTAATTGGTCCGACCACGCCACAGGCAACGCATCTTTCCCCACGTGTGAGTACAGAACGACTGCCCTTCCTGTGTCGACGACTTTGCCACGCGGGTCAGGGGATACGTGTTGGACTGCGTTAGAGGGGAAGAGACACTTCCCCCGGACGTTGTTTAGCATGTAGGATTGGATAACTATTGGATGCACATGCCACTAACTGCGAGGGGTCACCGTGCGAACGGACAAGCAGATTTTGGGAGTAGGGTCGTTTAATTACACTGATGATAGTGAGGAGGACGTCTGGGTCTAAAGTGAAATCGGTAGAGCAATACGGCTGGCGCCTTTCACTTAGCATCCGGCTTTATCTGGTTGTCGAGAAGTGTTTCAGTGGAAGACTAGCAACCTATGCATTATCATGGCGTCTTGTTCTCTCATGCATTAGAATTGGCACTGGCTGTCACATTCGCTAGGTTCCGAACAGGGGGTTCAACTCCTTCATTTCGTGCAAATTGGGGAGAAGACACTCAGGTGTTTGGAACTCGGACGCCCCTCTCAAGCGCTGCATTAAAAAACTGGAATATATTGTAGACGGAAATTGAACTTATGGTGTGGTGGTAGCATACGGACCCCGTGATATCATAGCGGCTCAGCGGATGGCAGCCTAGGAATTCCAGAACTGCCTATTTTTGCTTAAATCAGAGTTGAATGCTACTAAAGGCGTTAAGGGTAGGAATTTGGTACAGTTCGCCTAAATCGCGTTAATAAAGGCAATGAGACGTATGTATTCCGAAAATACGGTAAAGAAATAGGAAATTAGGCTATTCATCGAGTAGATAAGGTTGGATTGACGTTGGCCCGATTCACCAAAGCCTTGGCCATTCAGGAGACTTGAGTCGAGCATCTACTGAGAGGCGGTCACTCGTTCCGGAAGGCGGCTCTTGGCGTCGGATGATGGGCAGCACTAATTGCCGGGTCGAGTGGCGCACACTACCGAGCCTAAGAACCTTTCCCGCAGAAGGCCACGGGGAACAGAAGCGGCCTAGGCTAAATGCTTCGACGGGTAGAGTCCCCAACGGCGCTTAAAAATGTATTTAAGGAGGTAGATTGATGCAATATTCTCAGTCATTTGTCATCATTACTTCCGTAATAGTAGGGGTGATTTATTTGGCGTGGACTGCAATTAACTCCATTCATATGGAGTGGTTAAGGGCAGAGATGTGAAGCTACTCTCTTCTAAACAAATGCCGCCTTTCCTCAATTTGCATTTTCGGTTTCGACAAAATATTAGTGTGATTGTTTAGACGAAAGGCCATCTCGGAAGGGAATGGAGGAAGAAGCACCGCCAACGCCACCTAAAATGGAGAGCATTTGCATAGTTGGCCGACTACTTCTTGCTCGGGTCCACTTATAAACAACGTGGGCAGGAATGAGTGAACGCCTCCATCACTAATCGGTGGGTGCGTTGATGCTCTCGTGGGGGTTAAACCTACGAACTCAACTTCTCAAAATCCACCGGCCTTGGGCTCCTCGACCACCACCTCCGCCGTAGTAGCAACCTCGTATATTTCGTCTGCGTATAAGTAGGCATCTTTCGAAGGGCACCCCCTGACTCGGTAGCAAGGGACTAACTCTAACCGTGAGTATCCGGACAGGGAAGACAGCGGGGCGACTGAGTGCGGCCATCATTAATTAGAGGCCGTGGAGTAACACAAACACCACACGGCTTGTTCTCCGTTCACGTATAAGATGGGCAAATGTCTTTTTTTATCTCAAGTAATCCAATACAATATCCTGCTGCTATGAAACGTAGCTGTTTTCCCAAGCGGAAAGAAACAGCTCCGGTAGGCGCATCGCTCTGTCTATGATCTGATACCATCGGGTTTCCCAGACCAAGGTCTTTAGCGATCAGAGATATATCCTTCTACCGAAGGTTTTATTCTATCCCTTGAGTTTATTCGGCGGAAGTCGGTCTCGAAGTTTCGTATTCTGTATAAATTCTTTGTTGCATAACATAGAACAAACGGCGGCATTGTGCTCCAAGTACTGTGGCAATCTGGGATGAATGGAAGTATTGGCAGTACTTCCATGGCCAGGGTGTCCCTCCCCCCACTACCACTCATTCCGAGCAGTTTTGTAAGGAAGTGGTCGCCACTTTTCTTGTTTTAACGATCAGATAATTAAAGTTTCCGTCTTCCCAAAAATTGTTCAAATTAATTTCTCTGAAAGCGATTATATCCAACGGCCCAATTTTCACGGAGACCTCGCAAAAGACAGTCGCGGCGTTTCGCAAAGATTGCAGTTTCGCGAAAGACATCACCGGAAATTGCAGATCTTTAGAAAACAAATGGTTTATGGTAAACATAACCCGCCTAACCTTATCCGTCACAAAACACGTAATTTTTGTATTCTTTTTAGATTTCTGTTTTAGTAAACCTCGTTTATGTTTCGGAGAGTACTTTGCATGAGCACATGACTAGCGGTGATCTCACCACAAGGTCTTTTCTCTGCTCTCCGACGTAAATTCTTCACGGCAATCAGACTGGCTTCCTTCGGTGGCTCCCAGTGCGGCGGCACAAGTCACTAAAATACGGCGATGATTGCACCAGTTCGAGCTGTCCCATTTGTACTGTACTTGTGCCTGATTTTTCTGCTGCATTGTGATACATTAACACTGGTTTTGGTGGAACAGACTCTCCACCTTCTCTTTGCTACTTATCCCCAGTCCTCTGTACTCCACTACGTCAAGGGAAGGTGTCCTGCAGTTTGACGCAACGTTTTCCCGTCTCTTCCGCCGACCTTCGCGATAAGTGCTTCACTGACCCAAGAGTTACCCTGGCTAGGACATAAGACCCCAGTTTCGGGAACAGCTTCTAATCCATGCACAATGTTCTTTGATTTGGTTAGACCACATGGAGGGTAGGAACTTGTCTCAAAATCTAAAAAAGGGCTCATACAAAGAGGAACAAGCCACTAATAGTTGGCATAACACAGGAGAGTCGGATTATTCCATTTGCAGGTGGTAGCACGGCACTGTTACCTATCAGAACCACGCGGTGTTCATCTTGTCTCGCCGCACGAAGGGAGGGCGGGAACGGGGAGGGGGCTGCGAGTGGGAGCCACCCGGAGGTGCAAATGATGAAGGGAGGGCGGGAAAAAAACCGACCGAACGGATGAATACTGGCAATTCTTCGGTTGTAACACCTACCAAATTTGTCTTAGGTTCAAATTTTTCTGTTGGTCTTTTCAATTGAACAATTGGGACCGTTTGCGTTATTCCATAATGCTTTTAATGGTGCAGCAGGCTAAACATGCCACATTCTCGAACCGCAAACTTTTGAGAGTTAAATAGCATGCTTTGGCCACTAAACGGAGCTTTGCACTGATATTTGATGGCAGGCGTTGCCAAGCACCCGATCCATGCCTCCTCATAAAATGATCATTTGCGTGGCCCGCCGGATGCCATGCGTCACGGCCGAAAGGAAGAGCATCCCGAGGAGGCCCCAGGCGCTGGTCCGCGATGTCTACTGTGTTTGACAGGGCACCCTCAAACGAAGTTCGCATGAGTG
Source organism: Dipylidium caninum (assembly GCA_017562135.1). Taxonomy (NCBI): domain Eukaryota; kingdom Metazoa; phylum Platyhelminthes; class Cestoda; order Cyclophyllidea; family Dipylidiidae; genus Dipylidium; species Dipylidium caninum. The sequence continues at coordinate 341,544 of QEYB01000556.1, read as the reverse complement.
CCTCCTGGCCCACGAGATACTGGCTCCCTTGCTTTGTCTCCCTCGATGGTCACATGAGAGTTTCACGTGACATTTTTTACTATGTGGGTCAAAGGAAGACTTCTTTCCTTACTGTGGTGGCCAAGAGCCCAGATCAGAAACACTTTCCACGGTTATATCCCGTCACACAGAATACTGGCTATTCCATTAAAGGCAGATTTTTAAGGCAAGACATTCCTACGCATGAGACCAAAGGCATGAATCAGATTGCGTGCTACCTGCTGCATGCCAACTTCCAGCCTAAATTGCATCAGAGATCCTCCCAATGCCCTCCTAAACACTTCTACAAAGTGATGCGACATATCTTAAAGTAGCCAAAGATCAGACGAAATTCAGGTGCCTATCATCTGCGGAAATGGATTAGAGAGTTCGCACGCCAACCTGAATCGTACGAAATAGTAAGCCGAGGTAGAACATATCAAATACTGAATTAAAGAACGCACCGGTCGACTACTTACTTGTAGATATTTGCTCCTCGAAAATATTTTTTCTCCAGCCTGAAGAATGAAAGACGCTTAAGTTCATTGTCAAAAAGAGCCATGGACTACTCTTTCACCGGAGCAGATTAACTGAAAGCGAAAGAGCTGGTGACAGTCCTCATTTTTGGCAAATTCCAAGCTGTGTACCAGTCCAAATGGGATACATTATTAAGAAAAGTCAAATATTCGGAGGGCAGGGTGATTTGAGTAATTGCTAATAAGTCCGGTGGACTACGGCGCTGTAGCAACTCTTCTGAGGCTAAAAGAGATAGGGGCGAGAAGTTAGCCGTAGCGAACAGGGCTTTTTCGCCCAACCCTTAGCCAATCTTTTTTTTTTGTCTAAAATGACTGTGTTCTGATGACTCACAGCTCATACACCACAACAGCATTTATTCTTTCTGTAATTGGCATTTCGACGTCCTCAGCAGAGTCAGTAGAAGAAAACCATTTCACGGGGACGAGATGGAGTAAGTAATTTCAATTGATTTGAGGTAGCAGCCACGACTCTCCAAGATGTGAAGCGGTCACACTTCCTAAAGGCAGGCCGAGGTGGCAGGTCGGGTTGATCAAGTCGTGACCGGGTCGACATCACAGGAGAGCAATGGGATAATCGGGCGCGTGTTGTCGGCTCTGGTGAGAAGGAAGAAGTTAGAGGAGCCGCGCCCACGAATTAGTAAAAAACGTGTTTTATGCGGTCTTTATGGAATGCCGGTCATTAAACGTCTATTAGTATTCCAAATCATCCAACACACTATTGAAAGAAATAACGAAATCGGGTGTTACTGAACATTATCCTATAGGTAAGAAGGGCAAATATGTTTCCAATCAGCTCCCCAGATGGTAATAAGACAATCCTTGTCTTGAAGGCTTGTTTTATTTGGCGAAAATATTGATAATGCCGAATCTATCTAAGATATGCAACAGTTTGTCTTTCCAAACATTGCTGTTTTCTACTTATGTCAAATCAGATATCGGAATGACTTCATCGGGAACCAGTAAAACATTGCAAATGCTGGGTACTTCACCTGGCGGAACGCCTAGAGATTATTTAGTTACGTTGACAAGTAAGAGGCGAAAAGGCGTTCTATTGTACTGTTCAATTCCTTACGCAACCATTCGGTTCAGTCTAGTCTCCTAACCAATTCCTTACAGCCATATTTTGATTACAATTGCATAAGCTTATCCTACTGTCCGGCTGTATCACTGAAGATAATGCTGGCCTGTTTGTTGTATCGTCATCGTTGAGTGTTCGTATTGAGACTAAAAATTTGTTCCCACTGTCTTCCCTACCGAAGCATTGGACTACCACAAGTTCAGTTAAAATTAGATCTAGTACACTTTACCCTTCAAAGCCCTACTTTCACCACTTTGGAGTGTAAGACGCGAATCAGCGCAAAGCTCTGAATATCTTCAAGGGTAGCCTGCCAGTAACTGAGCCGTTCATGTTAGATTATACAAGGCAGCTCTTTTGAAATGTCCGATAAATTCTCTTTTACAAAAACCTTCAATTTTCACAATATAAAATGGATATCGAACAAGTACCTTAGAAGAATTTAAATCTTCTAAACGCGCATATAGGGACCGGAAAAGCAAGGAAATGATCGGTTTGGCAACATCTTCCAAGTCGCAGAAAAGAGGATAACAGCTCTAAAATATTCTAGTTGTGCCCACACTAGTCGTGTCATAAATTGGCCAAATTTATTAATCGCGCCGCCGCCGGATTTCTAAACACTCGTCATATACTGACAGATTGGTGTTTCAACTTAGGCATTGTTGAGGTCCTTACTTTGGGTGGGCGAAGACGTTAATGTAGTATAATTACCACTTTAATGATGCAAAAATGCATCAGTACAGAAATATGGATTACCCAGCAGGAGCCACGATGGCACCGCCCCATGTTTACGTTGATTGACAGCCTTCACTAGCATACTTTATTCGACATTAACTGAGATTAGAATGTGGATGTAAACTTTCCATTTCCCAGACGTGTTTCCGTATTTCGTCAGATACGGTCAACATTCAGCGGAATAGACCTTTAAAATCTGTAATTATCTACAAATCCTCAAGGTGACACATTAGTTAGTTGTATATGGGAAGCAACCTCGTTATAATCCGGTTTTTTAGAAACCGTCATTTTCGTAACTCCTCGTTTCTTTTAACGATATCTGCAGCATTATGAAAAAAGTAAAGCGCGTATTTACTATAAAACCACACCTAAAATGATTAATCTCTCGTAAAGGCAACATTCACTAAACTGGAACATGGAGAATAGCTTTTCATGGACAAGTTTTATCAAAATAAAAAGAGAAGGGCAAGCACCATCTTTTTGTTTAACATAACATGGTTTAACATAACAATGAGTCTGCTTCGAGATACCTATAAGTTTGTAGGCCAGAGGAAATAATTTAAAATGGAGCTTAAGTAGGGACATAAATAGAAGAAGACGGTGAAGACTATGAGTAGAGAGGGTTTCACTAGGTAAATGTATGTATGAATCAAATGCAATCCATGGCTGAAGCATAGGATTTCAGCCGCCCGCCTAAGTCGTACGGAAGGCTAAAAGGAATTGGCCATATATCGGAACCGCTGCAACTTGGTAAGCTATCTAATACGCAGTGGTACACAAATATGCGAATAAAACTATATAATCACCCCAAATATGTACTTTTGTAATATTTCGGTTGAAGTATGTGGCGATAATTGAAGCGGTTCATAAGCGCTTCACGAAATATTTCCATTAGAATTTTTTAGGGTGGTAAAATATCACAAAGAAAATGATGCAAGGTATTTACCTATTTCCAATTCGAGTAAATAAATAATATCTTTTCTTAAAAGTGCCAACATCCGGACTACCTCGAGTTCCATTGGCCAAAATGAAGGCGCTTTTTCAACTCTGTTTATTACTGAAGCTGAATACGTTACACTCCGGTACATGTCGGCAGCCGCCGGTCGATAGCTAGGATGAAAATACATAATTTCAGAAGAACCGAATCCCTTGATGTTGTTTACATTCAGAATTTGATTGAAATAGACCAAATATTCTCCAAAACTAAATTTAACCTAATTAGCCTTCTGTAGGTTTTAAAAACAGGTATGACAGATATGTTTCCACAGGGAGCGAGGCTTGTTGTCCCTCAGCGCGGTGGGACCTTCTGGAGAAGTAGTAGGTTGCTTAATCCTGAGCGATACACCCCCGATATCGCTCGTCAAGGGAGTATGCGAGGAGGAGTGGCTGAAAACAGAATTCAATCTTGAACACCTAAATATGTGCAACACTCTATTTATCCATTTAATCGTCATCAAAGACGAATATAAGAAACGTGGTTTCGTCGACATAATACGCGCTGGCTTCCGGGCTGTCGCCGATGCGAATCACTTTCTCTTACTTGTACCAGAAACCATTAACTATGGTACTCCACTAAAGAAGAAATAATTTCTAGATGATTTCGATGAATCTTTGCCCGAAAACATCCTTAGAATGCGTTTTATGAATTATATTTCGCCTGAGCTAAAACCTCTACTTTCTAAGTTGTCGCTTAGCGAAGAAGGGCAATGCAAACTAAAGTGGGATATTGTTCACTTTGTACGTCGTGATTTCGACCCGGCTTTGCGCTGTCGAATAGCTAGGTTAGTAATTACTGATAAGTGACGATTAAAAGTGTAAAGGATAATGACGACTTAACACCATTATTTAACTCGAAGAATGAAATTCTCCAAAAATTATATGGAGAGTTCTATATCTCTGAGCTAGTAGAAGCCCAAAATGATGACATGAAGGCGATCGTGCTGGAGTCTAACAAAACAGGATATGCTGTCGGTTTCATGAACGCCACAAAACTATACAATTGTGAATTTCTAAATAAGGAATATGACTTACGATCTTTTAATTATCTACGAAAAAATGAGTCTCCAGTGAAGCCGGATACCCTAAAAGTCCCAGCGTCTCTGAGGTTGCAAAGTGATTTACACGGTGATGATACTGACTCAACAGACTCCGAAAACTCACCCTGTCAATCGATAGAAATATCTGGGAAATCTCAAAAAGATGCTTCTGAAATAGCATTTTGCGAAGAAGTCGATCCAAATCTAGGTAAACCCTCGATTAGTTAATAGGAAAACCGATCTACTTTTCTTACGGATATATGTAGGCGTGGATATATTTGGCTGTGACTTCTAGATGGTAACCTTACTCCATTATCCACCGATGATCTACGCTCAACTATCCTTTCGGACGCATTTTCTGTCGACAAGGCTACACGATTAGCATATGTTTCGTCGGGAAACTGGATAAGACGTCATCTGATGGGGTATTTTGGACCGAACATCCCTCGTGAAACCGGCCAAGACGTTTGCTCTTGTGGCGCTAACAATGCAATCATTATCCAACTTTATGGTTTGCTTCCCGAATTCGATGCACGGTACATATATTTTTCGTAACCCTACTATCCTAAAAAATTTTTAATTGGGTTACGGACTATGTAGTTACGCGGCTACAAACTCAGCATATTATCGCAGAAAAGGAGTACTGAGTACTGTTTTATTTTCTCGAGATGTTTAAGAAGACGCACCGAGCATATCACTTAATAGCCATGTAAAGTTAGTTGAAAACCTATATCTACTCTTACTAGTTTGTTTTCTGCTCTAATTCCAGTGCCAAAGACTTTTTGCCATTCTTATTTGATCAGTTTCCTGACATCGAATATGCCGCCCTTACGGTGCCAAGACTGGACCCCGAGACATCCTTGCTGCGGCAATTTCACGTGAGCCATGTTGTTTATTTAATTTGCAAACGGGCAGGCAAATTATTGGAGAATGACTATTTTCGATGGTAAAAGGAAATTACGGTTATTCCATAGTTATGATATTCCTGGGACTTGATTGAGTTGATTGAATTTAATTCCAAAATGACTTTGTCTTTAAGATGTGGAACTTTGGGTTACTTCTTATAGAGAGTGAAACCTCAGGTTTATTCAACGGTCACTCAGGATCTCTATGTATACCATCGGGGAAATTTAATAAGGTAGATCCATTTTCACTAGTAAACCTTTTGAGCTGAAGTGATTTTCAGGTGAGACCAGCTGTCAGAAAAGATTTCTCGGATATTCTGGCGTTGGCACTTTACATGCATCCATTCGACAGAAAGCTGCTGGCTAAAGATGTGAAAAGATACATGAAATTTGGGTGCGAACCAGTACGTTAATAACGGTTGAAAATGCGTCTATTTTACCAAACAAATAATCTCTTTCGCTGTTGAAGGATGGAACGGCGTTGTTCTGCTATGTGGCGTTGTGTTTGGGGAGAATCGTGGGAGTGCTTTTCGCCCGAGCTGAAGAGGTCTCATATTACAATGATGTTGAAGGGAGGTGGTTTACCGAATTTGCTTAAGTAACATATATATTTTTTTTCGTAGCATATTGAATGGTTGAAGGCAAAATACGAATTGGAAGACTACATTTACTTTATGCAGCATGGAAAACATGAGTTCGCGACGGTAATTCACTTCGTCTTATCCTCAACCGTCCATTCGCGGACTAGAACATTTATACGTGAAGTCATGCGGCGGTCTAGAAAGACTTGCTTCTTCTACTACATATACCCACCATTTGCTATGGACATAGTGAGTTCTGCACCCTCATTCAACTAGACTTTTAAATTAAGGATGGTGAAATTTATAAGTAACCCTACCTATTAATTGGATGTGAATTTTTAAAAGAACTCAAGTATATATTCGTTAAGTTAAATAAATATTAACTTAAGGTGAAATGAGAGTATAAAAAACCCTTTCGATAATGGATTATGATGTCCTCATTATTATAGTTCGAGTATTTAACTTATCTGTTCCCTCGTCCCCAACTGTGCACTTTTTTCTCTCGGCTTATTCAAACGAACTTGTTTCATCCGCATTGCGCCCGCCAATTTATTAATATTTATTTCCCCTTTGATAAGTGAACTGTTTGTTTGTTCGCCGCATGCTAGTCTTCGTTTACGCACAGTATTTCCTAACACCGTTTAGACCTAGTAACTCGCAAACCTCCTAATCATTTTCATGTCTAAAATGTGCTTGCAGGGTGGCCCAAAGGAGACGAGATCCGCTAAAACACTTTAGTTCTTGACTGTTAATGGGAATAACGATGGAGTTTCTGAGTCAAAACAGGGGTTAAACAATGATGAGTTTACATAGGGAAATTCGCCAATTTTATTATACCAAATGCCGTTATTTCTTAGAAGCTGAAAATGAACACACCACTCTCGTGCTTGACAGACTTTTACGCAGTTCGACCGAGACGTCAGATAGTATACCCATCTGAGTTGGCGAGGGGAGATAAGGGTCCACAAAATCGCATTCTTACCTGTCCACTCGATGATCCACCACCCGCCGTCTATCTCATTTCACGCAACCTGCTTATGGAGCCCAAGATTGTGCTCAACTCGCGAATCATCGTTGTGGGAGCATCGTCGACCAGTCTAGCCTTTTTGGAGTGTCTGGTCTTTGCGTGAGTTGCTGTTATGGCCAAATAGTGAGACCTTCGATAAAAAAATCTCTCCGACAAAGGGAAGCATTACTATTATTATTGGCCTACATTCAAAAGACGGCCTTAATTAATTCCTAACAGATAATTAAGTACAAGACATTGTGGGGAGAGCTGAGCCGTAGGAAATATCCAAGTGAATATTTTAATGAAAATAGGCACTGATTCATTACCTTTATGATTATAGGAAACCAGAAACCTCAATGTACCCATATAAGTCTATCCCTTAGTCCCAATCATCAAAGAAGATAATGTGAGAATTACTGCACTGCTCTCAGTATATAATAAATTAGTGGCAAACTTGCCGTTTTTTCAGTTCCCATTTCCGCTTCAACAACCTCGTTTTGCTATCGCGGCATGGGATTCCTGGGGATACAGAAGCTTCAGAGAATCATCGCATCCCTCTTTTTTACCCAGCTCGGTGAGGCCATTCGTGATACATGCAATTTCGACAAAGATCGCATAATTTTGTTCCACCATGTGGTTAGTCACACTCAAGAATCTATAAAGCTTCTCGCCGCGCTTAGAATAAAAAGACATTCTCAACAACCAATGCCGTCCACAATGCATATTTTCCAATGTTTCTGTTGACTACGGCTTCTATATAGGCAAAGAATCCAAATATAGAGGTGTCCTTTTTAGATACATGCAGGATAGGTGGCGTTTGGGGCAGATCTCGCTTCACACCTCAGTCCATGTCGTCCTAGGAACACTCACGGCAATCGACAGGCAAGTCTGCTTCTCCGAGCACCTGACTCCTCCTCCCTCCCCCCCCCCCCACCGTCTCAGCCACCGCCTTTTTGCTATGTTGTAGGAACCGGAAATTAATAACAATCGACGGAAATCACCAGATGTCATACGACTTCCTCATTTTGGCTCCCGGAATGCAGTATCACCCACCGACGCCAATAGGCATTGACCCCAAATACGTTGCCGAGATGCGTCGCAAGAACCCATGTGAACCCAGTAAGTCGTCTGTTTCTTTCGCTGGCGATAAACTCACTAGGATAAGTTGTGACACGTTCAACTGGCCGATGAAATTCCTCTTCCCTTGGAATAGGCATCATTGCTCTCTGCCGAGATGAGACGTATTGTCCATTTTTGTACAATAGGTCCAACTAAAATAACATTGAAAAAAATCGGCTAATATGTTACTTACGGTGGAGAAAGCGGAGAGTTAAAATCCTTCTTTTGGTAACTAATAAGGACTTATTTTATTGCATAAAGTTAAACCCTAAATCATCAAAAGAGAACGGAGGCCTGGATGTTATGAAGGATTAGGAGAAATTCTCGTGCCTATGTTTTAGGCCCAGACAGCTTATGAAAACGTGGGTTTAGGATTATTTCATTTAGTAAAATTACGATTACGGTATAAATGCTTCAAGATCTTATCAAATTCAAGTTTAAAACGGAGCACTTTAGACTTTAAAGGGGATTTATAGTGCGATCAAAGACTTAGACGTTTTTTTCATAGTTTATAATTAGTCCTTTTGTCTATTTTAATGGCTAGTGGTGATCTCAATCAAACACAGAGCTTCAAATCTCTTTCTCTTGAACGACGAACATAGTACTAATGAAGCCATTGAATATGTGGAGAGGAATCTCATGGCGGACGCGTCAAACCAGAGGCAACTCTACCGAAAAGAAAGTCTTCAGACAGATCTGCTCTTAGAAGACCCATCTTCGAAGAGGAAGTCCAAGTACAATCCCGAAGAGGGCCCCATAATAATATATGGAGATTCTTTAGACGCTTATGCTTGTATCCACGGACTTCTCCACATAGGGGTCCCTGGCATCCGCATCGTTATGATGCAACCTTTCGAAAAATTAAACGTATGTTTAACATTAAATCTTCGATTAGTCCATTTTAACCTTTTGTGAGCGTACATTGGAACACATTTGACAGGACAGATGGACATATTCTTCATTGTTGGCATGAGGCTTGGATGTATTTTATGCTTTCGGTAGTATATATTAAGGTGAATTTGGTCTAAGGCTAGTGGTGGGTGTGCCAACTCTGAGCAGCGACAATGGATTTATGAGGTAAAGTGCTCTTCTTTGTTGGTTCCGAGGCTAAAGAACTTGAGGATCAAATTAAAGTTGAAGTAAAACCGCAATGCCATTCATTAATATCCGCGTTTGATGATTACGCCGCGGAGACTGCTATCCACGAAGAAATGAGAAAAGCTGGAGTGCGCATATTTAAACGCTGTGTTCTCGTGCGATGGAATGACGACCCAACTGCTTTATTCGTGGACGAAGTGGAAAGCGCCAATTTCATTATTGAAGGAATCGAAAAACGCATCAGATGTGTTGTAAGACCATCGAGCCACTAATTTAATAAAATATTAAAAATAAATTTCCTACAGCCTCTTTCACTTACAAGTATATGAACCTGGTAGAGAATAGTCGTGTTTGAAAGTAAATGTGATTCTGACTACCTTTGAAACCATGCCCCCATGTTATCGTGTTGTATTCCTATTCCTATACTTTTAAATCTACATCTTTATCAGCGTAAATGCATGAGAATGGTATTAATGACATCACGATAAGACAAACTTCTTAGACCTCTGCGTTTTGAGAAGACCTGCAGTTACTGGATCACATCCTTGTCCTAGCCCCTTACTTGCCCATATTTTATGGTTTATTATGGGATTGCAAGTGTAATGCGATCATCATCTCCATTATAGGCGTTCTTCTCATTCGTTGACAGGAAAATCGACTATGCGTTCTTCAAAGGTAAGGAGCATTATTTATGGCCATGTATGGTTGTGTGCACAAAATAGTGATAAGAAAATGGCGAGAGAGAGCCCGAATGAATGAATTCTCCTGAAAGGAGTTAGTACTGACAGCTAATTTTCCCCTGGAAAGTTGGGTGGCTCATTACGTGCGGCTACTTGACACTGACGAGCACTGTGCAGTCCTCACTCGTGTTGCGCTCTTTTCAGCCGTCAATGATGCCTGTCTCGTTTTTGACAAACGACTGGTGATTGACGTAAATTTTCACACCAGTGATCCTTGTATCCGAGCCGCGGGGCCGGCGACGAAGTTTCGTCGGATTTACTACAACGACAAATACACTCACGCTCTTTTCAACAGTCTGGAAGTTGGAGATAAGGCGGGTTATGTTTTCTTAAAGACATCATTTTTTATGTTAATCAAAAGATACCCTAACATAGTTAATTATGCTAAGTTGGGCTTACTACGCAAATAATTTTTGACATTATCAAAGTTCGTAACTGCGGTCCTTGCAATTTCATTTTAATAAAAATAGTTAGGGGACGCTTTCCTGAGGGAATTCGATCCTAGCGTTGAGGCGCCACGGGTCCCGCCCAAAGACGATCTCCACCTGCTACCCACTTTCAAGATGCCTCGTGTAGCATACGCCACTCTTCCCGGAGGTTACAACTACCTGAAGATTTGGGCGCCTGGTTACAAAAAGAACTTCCTCCTTCGCTTAAGGGACCCAGACTTTGTAAGCTCATGTCCTAACTGCTTATTACAAATGATGAAACCAGAATATCGTAAATTTTGATGAAAGGCCAAATCAAGGTTTTACAGTGCCCTTTTTTACCCCTAAAAGTGCGCAAAATGAGGCAATGTGTTCCCATTCAATTCTAGTTAACATATGCGTACATTGGTATAATTTAGAAATGGCATTGCCAGAGAAAATATTGACCCTGAGAATACGATATCCTTTAGGGGCGATCGCTGGTCACCGGGACGACAGAAAAGGAGACTGGTTATTTTCGGATACACGTAAACGAAGTCAACCGAATTTCTCGCATTGTTTGCCTATCAAAACGTGTAAATGTTCTCTTCGTTATATTTTGAACATCCCCTTATTAGCACCGTTATAGCGCCTCTTCGCCTCATTCTAGAGCATTCCGGTGTCAAATTACGTGAGCCTTTACTCGACGCACGAGCGGGCAGTGAATAACCTGGTAGCGCGTTATGACGAAGGACTGATCACAGACTTCTATTCGTGAGTGGCTGCCCATATTCTCTGGCACTTCTGTTAACTCCGATGACTATACGCCTTGTAAACTACGCACAACCGGTTTTCCACGTTGCTTATTTTACAAATAATTTGACCTACATTAAATGCCACTCAGGTACTTCGAAGAAGCATGGGCAATGGCGCTCTTCCATGATCGTTTCGAAGAACTCAAGGAGGAAATTCATGAACTTGGATGTAATACCAGGGTAGGGCGACTATTTACCATTGGAGTTTTATGTCTCTCACTTTCAGGAGGAAAATACCAAGCCTCTTATTGACTTCATCCGAGCATTACGAGACCCCTGCAAGAAGGTGAGTCAATGTGGCTGAAACAAACGTCAAGAGTTTAACTGTAACCTCTAAACATCATAATGAATGCCATCATCCTAACAGGTTTCACCTGGCGACTTTGAGAGAATACATTATGAGCATCTTTCAAGGGGCCATAAGTACGCAGTGGAGAAGAAAGTGATAAATTTCGTCACCAATAATTACGACCTTTTGCCGATGTACGCGAAACCGGATATGGTGAAGCAGACCCCTTAGACGCCTATCGTTCCCACAAGGCGCAGTGCCAAATGGACCCATCGAAACCCTTCGAAAATATTATTGACACGCTCGTAGAAATTTCCTGTAGCACGCTGAAATAAATTGACCGTGTAGCATCATTCCAAAAATCCACCTGTTCTGCGTTAGGAAGCCTTCTCCCACTGATTAGAGGGAAATGGTACACAATTTTTATAAAGCAGAACATCGTCTTCAAAAACAAAGTAATTGTTGGAAGATACATTGGAATACACAGGTTGCGATTTCAACAAGTGTTCAAACAAATTCGCTAGGAAGTATGGCGAAGCGTTTTCATCCCATTTGAAATACTTGTCCAGGGGACCAACAATCGAGGTAGACCGGGTTGGATGAGACACACGCTTTGATCGGGTACTCGGTGATTTTGAGGTGACGGGCTTTGTCGAAGGGAACGTTTCTTGAACCGCATCCCATATAGTCTGTCGGCTCAAGCAAGCATCCAGGTGCTCATTTATCTAAACGAGTGCATAAGATGCTAATTTGGAGCAGGGCTTCATCCACATTAACAAATTATCTAGGGCGCGAAGAGTTGGTGCAACGCGAGGCGTCTTTAAGTTATACGAAAAATTTGGTCAGAAACACAAATTACTTAAATGAAGGTGTAAGAAAAACGCAGGTTCCATAGAGGCTTACATCTTCGAGGTCTTTCAACTGCAGTTGTTTGGAGCAAGCGGGACAAGTCGTGAGGACGCGCCTTTGAGCTGGTGCGGCACATGGTTCGTTTTTTCGTTGGCAAGCGGAGAGGACCGCCGAGGCGGTACATTGCGATGAGTTCTCTACGAATGTTTACAATAAGTCTGATTAAACAAATACAAGGAATAACCCATTGTTTTGCGTAGATTAGAAAAAAATTTTTCATGGGAAACGTGACACCAAATAGCGACTCACTCAAATGCATTAAAATATTAATTAGGCCCAAAGAAGAAAAATTGAGGCAAAAAACCTGAAGGCAACAGATATTGGCTTTACCCAAAAGGCCGCCTGGTGCTGATGACAAATTAATTTAATATATTCGTCAGAAGGAGGAAACGGCTTTTCACTTGGAAAGGGTAAGAAATGGCAAGAACGTCGAAGAAGACTTCAAAAACCCTCCGCAGTATCGTAGAAGAGATACTGCGTTTCAAGCGGGTATCACTCTAAGTACTGTAGTTACTGGATATTCACAAACTCTTCCGGTTAAAGAGCTTCTGCGAGAAGCGACGGTTACAATAATAAGTATACCAGTGCGCCATATAACAATGGATGGCGATTGCTCACATCCGAACCGGCCGCGGGGATGCTGCAGTCGTGGTCCATAGTCTCAACACCTACGAATCCCTTGTTGAAAGCAGCTTCGAGCGTTTCTTGGCGAAAGCACTGGCACATCGCCGAGGGAACTAGATTCGATATTCGGACACCTGCAGTAGAAATTAATGGGGTAATCGGGGTACTCTTAAGACCTCTGTGCACGCAATTACTGGCATGCCCTACTCTTTCGGAAAGAATCTATTGCTATAAAAACTCAAGACAAGCGCCAGATACATGATGCAGCAGTAATGTCTTAATATTCCTGTTCCAGCATTCAACGGTTGATTATTGTGAAAAATAAAATTTTAATAAAAAATGCTTGATGGCAAACAACCGCAGTATCACTTCACATTAGGAGGGGGAAATCGGAAGACGATCATAGGCGAGGAGTCTGATATTAACAACAAACACTCCTACATGGAAGGAAAGGTGGGAATTCACCACCTATCTGGATTGCCTGAATCGGAATGGAGTAACAGCTGTATGGCATCTGACAACATCCCCGACTCATCTGTGAAGCTACCTCGCTTTGAAGAAGGTGCAAGATAAAGATGACCACTGAATCAAATAGCAACAGTGAAATTCTTCTTATGAGTAACTTAGTCGCCGAACGGGTATGTAGCAGAGATCAGGGGAAGAAAGAGTCGGAGTTCGAATCAACGGAGTAAAAACAGAGGCTGTTGAGTTAGGCACGATTTACCCATTAGCCGAAGACAGAGAGGCTTTGAGTTGTCCATTAACTCTGCCTTCATCTCGTCCTTGAGAATCTCTGAGGCGCACTGAGAGATGATCGCGGCCGAGCAGGTGTAGTCGGCCAAGGTTTGCGATCTAGATCGTACCTCAAAGGAGTCCAACTTAAACTTCATCGTGACTGTTTTACCCTTGACACAAAAATTCATATAAAAACAAAAGTAGTTATACATTCCTTTGAGATGGAAATCCAAAAAAATATCGAATTGAGAGGAGTTGGAAGATCGGAACATAAAATTGCGTACCGTAAGTGGAATTTATGCGCATCTGTTAATGGCTGCCTACGATCTTAATACCAATTAGCGGGCCTTTGAGATAGAGGGTTTTAGGGGGGATTGCGCAGAAGACGAAAGCGTGATTACTGAACCACTTATCTGACCCACTTCACATAGACTGAATCCACTACCACAGCATAAAATCAGGAACCATCCCGGGCGGTAGGGCATACAAAACGGCGCTCGGTGGTGCGGCCGACCAACAACTGGAAGTCAAGCGAAACCGCGGGAGACTATGTAATCTAACATTGAAAAAAAGCCGTAATTAAAGTAGAAACAACCCTCAGTGGATGTAAACAGCAGTGGACTTTGGAGGCAGGCAAGGTCAACAAACAATCAATCAGTCAACCAGGAGAAAAGCATTCGAGCATGTGTGTACCTGTGCATATACCTTTATCGGCCTGTTTACCACCCTGCAAGACCGTAAATTCACGAAAACGGTAATGAAGACCTTGGATTTTTTATGGAAAGTTGCTACCACGAATTTCGGCAAGTGGTCAGTTGGTAAGCTTGCTACTGAAATTGGTGGTCTGAGACAGGAATGTGTCGGTTTAGTAGATTTAGGCGAGTTACTGTACGTACACAAAAAATTACTGTTTCAAACTGGTGAAAAATTGAACAGATGGCTTGTGAATGTGGACGCAATGCGGGGACGGCCAGACTACCGTACGGACGAGGAAAGAGAATGTGAAAAGGTGCCAAAGCGGTATTTGTGGAAATGGGTGAGTAATTATATAAAAAAGTCTTTACTTACGAAGAAATGCTATAGTTTACCAAAGATTGCATTTACTAGGGCACAGAAACGAGTGAAAACCCAATAGGCAGAGGGAGACCAAAAACTAAAGAATCGCATGTGGACGGCAACCTTTCCATTTTTAGTTGTCGAGATAGCAGCATGTCGGTCACCTTAGATGTAAAGGCATCTATGTGAGATTATTCTTGCAAGGAATAGCAAAATGGACTACCTGAACATGCGCTTCCTTCATGTCGTCAACGAGGGATGCGCACAATTGTCCACATTTCGCCTGAAGGATCTTCGGATCAGCGCAATCACGGAAAGTCCTGAAACCATCAGTGAAGCACAAAACGAGGGTAAAAGTGTTCGGTAGCTTAGTGCATGATAATAATAATATTTCTGAAGAAAGCTAGGAATGAAGGGACTAGGACGGATATGAATGTTAGTCCAGCTAAAAGGAGTTTCAAAAGCAAAACCCAATCAGCAAAAGATTTTAATGACGGGATTAGTGGGCAACTATAAACAGGTCTCCCAAGACATACGGAGTGCAGGACAAAAAAGTGGACTAAAGAGTCAGGGCACGAACTACCAAAAGACAGTTACAACCCTGAGAAACAATAATCCACAATTAACCTTGATTACAAAGACCGACTCGCAATATTCCTAGCTAAAGTCAGTAGGCTTAACTTTCGGCAAACGAAAATAAAACTGGCCATAAAAGTGTTCGAATTACACAGATGCGAGGAAGTGACATGGCGCGGATATCTCTCGAGCGAATGCGAATTTGTATATGGAAAAGGGAAAAATTCCTTGCCGTCCTGGAAGTAGGGTCAGAGTGATGCGGGAGCAAGGTTAAAGCGATTAGTGTTAGAGTGCCAAATAACTTCTAGATGAAGGCATTGGGCAAAGCAGATGTTTCAATGTCTCACCGTGGATTTTCTCGTATGCTCTAAGAAAGTGGAAATACTGATAATGAAGAGTTGAAGGGCTGCTCAAGGATTGGCAATGGGGTAACACGTTGCGGAGTTGCTGCAGAGCATAGTTCATGTGCTCATACAAGTCAAAAAATAGACTTAGATCAGGTTCTAACCGACAAATTAGAGTGGAAAAGGGGGGGGGGATATTAATAATCTGCTAAAAAATCCAGAAGTTTCGGCTTCGTGGGAGCATTTCACGTTCTT
This sequence comes from Dipylidium caninum, assembly GCA_017562135.1. Taxonomy (NCBI): domain Eukaryota; kingdom Metazoa; phylum Platyhelminthes; class Cestoda; order Cyclophyllidea; family Dipylidiidae; genus Dipylidium; species Dipylidium caninum. The sequence continues at coordinate 325,682 of QEYB01000556.1, read as the reverse complement.
TATGCCGAAGTTTGACCATTCGTCACAGGCATGAGGGAGGGTGGAAGCGTACAACCGACTCAAAGAAAGTTGAGGTTAAGAGGCTACGACAATTGTAACGTGGATTGAAGGCAAGGAAAGTTCCACCAAGGCACCTTTCCACTCCCATGCTCTTCTGCGAGGCACAGCAGGAGCCAGCGTTTTCCGCAACTGCAGAGGCCGTGGAGTGGACCCAATCGTCTTCGCTGTGACCCAGTGAGATGCGCATGTAGTAGGCGAGGGCGGTGCGCGAGACGAGATGGAAGAGAAGACCACGGCGTTCGCGTATGTCTGCGATTCGCTCCACACCAAAGGCCTTCAGGCGACACTCTGTCACGTAGCCTATGCCAGGCACCTAAATGCAGTATTCCCAATTACCATCGTGCTTTGATTAGAGTTTTCATAGGTACTGACACACAAACACGCGGCGTGGAAGTAAAAGATTTTACTTTTAAGCATAAGTGCCATTAAAGTGGAGATCTTAATCCAAAAGCGGTGATGCATTTCAAATTGTAAAGAATTCTATTAATCAGAAATGCTAGTTAGTAAAGGACCGAGGGAACCAAGGAACCTCCTATCTCAGACTATGCTTCCATTGAGAATGCGGTCGTTATGAGCCGCATGGCTGCTAAAGTCGAGCAAAACCTAAAATGTTTTAACTAACTCGGAAGACCTGAAAGCCGAAGCAGCATAGACGTCAGTGTTTGCCCCAGGTGGTAGACGGAGTCCAGAGTCTACACAAGCTAGAGTCTTCAAGACATTTCCAGTTGGCAGTGTGCACAAAATCTGAAACCTGGATTTCACAAAATTACGTCGATCCCACACACCGCGAGCTGCCAGTGAGGCCGTCAACCTGGGCGTCGCTCGACTGCGGCCCGTGCGTGCGGCGGGCGGGTGTCCCGTCCCGGTGGGACCGTTTACGCCTAAGTATGATGAATGCTTGCTCTCCGCTGTAACCTGGTAAACAGTTGCCCAAGTGTTTGACTCGATGGATTTGGGACCTGGCGGTCATATAACCTCACCATGGAAATTACTACGCACGGAGAAGTCGATGGAGTAAAAAAGCTGCATGCAAAAAAGATCCCACTTCTGCCCTTCTACATCAAATTGGCCTGTCCCATTGTACAGGGGGACCAAGAGTGACGCCTCTTCTTATTTACCTGGCTTCTCATCTATAGCCTTGCCAATAGGAATGCGGACAAAAGTCGGAGAATCGAATAAATAAATAAATAGATATCACTTGAGGAGTGTCAACATTCATAAGTTAGTTCCACCAAAGTACTATTCACCAATGCATTTGACATTTAGAGCGCGAAAATACAAAAATTTAATCGTTAAATAACAATATAACTACTTGTACACACTCTTCAGATGGGCGAAAGAAAGAGGTTCTGAATTCACACACACACACATTACTTATTACTTGAATGTTAACTTTTCAGGCGTTTGAGTCACTTACGATGTTTAAAGTGAACTGCACACAAGCCAAACGTAGCATCCACTTCCCTACAAGTCAGGGAGGTGGTCTTCCCAGTCAACGGGAAAAAGTTTACCAAAATTGAAGCACGTTACTCAAGCGGATTACGTGGCATCCCATGTGTACGCATTTCCAGAAGGTATAAAACTAACTAGAACAAAAATGATATCTAAATGGATTGGGTGTGGTGGAACTCGGGATCTCTGTGGGATGTGAGGCGTACCGATAGTCTTGAGAGATTTCCCCCAACTGAGGAACACAAATCTCAGCCACGGTTACACGCTCCATGGGTAGTAATTTACCTTCCTTATGGGTAGAGGGGATATGAACGCCTCAACTGCCTCAGCCGTTGGCTCAACCAAAAGCTGTCCATTTGGTTTATTCCAGTCAGAGGCAATTTTGGCAATAAGGGAATTGGGCGCGATTCCTACAAAGCAAGTGAAAATGAAAAGAATGTGAGATGAATCCAGGATCAGTAAAATCTGCCAGAGCGTTTACTTATCGTTGTGACAGCTACCACTGAAGGGGAGACAGTGTAACGTACACTCGATGTTTTCACTTATAAATCTTAAAGTTATTCTTCTTACTTCTTTCGCAAACTTTTACCGTGTTCGCATTCCATTTTTATTTTGTTTTTCACCATAATCAGATACAAACAAAACGCGATTTGCCTCTGCTCTCCTTGTACGAGTTCAAATTGAATCATAGTACAGCTCTTCAAGCTTCGAGAAACATCGGAGATGGACCCACTAATGAAAAATGCTCGGTGTCGATTCCAAAAATTTCGTTGTAGTAATTTGAGCATCGTCGAGGAGCCTCGCCTCGAGAAAGACCACTAGCCCATTTTGATAACGAGGAGGAGGTGGAATTGAGGACGACGACTGTGGAATCTGATCAACACCCGCGGGATCGCGTCAAAACATCTGAGTACAATAAGTGATAAAGTAAACAAAGTAGACTCTTATGTGCCTGCTGTACCAGCTGACGAAACCGCAGGTAATCGAGTGTTTCAAGAGCGAGTGCGCATCTTCGTTGCTTCTTTTGTAATACACAACTGCCATCGTTCAATTTGACTTTTCTTATAATAATCGAAAACAATCAAGCAACCGGGTGGATAAGAGTATACCCACCCCCAGGCCGGAATCTCACCAAAGCAAAATTATGTTCAGTAACGGGGTGATCATACATCCTTTCTTCCCGTAGTAAAAAGAGGACGAAACCGCAAAGGGAGCGGCGGTGGCGTCCTGTTGCCGTCGAATTGCGACATACATGGGAAGAAAATTATGGAGGAAAAACAACCAGCATTGCGCACGACGGTCACTTAACAAAGCTTCAATTTCCCTTGACAAATTTACTAAGTTTTCTAAAATACGAAATTTTTACTACATCCTCAATATTCATCCGATATTTCTCCCACTGACTAATTATTTTCCCTTTCGTAATTACTAATTATTTTTAAGAAAAAATTATATATCACAGCCAAAACGATACTATAAAGGCTCAAAATAAATCATTAACTCGGAAAATAATGACTTTCCCATAACAAGACATATGTGGCTTGCCAAATCGTTGGCAGAAAGTTGTAGATGCCATTGGAAGTTATTTCGAATGAATATAACAAATAGGACGAACAGTTACGGCTTTTGTCTACTTATATTAAAAGCCCGTTTCATAGTTTCAAAACCAATATCATCAGGTTTAAGTGTTTCGCAAAGCATTGTTGGTAATAGCAAATTACGAATCCGAGAGTTATGCACATCTACTGAAGGAACAAGCATTAGGCTCTCATTCCTACTCCAAACAAAGTGCCAATACATTGACTCGGATGTCATTTGAGCTACTTCACTATACAATGTTGCAACACCGTGAGATAGAAAGAGGAGATGAGGTGGGAGGGAGGCTGTACTATTCCTCTCTGTTTCTGGCATAGGGCAAAAGGCATAACATTGCATGACTTGAATATCAATGCGCGACTTAGAACATATCAGGTGAGAAAGAAAGAGTATGTTGCTTTGGATGACAAGATTATCGGAATAAGTTAACGCGAACGGTGATGTTACGAAAGCAATACGGTGGAGTGTTTATTTGAACATACGTCGTGATGACTCTTGGACTGTATGCCGAATTGAAGAATGGAAAGGTAGAAACTGTAGACGGGGTAAGTAAAATGTGAAAACGAAGCTGAAATCTGACCGTAAGAGTTATGATAGTTATGGAAGTTCACATTTGTGGAAGAGAGCATTTTTTTACTTAACTATAGGTGAACTGACCAGCGCTGCAGGTAAGACGTGTTGCGCAGAACACTCGGAATCGCATTTCACGAACAGCCTCTCCTGCACTCGTTCCGAACACACGACAACCAGGCCTAATCAGCATTCCACATAGGAGACAGGTTGCGAGCTCTTCATCCTTGCCGATCTGGAGTGACACGATACTGGGAGGAGCGCTGCGACCCTTTCTGACCTCATCCGCAGCAGAGAGCTTCGTAGGGGACTTCGAAGGCGATAAAGTTACCACCAAATCACTCAGGTTGGATTTTGTTTTATTCTTAGAACACCTTTATGAAAATGATACGCAAGTCTGAAAGGCATGGTCAAATTACGAAATTTTTAAACGAGCAAAGAAATGTCTCAGTGTCCCATAATTAAATGCTATATGAAATTAGAAAAAAAATTTTGGACTTAATATGATTTCACTGTGATTGTTGTGTTCAACTGTTCACTGAATAACAATACAGCGCCGATATTTTAAGTGACGTGCATTATCAGGAGTGCAGTAAATACTTACTGAAGTCATTTGGAAACAATATTTTGAGACAACATCTCCCAACCTATGAGCTGAAGTCTCTTGATGCAAAACAGTTGAGGAGTGCCAAAGTTGTCATAATAGCTAAAAAGGTATTTTAATAACCGAGTCAACGTGAAAGAGGTATAAAAGTGCTCTATTGAAAAGTAGTAGCTGCCCAAGGCAATTCGGAGGAGTGGGACAATTAGCAGGGGAGAATAGTACCGACAAACAAGCATGGGAGTCTTGGGCGCCAAACGCGGCCAATGAGTGCGCCGTTCTGGTGGCCATTCAGCGCGTTCCCTTAAGTGTTGGGTGATATTTAGATAGACCTCGTCCAGACTCATTACGACGAGACCCGCAAGCCCGTCGTCGCAGTACTCAGTCAGGACGGCACGGACAGCACGGCTGACCTCCGTGTACTTGACAAAGTCCGGCGGCACGATAGTCAATTGAGGACAGAGTTTCATCCCCAGGAAACCCGGCATGGCGGCCCGCACTCCAAACCGACGCGCCAAGTAGTTGCTCGTCGACTACAAAATTGAGTTTTTAAAAAAATCAAACATGTGTTCTCGACTTCCCGGCTCTATATGAAGTTGTCTATCAACATTTAAATGCGGTTGGTAGCAGCATGAAAAGTTCATTTCCCCCCATCAGATCTTATATTCAGGGAATATCCCAATGACCGGTAGCCAATGATCCATCTTATACACCACAAGGAGAAATGACGTCTAGATTTCCCAGGACGCTCAATAAGGCAAAACGGGAACGCTAATTATTCAAAGTGGAAAGATTATGGAATCGTGTACTAATGCGTTAGGAGGGATTAATTAGACATAAATCTATTCGATATTTACATTGAATCTTAACTAATGCTGATATTTTTTGCCCAATGAAATTCTACGGCAGTTCTGTGCGCAACCAGTGAAAACTGGTGAAAACATGAGCTCACAGGAATGATGGTTGGCCAAAAACGTGATCTCGTGGAAGGAAATTTCAGAAGAATACCCAATTACTATTTGCCACGTGCTCAGAGATTTAAAGAGCCACGACTTCCTTTCAACGGACATTTATGAAATAATTCAGATTAATACAATTGCACTCAAAGAAGTTGCCACTTTCATGTAATTAAAGGGGAATGCATTTCGATTAATGCGATAAAAAGTGGCCTTTAGAAGCATACAGCCACTTAGACAGAAGTTAATCCACATTGAACTGTAAAGTGAAATCGTCATGTCAATGAAGGAACTTAACCAGCATGCTCTGACTACCGACAGCCAGTGGCTTGAGACGAAGTGATGGATTATCCCGCATTTCCACCGCGGCGTAGAAAGCATCCATGTCGATATGAACAATACACTTGTCGAATCGTCTTTCGGCCGAATAGCTCCTCAACAGTTTGTCTGCCTGAAGTTAAAGTCAGTAACCTTTATTTCTTTCCAATCGGGGTTATTAAATGCACTACTAAATTGAAACTCGTAATAGTGAGGGGCGTCTCTTTCAGGCCCTTCAGACCCCTTACAGGCATTTTCAAGAATCTCTAAACGATTTACAGTTATTACAAGATTTAATGGCCCGAGAAAGTAGCTCAAGTGAGTAAAGGGAAATACGGGTAAAACAAGGTCATTCGCATCCTGCATCACAAGTTAAAAAGTGTGTTAAATGTTGAAAATCGAGGCTCGTGGTATTCGCTAATAACAATAGTAACGTGTGCAGTATTCGCAAAACCAGAAAGTAAACCGAATTTGAATACAGTATTTCGAGAAGAACATTTTGATGGCTAGACATAAGCACAAATAAATATGCCCTTCAGTTTTTGAAAAGACTACAACAAAGACCTTGTCTGTATGCCAAAGGGAAAACAACACATCTCTCATTAATCTGTCTAATAAAGTCGCAATTCGAAAATTGAGACATATTTGGGTTGGGTTGGACCTTGAAGTGCGATTTAGAAGAAAACAAAATAGGTTTAGCCTTGCGTCCACAAATTATATTCCGCAAAGAACCTATTAACCACATATATGAAAGCTAAGCTGGTACTAATGAAATGAAGTGAACAAGACCTACCTCCTTTTCACCGACGTCTATTTCCGAGTGAGTTAGGCACCGGAGTTTAGCTAGCTTTTCTTCTACTTGCCTTTTTAGAATTGCGCCATGTCTCATTTCATTTTCATAAAATTTGGATCCTGGACGAAATTTCAGCGGATTAGTTTGCGTTTCAGAATCTATTCACCTCATAAACAGTGAAAAAGGACAACTTTTATCGTGTTAATAAACACGTTATTTACGACAGATACATGACAAATGTTTTACAGCCCGATGGTTTGCATTGGAATCTTCTAAGATTCACAAAGCATACCGACTTGGCGTAAAACCTCACTGACTAACAAAGACGGTACACAGTTTAAGTTATTGTAAATGTACTAAGACGTCAGAAGCACACATTAATGGTGAACTTAGGCATGCAACAGATCGCTGCGCGAAGATGAGTATTCAGGGAATTTCACCATATTAGAAGAGAACAATTTCACAAAGTAATACAAATAAAACCCAACAGGCCTATACTTTAAAAATCACTACCCTTGGAATTCTCCTCGATAATTTTGTCAATCGTCCCGGCATCGAGGCCCTCCATTCCGGCCTTATGCAGATTGATTCCCTTCATGCTTTTAGACGAGTCTGAGCTCAAGAAATTCGCCTACCAAACTTGTTCCTGATCTGAAATAAAAATTAACAATTTGCAATACAACCGACTTACACACCATTGCTTTTAGCAATGACGATACATTGCGGAGTTACTTAAACTGGGTTCGGCGAGCTTAGATTAAAGCTGAAGCCCGTTATACGGGCACAAAATTTTTTGCCCTTGACTGAGCATCTACATTAACCAGCGCATTCTACTGACACGAGCTTCTCTAGAACTGCCAAATAAACAAGGCACGAAGAGATGGAAAAAATAGGTAACATACTTATTGAAAACTTGTGTTATGGAAAGACTGGACACTAGCAACTGTTTTAAGTCGAAAATGAAATTAGAACAAAGTGAACAAAAAGTAGTTGAAAAGCTCCAGCTTCCTACAAAACCAGTGGCTTGTTGGAAATAAGAGCACAGAAGCCTGGTCATGACATTCCATCAGTATAAGCCATGATCCCGATTAACCTGAGTGTGAAAGACAAACCAGGAATCCGAAAACTCCCAACCTTAATTACATCAAACAACGAACACGACGAACTTTAAGTTTTTTGTACAGTCATGAGACGGCATTGCGTTACACAGGGCTTACCAAATATTTTACTGTATAATACGTTAGAAATAAGAATAGATTTTAAATACTTAAACGAAATTAGAGCAACTAATTGAGTTGTGCAAACACACGCTACTTAAATTTGCGGCATTAAGATAAAAAGTAGCTCCGTACAATTCAGCGTCAACTTCGTTGGATTCTTGTTTCAAAATGTCTCCATATTAGTGTTGCTACTAACGTCAGTCGCGTAGAGAACAAGAAGTGCTCGATTGTTACAATCCATTTAGGTTAATCAAGGTCGGCACAGGCAATCACGAACAAGAAGTCAATAATTAAATCATTTAATATAGAAATAAATGCCGTGGTTGTGCGACAAAATGTAAAGCAATAGCAGAGGAATGTTACGTAACGATAAAGTAAGAAGCAGAAGTGAATATGTCAAGTTGAATGATGGGAATCACTGTGTAGATCTCAACATCCATAAACATCGACGAAGAGCCACAAATAAGCAGGTGTAAAGCTGTGTAAATATTACAACGTAAATACAAAATGATATGTTTGGGACAGCAATAGCTATGTCTCGACCGGTTTATTGTACACGACATTCAAGGAGTTGTGACTTCCCTTTGAGTCGGGATGATCAGCCAGAAGGACTGTAAAATTAGGTAGCTCAGCAACCTCATTTCCCGTAATGTCGAGGTCACGAAGATTGGGGCAAGAAAGAATAGGCTCGAGTCCTTCGAAATGAATGATACGATTACGACACACTGAGAGACGTTTCAGTTGAGGTAGACCAGCGATCGGCCTCAGTGAAGAAATGTGATTGTCATCTAAATTCAGGTCCTTGAGACACACAAGGTAAGCACATGTTCCGGGTAGCATATCCAAATTGTTTTGCGAGAAATTAATTTCCGTCATAAGACTGCACCAATCAAGACAACAAATACGCGTCAATCCCATTGCTGAAAGATTCAGGGCGCGTGAATTAACGGCGTAGGATGCAACAAGGGCATCTTCGGTAGTATGCGCACTAGCCATATCGGCATAATAACGTCTCCTATGACCATCAACAGCCTGCAGGGTCTGGACGGCACTTTCAATTTCGCTGATACAATTGGGAGGACGTGTATATCGAAGCAAACTAACAAGGGTTAATAAAGCCCACTTATTATGGGGTTCTAATGTAACAAGCTCACGAACGGTATCAAGCTCACCCATCAAACTAGATGGTTCATGAATAGGAGAGATCATAAAGTTAAGGAGACGCCGAGGATCGAGAGCAACTCTCGTCAATGATTCCTTCTGATCTGCTTCCATTTGACAAAAAAGCCATGTTTTGAAACTCTCAACATTGGAGGATGGAGCAATCGTCTTATCCTTTTTTTCTGAATGAACAGTTACTGACACCACACATCCATCAATGAGAGCCTTAGGAAGTTCGAACCACCAGACAGCAGAAACGTTATCATTCAAAGCGCTCTTCCATCCACCAAGATCGGCTGGAGTGTAGGTGTTAAGCATATTATTAGACGGATTCGAAATGGCCACGTCAACGCGTAAGTGACTGATTGCACTCTTGAGCTTTGGAGCTGTAAAAACCAGAACGGCACGTTGAAGACTTCTCGAAAGATAAAGTTCACGAAGATAACAATTTTTCACACCACGCCCGAGTAACCACCAGTAATAAAACCAGGGGCCTTGATCTTTTGGATCAGTGAAAACGGCATTGTGAACCAGATCAAAGTCGTCCCATGAGGAATTTGAAGTTTCGTTCTTGCGACTGACCTCGAAAGAGGGAGGCGGACTAACTGGAGTCGCAACAGTGCAGATTTCATCATCAGCACCGATCAACCCACTTCTATAATGCCATGCAGAATAATTGCTGAAATTTTCTTCTAGTGTCATACAGGTAAAATCGAGTTCACCGGTATGGGGAGTTCGAGAATTTGCAACAACGAATCTTCGATAATCCCAGCAATGAAAGTTTCGTCCGTCAGGCTTAAGGGCTTTGTTACAGTGATCCAATTCGTTCTCCCAGTCAGGACATGGGTGGTGCGACATTACCCAACACCGGTGATGCCAAGTCGCGTAGGACTTCGGATTCTTTAGGAGACATCTTGTTGTTAAAGTAAGCTCGTTGTCAAACATCTTAGATCTTACTTCAGTGGAACAGTCAGAATTGGAAGGATTGAGCAATATTTCGCGACGATAGTTCCACATGGTGAACATATCTGGCGATTGTTCTAAAAGACTGCCGAGCTTTTCTAATATGTAGGTATCGAAAACACCCGCACGACGTTTCATAAGGACTTCTTCGACCACTAAGGAGAAACGCTTCCGTGCTTCGTCATGAGCTGCTCGAAATTGCGCATCCTGTTCAGGGGACCTGCGAACTTTAACTTGACCATGCATTATTTAAGTAAGTGAAGACAACAAAGTTATTTTCAAGCGCCAAACCTAATGTCAAATCAGCGCTCTCTGAATCAAAACCTTCCGCCGTCACAGTCGCTTGAGCCCGCACACCAAGTGTTGTCCATCCAAAGGCGTTTCAAGGTTATGCGATGGTTATATAAAGCAGAATGTCCATTTAATTAGTTGAAATTTTAACATTTCTTAAATTGGTATAGTCAACGTCTGCCTCCTCTATGCAAAGTTTAGGAACTGAATAACTTGAAGCGCTTAGAGACTTCAGGAAGGATAGGGAAGGTTGTCAATGCATTAGTTGAGCAACATAAATAAATAATCAGAGGAAGCAACCCAAACTACAAGATTATGCGACACTAAGAGAGTTAAACAGACCGATTTATTGGCGCGCTAGATCGACTCCAGCAATTTACTCCGGTAAAAATTTATGCGTGCAGCTGTCGGATGTGATGAAAATGGATTTTAGATGTCAATTCTTACCGCAGGGATCAAAGAAAGTTGCATTTGTGGGTGCCTGCTTTAACAGTCGCGGTGACGAGTATTCTGTCGTGCAACCAGTGCTCATTCTGTGACTTCAGTTTTTAACGCGATGTTCCCTTTGTGCGTTAGTAAATACTCTCGTCGGAGCACAAGTGATATGATACGGTATCACGGTGTACTCGATTTGTTTTAATTTCACATCCGCCTGCATATCCGAAGGAATTTCGCCGTTGCCCATTTATGTGTTGTACCTTTGGCTTTATTGCTGAACAACAACATTATGTCTGGTGTCAATAAACGCATTGTTAAAACATCCCAAAGGTGATACTTTTGTTAATCGACATTTCTTAGACCTCGTAAAAAGCCGTCCGCCCACCTCTCCAAAGCGTCTGCCGCTCCGGTAAGCGCCGTGCTTTTTTAAACCAGGTTCTGTAGGGCTCATCTAGCGAAGTGGGGTTCTTTTCAAGTCCTTATCTGGCCTATCAACTCGTTCGCTGTTTTATGGTAAATATAACTTGCACAAAGTCTTACCTGTAGGGAAGCGTCGGTGAGGTGTCTACACACACTCATAAGTCAATTGGAGTCATCAAAGCCGTTGCGCCAGACGTGCGTAGTATATATTTTTTACACAAACTTTATAGGGTGGTTTTGGTATGACGTTTGTGCGCTCTACTTCCAAGGGGTCGGATGATGGTCCTTTTAGTTTGGAAAACGATAAAGTTATACCGTTATCTGATATCGAGAAAATTATCGTTCGCAACGTTAAAACGGTTGAGGTTCAGAAGGGTAGGTTAATTTCCGCATATATTATCCTAGACGAACCTGCGGTTAATGAAGTGCCTCCTCAACTTGATGACCCAGAAAATTGCCTACAGCATTATTTCACATCTAACGATTATGCGGAGGCGTTTTCTCTCACGTCAGATGAACACTTTTCGCCGGAAGCTATGTTTGAAGTTAACAAGCAGAAGTACAATGTCACTTCGTCGTACCGTGAAAATTTGGAAGGGTACACGTAAGTAGATGTGTAATTCCGATTGCTGCAGAGTGCCTTTAGATAAAACCGATCCAGAATTTAAGGCAAAAGAAGAATACTATGCGAAGGTTGCGAAAGAGATCGAAAGCAATAAATGCATTGCTTCAACATGGGAAAGTTTAGGTGATGATGAAGTCGAGGACGAAGAACTAAGGTTTAGCGCTGTATTTCAAGATGGTGTGCGCGGCAGGGAACTCAAGAATACCTTTACTCGTAGTGGCAAGAGAGGTGGACGTGGCACCAATCGCACTTCTCTTCCTCAAGAGCATTCTAATACACATAAACATACAGAAACGAAGTCTCATAAATCGAATTCATCTACGCCCTTTCCGGACCACAACAAGTCACCCACTGATTCATCAGCAAGTAGGACCTCCTCTGATGCCATTCTCGAACACGGTTCTCCGAAACCAGCTTCCCATGTATCCCCTGCTCCCACGGATGTTCCTACAAGTATTGGCCCATCACCCGACAAAAATGCGCCAAAATCTGCAGAGAATACAGGGAAAAAAGAAGAGAAGAAAAAAGGTATCCTTGATCCGGACGCACCAGAGTTTAAACCTTCGGGCCTTATTATACCGCTTGAGCCGGCAGGCCTTCCTGGTCCCACTTTCAATCCCATTGGATACTCTCAGTCGATGCCCCTATCGGTTTCCGGATTTGCGGTGTCCAATCAACACCCTTTTCCCAATGGCGGTGCTACGAGTGCCCCGTTCACTTTACCTTCGTCTGTCTCGTGCGTATTACCATCTACAATGGCGCCTCAGTTTGCGGCTCTGCGTAACTCTCAGATCGGCTTTTCTCCCCAACAGTTTGCCATGGTGTCACAACAGTTATCTGCTTCGGGATCATTGCCTAATCAATCAAGTATAGGCCAATCAGCGGCAGGACCAAGAGGTCCAAGACAGAGCGCCCCTGCTGGAAATTACCCCAAACAGCGCCCCGTCGACCAAGCTAATTCAGTATCTCAGCAGTTACCCTTTTCGATATTTTCACCTCAGGGATTTTCCTTTGTTCAAGCGGCCTCTTATCCAATAGGCGTTCCACTCATTTCAACTGTAGCGAGTGGTTTTCACCCATCTGCATATCCCGGGATGCACACTTTGGCGGGTGCTGTGTCGGCCCCTCAAGGGCCTGGGCAACAGTCATCCGGCACTCAGCATTCTGCACAGCCGCCTACTGGACAAGTAAACCACATCCAGCCGGGTTCGCAAGCTATTACGTCCCCTTCTCAGGGACAAGGAACTCAGTTTCATGCTGGTTACAATCCTCAGCTTGGTAGCGTTCAAGGTCCGACTGGTGTAGCTCCTTACTCTCAGTACTCAACAGGCCAAATAATCGGGTCTCAGACCCCTTCGGGTCCGCTTGGTTATTATTCTCAGCCTGTTTATCAAACTCCCGGTTTGATTTCGTTTCCCATACAACAAGTTGGGGTCGGCAATCAGCCTCCAATCGGTTCTCAGCTACACAGTCAAGGCCAGCAGTCACTCATTCCGCCACAACCTTTGCAGCTCCAGGCTGCCCAGCAGCAATCTACTGTACAATCCGTCCAACAGCAACCTCAACCTCACCTATTTTTTTGCTGCTGGCCCCTACCAACTCTCGCCTCAGCAGATGTTGGCCCAGGCCATGACCATGGGTGTATCTCCTCAAGGCGTTCAAAGCACATTTAATATCCCTCAAAACGTTCATCCTCAGTCTCATCCGGTTCAGCTCTACATGCCGCAGCAACCCAGTAGCACGGGTTGAAGTCCGGAGGTGTTGTCTCATGTATTTGAGGCGTTGTACTTTATCAGACGTGTGATTTCGTAGGAAAAATAAAAAAAGTGAAATGTATTCCCTTTTTGACGTGGAACTCTTCCGCGAGTAGAAATTTGGGTCAGTCCGGATCATTGCGGTTTGATAGTCAATATTCTTTTTGCAGCAGTGTTCCTCGATTGCTCAGTGTCGTTTTTAAAATGTAGTTTTTCTTTTCAACCTAGGGGGAAGTGGTTGCTTTCTTCCGCATTGGTCGGTGAACCTTCCCGGGTACCCAGCTATCATCTGAACGTGGGGATGTTATTCGTGATTAATCGGATTAGTCTCAGCGCCGTTCGTTTTGTTACTTTAGTAAATGTTTGCTTTTAAAAGGTGCCTTAGTGCTAACGTTTTCGTCGACTCTTGGAGGACTGGGAATAGAATTGTAATGAGCACTAGGAGAGGACGCTTTGGCGGCGTACAAATGAGAATGCCTTGGCAGTCACCTGTGGTGGCTCAGTATCTTGGAGCTATCTCGGTAGGCTAGAGTACATTTAAATCGGTTAATGGAATGAGGGAATTGACTAGCGGAGGGTAGCGGAGGGTTTGATGTGGATTTGATTTCCATTTGACGTTTATTCATGTAGCTGCTGTGTCGTATTACACGAACTTAGCGAGTGGTCAAATGCCAGTAGCTTTGGAAGGGTTCCTTGTTTGTTCATCTGTAATCCGCACTAGATTTGATCCGTGCTAAATACTTTTCTCTTTAGTCAGCAAGTCCCTAAACCCTATCTGCTATTTGGTGTTGTGTGCACTCGATTCGCAGTCGCTATCTGATTGTCTCATGTTGACGGCTGTTATCACGGTAATTCCGTCCGACTGGCGAATTGGTACCCGGTTGCATTTGCTGCAGTCGTCCTCATTTTTTTACTGAGGCATTAGATGCAGAAGTTGGGTGAGGATGATTTGGACAATGATTTCACTGAAATCACCGATAGGAATCGAGGCGCTGCTGGCGCTTGTCACCCGCTGCCACTTTCAGTGGGTACTCACTTCGATTAGCGTTTTGGTCGTGAAGGCAATAGGTGTTACCTTCCTGCATCCAACATCCATGGTCTTGTGGGATTGTTTTGAGCTCCCCGTCCGATAGTTTCGTCTTCCCGTGTGGTTGTATACACTAACTGGATGAAGACTATCAGGAAGTTCACATGCAATAATAAATTAGATATTTGCCATGGTTGTTGTTACGGTCTTTAGCATTGGCTGCTAATGCTGAACGGTAAGTGGGTGCAAGGCCGCTTTGCAGTGTAATTTGCAGTTGATCAGCCTCTCCTGTTTCAAGATGGAGGGCGATCAACACGTTAACCATCTGAACATGAGCGCCATTTCCGAGTGACGTGGCGGTGTGCGGCCAGGTTGGTGGCTATTTGGACTCACAAGGCGCGATGAATTACGATTCTCTGTTAATGAATCACCGTTTTCTGGGATTGGGGAGGTGTTCATGATGTGCATGGACGTTGCACGGCCTGCTTCTTGCGTCGCTGTGGCGTTTGATTCAAATTTTTGCAGGATCTGCGTCATTTACTGTATGTGAGGCCGAGACCGATAGGACATTTATTCACTCGTGTTAATCAGTGACGGCAATAAATTTTGCTAACACAGCCCTAGTCCGAGTTGCTAATTCCTCAGTCTGTGGCTGTTGCGTCATTAGACTTGATGAATGTCCATAAAGTGAGCCACTGCTAGCTTAGAGCTCCGCGAAGTGATAAGTACTGGAATGGAATAAACGTGGTCACTGTAAGGCTATCTTGTTTCAGGACCCGAATACTTCCAGTCCACGGAAACACTAGACAATAAATTGCATTCTCAAAAGGAACTCGACAACTTTTTCCGGTTTATGAAAGAGGCATTGACTTGTAATGACCCGTGAGGCGAGGTGACACCCCTGAAGCTCGTGTTCATTTCTCGAATACGAAAAAAGGTGAGAAGCTTGAAGTTTTAATTAAAGGTCACCCCAATCGGGTCGGTTGGATTGACATTCATTTTATGATATGGAGATAACACGGCAGTGGGATTAGAGCCAAGTCTGGGGGCGCCGGTTTGGCAATGGCAACGATCCGTGATGCTTCGCGACGCTCTTAAAAGGTTTGTAACATTCAGGTCCATTCAAATCAGGATTTTAGAGTGTGAAAATGCGTTAATTGGAACGCATTGATATTTCGGGCGTATTTTTGAGCTTTAGCTCTTTACTGCGCATCAGAGGGCTAGTTCTAAACCCAAATCAGCCTTCTAATGCTTGCGCAAAACCACCGCAGCCGCTATCTTGTGCATCCCAACTGTGTCTGCAACTTTTACCTTTGTCTCATTACTCCCCGACGGGGTAATTGTTCCCCTATCTATGGATCCTTCCTCTTCCCCAAGTCGGCACAGGGACTGTGTGATCCAGTATAGGAGTTAACCAATGGTTGCAAGATAGCCTGGGATCTTTTGCCCAGAAACTCCTAACATATTAACACCTTAAACAACCTATTTTTTTCTCGATGATGGGATCTGTTGATCCGCGCGAATGCTCTTCCAATGTATTTTCCGAAATTTGCAATGTGGTGAAAAGATTTATGTCCACAGTAAATAATGAGCAGGAAATCAACCCAAAATTGGACGTTGATGGAAGCAAAAAGGAATGCGAGTTCGTAGAAGAGTGGATTTGTTGTGATGTTTCAGAGCCCACATTTACCACCTAATAAGAGCGTTTTTTACATTTTACTCCGTAGTGCGTGATCCTCTGTTGGCTGTCCACGAAGGGAAAGCGTTTCTTCCCAATAAAGTAAATGGGACAGAATGTCTTCTGGGGACATAAACACATCACCTTGCCGCCATAGAGGAGACCGTCACTGTTCGGTGTTTCTATGTAACAGCTCTCATCCTTTCTGCATTCCCTCTACAAACAAGCGAATATATGGGTTGTAAGTGAACCTCGGTGACAATGGGGGATTTCATTACTGCATTCTTAAGTAATGTGGTTTAATGCAATAATGGTAGGACAGTGAAGAAATTATGCACCACCGAAACACATGCATCTAGAAGCATTCAGACATGGTTATTGCGACCCGTTTAGAGTTGAGGCAGGCGTGCATAGAGTCTGCAAAGCTGATAAACTCTAAACTATTTTCTGCTAAGACGATTTGTCTTTTGGTCATTTTTGTGCAGCCACCTACCATGGGCGCACAGGTCATTTCGTAAAAGACCCCTCTGAAGGCAATGTCAGTTGGTTTGATACCGCGGGTATAGCTGATTGAAGTGACCTCAGCTGGTTGGGTGCAGCGGCAGAAGACATTCGAGAGCGTCAACCAAGTGCCTATCTGTCGCATTGTAAAGGCCACCTCTCCCTCCTGCTTGGTGCAATGGAGGTGCTGAGCTTCGTACACAGGCTTGCAAAAGTGCGCTTGAAATTGGTAGTCGTGCATATCTGTACGAGCAACAACACAAAATGCCGTTACTGGCAAACATTTCAGTACAACTGAAGCACGCGGGTTGCATTGCACTGAAGTGTGTGTAAACCGCGATTGAGCAATCTACCGCGCCTCCGGAAGACTGCTTTGCTCCAGCATTCGCGGGCACTGGTCAGCTTTCACCCACGCCTAGTAACCATGATCCTAATAACACTGTTCCTACTGTGGGAGATGCCAACTACCCAAATGGGCGCGACTGAGTAAGTAGCGCTACGCACTTGCCAACCTCTCGGACCATTTCTTACCGGAGAAACTGTCGGATCTTAAAATAATAGTCCTTTGATGCTGCAGCCTCAGGCAATTACAGAAACTGCCAAGTTTCCCAGTTATTTAACCAACTTTATATCCTCATAATTAAAGTTCCATACATCATTATTAGCAGCGTTAAAAGGCAGATTGGCATTTAGTAACAAATGCCGTGTAACCCACGCCCGTTATTTCGCACTAATCGCAATTTCCATAGGGGCTCTCTGCCCTGCTCGGAGGATGAATTTCAGAATCCGCTTCTCTCCTCATTCCTCTGACGTATAATAGCCATCCCAACTTGTGGAGTTGTCCTTTACCAAACGATTGCACGTAAACAAATAGCGGTCAAATGGCTGAAAAAAACGCGACTCACTCCCTTCCCTCCCCACCCCGACGGTTTATTAAAAGGACCGAGATCGTTTTTGGGACAACACAGCGTGGCGCTTCACGCATGACTGTCAAAATGACGGAATAACCAAAATTTCCTGAACACAACTTTTTCAGCCTATGGAAACTTATTTTTTTACAATATGCTCCTGCATTACCCCTGCCATTTTTAACGTGTGGGACCAATAAGCAAGGAGAAGTGTTTTGGTGTTAAGTCGGGCGGGACGGTGTGTATGGATGTCACGCAGATAAATCACCTACCACCGGAAAATCACAGCAGATTTAAAAACATATCGTAAACAATTCCCTTCGATCCGTGCCATATCGCCATCGACTCGGCATAAGTATAAAGTCAACTAAGCAGCATAATGTTGTGCCGGACAAAAGGCCAGCCAACAGAACAATGCGAGTTTAGGTTGGCTGGATTTGACTTGTGGGGAGCCTCGGATCAACGCTAGATTTTGTGGACAATCCCTGGCTCGGGTCCCAGAGTAACCTTTTCGTTTAGGAATTTTCCATGATAAACCTGCACCCTGGGGAAATTCAAATTCTGATAAGCTTTCAAAAGCACGAAATGTTTAATACTTTCGAGTGGGTAGCCACGGGACTTACCGTCTGTGCCGATGAGTTTAAAGGTGAGGGCGTGGGCCGAATTGATAGGAAGCCAACTCATATCACAGTGGCCTCTGCCCTGGCACTGGGACCGACTTTGTACGAAGGTTGTTTTTGAGACAAAGCTGTTTCGCGGATCGAAAAAACCGTCTCGTTCAAGCCAAGCGCATGGAAAACGGATACCCTGAGGAAAAGCGTTCGGCAAGAAACACAAATCCATTAAGTCCTGAACTAATCACAAGCACAGGCATGCACATATTATAGTGCAGGCAAGCGGCTCATCGTTCCTGCCGTAAAGCTGGTTAGGTGTAAAAACAAAAATGCTCCAAGTGCCATGCCTACTTCGAACCGCTTCTCTGGGTTCTGAGGATCGCACTCGTGAACGCATGCTAAGTTCATCTGCATTCCACTTTTATTTTAGGGTGTTGTTTATCTTATCGCTAGCCTGGGACACTGACGTTACGTTAAACGGTAACAATAGTTTATTTCTCCTCTCCTCACTGAAGTGAGCTTAAATTGCATCGTTAGGAGATACTTGAGCGTCGTAGACGCCATTTCGGATTTTAGCCTCCATATAAACTTGAGGATGAAGGAGATCGGATGGATGGTTGCGGTCTGACACTCTGGTAGCAAACATGGGATACGTTTAAAGTGAATAGGAATGCGTTCAAAGTTGGCTGCAAGCGAGTGTCCACCACGTGATAATTTAAACGCCTTCAATTTGGTAAAATAAATGCGAAAATTACCATTTGAAGGAGGGAGAGGTGTAGTTTACGAGGAATAAGAGGATGAAGGGGTGTTCAATGGCCTCTTGCCTTACCCGCCGGCCCAGGGTCAGGTAGCCCATGGCAGAGTGAGTTGTTTTAACCGGTGCCGAGAGGGCAAGAAGGAGGAGGAGCACTGGGAGCATAATCCACCGCAACAAGCGTCGACCGCAGTGGTGCGGTTTGGGCATCTCTGATCTCTGCTCTGACACATTGAATGTGAACTTGCGTGTCGGTGTGTGCAGGCGCCCAACGACGAATGAACGAGACGCCACAGACAGAAGGGCCGTGCGGTGTGTGCACTCGGCGCGCGGAGGTGCGGCCACGCCGCCGTGCGCAGCACCCTGCTGTTCTCGTGAACACGCAAAGGCTCGACCGGCGACCGCCCTCCTCTCAGCGGCAGGCGGCCTGTTCCACTCGTGGGAAATAGGATTCCCTCCGAAGGGGCAGTCGAAAGAAGACTGAAATATCTGTTCAAGTCAGCAACTGAAAAAAGGCACCCACTTCTTAGCGCGAATACCGACAATTCGGGAGGACTTCGGCGTTTTTCTATGATGCGATCATACACCGTGAAACAGAGAGGGAGAGAGGGAAAGAGAGAGCGGAAGAACTACCAATCAAGCAGTTAGTTTGCTGACTGTCTGCGAGAGCACACTACTATTGCCTTGGCAGTTAGTACAAATGACCCACAGGAAAAATAAGTTCTATTTAAAAAGTTTTGAGCCACATACTTTGTTAGAAAACAGGCCACCTCAAATGAAGGTGAACAGCGTTACCAATTTATTTCAAATACTCAAGTAACTATATGTGGTATGAATGCTGAAAGCATTTCTATCTTACTTGGGGGACGGTACGGTGAACTTCGCACCCATCCTCGGGCAGTAAAATTTTCTCAAGAGCCTCGAAAATCGGTCGCACTGCGGACCCGCCTTCAGAGGCCGGTTTTGCATCTTTAATAAAGGGCAACTTGTGACTGGTCCTGCTTAAGCCCAAATGCAAGTGTTCGTGCGCCTCGTGTGCCCGTCTAAGCACAATTCTTGCCAGTGGCCACGCAGCAGCCGTGTTGAAAAAGCTTTTAGGGTGAAATCTCGTTCTGGTCATCCTGTTGCGGTGGCAAAACACGGTCGTCAGGATATTGCCTATGCTCCGAGGTCGTCGACACTGGACTCTTCTGGCAAAAGTTTTGCCAGGAATCAAGTGATGTAAAAAAGCCCTTACATAGGAGTCGTGTAGACATTACGTGAAGGTGGGCGAATTGAGGCAAATTGGCGAGGAAGGGGGGAGCTATGACCTGTAAAACTAGCACATATCTACGATGTTCAGGAGGTCTACCTCCTACCAACAACCATCCACCGTTAGCGCGAATAAGAGTGGTATGTGAGAACAAGTTAAAGGGTAGGAGCAGAAAACATCAGTAAAAGTGGCGGAGTGAGAAGATGATTCTGAAATGAAGCAAAAGTAGGAGTGCAGAAAGTGGCCGTGTAAAGTGTGATCGTGTGTGCTTACCCAGGGCATGGCCCCTCATAATACACATTAGTTTAGTTACTTGCAGTCCGTTTGGATGGACTAATGAAATTTTCCCAATATGCGGGAATAAGTAGGGGGCTGACGAGTTGAGGTACGTAAGTCCTTGGGCTCGAGACACTGGTCCGTGCTGATGGCCTAGGAGGTGGCGGGGGGTGCATGGCGGCTCGTCGTCTGCCTGTGTCCAGCATGTCACACGACCCGCCGACAGCGGGGCCGTGGCGATGTGGCGGATAGGCGTGTCATTGTCCGCTGGAAATAGTCAGATCGTTATGGAAACGAACCCCATTCATTGTATGGGCAAATAGCAAGGGTTTTACTCGTCTTCATCAATTGCATTAGAGTAGCAGTTATTCATAACAAGGCCCAGAAATTTGGAATAGGACAGTGAGAGTCGATTCCTAATTGAGAGACATAATCCTCAGCTCCGTGTCTCGCCCTTTCGACAAACTCAAAGCTGTGACGTCGCCATTAAAACCGATTCTCTCCGCTGAAAACGGACACAGCCATCAATGTTTTCTCCTCGCCTTAAACAAGGGTTTGGCCGTGGCGTTGGTGCCGACCGGGGCTAGTGTGCGTGGTTTCGGATCCCTGGGCTGATAAGATTATTTATAAGCGCTGATCTCACTACTGTCGACACGTGATCAAAATCAGGACGTAGGTTTCCGAGTCGACGCAATTGCTCGCAGCTGAAATGGCAATGCACAATTTTTTGAATCGAAGTTCCTCACAATGGAGTGGGAGAAAAGGGCAACAGCCCAGGGAAGGGTCTTTCACTTGAGCCTCGGAGGCAAGACAATTCCAGCGTCTGCCGCGCACTTTGGCAGCGGGCCCGGCGCAACACACCCCGGCATTGCTGGGCGGTCGCGTAAAGCGCTAAATGCCAGAAGGTGGCGCTCTTTGACCACAGAAGAAGTGCGCCGCATCATCTCACATGAACGCAGTCGGACCGGGTATGCGCGAAACCTACTTAGGTAAAGGTGAGTGGATGAATGAACGGATAAATGACCCAAACTGTTTCACAGGCGGCCATCCAAGCAGAGGAGATGGTGGTGGTGCTGCGCGCTGCTGTCACCCGTAATGGCCACTAGATCTGCGATTGAAGAATTTATCAGCCCCGCCTTTACTAGTTTGCTGACTTAGCATTTTCCACTTGGTACAAGTTTATTTAGACGAGTAGCAAGAAGCATAGACTCCGCACATGGAGCCTCGAAATAATCGCTGAGCGCGTGATCACTGTGGAACCCAGTGGTCATTCTGTCTTGTAGTTGCTCACGCAACTTTGCTCTCTTCCCAACCGACCACAGTTAAAACGGTTCTTATGTACACAAAAATGTTTCTTTTATTGAAGTTAAAGAAAAATTTAGCCTCAAACCAAGACCCTAGGTCATCAACCCCAAATCCCCAACAAATGGCTTGCACGACAAACTATACTTCGAATGTAACGAGGAGCCATTAGTTTTCCATGGAATCCGACATTATTAAGTTATAACCTAAAGTGAGCATTTTCTGAGCCGTCTTGCAATTCACCGAAGCCCGATATACTCCTCTCTCTACTGATAGCTATGCAAAAGCGCGAAAGACTCACATTCTGGCATCCATTGCAAAGCATAGGCTTGAAACCCAAGGGAAGAAATTGGGATCCCTCTTCGTCACAGTGGAATAAATTTCTGCTGATATTAATTTAGCGACATAACCTCCCAAGACCTGCGGGGCCAAAGGCAAACTGCGCAGATGGGGCAAAGAAGACAAAGGGGGTCAGAGGATTGCGTTTGCACCTCTTATTAATATCATCCAAGCAAGGTGGCACCAACGACCCAATTCTCCTAAGCTGTCCCCAAGACAATCGAGCATGACTGATCTCTTTCCAGCCAGAAAAGACGACAAAAATGTGTCTATTGAGCATAATTTTTTTAAAACTTATAATCTCCAATTTCGAAGAAAAATGCAAGTTTGTGTAGAAGTGAGTTTATGAATTCCACGTTCTCATCCATATTATAAATTAGACCTACTTCATTACTTCGAAAGGGTGTCAAGCGGAATAGCTCATATGTCAAGAGATTAAACTTCAAAGCCGGTCATACCAACTGTCTTTAAGCATACACAAAACAACTCTGATGGTTTCCATGAGAACTAATAACAAGCTAGCAATGAACTGACAGACCTTCCAGCAGCAGTCGTTGCGCCTACTAAGAAGAGGAGAAAAACAAGGAAGGGGAGATTATTCTGTTGGGAAGAAGAAAGATAAAAGTGCGAGCTGATGAAATCAACAGAGGTCTGTTTTGTTAATTCAGTGAAAAAACACCGAGACTAAGAGCAGTAGAAGAGTGGACATGGAATTCACGATGAACATCCGGAGGGGCAGTGAAAAGAAATGACAAACCTCAAAAAGCGTGGAAAGCTGAGAAGATACAACTCCAAAAAGTGTATAGAAGTCAGGAAAAAGGGGAAAAAATTTTATCCAAGTGGGGAGGAAAGAATTGCAACACCACGTTTATAAAACTCGCTGCCAGGCTCCTTCGTCTGAAGATCGAGGGTAAAGAGCAGCAGGGAACGGGCAGCATTCAAATAAACGGGCAGTTTTACGGCACTCGCGTTCATTTGACCCTGCATTTCCTTTGTAACCCTATAATTTTAAGGCAAACAAAGGTCGCTAGAGGAAGGGAAGCAAGAACTACTGGATTGGTGCTCAAAACCTAATATGTAAAAGTATTTGAATAAAGCCTTGCCACATAACACTTATTGGTTGGAATAAACGTATCATAATTAAAACGGTCTCATCTATGGTGATCGTAGCTGGAATGTTATCTTTAAAAGGGCGGGTGATTCTAAATCAAGTAACAATTAACAATTTCTAGTAAACGGCATAAATATTGGCGCTGAATAAAAGAATAATAGCAACAATGGATTTATAACCGGATATATTAAAACTTACCGAATCCACCTCAGAATGGTGAAGGGCATTTCGCAGAAAATGGACTGAGACAGACGGATGGTCTTAGCGTCGGCAGGTTCGGCGCCCATAAGTCGCAGGCCGGTAATCGTAAAGGCGCAGTTGTCCGAGGACTGCGGCGGTATTTTTTCAATCCGTCCGTCCATGACCAGTTCTACGTTGAGGAAGAGCTCCTCCAGGGCCCAACCATGAGTCTGGGCTACCGCCTGTCGCGTGGCTGTAATATAAGCTTCGGGCATGAACAGTCCACCGAGCCAGATTCGCAAAGACAGCAAATTGCCATGGTCTGCAGAGCAGACCGCTTCGGAAATCTCTATGAGTTGGCGGATGCGTGCCGCAAAATCGTTGATCCACTGGATGACAGTTAGTGTAGAAGGGACGTGTAATATCGGCGCCAAGAGACAGGTATGAGACCTTTAGCTAAATCCGACATTAAATCTCGGTGGTAGTTGGTTGCTTTAATTGTGCCAGAACAAACCTATAAGAATAAATCGCATATTAAAACTTTTCAAAATAAATTTGCTCCCACAGTAAAACTACCTCAATCGACAATTTACATCGCAAGGGTTTTCAAAACATAAAATAAAAGTAAACGAGTCAAGATACAAAGATTTTGTGACTGCATCAAAGTACGCTAAATCTACAATGTAAAAAAAGTAATAATCAAATTGCATGCATAAATCACGTAGGGAACCTGTAGAAAGAAAAACCTGGCATAAAGTATAAGACTTAGAATATGAATACCTTGATGACATTTTCTAGGTCGTCATGAACGGCATTGAGGAGCGTAGTCCCAACATTGATTTCTCGATCAAAGCAGCGAAACAAAGGATCGGCGATATTTTCCGATGTCCTCTCTAGGGGCCTCAAACGATCAGGAAGCAGCGATTTCCAAGTATCAGCACTGGCTTGAAGTTGTCTCATCCAAATCGGTCTGGTGTCACCTTCATCTGTGGAAGCGCGTTTAGCAAGGGTTGTCGCGGAGACCTCCGAAGAAAACAAGTCGTCGGCGCTAACTGCTTGCTGCATTTTAAGCAGATTCCCAATCATTTCTTGACCTGCATATATGTTATCGGTACTGAAAGAAACTGCAAGACTACGTTCAAAGGCACTATTAAGCTATTCCAATAAAAGCCGAGGCTTTTAGCTCAAAAAGTAACACTAAAAGCAGCTGTGCTTGGGGCATACTTGGGTAATAGACTACAGGCTATTGCCCAACATTTAAACGACAGAAATAGTCTGCAAATAAAAGGGTGTATTGAGGTCCAAATTCACAACACAAGAGGGATATACGACAAACAACAAACGCAAGATTTGCTGTAATAAAAAGAACTCTTACTGAATACAATATACAAGTCTCCCCACTAGAACATTCGAGAGACAATAGAGGGCTAAAGGCTAAATAGAGGCTTGCCATGAAAAGTTGGAAAAGGTGTCAATCATACTACCGCTCAATATTCCTGAACAGAATTAAGTTGCAATAAAGGGCCAGAATGCGATTGGCCAAGTTTTACAGTAGAATACAAGTCGCTTGAATGAAAAAACCAAGCTAAAGGTTAACATGGGAGTAGGAGCATTTTGATAGAAAAAAGTTAAGCTGAGGAAACTTTTGAGCTGACAGAAAATACTGACAAATTCGAGAGTTTGAAGAAGCTAAAAAGGGTGGGACCGAAATGTTAAAAACATACACTAGTGCTGAAATCCACTTACCATTGAATACTACTGTCAACTTTCTACGACACTTTTCGAGGGGCTGATACGAGTAACTGAATAAATAGGGACGCGAAAAAGATAAAGCAGCACCCAACAGCTATTAATATGACACGACGTATGTAACCAGGTTTCTCTGTTAATAACTCAAAAAGCAAAACCATACCACCACATTTTGCGGCAAAAGCGGCTCTATTTTAACAAATATGAAAAGGGGAAAGAAATGACTCTACCCATATTGGTAAGAAGCACTTTCTCCGCATTGTTAGGCAGACCGAGCCATGATGGGGTCTGCACAGGGGGGAGTTTCTTAGTCCAGGCTATCAATTCGTCGCGTGAAGTATTCTCTGGGATGAGAATGCGCTTGTTTGGTTGACCGTCCACCTCTTCGACCAGAACGAAGTCATGATCAAAGCTGCGCTCAGTGAAAAGACGCGAAAGGAAAGTGTCCAAAAGTGTTTGGTCAAAATCATTATCGATACGACCGCCATAGATGCACTGGGACATGAGTTGACGGATAGCCAACCAAGGGATCTGATGAGGCGGTAGGTTGGAGCGGCCTTTGCTGGCGCTTTCCACCCAGGTGTCGATGGTATCAGAGGCTGACTTGAAGTCGGACTCGTTAAATTCGTATCGCTTGGTCCAACCCAATGGGGCGTAACGAAGGCGCTCCTGCACAACAGCATTAAACCAAGCTAACAAGAAATAGAGATGGGAGCGCTCCGCCGGCGCACGAAACATTTTGGTTGTCGAGATATTAGCGAAAGTGCGCAAAAGGCCATCCTATAATTGAAAAGCGAGAAATTCCGAGGATTGGTAAAATATAAAGCATGACAAATACGAAAAAGTGTGAAATAGTTAGACAAACCTTGATACCCGGTGGAGGTTCGAAAACGAAAACCCGACCAGAACGAAGCAGATTGACAGGAAGTTTTGGATTAATTTCCATAGTGAGGAATAAACGGAAGTTGGGATGGGGGTGGAAAGAATGGAGTTTCTTTTCCAACTGAACAAGCCATGATGGCGCGAGGTGGACATTCTTAAGCATCACCCACTTGCCCTGTTTTACAGCCGTATTAATGGCTTTTTCAGTTTGCGAAAATCCTTCCGCAGAACCAATGGCTATGCCGGTTAGCGTTTTTTTCAAGTCGCTAGCGAGATCCTCCACACGACCACTTGGATCAAAGCCCTGCAGAGTAAACATTTATTAATTACGGATTGCCTTCACGGGAAAATAACGGCTCAAATGATAACGTAAAATGATTTAATGAAAATATCACAAGGATGAAAGTGTTCCAACAATGTGAAAGTGAAAACAATAAAGTGGTACCGGAGTAGCACAGAGAAGAACGGGTATATGGGACTTGATTTCTTGCTCAACAATCGGACCCAAATCAAGATTAGCACGTGCGGCGTCCATAAAACTTTGACCCAATACTGCCGAAACCAGCATATGGGCACAAGCCAAGAGACGATCAGGCCGAAGTGCCTGAATAAGCAGCAAGCTATAAACCGCGTTGCCCACAGCAGTGGCTTGGGCGTTTGGCAAATCCCATAGAGTCGGAACTTCAGTCTGTAATGATGAGATAAATAGATTCAATAGCCAGTTTAATACATTTCAGTTCCGCAAAACCCCCTCCGCCTCCCCTTCCCAACTACACTTACTCTAAATTCGTATTTCAAAGCTGGAGGAAAAAATCGGTGGAGGGTGACAGCTATGGAGATGTGGGCATATGAGGGTTTTATGACTTCATACGCCAGTTACAATAAAAGCACATCGAAAAATTCCCCCAGAATGATAAGAAAAAACTACTGGCAATACTTAGAGAATTTAAAAAATACGCAGATCGACTACCTCGGGTGAGACAGTTTCTAACCACGTGTTGAAGCGTTTTTCATTTCCAATGGCTAACACGACATTCTTGAACGCTGGTAACTGGCTCTGCAATCTGCTAAGCGCGGCACGCTGTTCGACTGAAAGACCTATGATATCAGGCAAATTCTTGCTGGTTAACAGACTCGCACTATCCTGGCCATGGAGGAAGACGGAAAATTCAGATTCAAATGCCGCACCAGACGCCGCCTTGCCCTTCAAATAGATCCGCGCTAGTAGCACGGCTAATGTAATCTGATCACTATGTAGCATCCCACGGGAAACACGATTGTAAGTAACTTGAAAAAGGTCCTTGGTGATGATGTCCAACCTTGCTTTGCTGTCAGTGACACCTTTAAGATTCTCATTTTGCGTAAGGACAAAGTTGAAGATAGAGAGAAGGAATTGGAGTGAGTATTGATAAAGGAAATGGACTTGATTGAGAGCGTCTAAAGTGAAATATATCCCTGAACAAGCCTGTGAGAGTGGAACGTATTGTTGCGAAACGTTATCCACTTCCGTCATAATTGCATCCGTCTCTTCTACTTTTTTAGCAACTTCACCGGCTTCCTTCTTCAAGGTCTCCAGATTAGTGATTATATTATCATCATCGAGTAGGTTGCCCTGCAAAGAAGAAGAAATCAAACTAAAAGCAGACATGACACTTCCTAAAGGATATGTTTTATACGACCGCTAATATATCAAATAAAACTATCGATTCATAATATAAGCAGAATGCCATTAAAAAAGTCCATGAAAACTATCCCAAGGTGAAACCAACCTCAGCAGCATTAAGGGCCTGTAGCAGATCCTTTTCCAAATGGCGCAGTCTCAACTGGAATTCGCCTTGCATCTTCAACAAATCCGACCGCTTATTATCGACATCTGGCCTTTCAGCTTTCAGAACCGCATTTAAACATTGACTTTGAAGACTGCTATGGGTTACGGTAAAGTTTACAAAAGTAACTCTCGAGCAAATATCAGGTGCAAAATCAACGGAAGGGTCACGAGTCGAAAGAAAAATTGTGAATGTCGGTGACAAGTCAATATCCTGATCACCCAGCGTAATTAGGGTGCGACCGCCTGTACGCCTGACTTCGCGGTTAAGTACGGGATTGAGAATGGGATCGTACGATTCAACATCCTGTACTAGGAGAGGCGTTCCGAACCGCAACGAGGACTCGAGAGTTTTCCTGAAGGCGTCGTCGAGGAATGAAGTTTTGGAGATTTTCTTGGCTTTGTACTCTTCCATGAGGAATTCGATGGCCTGACCACTTGGATCAATGATAAGAGGGTAACGATTGAATCGGCGCAGGATGATAGCATTCTCAACACTAAGTTCATCATTGGGAAGTACACTGGCTTGCCAACGTAATCGCTCATCGGGCGTCGAAAGGTACTAAAAACGAAATATATAGGGGGTTATGTGTCAATCGGTCGTCTATTTTAACCTCATTTTGATGACATGTTTAAAGCGGACCTAATTACTAAACGCCGTGAAACAATTTTAACTAAAGTAGGAATGCACAAGGACTACGTCAACCCATTGGAAATAAACGAGAAAAAATACGTCGCCCTACTTCGACACGGGCCAAATCGGGTCTAAACTGAATGCCAGCAGCATTCAGGTGAATGGCCCATGAAGACACAAGACTGAGGCGCAGACTTTGGTCGAAATACCAGCGTAGGCCATGAATGCAGAGGAAAGAAGACAGTCGCCAATGATGGTGGCCATTTGCGATTTAAATGTCTCTGATCCCGCCTCCCAGCGTATACGTTCACTGCTCAAAGACTTAATTAACGCAACCGAACGTTCCACCTAAAAGGGCCACACAAGGAAGGGTGTAAAAATCCAACACAAAAATTATGAGACTGTCTAGGTTACAAAATTCTGCAAAGTTATTTCGAAAGGATTATGAAATGCGTTCGCTCAACTAAAAGCGCGTGAGTGGAGAGTGAAATTGAATAAAGGAGATAACAGACCTTAGCCTCAACCGAAGCTAAATCAGCCTTAATTGATTGGGCTTGACTAATTAGAACCGCATACTCATCCTTGTATTTGGCAATCGATTTTTCAAGGGCTGCTATTATCGATTCCACATCCTCAGCCTTCTTCTCGTTAACACTAGCCGCATCTTCCAGAGCTTTCAGTTCGTCTCGAAGGGGTTCCACCTTCTTTAGAATATCAGCGTACCCTATCTAAATTAACAATATCAGTAAATATTTATCTCCAATGAAGGAAAGTAAAGATTCTGGATCAATGTCCCGTGTCTTATAAGATAGCGACTGCACCACAATGCAACAGCGTAATCACACTTGAAGAAAACAGAAACAACAGTTATGAATGAACTAACCTGTGCAACGGCCCATTTAACCATTGGTCCACAAGCTGTACTTGCTCGATTCACTTTCTCGTAATTGAATTCTGGATTCTCTATATATTTCTTTTTCATAGTTTCACGAATTGAATCACTGAAAGTCAAACGACGAAATAATTTGCGATATAAAGACTATAAATAAACTTAAAATAGAAATTTAGCAACCCAAAGGTTTCGCTAATTTTCACGAAATTTCCACCATGTTAACAACGGTCAATGCTTTGTACGACTACATTTTAGTCTTTAGTGCCAGGTGAGTCAGGTTAGTAGCACAGCATATAAGAAGGCATACGTGATCTCTTCGGTGTCGAAGTTGAGAATGCTTGGGACGAAGGAATCTTTGACGATGACTGTCAATATCTGACGCCAATCCGTTGACTTTTCACCTAGCAGAAGACAGATAGCTTCGAGGGCCATTTTTACTGCTGGAGGTGGGTTCCTCATGGCCTTAATTTCTTGAATATCCTTTTTACGGATGCCTTCAACAGCTGAAACACAAGAACACAGATATAGGGCTTTTCCATTGTCAAAAGGAGTTACGCTAATCAGACATTAAGCTTCGAGCACTGCAACATTGCAAAAAAAGGTAAAAAGTAAAGGGTCAAATAAAATCTATTTGTGGTAGATAAAAAGTGTCCGCCGAAAAAATAAGTGGAAAATCGCATGAGGCTTGTTTTACGAAGACCAGTACTATAAACAGCCTTGTGATTGAGCATACTAATTACTACCTCAATGAAGTGTAAAAATATCAACAACAGATGAACTTCCTGTAAGTGAACGCACCTGTAAGCTAAAAAACGGCATAATAAACAAAGTAACAAAAAATTGGCCTATCGCTCAAGCATAAGAGTAATTTTGTATTGAATGCGTAAAGTAGATCGCCGAAGTCTATACAAAGATGGCATGAGTACCCTGTTTGGCGTCATTCACAGCAGGTTCTACTTGACTGAGTTCCTCCACCACCAGTGCCCTTTTTTCCTTAATATATTCCCTTTGCTTCTCTAATTCGACTTGTAGGCTCTGACTCGTTGTTTTTCTTTGTTCGGCTTCTTGTTGATCTTTGACCATTTGTTTTAGCTTAGCATTGGCGGCCTCATTCATTTCTTCTAACTCTTTGCTCTTCCTTGTCAATGATTTTTGCATGACCTCAACTTGTTGAACTGTCTCTTTAATCTTTTGTAATCCAACATTCAGATGCAATTGCTGTTCTTCCAAATCCGATCTTTTTTCCCCGATCAACTTCACGTAATGACTGATGAAATCGAGAAAATGACGTGGAGTGATTGCCATGATACGACCCCCACGTTTCTGTAGGCGCTCGTTGGCGCGATGGAGAGATTGGTGCACGAAAACGAAAGCGTTTACAACCATGTCGCGGTAGGTCGGCATATCGGGAAGTAGGCCCTCGGCGACATAAGGCATTACTTCCGGTGTTTGATAGTCGGGGCGCTCAAGGTCCAATTTCTCTGTGAATTCTTTGCCAACCTGAAATGTTAAAAGTGAAACTTCAGACAAGAAAAAGTCAACCTTGAAAAATAGGAATAGATTTTGTAACGGATAATTGGAAAATAAAATGATTAACAGCGATGATATATGATTTATCAACATTCAAAATCAGCAAAAGGTACTTTACTTGGAAGTAAGCTTCGAGTGACCAATCACCGAACCAATTGAGAACGCATCTGTTGAATAATGCGGGCGAAGTAGCGGCTTTATCTTTGAGCCCCTCAGAAGATGGATTCATGGTAAATACGACATGTAGATTTCGACAGATTTGATTAGTAAACCATTTGTAGAGCTCTTCTTGTGAGTCGACCATAAGCCCCTCCCTTGCTGCACCTTCCTTACACTGGGTCATCAGCGCTGCAAATTCATCGCCTTCGAACAGACCGGGTACTTCGCCGTTGGCTAGTAGTGTATTCATTCTCTCCAGGAAGCTCGAGTCTATCACGTTCGACTCATCCATTATGAAAGTAATCTTCTCCCCCTTACACCCGGCGCGACGCAGGACGTTCCGAAGATCCTCATCGAAGTCCTCCGGGGTATACTTGTTATGTACTTTTACTTGGAAGACAGAGAGACCGTTTATCCACGAAACGAAACGAGAGAGGGTGGTTTTACCGGCCCCGCTGATACCGATTAAAAGAAGATGACCTTGTGACTGCCTGAAAACTCTGTCGATTCGAAGCACATGATCGAGCACTTGATTGAATAAAACAAGAGGTACATCAAGTTCTTCTTCATAGAACACTTTGAGCCGAGCTTTGACATATTCACGAAGCGCTTCTCGGTCGACGGCAACGTAGTCTTTTGAAAGCCAATTGCTGAACAGTATGGGACGCTTAAGAGCAGTCACATGATCAATTAATGGGAAATAAGTCATGGCAACCTCGTCTACATTCTGGTCTGTCCAAAGGCGCTCATTATCTTCAATCAGACGATCTTGGAAAAGTCTTAGAGCTTCGTGAGCCCAAATACGCACAAGACCTTCGACAGAAAGGGATTCGAGTGGTTTAAGGGCCTCATGAATGCCACGGACCCAGCGGGTTAATTCCCGAGGACTGTAAATATAGTGAGGTTGCATGTCGATGGTGAAGCGATTTTGTGATCGAAGATAGAAATCCACCATGGAGTTGGTAAGCGCATCAGCCTGAGATCGTAATGCAGGAAGCATCCGAAGCATGGCGCGATTAAAAGTGCCATAAATTTGTTTGAGTGAGGTTTCGCCAGGATAGTCTACGTAGACAACTGGGACATGGCGAAGAAAACGGTGAGAAAGAGGTTTTCTTCCTGGATCCGTAGGTGGATTACAGGCACCAACAAACTGGATCCTTTCAAATCGAACCCACTGCATGTCGCTAGTTTGATAGAAGCCCGAATGCTCCAACATCTGCCGAAGAAAACTAATGACCCTTTGAGTGCCATAGTTATCTTTGTTGGGCAAGTTAATTTCATCACAGAAAAACACTAGCCACTTGTTGATCTGTTGTGGAGCAAGCACGAGGCCATTAGGCGTCTTGCGATATTCGCAATATTGGTCAAATGTTTTCAGCATCAACTCGGGAGTAGTAGCACTCGAGAAATTCAATCCAACCACCTCCATGTCTGGCAGACTTCTCAAAGCGCTGAAGAGAGTCATGGTTTTACCAGAACCGGGAGGACCGCAAAGCACCATGGGTCGGTGCTCGGCCAGCCAGGTGTACAAAAGTGCTTCATGACGCACAGTATCAAGCGTAGGCACAACAACGTCCATTGTATTGATTTTGTGCGACTCTACCTCAATGACGGGAACTTTATTGATCCATGGTTGCCATTCCCCAGAGATGGTCACTTCATAATCAATGATTGGTACACCAGGAGGGGGAAGAGAAATGGTTGTAACCTGCCTAACAAATTCACTCATTTGCATGCGAACATCAGATGGGCCATCCCCGGCCATAGACCATATTATTCCACTGACAAGAGATTTTGTTACAAAAGGCTCCATTTGATCCATTGGCATTGGAAAGTCCGTATGTGTGGTGTTATGGACAAGAACGGCTCGAACCGATTGTTTTAGGAGGGAGAAGAGGCTGGTAAGTGCACGCAACTGTGTAAAGTCCATGATGTGATCAAGATCCTTAGCAAACTCGAGACAACGTGACACTAAACCGTTACTGGTGAAATGAGGAAGAAGCATATTTGCAATGTCCCTCTGGGTTTGAATAGTAGAAGTGACTAGCAGTGGAGCACCTTCAACAGGGGATGAGACGGCTTGGTCGCCCCCTCCGCTAGTAGCGACAAGCGACGCAGGGTTGGTGAAGCTTAGGTCAGCGTCCTCATCTTCATCGACGGGTACATTTTGTAGGTAGCGAAGGAAGTTCGTCATTATCATTTCAGGAGTGACAACATCCTCTGAAAACCAGATCATCCCACAACGTGAGACAGTGGCCAGAGTTGCATATCTTAGGTCTTGAACTTCGAACATGATACGAACATTTGGCGGTATCCCGAGACGTTCACCATTAGGTAAAGTCAGCAACTTGTTATCATCCAGAACGGAATTCAAATTTTCCACCCACTCTGGATCAACATCACCATCAAAAATTATCCATTGCCGTTTTTGTGATTCACCGCGGATACTATCGATAATCCTAAAAAAACCATTGAAAATGGTAATAGACAGAAAAATTTAAAACCTAAGTACCTAAATGTCAATAGTATGTTAAAATTATGGAATAAATCAAATCACTTTCCAATACGGTATATGAACATTTTAAACTTGCGCGTCTCTCACAGGTTAAACATAACTGGTATAAGTAGAGAATATGAAAAAAAAGTACTTTCGTAAAGTGTAGGTGAAGAGGCCATCAGTCCATTCACGAGTATTTGGGTCAAGGTATCCATATAGGGAGTCCTTGCTGATGGACTTAGGATCGATGACATGGGCAACACCTTCAACGCCTTCTGCTCGTTCCAATGCTTTGAGCAAAGCACGCCAGGCCATGGATTTTCCACTTCCGCTAGGGCCCACCATCATAAGGCCATGATGAATGCAACTGATCTGATAGAGCTGAAGCACTTTTTCAACCCAAAGAGCACCATTGGCACCGCTGTCTGACATGTCTTCGTTGTAAACAAGGTACATTTCGGCGCAAACCCGTTTTAACTCACGTCGGAGATCTTCCATAGGTGATGGGTTATAAGCTATGCCTGGGAAGACGTCTTTAAGCAATGAGTATAAAAGGGGTATGTCTTGGGCCACTAGTTTCG
This sequence comes from Dipylidium caninum, assembly GCA_017562135.1. Lineage (NCBI taxonomy): Eukaryota > Metazoa > Platyhelminthes > Cestoda > Cyclophyllidea > Dipylidiidae > Dipylidium > Dipylidium caninum. The sequence continues at coordinate 291,773 of QEYB01000556.1, read as the reverse complement.
GCACCATTGTTTCCATTATTGACTGAATAAGAATTTCCTGTTCCTGTAAATGTTCGGCAATGGCAGACTCATTTATCTAGATTAAATAATAAAACACTAAAAAGTTCATGGCAAAGTACTCAATTTCACAAGAAAACACCCGTTACAAATTGGAGAAAAACATGCCTCCAGAAAGAGTACTTACATTCTCATTATTCAGTTTAATTTCATCCTTTATACGCTTTATGCGGTCGCGTTTAACATTACCAGCCGAGACTAACACAGATTTTAATGCACGAAGTCCGAAGTCGTAATGCGACTGTGGGGAAAGCTGTTCGTCACACAGTTTGAACAAGGGGACGACTTTGTCCGACAACAACTCTGCAGTTCGAAAGCCCTGTAACAAGTAGAACTTCAATAAGTAATATGGAAAATCTTGCATAACGTAAAGAATAGATCAGTGAAATAACTATGGGGATGAATGATAGTGCTATAAGTTTTTTCTTGTTCGAAATGTGCCCGCAATTAAGGAGCTATTTTGAAAATGAACCTGTGAGTAGAGCATGACTTGAGCAATCAACTGACGGTCCGGTTGAGTCATAGCCAGCGAACGGAAAAGTTTCTTCAAATTGTCAGGCAAATTCGAACGGCCGGCGTATCCGGGGTTCATTGTGATAAAGATGGCCATGTCAGGGTTGACAGAAACCTGTCGTAAATAAGGCACTTTACCAGTAAAACGAAATGAAAACAGAAACATGTCTTAGACTGATAAAAAAAGCTCACATTTTACCAAGAAGTTCAACGGTAACATCTTTGCCAGTCGACTGATCTCTGAGCGCTTCCTGAATACCTTGAATCTGTTGTGAGACTGCTGAAAGCATTCTTTCCTCCAACCGATTGAATTCATCGAAACACCCCCACGCACCGACCTGACAAAGACCGACAAAAATGCGACCCATCGCATGGAAGTCAAAGGTTTCATCACAGTTAAAGACGAGGACGAAGCGGCCCAACTGCATACCGAGAGCCTTTACAGACTCTGTCTTCCCTGTGCCAGCAGGGCCAAAGGGAGATCCACCAAGGCGGGCTTCTAAAGCTTGTGTCATCGTTAGATAACAGCGATCCGTAAGTGGAGTCTGAACTAGACGATCCATCACACCGAGATATTCGAAGCCATAGGCAAATTTTGCGTTTGCCATGTGTATAGATACTTGAGTTAGTGGGTCGGCTTGTTTAGGATCGAAATAGAAACGCATTTGAGAAAGCCAACTGAAGGATTGAGAAGACTTAACACTCGCTTGAATGAGCGAACGGAGGACATCGCGTTGGTGGACGTGCTCCATTATCAAGTGTTCGAGTTTGCGGCGGCGAACGGGAGGCTGTTCACTGAGTACAGTGTCAGCAAGCAATGTCAGCATTGATTCTACAGATTGAAGGCAGACTGTAAGGGATTCGGATGTCTTGGCATTATTTAAGGCAGCTTCCACAGATTCCGACCAACATATTTGGGCAGCAAGGACCACTAATTGCGCCTGGTAGCGATCCAACCAACTAAGAAAGCCCGTCGACTCTAGGTCCGGAGCTGACCGAAGTTTCTGGAAATTGAGAGAAAAGCGGTTTTGGATCCGCTATGAGTTTGATGATACGAGTTTCATAGGTAGAAGTATGTGCACACAACAGCTTTTCCAATAACAAAGCTTATTCAACAAGGAAACGATAATATAAAATGAAATGTTAGGATAAAATTTGGTGTTGAAGGTAGAGGGAATGGCAAACGTACGACAGAGAAACAACAGCTACTAAAAAATATCAGTACGAAATAAAATGACAACAGGTAATGTGGAAACACACGTAGAATGCACAGGCTTACCACCAACGATCCACTAAATATGTTATAATTATTCTATAAATTTAGAACTTCACGATAATTATTGACAGCAATAAAATTTAACCTCCATTGGTATAATTACCTGCAACTCAGCAACTGCATGACCCAAGTAGCTAGCAAGTGTAATACGCATCTCCTTTTCAAGTAATGAAAGCCAGTCGTTGATAGTCGGATTATCCTTTACAAAATTGGATGTAGGAAGTCAACTTCCTCGCCCTCCTTCGAAACTAAGCCAAGTATTTCGGTATACTCCTCGTTTAATTTGATAGCGTTTACGCCTGCGAACATTTTCTTAAAGTGTTTCTGCAGTCGAGGAATATTTTTACTATTCCCTATTATCTCCAACAAATCCTCATCACCAACAAAGTAAAATCTAAAATAATACAAAAGTTTAGCAAGTGTAAAAAATGAAATCAGAACATTTAAATTTATGGGATGATATTAGGGGTAAGGTAAGCACACGTAAGTAGCTCCCGAGACAAATCGTTGTAAAGCAAATAAGTAAAAAGGAAAACCAGATACCTTGGAAACGAAGACCTCTGCCTCTCTAGATATTCACCGAGCGAGCGCTGGATTTTGGAAAGAAGGTCAGCGAGCCTTTCTAGCTGTCGCTGTACATTAGGAATGTTAAGAACATCCATCACGAGAGGAGATTTCGAAACTTTCTTCAATAAGCCCAGAAATTCAGTGCTAACACTGGAAAAACGCTGCGACTCTTGAGCAAGCAAAGTTTTGATATCAGCAGAACCCGAGAAGATACCGTCTAAGTACACCCATCTTCTTTGTACATCAATCCAGACATCGAATAGAGCGTTAATGCGATTTAATCTATCCTCCCAAGTAAGTGCCTCTTCCTCAAATTGTTTGAAGTAGGGTGACAATTTCATTGCACTAACACTGTTGATATGTTCTTTAACCCTGTTAAAGAGGTCATCCCAGCCACGAATAAGGCGACAACGATTCTGGTAAACCACCAAATCCAGCTCATAGGACTTCCATACTTCCGTAACTTGTTTCATAAACTCTTCCAACGCCTTTTCACCCTGCGCCACGAGAAAGACGTCACGAATAATAGCTTCATTTTTCTGCAAATCGACGTCCCATAGCTGGCCGAGAGTGAGTTCTGACATTACCCAGTTAACGTTTAGTTTTCGAATAAGAGTGCGCCAATGGCGCTCTTTGAGAGCCTCTGATTTGAGATCGATTACAATAGGGTTGACCTTGGCAAAATTCTGAACAGTATGCCTGATGTGTTCGTACGCTGCGTAGTGACGAAGACGCGCAGGCACTTCCTTGAGCCGCCGCACCATCTCATCAATCTGTTGACGGATTTTACGAGGCTGTACCGATTGCCATGGCGTCTCACGAAGCTGGTCAATCTCCTTCCAGAAACGAGAAAGTTCAATCCAGACATTTTTAAGATCCTACACATTGAAAAGAGCAGTAAGCAAAAAATTGTAAGGGGTAGTAGCAAAACACAAGGCGGCAAATCTAGAGCGGAGAACTGAAAATAACGTGTGGAGAAATTTACATAACAGACGAGAACCACTACATTCAAGATGGGTCATCGTTGAATAAAAAACCAGTATCGAAAAGAGTTAGCACGAAGATAATGCAAACTCGAGTTACTGATTTAAGCAGTTAGGTCACTAACATCAGATTGATTAAAAGTAGACAGGAAAAAAGTAGAATAAGAGAAAACGGATAAACACAGATAACAGTAATATCTAACCTGAAGTTCCTCTAATGCTACATTAACCCTCTCCTCGCTCGGAGGCAGAACACCTTCTTCCGTAAGTTCTAGGGCTTCCTTAGCACGTTGAATGTTCGTTCTTTCTTCTTTCAGTCGCAGAAATTGTCCTTCAAGGATTGTAAGGGCCTTCACGGCTTCATCTGGCTTCATATTACCCTGAATAGGTTTTTCTTTATGCCAACTGTTTAGAAGTTCTGTCGTCTTTCCCTCAATTGCTTTATCCTCGGCAACAATCTTCATTTGAAGACTAGCTACTTCGCTGGAAATACTTAATTCTTTGCGTCGCAGGATCTCTTGGAAGGCACTCCATTCACCTTGAATGTTTTCCGAGTCTCGCCAGTTGTTTGGAAATTGGAATCGATCACGATAGAGAATGTTTTGACCTGTTTTGTAGAGATTAACCTGTTTTTCCCATTGTTTTAGCTTGCGCTTCAGTGATTGAGTGTATGTAATTGTGTTCACTGCATCGCTTGTTGCCCTCGAATCGACAGACCGTTTCTCCAACTCGGTTCGAGCTTCAGAAACTTGTTTGTAGAAATCCTGCATTTCATTTCCCAAGTTGCTCCCAAATTTACTTAAAATCTCTTTATGCCAGCTGTCATATTTTAACGTAACTTTTGATTGAACCTTGCCGAATACGATGACTATTGGACCAAAAGCCTTTTGGTTTTCTGCGACATCAAAGTGTTTCCGCATAACTTTTATTTCATCCAGCACATTCATCCACACCTACGCAAAAGGAATTGTTGAGTCAAATACAATGCACCTACTGCATATGCCACAAGGAAGAAGTAATACAATCATAAGAAAAAGTTAAAATAAATAGAATTAATTTTCCTCCACCTACAAACTTGAATTGAAATAAAATTCATCACACTGAAATGCGAGGTACGACATTCCTGAGTGATAGAAGGCAAAAATGATAACTTGATCATAGCACGCCTCGACTCTCGGGAGAAAGTAAATGGCGAAATTTACCTCAAGGTTCGTGCCAATACGATTGTAAACTTGGTCAAATTGTAGATCCCAGAGAGCTTGATAACTTGTCCACGTTTTCACATACTCCTCTGTTTCACCAAGAATTCCAAAAATGGCATCGTGTGCATGGACCAGAACATCGCTCTCCTTTGAGAGCCTTGATATGAGATTCACGTTGAATTTCTGCGACTCTTCCTCCGTGTTCAATCCAACCTTGATGAAAACCAAATTCGAGTTTGGAGCACTTTAGTAGGAAAAAGAGACCGTGCACAAATCCCCAGGTTCAATATACATTATACTGGGTTTTAATGGATTTCTTGCCTAGCTATTAGATGTTAAAACAATTCCAATTCTTTAATAGAGCAGAATTACAACAATAAATAAGCATATTACGGAAAAATGCAAACAGGTGGAAGGCAAATCTTCCCATCTATTGATGACACTTCTTGTTTTTACAAGTGGCACAGGAGCGCTTTTAATATCTTGATGGATTACCAGGCTTAGAAAAGAAATGTAGTTTTCGATCTTGACAAGTTCAATAAAGATTGTCAAACCTGATAGCGAGAATGCTGAATACGCGGGAGATTTAGGATGATATTTTGCCAGGCGGTGAGTTGGGAATAAAGTTCATGGGAGGCAACTTCAATGCTGGGGTGTAGGTGCATTTGTTGGTTAGTGATTCGCAGTTCAAGAAAAATCGGTTTAATTTTCGGTTCTCCACCAAGGCGCTGCTGAGAAACCATCATCGAAGTGGACATTGCAGCGTCAGCATCTTCACCTTCCTCCTAGAATAGACCGTGGATACTCCTATGTGCATTAAACTATTTTAATCCCAAGCATTCAGAGACAGTCAATATATATAATAACTCAGCAACAAGCTGAAACATCAATTTAGGTAAGATTACCTGTAAAAGCGAACGACTCGAGCCGAAAAAAACATTAACTTAAGAAAGTAACCGAATCTATTAAATTGGTGACAAATACTGAAGTCTATTGAGAACGACGAGAACACGCAAGTTCACTAGTGTCATTACTATTGGCTGTTAATCAGATAGGCTTGTACAAGCAGAGCAATAAAATAATTGGTGTGAGAACCTTAAATTATTGCTTGCAAGTTTCAAACTTGAAGTGCAGGTTCGTAAGTTCAAGCATAAAATTAACCGTTCATCTTGTGTGACCAATAAAGTAGAAAAGAACTCTAACTTGTTGAATCTTGTCAAGGCAAGGGTAAAAAGGGCTGCAAAATGCAGGTTTGGTAAAACATGATGAGATATCAGACAGTTTTAACCAAAAATGTTCATTAATATACCGCTTGCTTTTCATCAGTGCGCAAAACACGAGTCCACTCGCGGATACCAGCTTCGAGACGAGTAGTTAAACGATTTTCAACCTCAACATCCAGTTTCGCAACCCATTCAGCCAAATTAGAGTACTTGTGAAGGTTCAAATCATCGACAAGCTTTTGAATATTCCCTGAAAACGATATTATTTACACACGACTGTAGAAAGCAAAGACTAAAGGGGACTAAAAAAGTTAATAGGAAAATTTCAATCTATTTAGAGGAAAGATAAATTACCAATAATTTCTTCAAAGGATTCCTTTGAATAGGAACATGTTACTAGAGCTTTCAGCTGCAAATCAATTTCTCGAGTGACTTGAAGCAAGTCCTCCACCTTCTCCTGGAACTGAAGAATTGCTTCTGCAAACTTTTGAACAAAACCAGACAACCTATAGGATTCCCAGTTTAGTGGGACGCCTTCAGTTATTAAGCTTTGGGCTTCGCGACGCAGGTACGCGCACAAGATTGCCAGATTTTGAGCATTGTTAGCGTCTATTTTTGAGCAGGTGGCCTCATATATTTGAACACTCTGATTTAAAGAAGTCGCCGAAGGATACAATATGTTGGTTTTGTGGGCACGATTCACTATAGAAAGAGGAACCCTAAATCCCATGGCTTTCATGCACCGAACCTGATACAGAGGCGAACAAAAAAAAGAAATTAGGCAGTTACAAAAAAATTCGGTTTATAAAAAAATGCGGACTCAAATATGTGAACCGTCAAAGTAAAATTCTCGAAAAACGCAGGTTTATCTTGCTCGAAGCATCGATTCTGGTTATTACGACCTACTTATACGAGGGAAAAAGTGCTTTTCGGAATGGAAAAAAAAGAAGTATTGAATGGGGCAATGGTAAACCCAGTAATGGAATAACAAATAATCTTGAATAAGTACGATTTATAATTTTGTGCTACGAGCAAATACACAATGAATAATGTACAAAATTGGAAGGTAAAAGTATACGGAATAACTTAAGCAAATTCAGGGAAAAAGCTAAAATTGGATATATTTAGGAAAATGTAGTGATTTGTCACCAGGAAAAGTAGCTGGGTACAATAACATCTCGAAAACAGCATACACTGTCATATCGATCAAAAAAAAATCTTTTGTGCTCTTCAGCGGTCAAGAGCACATATACACGAAAAGCTACGCGAAAAAACGTATTGGATTTCATACCTCTTTAGAAAGTGTGATGACATCAAGCATAAAGGTGACTTTTAGCTTCATTATCGTTGTGGTTTGAGTTGATCCATCCTTATTTGGTATTTTGACACGAACAGGCTCCACACAGAAGATACGATGAGATGCATTGAACTGTGTCTGAGTTACCTTGTGACACCAGTCATCAAATATGGCGGTTGTATTTAATTTTGACTTAAAATCTTCCCCATTCGACTTGAGATCCTGGCCCTCTCGGTGATGTTCCCAACCCTTACCTAGTTGAGCATTGTAAATACGTTAACTGTATCAATAACGGAAGTTGGGAAAAACAATTGAACAGCTCACCCAAAACATCTTCCACCCGTCGAAGATAAGTATTTAGTCGTTCCTCGATTTGTCGAGCCCAGATTATGGAGCCTGCGACTGGTGGAATGTCGCGCAATTTACTTAACCGGTAGGCTCTACTAGAACGATATTGGTTTTTGAATTTTTCGTGTAGAGCCTCAATATCTTCTCTAACTCGGTTTATAAGCTGAGTTTGATATTCTCGAATGGCACCACGAATGTGAGGGCGTACAAATAGAGCATTGAAACGCGAAAAGTAGCGAAACATTTCATTGGCACTTTTCGCAGTGCCTAAGAGGTCGCGAAGCCTGGCGGCAATTCGGGTTTCTACGCCATCAATTCGATCCTCATAACTGAAAAATACAATGTTATATCATTTGAAAACACACAAAAGAAGTAAAAGCAAATAACATACCGCTTAATAGTGGCATCCCATAAATCAGTTCCTTCTTTGCTTAAATCAAGACAATCAACCTCTTTTACCAATTCGAATGCCTTATTGACATCGTCAATAGCATTTGCATCAGCCGCATCAAGCAGAGGTTCCTCTGATTGTTTTGAATCATCGGTTAATACCTTCCCTTTGACCGGCTCAGGATGAGAGGTGGAGGTTCTTGCCGTTGGTCGGACACGAACAATAACCAAACGAAGCTGTTCATGTTGATGCCAGAGTCTGACAAAAAACGGAACCGAATAAACCAGAAAATAATCACAGTCGCGGTATAAAACAGGATCAGACATTACTTGCGAAGATTGTCCAAGCGAGTCTGAAGAAAACGATGAGCTAGGTTGGTCCGCCAGACCATTCGAATCGGCTCTTCTCGTTTCTTCTTGCCGATTTCCCGCAACAAACTTTGAATATTTTCATATTCATCATCCCACACACCAAACACATCGAAGCAAACAGTCATAATTCGTTCGAACTCCTCGTATGGCATATGCATAAGACGACGTGTACCAAGAACCTTTAGAAGTTGTGAGGTCAGGTCACGAGAGATAGCTTCGATTAAATTAAGGCATCGCTGAAGTGGATATTTGGTGTTACGAATTTTTCTTAGATGAGCAAATATTGCTTGTAGGGCGACCTTAATTTTATCAAGATCCGTGGCGGCAAGAAGATCGTTCAATGGAAAGTCTTTCATGAGTGGATTGTAATCATTTACCATGTCAATAGCACGTTTCAGACCAGTGTCAGCATCAAAACTGACAGTGACCAGGAATCTTTTGGCAGTTCTTAGTATTTCGAGGGTAAGAGTAACTTCTAGAGAGGATCGTTTTTCTTGAATGCGTGCCAAAGCCCGCTCTAGGTTTAGCCAAAAGGTAACTTCTTGAAGTGCAGTGCCAGTGGATGGGTCACGGTTCAGACTCGTCACCTAAATTTAATAAGTGATCAAAACAGCATATCACAATCGTAAAAAGGCTGTTTATGACGGCCATTATACCTTCTGAATATCCTTGATCCAACGAGATACACCTGCCTGTAGAGAATTCAAAAATGAGGAATCTGTGAGATAGGACTCAAAATCTGACACCTTCGCGCGTCTTCCTTCCTCTTCACACTTCTTGATCACTTGAAGCACGGTAGGATTTATGTTAAGGGTTATTTCTGGAATGTCTATATTTTGTTGCAAATGAAGGAGGCCGATTTCGATTTCGGCAATTTTCTTTTCAACACTGGGCGCAACTTTGTCCCCATCTCTACATAATTTAGCGTTCGTGTTCTAATAACTTACCGCTCAGCCTTACCCGACTCCTTGATATACGATTTATAGTAAGGTCCAACGACATTGCTTATCATCGAGTGTAGGGTCTCAAACGGCGCTCCATCACACAATGTGGAAATTCGCAACTGCGAAGCAAAAGACTTCCCGGCTTCGACGACAGGATTTTGTTTAACAAAAACCAAACTAAAATGATCGCCACAGGAAAGCTTGCATACCTCTGAATTTTTGGATTTGTGTAGCGGACGTCCGTAGAAATCGTGTAAGAATAGGAAGAGTCCGGGTTATCATTCTCCCCATCGTCATCTAATGGTTCAAGATAAAAGTAAACCGATACCCTTATTTGCAGACTTCTGTACCAGCAATGCATGGCACTGGCTCTCACTCAGGAAGTTCCGAATGGCATTCTGAGCATTCGGGTCGGAAAGAGCACTGTCGAAAATAGAATCGTGCTCAAAACCGTCAAGCGCACAAACAACGTTTTTTACATAGCTTTCAAACGAGTGCTGGTCAGCAACAACCACTTCAACTTCCGACGGCCTTTCTTGGACATCAGAAGGAGGGTCGACCATTTTGCGCGACCGACGCAATTAAGTGAAGCTGGACTAGAACGGTGGAATAAAACAAGCCGAAATTTTTCATGCTAAACTGTCCCTTATTCTGACATAACGCGTTAAAAAAAACAACTTTATTAAAAAGATTTTTTGGAGCTTGAGCAGCATCATATTTAAAGAACTGGAAGAAAAGCTGTGATAACAACCAAGTATAAAAGTAGTCAATTGGAACACCTGTCCGCTTTTTGCAAGACAAAAATACGACGAAACTCTATGGAGAGCGCAATCTAATGCACCGTCATGGCGACTGGAATTCTTGGTCATTGTTTTCGCCGCCCTATTAAAATGAAGGCCTGCGAGTAAAGTCATGTGTAGAAATTGAGCGCAATAACTTACTGCAATGATGATTACTTCAGGCTTTAATATGACTGGTAATCGGGACATCGCTATGACAGTCGGTGTCCGCTACCTCGCGCAGTCATCCCGCCTAGCAGCATAAATTTTAAATGAATTCGTAGACATATTGTATTATCCACAGCAGAAATTAATTACATTAACTTCCGAGTTCACACTAATCCGTTTTGCAAGTGCGTCAAATATTTCTCCTTAGTGCGAAAGTGATGCGTATATACAAATTTACTTCTTCGTAATTTTACCTGTTTGCAGCAAAAAGGTTTCAATTGCCCCTTCTTATCATTCACAGAAATTTTTCTTTCAACAGTTCCCTGTGCAAGCGCCGCTTAAGCCCGCTTTCTGTATCCTAATTCCTGTCCTTTTTCGCATGTGAATTTTATGTTATAATGGGATTAAAATTATTTTATTGACTTTTGCTCTCTTTGTTTAAGCTGGCGAATTGCATGTTTTGCCTTGACCTCAAGTCAGCGCTCACTCTTTACTGGCTCTGGTTGCCCGTCCCCTTGCTTGCATAATGCGGATCACGCCATTTTCTATTATTGACCGCGGTATGACTTAAATTCGCTAATTTAACGCTAGACGTAAAAATAGGTTTAATATGCTTGAATTCGCACTTTGAAAGACTGGAAAAATTGTTTGAGGCGTTATTTTGCCGAGGTAGATTGAGTTAATTTTTCTCATAGAGGGAAGCTACCATTTCTGTTTTCGTCGACGGCTTTGCTAATGCTATATACGATAGTCGCCTACGGGATACTCACATACCAAATTTTGTTAGCGGGGACTTCGATTCTATCAGACCTGATACCAAGCATTTTTATGAAAATCAGGTAAAGGGCTCATAAATTCTTTTATCGTAGAAAAAAACGAGGGTTATCGAAACACCGGATCAGAATGCAACAGACTTCACGAAGGCAATAATTATTTTGTTGGAAGATCTCAATGCTTATCGTGATGACTTTTCTGAGGATAAATCTTCCCCAGGAATGCACATTGATTACATTGTCGGTCTTTACGGTAGTGGTGGACGAGCTGATCACGAATTTGGTATAATTAAATCGCTTTATATAGCTAAAGAATTAACGGATATTCCTCTCTTGCTTGTAACTGAATCATCGATTTCATGCCTTCTTACCAAGGTAAGGTATTGAGAAAATCCAGAAAAATAGGGATTCAACGAAATATGCCTTCCAAACTGCCCCACGGGCCTTCACTGTGGACTTATACCCATTGGGCGAGGGTTAAAACTACATCCAAAGGGCTACGCTGGAATTTAAGTTTGTTCCATCACTTGTGTATCATAGTTAGATGACAATATTCTCGATTTTGAGGGACTCATTTCAACTTCCAACCACACTGTCGACACCAGAGTTGAGATATTTTGCGATAACCCAATACTCTGGTCCATATCGAACTATATAATTGAAAATCTTAAGGATTTCAGCTGATGTGACTCCTTTTGCATAATAGCTAGAATTTCCACTCATTGCTCTCTAGTGTTCTTCACATTTAGCAAAATAAAGCCTTGGACACGAACTTTTATTCGTCTAAAGTATGGTTAAAATGAGTCAGATATTCATAAATAAATACATAAAATAATATTCCAATCCAAATTCACAATTTTCATAACTTAAATTTTTGTCAAAAATTGTTCAACATTTGTTTTGGACGGTTGCTTTTCGTCAAGATCTATGTTGACGATCGCTTCCATGACATGGAATACTGAGGATTCCTTTGCGTGGTCGTAACCTAAAGACCCAAAGCTTTAGTTTGAGAAATGTGGGACGGAAAAGAGGAGAAAAACACACTTGAACAAATGCCATGAAGATTTGGTTGAAGGAAATTCGCCATAACGACTTTTCGCTCCTCTTATTTATTCTTAGGTTGATTGCGCTGAAGGCCTTGGTCATTCGGAGTAGGGTAGACGACACTCTACCTCCCTTAAAAGTATTTATTAATTTCCGTTGATCTACATCATTCGCCCACCCCAATCCAATGTGGCAGGCTGATAGTGGTCGGCCTTTAAAGACTCGGACAGTAGTTGCATTGTCATTTTGACTATTGTTTTCCTGTTGAACGTTATTTTTTTTGCCTTCTTATATGATTGTCATGAGATTTCGGTGCATTATGGAGAGGACTATAATTGGGAGATATTGGCCTTGCGAAGGAAAATAGGCGTTGCGGCGAAGAGGAATAAGGTCTGCGATTACGATAACGTGGCGATACTGATTCCACAAAAATTTTAGATTGTGCAGCATGAGAAGAACTTCGAGTGGCTCGGTGACTTGTGGATGGTGTTGCAGTTGTAGTGGATTGAGGGGAGTTAAGTAGATTCTTAAGAGAGGTGCTGAGTATTGCCGTATTCGTACAAGGGTCCATTGTGCCTGGCTTCCAAGGTGAAGAAGGACCAGTTGAGATAGTTAGTTGGCCTATGAGAAAGTAACGCACGAGAACAATAAAGTAATGTTTTTTATTTTCCTTGAAATGACTTCTAAAACCACCATTACTAGTCTGTTACATAAAACGTCTTTACTAAATAGCATGCCTTGGAGAGACAAAAGTACTCACCTATTTCTCCGCGCATTTGCGCTGCAGCTTCACAAGGTAAGACAAACCAACGGAGTTTCTGGCTAATTGCATCGAAACTGTCAGTGATATCAGGCACAGGAGATACTTCGGCAGATTTTACAAAGTTGACAGCTCGTTTCAATTCCAATTTAGCAGCTAGTAAGCACTCCTAACAAGAAAGTAAATGGCGCATGAAATTTATAGATGCACCATGATTTAAACGAGAACGATTATGTTACATCATTGACCAATAGCAACTACAACCTCACGGAAAGGAGGAAAATGGGTAAAAATAGCTTTTAAGGAAGGATATAATGGCTGGAAAAATGAAACAGTAATTTGACAGATCTTAAAATAAGTAGGGTGTGGAATATCCATAAATTTCTCAAATTATATTTGACACTGCACTAGTAGCAAACGAACTTAAAAAAGATTAGATGAAAAATTATGAAAACAAGCATTTGCGAGAAGCAAACCTGTAAATTCTTAGGAAGAGCACCACGAGCCTTGGGCTTGGCCCGACGCCAGACCATACCTTCTTTGGTATATTTTATGTGACCCAACCACTGACGATCCTCTAACTGGTCGTGACGGCAATGCTCCATTCGCCTGTCATGGGATCGTAGGAATAGAGAGGCAGAAACGCCCAACCATAATCAGCCACGAAGCACACTGCCTCAAGAACAAAGTTGGTCTCCTCGTCGGACATGAAGTAGGGGATAGAAAAGCGTGTGAATCCTGGTCTAAAATTGGAAAAGACGTTTGTTTACATTACCTTGTAACCAACTTAGGAAAAAGCACTTTTAAGGTTTTAGCAGGAAATACATTTACTGATTAATTTGGTGGCAGCAAAAAGCCTAAAATATTAAACTTCTAGGGGTTGAGCTGCTACCTCATTACTCGATACGGCTAGCAAGCATCTGAGATATCATACCATATGTGCAAGAGTTTATACACAAAGTATCAGTAAGAATATACGAACACTTAAAGGGGACCTGTGTTACGAATTATACAGTTGACAACGAACAGGAGTACATTTCGGCCGCTGTAACACGAAGCATATAAGGACCAACTAGAGGCAAAAATAGTAAAAAGCAGCTCTCATAAAAAACCAGCTTAAAAATAAGTCATTGACCCACCTCAATACTTCGCGAGAGGTATGGTCACAGGACTTTTTAAAACGGCAAATTGATGGGCTACTGAAATAAAAACCGGTATTCATTACTAGCATTAATAACCATGAAATTAGGGTTGAATAAGACAATAATCAGGTACGAAAAACATCTAAATGGATAATATTAATAAGGGAGATATAACTGAATAATTCAATAAGCATAAAAACCTGTGAAACAGAAGCAGATCACATACTGAGCAGACCTGTCAACTAGAGCATCCTCGTAGAGTTTAGCAAGTGTTTCATCGATCCCCAATAGGTCCATTGCGTAGGGACCAGCGCAAACACACCCAGCTCGGCACTGAACACCGAAGAGATCATTTAAAAGGGCCGCCACGAAAGTGTGATGTAAAAACATAGGTCTTTCACACGGCTTAGACTCTTGTTGTTTGCTGGCTGCAGAGACGTCAGGAAATATGTGACGCACAACTACAGAAAAGATGGGCAGGCGGGGCGCCTCATCTCCACCTAGCACAAGGAGGCTGGGACTGGACTTGAAGCGTGTCCAAGCTCGTCTAAAACCATCAACCAACCTTATGTAAACCTTTCTACCCCTTCTTTCCTATCGGACACCTGTTTAAACGAAGCCAAAATTGAATTTCAAAAAGTACATTGGGGTGTAATAATTGCAGGGCAAATTGAAATACAAGAAGCAAATGTACTGATAGAAATATCTCCAAGGCATTTAGCTATTTACTCAGAGTAATAAATAGGACCAAATGAAGCCTAATTTTTATGGCAACGAATGACAAGAGCGTGGAAAAGAGGGAAAGACATAAAAGTCTCTAATAGAGAATCAAAATAGACTGTTGATGTGGCGATATAGGTGATGGCAGTTTGTTATTATGCATGTACACATCATAATAAACATAAAATTACGGCGTACTTGACGATAGCCTCTTCTCGAGCGACTATAACTTCAGAATTAACAGCCTCCTTTAATTGCATCACCAGACCGGCGCGAATAGATTCAACAATTGCGGGAGTTCCACCCTCTTCACGTTCTTCCACATCCTAAATGGAAGAGAAAAATTGCTTTTCGAAAAATGAATGAAATTTGCACTTGACACATTGTTATTTATGGTAATTCACCTCCTGAAATAATTTGAATACGAAAGAATAAACAATAAATTGATAGAAGAAGCTTTACTTTGAGGTAAACTTGGTGATTTCGGCGGACAAAACAGACGCTACCGCCACCGCATCCATCAGGATGCTTTTCACCCGCCTTGAACAAAATTTTCTTCGCTATGAGCACACCCGGCGTCTGCACACCACCAACGAATTTATGCATTGAAAAGTACACAGCATCCTTGTACACGAGGTCACGAGATAATCTAAAGCCACGATCAAAGAAATAAAATCGCATATGCAAGTATATAGTTTCAAACAGTCTTACCCCAAAACAACGGGATTCATGTCGATTTTTACGTAAGGTGCAGCTGTAGCATAATCCCAAAAAACAAAACCACCATGCCGGTGGACTAAAGCCGAGAATTTGTCAACATCCGCAAGTATTCCCGTCACATTTGACGCTGCCGCCAAGCAAACTATCATGGAACAGCCCAGCTCAGACGCCGTTTTCTCTTCTGTCTAGTATAGAATACCGATCGTTATAATAAAATAATGGTTCTTAAGTGCATTAGTCTTACCGATAGGACTTCTTCTAGGTGTCGGACAGAAACATTGCCACAACTGTCCGTCTTAAGACGAACTAACTTTGCGGCCAGATGTCGCCACGGAAGCATGTTAGAATGATGCTCAAAAGGCCCTGTTATAACGATCGGCGGTTTTTCGAGACAGAGATTGTGTATGAGTTTATGCACAGCGCCAGTGCAGCCACTGCCGACGAAGAAGACAGCATCATGCTCGTTAGCATGGACAGCACTTCTAACAATGTTTTTCGCCTCATGACGATACATTGTTGTCTGCAACGACGTTACACTAGTCATTGTATGAGTGTTCCCATAATTCGGTAAAACTTCATTGTAAATGAAGTCTTCGATAAATGACAGTGAACGACCCGAAGCGATGTAGTCACAGTATATCACTACATTGGAAATGGTATCACTGGTTAATCATTGTCAAAAATGATACCTAAACCAAGGACGATTAGGTTCGACAGGGCTTTTAAACTAAAACTAGCGTAACGAGTGAGGATTACATTAAAATTAATATATCACTGGCTCTGAACTCGATCAAAGTGCGAAGGCATATAAGCTTGCATGGTAAATCGAAACAATTATAGCAGAAAAGATAATAAGAAGACCATCTTAACAAACATTTTTCCTCATACAGTCACAATATCATACCTCTTCGGGACCCAAAAACAGTGGTAAAAATTTTATTGTACCCAATAACACTTCGATTTATATAATCGAAAAAGTCTTCGCTTTTTTCAAATTTTTGCGTGTCCATGTCGCTTTGGCCTTCTGATATGCTTGATCTTGTGTTGTTCGACAAAATTCGATAAATCGCTGTACCAACATTTGAGAGATCAGGCAATGTAGGTAACGTGTAGAATTGACGATGTGCAGATGCCAGCCGGTCAGCAGCTGACGCAGAGCTCAAGTCCATTACTCCACAAGCGAAGATACGAACCCCGGACAAAGTACCGCCAGACAATTTCGAACAGCATTTGATGAGTTACAACACGAAAATGCACAATACTTATCACAAATTTGAAGGTTTAATTTAGGCAGTCAATCTTTAAATACGCAAATCTGTGAGGTTTCTTGACGTCAAAACCATTCGCACGCCAATTTTAGAGTCGGAGGAAAGACCTTTATCACAAATTATTTCTGTAAATGGTCATAGCTTTTGTGTAAGTGCTTTACCCTGCACCGATGTTTGGTTTATGATCTATGCTTTATATATTTGAAAGCGCAGTGTCTGGAGCTTTTCGGCTTACGGTAAAAGTATCGTGTAGCGCAGGATGACCGCTGTGCAACAAAAGGTAAATCAATAACAGGTGAAGGTAAAACACGAGCAATCTTTTGAGCGCGTTATACAAAGGCCGAAATAAGACTATAACCCATTTGGTACATTGCCGTTAGATTAGGCGAAGGACATCTGTACCGGGACTAAAATCAAATCATACAGGCTTGATATTTCTTCCTGGTATCCGTTGTAAAGTGTAAAAAGGAATATTATCATAACTTTAGTCACGCCCCCCAATTATTACACAAGAATCTCTTCCTTAAAGATTTCTCTTGATACACAGGGTGGAGTTTTGTCTCACCTTACTTTTAGGCATTCGGTTATCTTGTTTAAAATGCCAGAGAAAGCAAAATGCAATTGCAACTTCTAGACTACAGCTTTTATCTGTATGGATACAACTTGGCATTCTGAGTATCAACCCCTGAAAAGTCAGTTTACTTTTTATAAGTGAATGAAGTATTTGGTTAGTGAAGATGGGAAATAATTAAAAGGATGGTCGGTGTGCAGATCCGGAGTTTGAAGATGATGTAAGACAATTTTAAGGGGAATCACATCTTGCGTAGCTAAAGAGATGGCAACTATTACAAGACTGTCATGTGCCATGTCGATAAGGAATTTTCTGCACTACCGGCTGTACATGTACGTTAATGTGCACATCTGAAGAAGGGCAAGGAAGTAAAATAGCCGATGAAGACAGATAGTCATACACGTGTGCGCGTACGCTCATTAATACATTTCTGCTTATAGATAAATTAAATAAAGGCTAGGTAGGACACTGCCATTAAATCAATGGAGTACTCTGCAGATGTGCCATAAACCCGGAGGTACAAGACGACGTAACTATATTTCTTCCTATCCATGATCGTAAAAATCAGGCCGTATTTTTTGCAAATCTATTTCAACTGTCCCACTAGGAAGTAAGTGAAGTTGTCTTCATTCTTTTCGGCGAAGCACAAAATTATTTACTGAAAACTATACACAACTTTGAGGAACGTCCCTTCGTTGCTACCTCAACTAATTCACTGATGGGAAAGCTGGTAGAAATCTATTTCAATGGGACTGATAATCGGCTGAAAACCAATGACATCATTCATTACGGGTAGCAATCGGGAGCAGGATTTTATTTAAAAAAGTTGCGTGAGCCTACCTATCGCCCTGGATATACAAGCTTTCGTATTGTTTATCGCGACTCTCAGATGGAACATTTCACTTAGACAATAATGGTTTTTTAAAAAGCATGATTTTTGAAAATTGTAACTGCTTTGCTCTTTAGCTATTGCTACGCCTGCATTTATTCGCCTTAGGTGTGTTAGGGGCACCCTTCAGCAGACTAATGGCAAAAGAGGATTCCTCTTTCCTAAGTAGGCCGATAACTCTAAATGGTCAAATGACCTTATGTTTTTAGTACAATAATCTGTAAGTTTAAGGTTGATGACATCATGGTAAACACTTTCGTGGTCCATCGCCGGGTTGATGTAAATTTCACAATGCGAAAAAAAGCCCATGAGAGTCCCATAGTTTGCGCATGTTTAACCTAGAACTGAAATCTCAGCATGCCTTCAGAACAAGAAACAGCGGAAGAATTAGAACCCACCAGATGATAAAATTTTTGTACAAGTGCTCAAGTAAACGACTCTTATCCTGACTCCCAAACTCTTCACTTAAATAATAAACTAATTAATCCGATGGCTGATTGCTTAGGTGCACTTTTATCTTAAGTTTTCTCATCTCTACTACCATAGTGGGTATTACTAGTGTACTGCCTTTGTTTATATGTACAGCCTTAGTGATACTTAATGCGTGCGTTTATGGTGTAACCTATGGTGTGTTGCGAGGCGGTCCCGATCAGCCTGTGAGAAGCGGTTGATCTCATCCTAATGAGAAGTTAAAACTGCAACTAATTGTTACTGGAGGAATCTTAACTTACATATTAAAAGATAAAGTACCGCGTAGCCGAATCCACCCCACAGAAATGATCGGGGGGAGGAGGGGGAGGGGGAGGACGAGGTGGGTTGGTTGGTTGCACCTCGAAGACTAAGCTTCTTCTGCGCTGCTCGTAATAAGGCTCAGCACGTGAAATGTCGATCGACAGCACTCAAAATTGAGGCCTCACTGTTACCGGATACAAGAGAGTAAACCGGGTTCTCCCAGCAATCCAATAATGAAGATACTCACTTGTTTTCCAGTAAGGCAAAACAGAGATGAATTATTTCCTACGCACCCACTGTTGCGCACTTCTGGTCTCAAGGGGTCAGTTTGTAAGTCAACTTGCTGTTGGTGCTTTCAACGCCTCGGCTTACGCGATGGGAGCATCCGTTAGGGTGGAGAGGGGTCACACTTGTTCAATATATGGCACTTGGGAAGGTCTTGAGGGATTGTTCCGAGTGGGTCGAGTTTGAGGGCAATTCTTATAGGACTTTCGGCTATTTCACGAGTGCACAGTATAAGTACCCCGAGACGAAGTATCCCTTTCGATAAAATATACCCCCTCGTTCGTGCATGACACGCAAAAAGGTGTGGGAATGGAATTGCCATTTATGTATCATTTCACTTTGAATTTATTTTAGCCAGAATAGTGTACAATATTTAATGGTTCACCAGAGTGGGACATGATAAATTTCGAAAGCACAAATTATGTGCGGCAGGTGGATGACATACCACGAAAAAGCGGCTCAATCTGCGGCATACAAAGAGGGTCGGTGCATTACTGGAGGAGCGAGTGGCTGAGGAGAAGCTCCAAATTTTCTTCGTGTTAAAATTACCAAATGCGTAAAGTGGGCAATTGTACGATTATCTGTTTACTCACTTCCTGCACGATCTGTTGCGCCTAATCTGAGTCATTTGAATTCATTCAGGTCAAAACACAACAAATAGACTGCACTGCAGCAATGTTCGAGTGTGTGATTTTGTAGACAGTGGAGAAAACGCGGATACCAATCACTTTGGGGGCACCACATTGGGACGATTTAGTTCTCTTCTTTGATGGCTGTGGAGGAGGATTAGGAAAGGATGGGCATCATAAAGTGTTTTGCGGGATTCGAAAGGCCAAAAGAGAAAGCGGACTCGGGCAAAAGGTTGGGTATGAGGTAAAACTAGGCGGTTAGAAGGTTGGAGGCATATAGTTGTCATTCCCTCTTTACGTTTAATCTCTAGTGGGAATGAAATTTTCATGAATGTGATATCTCTTCGGCTTATCACAATTACGGCAGGCTAGTGTTTTCACCTACTTTGCTGGCGCCCTTTATACTGCAATTTACTGTTACTCCAGCGCTATTATTCAGAGTCACTCACACATCTATCTCGGTTTCAGTCGTTTATAACCTGATCCTCTTATAAATTTAATTCACTGGCCTGATGTTTATGTTAAGTTAGTCGGGCTTCACTTGCTAAATTACATGGAGTGGCTTTTCGCAGCCGCCTTTCGATTTAACAATAAACAACATCCAGTTCAACCTCTTCATTGAGATTTACGGATAAGACACAAAAGCCACACCCACTTGTTACTCACTTAGTATAGGAACTGTTTTAAACCCGATGAGAGTTTTTAATATGTAATCCAGGTTTGTAGAGTATATGATTTAATATGAACGGGCTCTTAAATACTACATTTCCACTTTTCTCGGTATTGAAGGTGAGACTGACTAACCCAATTTACGGGGGGTGAATTCACGGAGAAGTGGTAATTTTATTACTCCAATTCAAGTCCCATGGCATGATTGACAGAAATGACAACCTCGTGAATGGGTGAGAATATGGCAATTAATGACCGTGGCAATACGGAACCACAGTGGGGTCGGAGATGTGCCACCTGACGCCCGCCACCCGAGAGGCATTCCAATGCACGCGCCCAGGTCACGGTCCACCGGCGCAGAGCCCGTAGAACGAGTAAACGTCGCCGATGTGGACATCAGTCTTCACGTTTGACTGACGACAAAAGGACGGGAAGTGTGTATGCTGCTTGGGCAGTATTAGCATAATAAAGGCACATTCGGATTCAGGAGTGATTTTTATTTATGAGCGTTTAGTGTTTGAAGTAGCCGAAGCTGGGCGCTTCTGCTCAAACCGATTAAAATACAAGCAGGATTCCAAGGAATTTAGATTTATAGACTGCTCCACAAAAGATGAAAACTGTGCTATCCACCGCAGATTGTATGAAAATGGCTCGATATTCTCCGTCCAGTCGCCTGTTGAGATATATTTTCACTCAGTATCTGCTGCCTGCTTCCATTCGGTAATGCGATCATCCGCTCCATGTGCACACCTCAAATGCAATCGAGGGCAAAAGGTTTTTTTCGGCATACGATTGATAGCAGCACATTTGCTCACTCTGAAGTTTGAATGAACTTTGAACCAAAATATTGTGGAGGAATTACTTGTTAAGATAGAATGTAACTGTTCTTCTGCTATTCGCTTAATATGCTATGATAAGCGGGATAGGTTTTAATTTTCCGAGCTCTTACCCGATTATGAAACTCATGATATTACCCATTTAAAACAAAGTGTTGTGTAAACAAAGGAGGGAATAAATTAGATGTAACAGATATTGTTTCCGAGCGGGTCGGCAAAGTCCCCTGATCGACCTATTAAGTGGGCGGCAAACACCTCGGGAGCCCACGTGTGGATCAACAAATGGGCACAGCATTTGAAATCAAATCGAAGCCTGTCAGAAATTGTCTTTAATATGGTGGTGTTCCAAGCCTCCAACATTTTCAGCGATTTCTCGCGCGGCCTACAATAGTAGCTTAGCGTCGTCAAGTCAGACAAACTTAATTTATTTGGTGTGCACAAAACCGACTTCCTAGGATGTCGTCCACGACGAAGAAGACTCCAAAGAGGACAGAAACCGGAGGAATGATGCGGGTGCAGATGTCCCTCCGCAACTACGCGGGTTCCTTCATTTCCATTGTATGACAGTTGCGTTGGGTGGGGAGACAGTCATCTGTAAGCTGTCGTCTTAATATAACCTGGTGAGACAATGTGGGCGACCAGTGATGTTACAATGTACATGAAAACTACTTGACTACTTAGTCTTATCCACAAGTGATTTTCGCATAACACGGCGCATTATGCGACATTAAATTAATGTTCCTTCCCTTTATTTGGATAAAATTAGCTGAATATGTTGTTAGTTAGATGTTAGTTAGTTTTGTTAGTTTGTTACTTACACTGCAAAATTTACTTTTTGACTAAATTACCAAAATGGGTGTGTATCAAGCGAGTTACGCGGTTCCAACACCATTCATGCGTGTGCCTATTCGCTTCGGACCCATTGTTTTTCAAACGGAAAATTTCCTCAGATTTATTCCAATAATACGACTACAAAAATTGACTTTAACCTTATAAATTAAGGTTGATTTCTACCTATTTCAGTTGTCAAAAATTTTACTCGTAGCTAAAGCGTAATGAAAAGAGAATCCCTTCATATGTGTTAGACGTAAAAAAGCAGCCTTCTTGAATGTATCTTAAATAGGAAGAATAGGAAGAAAAAGAAAAAGAAGGCTGCTTTTGTTGATTCAGTGCGAGTTTACCGAGGATAACTTTTATCACGCCATTGTTTCGGTATTTCGGAAGTACGGCCATTTAACCGTTGATCTGCTAAGCATTGTCAACCCTTTAAGTGGTCATAAATACCTTAGGGGACAGTCATCTCATGTACCCGATCCCGCCATCATCATACACGACTGTGTGTGTGTGTGTGTGAGGGAGAAAGAGAGAGAGATGCCGAAATGTACAGCATTCCGTGGTCTCGCGTTCAATTCTGGGCGCGCACAGGCGTGGATGCCTGTGGCTCGTTTCTCCACCTTGCGTCGTCCTCTCTTGCTAATATTAGACCTCTTTGCCCCTATTGGTCATGCGTTTTACGTCTTTGACTTGATATTCACGCTTCTCTAGGAGTAGTGGCAAGTAATGTGTTACCACCATGTGATTTTTATGTTTTTTTATGCTACATTAATAGCCTTCGGCGAGTAAGGAGAGGATGAGTGCTCCTATTTTAAAAGAGAAGCAGTATTTTGTGTACAAAGCTAAACAACCAATGGCGGAGGAATCCAGTGGGTTATATTTAGAACGCATATCTCAAGGTCGTCGTAGGGCGAAAGAGTGCCCAACCCAGCCTGGCATTGCGCCGTGGCCAATCAGGGGCAGAGCCTGTCTCCGGCCGCTGTGCACGCTGCCTTCTCGTTTGTCGTCCAAGCATAAGCAGCTATTGGCAGTCCCCTGCCTTCGTACCTCTCCCACTTTTGGAGAACTTAGCTCACTGTGCGTGTAAAACCTTACGTTGTGTCATGTTCGGAAGCGTGTTCGTTAGTGGACAGAAAGTATTCCCTATGTGTAATCGGATTCAAGCTCAGCACCATTAAAAAGAACACTCATGCAGTTTAACGAGCCAAAGAATACCCATCGACAAAGGAAGACGAATTCTATCGAACGTATCCCGGCCACGTTATGTCAGCTAACAGCCAGGAAGTACGAGCCAACATCGGCTCAACAGCCTTTACCCCACAAACAGTTCTCCCAAGAATACGAGCGCTCTTCCTCGTTAAACGAACTGATTGCCCCTAAACCGCACCAGAAAGAGGTGCTTAAGGCAGCTATTGGTGCTTCGGTTCCTATTGACCGCGACTTGGCCTCTACAATGACAATCTCTTCTTTCAAATCTGGGAATTCTATCTACGATCGCGTAGCTGCAGCTTTAAATCATTCTGAGGCCTTGCCGGCTCAAATTCTTGGACTCACGCCCGATCACCGTAGGCATTCAGCTTTTGCATCTACCACCACAAATGTGACTGCATCCACTGACCATATAAAATCCACATCTGGGTCCAGTCAAATAAGCTCTGGATCATCCTACACGGGCTCCGTGGGCAAGCAGCAGACTATGATAGCAACAGCCACGCCCTCTGGCAACATTACTACTGCGACTACGGCAACTTCCAAGTCTCATGTTTCAACACACGTGAGACAACGGCTCAAGGACTGCGTGCTTAATAAGAGAAGAAGCAAGGAGAGCGCAGTGGCGGGGTCCGGAACAGCTTCGTTTGTTTCCCCTTCAATGGAATTAGACGAGGATCGAGGTTCATCGACGGCAAACTGTCCTTCTCATAAAAATTCCCACGCTGCCGATCCTGAATGGGTTTTCCCCAGCGGATATGGAATGCCACAAGCTATGTTAACAGCAGGCCATCATGCAGCCGGTCAACAATCCCCCTTCCTTTCACATCCCGGCAAACATTTCGGTAATCTTCCGCCTTGGATCTTTATCGCTCTATCCGCGGGACAAGAGTTGTGTTCTAACATTGATGCTCCAATGATGACATCACGAAATTCATCGGTGTTGCTTCGTAAAACTCTTTCAGAGCCCAGCCTAAAAATCCGTGGCGGCAGTGGAGGACTGAAGCATAAGTCCAACCGCAATGATCGAAGGAATGTTAATCCTTTGGCCGTTGCCGCAGCCGTTGTTAGCTCCGCGCCATATTTTGCTCGCCATACTCGTGGATCGCGGAGTATCAGCGAGGCCGGAGATGGTGGTCAATACTGGAGTCTTCAAAAAGCCGCCGCATGGCCGCTACCCGTTCTGTCTCAAGTCGCACTGGAAAAGAAGGAAATGTCGGAGCATTCGGAAGGAAATGGCAACACACCAATGGAAGTATCCCATGAGGTGGAGTCTCATTCGGTCGCCGCTAACATTAACTTCGGCACGATTGATGTGGACATGAGTGAGACGAGAGAGACAATTTCGAAATCGCCGCAGGTATCGGGTGATAGGGAGGCGGTTCAGGAGCTCCTGTCTACCATCTCGACGAACACTTGTGTTATGAGTGAAGGGTTGTTAAAGGTGACGCAAAACTATCTCAACTTGGTTCGTGAATACATGAAGAACGAGAAGTGTAAGGCAAGTTGCATGGGCAGTTCAAAGAATATTGACCAGATAATGGGTTTATCAGGAGAAAGCACTGAGTTGGTGGAGGCTGAAAGGAGCAGACAACAATCAGGACAGTCGTCGTATCGCAGATACAGGCAGGTTTCCGGTCTCCTCAGTCGTACGCGTTCGGCACCGATTCGGCTGACTGGGAATATGAGTCGGGGGAATTTTGGAGGATCTACAAGTTGCGAAGGTGCCTCAGGAAGTAACCTTGTAGACAGTGGCGGGGTCAGTGCGTCGGGAGGTGGTTTGCTATCCGCCGCGTCAGCAATGGCCATGGAAGCTGCAGCTTTGACGTCAACTTCGACCTTGAACGCGGTCCACAAATCCCTTACAAGTGCTGCGTTGACGGAGGATGAACAGCGCAGCGTGATCATGAAGCACCTAAGAAGGAAGCTACTAGAAAAGTATGATTTATTGTAAATTTAATTCACAAACCACTCTAAAGCCGACTTACCACTAAAAGTTGAGAAGTGCCAATCTTGATGACTTTACTAAGCACTACTTCTTAAGCTTTTGATCTATAAACAGCATACGCTCACAATGTCAGAAGAGTTGGGTGAAGGACAGCGGGGAAACGATGCTTTGGACAAAGTCACATCTTCCACAAGCTTCCATAGAAATTCTCTCGATGCGGGTAGAGGGCAGGAGGGAATTACGAGCGATAAATTAATCATTAGAAGCCATTCTGCCACAAATAACACTTTTGAAGCCATTTTCGCATTCCTTTTTATTTAACTAGTGGGAGCCGGGACAATTTTTATGTGAATTTTTCGAAAGTATTCTTCACCATCTACGAGCCCGCAAAAGATCGCGTTGTTCCCTTTTGCAGAGGCGAATCGCCGAACATGGAGCATTCGTTGAATTCGCCTGCCACGGGGAATACATACGACCCATTCTACCTCAAGGGAAGCAACCAAAACACCAGTCCGTTGTTGGAAAGAACTGCCTCAAGTCCGGTAGTGACGCTGGCGAGACGACCCACAAACGAGCTTCCCACGGTAACTTATACATTTTTAGTGGTTGTGTCTCACGTTTTTACGTCTAAAGCCCCTCAGTGTTCGGCCAACACGCACTCTTGTTTAGCAGGCGTCTAATCCAGTTACCAGTGTATCGCTCGAAGAGGCCCAAATTCTTTGAACTCTCAGGTAATTCTAAAGAGTACTTCATAGGCCAACTTCAACTGAAATCATCTTACTACACCTCGAACAAGGCGGTTATTACAGAAGTATTTGGACAATTTAATTAAAAGTGTGGTGGTGGCCGCGTCATGGGTCACGGGGTTGGGATGGCGAAGCAAGCAGTCTGACCTCGAGAAGCAGGTGTGAGCCCGCGCGAACAGGGCCTCCCCTCCGTCCTGCTTGAGATGCGAGTTCTAAGCTCCGCATACGATTTTTCCGAGGGTGAAATAGGGCACGCCGAAGGCCCGTTGCCAGTGCACAAAAAATCGCCGATTAAACGTATCCTTGGCCAATTTCCAGCTCCACCTGCCTAAACTGCTAGAGTGCGCATTCAAAATGGCATTTGCGCTGCTTCATGTGACGCCTGCTATTCTGAATAGAGGGTGCGTCTAGGAACTAAGGCAACGCTCTTGACGTGTAATGCAATTATCACTGTCCCACCGGCGTCGGCCACCTTCCGGGCGTACATGTCTTGACCTCTTTGGTGAATTATGATGTCTACTGGCACCAAGTCTCCCTCCATACTACTCTTGGACTAAAAATGGGGCGCTTTGACCTGTCCGACATGAGTGTGTTAGGTGACAGCGACCTCAGTGCGTATTTAATTGGCTCTTTTGCCAACCTCAACCGATGTACGCTCGAGGACCTCCTAATGACAATTAATGGCTCGTCTTAGAAGGCTTTTGGGACTCCGCACAAGGAGAAGGTGGAAAACATTTTCTTGGATCGCCTGTTTGGATTTACGTACGTATAACGTCCAAATCATGACAAAGCATGGGACGATGATGGAATGACGTTCTGTTGCAAAATTCTGCACATCCCATGGAGGGCACCAACTTTGGACAACCTCAGGGGTGGCGAGTCAGTTGCGAAAATTTCTTGCTACTTCACTCTCTGGGAACACTTAATTACACAAATTTTCAACGAGACTTCTTTAGCCTTTACTTTCATGAATGCCATTAATATGAAGCAGGAAAATAAGAAAGTGCTGTCGAGTTTGAAATAATTAATGTCCACCCACACACAGTCCTCAATACTTGGTGTGGAAACTAAAATGTTTCGTCAGCGTAACTTGTTTCCTCTCAAACCGTCCTTATTTAATGTCAAACGCACAAGACGGGCAGTTTAAGCTGGTGCACCATTGACCAAAACTCCGCCTTTCATTAGTGATAACGCAAGTGCTGCCAAGCCAAGGCCCTCTTTTAAATGACTATTTGGATTTGAAGACGGCAAAGAAATACATGTTGTTAAGTTCCTTGTCTCAGCCCTAGAATCATCCGCTGAGGTTTGTGTACGATTTGAGAGAGACCGACCTTCCCAGTCCCACCCCACGTCTCTGGGTAAGCCCACTCTTTACAAGGTCATAACAACAGGGTGAGGATTAGACGACACAAAAATGACAAAGCATGTGAGATTAGTGAGGCAAAAGTGGGGTAATATGCTCCAACTTGTCCCATTCGAATAATAGGCAAGTGAATGCGGTGCAATGACGTTCATATGCTTCTCGATGCTCCTTTCAAACTGATCAGAACGGCTGAGTCTAAAAGAAAGTCGCACTTTCTTCTTTACACAGAGTACTGCATTCACGACGGTGTTGGCTTACGATGTTGGCATGTTGGCGCACAGATGCACGTGTCAAATTGATGCCAATCATCCGGAGAATCCCTCGCGTTTGGTAGCCATCTGGCAGAGACTGCAGGTAAGCTTTTCCTCCATGCTCCCCGAGCCTCCGCCTCCCTCTTCCACATTTGCTGGGCCCGGCTATCCTCGGGGCCTAGGCGGCTTGGTGGCGGCCGAGTTCATTGCTTGTTCAAATATTCAGTGCAGCGACGAGTGGATGCACTGTAAAGGGCCATGAGTGGAATGTTAGGCTTCCTCTAGAGTAACTGACGTCTAAGCGAAAATGTATCTTCCCATGAAGTTCTAAAGAGGCAAAATCGCAAGTTGGACATGCAATTGCGCCTCTGTATGTGTGGAGGATTAGAGAGCCGCGACACGCCTGTTAAGTTTGGTTAAAGTGGGGTGCAAAGAGAAAAACGCCTTCATGTTAGACGGGGATCACAAGCTGTGCCGTTGTGTTGTTAGTCGAATAGTAAAATGGGCAGTGAGCACATAAACAACGTCAATTTTTCTCGCCTTATCTTCGAAAATCGCAGGAAATACCTCAAGGAGGCAGTGAAACGTTCTAATGGCAGTTGGTCTCGACAACCAATTCAACTAACTATTGAACGTCTAAACGCACTCGTTCAGAGGGTTATCTTCCCTAGTTTATCTTTACGCATAAGGAGGGGCGAAGCTTGAGTTGTGTCAATAGGCCCCTTCAGCATGCTTTTTAAACAAGAAAAGCACCCGAAACTTTGTCTATCGCCTCTCCGCATGGGTGATAGACAAATTCTTTCACACATCAATTTTCCCATAAGTTTTCACCATGAACCACCAAAGTGAACCACAGGTTATTCATGACTTCCTTATTGTGCCTTTCTCGAAAACGATGCAATCTTTAGATGGATATATTTACGACCCAAAGGTCCGTCCTCCTCTAATCACTCTAACTCTGTGGTAGAAGCTCACATCTTCACCTTCAAACATCGAGTCACATAGCCAATGCTGCCACTTTCAAGGCAGAGCGTGTGAAAGCGTTGTTGGATAAAGTAGACGCTAAAGCCCGTCGGACTTTGCAAGCACTAAAGCCAAATGCTCTGGCGGCCTTTGTCATTTGAGTTTTCTTGCACTACCTCTGAGAAGTTCTGAAAAGACTCTTTGAAATCACCGACCAATGCGCAATTCAGCTTAGCAGACAACCGACCTAAGTCTGGCAACGTAGCGTCCGCATGCCACCGCTGTTGGAGGCCTTCACTGCCTACGCCGCGCAGCCTCGAGCCCCACGCTGTGCCCCCATGTCGTTGGCGGGATGTGGTTGAGGTTAGCGTGGTTCAACGAGTCACTGGGGCCCTACTTGTCGGGAGTGTTACTTGTTCTTTAAAACCTATGCTTTCTCAGTGCTGTCGAATAATCTTGCCTTGTGAGATTGACAGTTTATGGGAGCTTTTTTGTGGGTATACTTAAAATTGAACAAAGAAGCGAGGACGTTTGCTAATGCTTTTTGCCAGGAGCAGACATTCCGAGAGACGTCGCACCAAAGGATGCGAAGTTACTTCACTGTTGGCAATAATAAGATTCAGTCATTTTAAAATAACCCTTAAAGAAAGTAGCGAAAGAAGTTAAAGGCGAATGCAGACAACAGAACAACGAATTACTAACCAATAAGCTTATTATTGGCATATCTGACATCCAGCCGATGGGATCTAATCACAGGGAGGTTTCAATCTCGAGGAAAATTTCCTTAAATGTTCGAGACTAGCAAAGGGCAACTCATTAAGTTAGATGACGACCTGGATGTGAAGGACCTTCCCCCACTTGGGCCTGGCCTTATGCGACTGAGAAGCGGAATAAAGGAATAGGCCTCATCCATATGTGTAAAGAATTTGCGTCGTTCACCTTGATCGAATGCTGTGGTCTAAGATGTACGATGGGGGATTTTAGTCGTCAGGTCTCGCTGCAGAATGTCAACACCAACCAGGTCGACGAGCGGCGCTTACGGAGCTACAACTGGCTCATCGCGATGTGTACACCGTGCTATTCGGCAGTAATCCAGCCAGTCGGTCACGCATAGACCCCGCGTTGCTGGCCACGGTTCGCCTCTGCCGCCTGCCCTGTGGCGGTATCGGAGTCGACTCGGACACCGCGTGGCACACGGCTGGACACACCGCTCACGCCGCGCGCCTCGCCGCCGGTTGCGTCATTGACCTCGCCTGCCGTGTCATCCTGCGCCAGGCGCCCAACGGCTTCGCTCTCGTCCGTCCGCCTGGCCACCACGCTGAACCCGGTCAGGCCATGGGCTTTTGTTACTTCAACTCTGTTGCCGTAGCGGCCCGCCGAGCTCAGCTGGTGCGAGCCATCCCATGTTGCGAGG
The DNA here is from genome assembly GCA_017562135.1 of Dipylidium caninum. NCBI lineage: Eukaryota > Metazoa > Platyhelminthes > Cestoda > Cyclophyllidea > Dipylidiidae > Dipylidium > Dipylidium caninum. The sequence continues at coordinate 261,888 of QEYB01000556.1, read as the reverse complement.
AAAGTAGCAATGGTGTGCCCAAGACCTCTGTCTCCCCCCCCTCCAATATCTTCAACTCCTTTGCCTTGCATGCCCTTGGAAAATATGGGACCATCGAGGAGGCAAACGATCATCCACCCATGACGAAAATATTGATCCTCGACTGGGACGTGCATCATGGAAATGGAACTCATGCGGTTTTTTATACAGACCCAACCGTACTTTATATATCACTGCACCGCTATGACGATGGGGCGTTCTTTCCCGGGACTGGGGCGCTCGAAGAAATTGGTGCAGGCATGGGTGTAGGCTTCACTATCAATATTGCCTGGCCGAGTGGAATTACAATGGGAGACTCAGAATATCTCGCAGCTTTCAAGCATATCGTGCTGCCTATAGCTCAGGAATTTAAACCTGAAATGATATTGGTGTCGTGTGGATTTGATGCCGCTCCAGGACATCCAGCAAATTTAGGTGGATATAATGTGAGTCCGGCGGCTTTCGGATGGATGACGCGGTTGCTGACGAATCAGGCGATTGCTGGTGGCCGCATAGCTCTGTGCTTAGAGGGAGGCTATGAACTAAACAGCCTTTGTGATTGCACTGAAGCCTGTATACGCGCTCTACTGCGATCGACGTATGAAAGAACCTCTAGTCTCCAAGATGCCCCACTTCTGTACCGTCTCTCGGACTCGGAACGACATAGAAGACCACACCCTGCTGCACTGGAGACGTTGAAACAACTGGCTCGACTCCACACTCCTTACTGGAAATGCCTCTCTGCGGTGGAAATCAGTAACATGACAGCGGACTCCTGGCTACCAGATGGTGAGGAAGAAGAACGCGCAGTTCTGCCAGGTGGCGTACAATTTGCGTCACTAAATGCTTCAGAACAGTGTAAACGTTCTTTGGCGAAATTGAGTGGTATAAATAAGCCCAGCTCCTGGCCTGAGACGGAACTTGTCACTGGACATCAGCAAACCAATCCTCGAAGGTTTGTTAAACAGGCCTGTTTGGAGGAAGACGACATTAGCACCGTTCCGGAAGAAGCCCCATTGGATATGACGGCGAAGCCTGTAAGGCTTTCTTCGAACGAGATAAGTGTGCGATCCACCTTTAAAATGGAGGCCGATGTAGGGCATGCTGTCGTCGACTTCAACGACCCCATAACGGCAGCGGCGTTGGCTGGTCTAGCTGATCTTCACGTGACACCCCAAGTCCCCAAAAATCTGTGAATTGTAAAATCTCCCGGATGTATTGTTGTCTTAGTCAACCCTGTTGTTTGCCCTTTCGCCCTTTCTCTCTCCCCTCTCCCTCTCTCTGTCGTCTTATTTGTTATGATGTCGCGCACTCACGATAATTCCTGTTTGCTTGTACATATCCATTTAATATGTTTTTCTCTTGGTATCTATGACTACTTTTCATCACCGCCTGTCATTCCACATGCATACTTTTTGACACTTAAAGTTTAATCATCAGCAACCTCACTGTAACTTCGTCTGGCCCTTCCCGACTGAACCCTCTTGCCAGTTCAATGAGTAATGATACCATTGAGATTCTACAGTGTGTACATCATTGAGATTTTCCCCTATTTTTTAGAATTCTGACTTATTTTACATTCCATCTACTTCTTGCTCGGTTTTTTACACAATTAAATTAATTGAAACTAAATATCAAGTTATAAAAGATCGCAAAAGCGAAAGGCATTTCGCATTACATTTTAAACTTTTTAACAGCTGCCCTAATGATAATTCTTTGTCCAAAGGCTAGCAGGGCGTTGCTACGTTGAGAGACGTTTATTTCGGTTAAAAATAATTCTTATTCTCCATACTTTTAAACATCGAGCACGGCGGGGACGGGGAGGGGGGGAGGTGCGCATCTTCTTGGCCGTTGCAGGCTGGCATTGGCACCTAGGTTGAGAAGCGTCTATAATGTTAACCTCTTCTCATCTCCAATTTCTATGCCTAATCCTATGAATTCACCCTAAATCCTTTGCCTAAAGACTTCTAACCCCACGACATCATGTAATTAACTGCGCGAGTGCTTCGTAAAGATTCCCCTTAACCCCTTTCGTTTGGCATTGGCCCATTGTGACCTGTTAGATGTCCTTCTTCCGAAGCATAATTGCATGCTGTTGATGATCTAAAAAGTACATTTTCGTCCGGCGTTTTGGCGCTTTGCTAAGACAATGCTAAAGGAAAAGGTCTGCCGACAATACGAGGAAACAAGGGTAGCATAGGTTGAAGATATCTTACGTGTTCATGACATTGTAACTGCGTTGCAAAGCCAAACAATTACCGTTGACTAGTTTATAAGTGGACTTACAAAGGATGTTCCAAAAATCTTATTAAACAATCTACCTTAGCAGTGCGGTAGAAATACCATGACTATACTTGGCGAGAAACAGTGCTGATATGGAAAGTGGTATAGCCGAGTTCCTATGTAACGGCCATCAATGCGCTTAATCGTGAGGGCAACAATTGCAATAATCTTTCTTCATTCAAACAGTGTTACCTGTTCCGTTAGTCGTTCTGTTTTAGTTGTCCAATCAAATCTCAGTTTCCACAACTATGATGCCGATTTTCCGCCAGCCCTTGCGACCTTATATGCTGAATTGACGGAATTTCTATTACTTCAAAACGGTAAATTTCTGACTGGAGTAGATCCACAAGCATTTATGGCGAAACATCCGTGTCTAAACATGGCTCCAGTCCCAGAGGGAGTGGAAGGCAATGTGCCATCAGTCAATGGAAAAATGTGCGAGCGACAGCTCAGTGGGCTTAACCCCTTTTAAACTTCTCATTTGAAGCACCACCAGATAAACAACCTGGTATAACACGTTATCTTCGTTTCTTCAGGAATTATTAAAGGTCATTCCAATGCTCCTATACACTGGTGATCGTAGGGAACCTCAATGCCAAACGGCCAGTAATGAAAAACCCTACTCAGTTTAGAATTGTGTGAGCAACAAGTGATATAACCCATCTATCGATGCTTCGAAAAGTAAGGGAGCTACAGACCAGACCATGTGGCTCTCATTAAGTCCCATTACAAATCATTATACTTGATCTAATTCCTCCCAGAAGTGACGTTGCTAACATCTCAGAACTATATTTATTCTTAAATGACGTGCTTGCGTACCGGTGCGTGCGAGTTTAAGTTGCGCAATTATCTCATCCCCCCTCCCCCACCCTCCTACTGCCTCCACTAAAAACAACCGCGAAGTCATTTAGGTAAGCCTATTTTTAGAACTTCCCTTACGAATTGCACAAGGCACTGAGGCAGAAGTGTTCATAAAGTCGCGTACACAGGCCGCTCAAGTAGGAAAACGTGACCAGTGCGCACACTCGGCCAATTCTCGAAAGTGCTCAGACATTTAGGAACTGAATAAATAACTATTCGGAACATTACGATGGGACTCTCTTAGTCCGTTTATAATACATTGGCAGGAACAATGTGAGGGTCACATTATAACATGTCGCATAAATAATGGGCATGCGAAATCAACAGTACTTGTTCTTTCTCTCAGTACGACGCTAAGAGGCGTATGATAAATCAGACGACAACTTCTCAGCAAGACAAGTGTATGAGCTACGATAACTTAATACGCAAAAAGAGCCTCATTATGCCACAAAATTAAAAATATCGGTAAAAAACGAACCACTTGCCGAATTGGAAGTTCCTAATAGGTGCGGAACAGAATCGTTTCACTCCTATCCTACTTTGAATAAAAATAATGCGCAAGTGCACGAGTAGAACTAGATACGTGATCCTGTGATTTGTACGCTTCAGCATACTCCATCATCACGGTATGACATAGTCTTGTCGCGACACTCGAATACCACTTCACTAAATTGAGCCATCTTCTCGCCTCCAACTTAACTATAGATTGGCGTTAATTATCAAGATATTTGAATTTATTGCAAGTTAAAATTTAACATAAATGACTCCGCCAATACAAACACCTCAGTTAGCAGAGGCTATTAGATAACAAGACCAATAAGTTCTCCTTTAACAGTATAGATAGTGATCTAGCTTTGACCACGGTAAAGTATCACAAAATTGAAACGACAAATGATGCCAAAGGAAAATGTCAAATGAGTTTTCACTTATACGCTTAGTAAAAGGCAAATGAGATCACTTCCATTCTTAAAACATTTAATACGACATTCAAAGATGTTACAAAATGGAAAAAATGTTTAGCATTCATTGCTGTTCCACACACTTGATCAGTAAAGCACACCTACGGGACGCTTTTTGATGTCGTCTGAAATAAGAAAACACAAAAAAACCTGGTGGCATCCAGTATAATGCTCCTAAGAGAAGCGACTTCGCTACAAACTATCTTGCACGTCAAGAAGCGGCTCGCAATCGCTAAAGGCTATAAGTAACGCACAAAAATACCTGTTTCTAATTGTTCAATCTCTATTTGTAGCATTTGAAGCTTAAGAGAACATTGATTAATTGTTTGGCAAAGTCCACAGTGCTCCATATTTTTATCGTGAGTATCTGACTTGACTACATAAATAAATAAATAAGATCGAAAATAACCAGAGAGGAACTCCTCCTAAGAGCATAAAAAAAGACATAACCACCTCCAGAAGTTCTAAATCTCGTATTAACAGTGAGACTTCCAATGACCCATTGTTCTTCTCGCAGTGCATGGCGCAAATATTGTAAAATATTTCAATGGGCGCGATAACTTCCGAGGGCATTCTTAAAGTTTACAAAATGCACGAGATGCCTAAGGTAAATAATTGAAACAAATACTGTAGGAATTCGTATAGTGACAAAAGTTCAAAAAGTTTAGTTTACAGATACAGGTAGACAGATGGAGTCATTTTAGAAACAGCATAAACTAGTATGAAGAATAGCGAAACCGAAAAACAACAGATTAATTGAAATGATTTCGACAGCCCAATTACTTCTTTTAGCGTAAACGCACAACTTATCAGCATGCCGGGCGAAAAGTGGCTTACGTTGGGCAAATATTTGGCATAGTCGCCATATCCAGACTCATAATAAACATTTCAGGGTTTCACGGTTTAAGACACACTAACGTACAAACGTCATACTGCGCAACCGCCATGGGATCATTGTCACATTCTTTATGCTGCGCGAACGTGGAAATTGTAGGGGCACGCTCAGTTGCACGGCTTTGGTTTGTGTGATCGCGTACCATAACGGTATTTTTCGAATTTCTCGCAAAAATTTTTGCTGTAAGGACTGGCAAGGTAAATAGCTGGCAAGCGCACACAAAGGATTGCTGTTTTTCTTACCGCTACGAAAGATAAGGAAATTTCTGAGGCGCGTTGGTTAAGAAAAGGCAAAGTCGGACATTGACCGAATACCACATTTTCCCATCCTCATGCGTCATGCAAGAACAAATATGCCTCTATAGGTAACAAATTATAGAGTTCCATGACAATACCTAAAAGTGAAAATTGGCTTTAGAATTTTGTCGTTTGTTTTAATGAACACCTCATCGCCTAACTGAAAAATGCATGTTCTGTCGATGATAGAGGTGGTGGTTCTAGGAATCCTTAAGGATTTAGTGAAACCTCAGACTACACGCAAAGAGGATCGTGGCTTTAACAAGAGGTTTAGCTTCCGCAATAGACGTATACATTCTCACGGTATTTTGCTATTCATATTTATTTTGTTAGTGCAAACATCTTTATTCCTTTCCATAGTTTACACGGCAGTTAAAAATCGAGAGTTGGTGACGAAAAGGTACTTCAACATAATTTACTCATGGAAAGGTCAATTTACTACCAAAACCCACGAATATTCTCGAATTATGCGGTTATTGACAGACTCTGTGCGCGCATATGTGCATACCTTCAAGTGGACCGAATAGCCCTTAACACGGTAAGAAATTCCTAAACCAACTTCAGGTAGCGACGTCTAAATCAGTGGCTTTCGGAGACGTGTGGATATATAAAGAGCTAGCGAGTGGTTTCTCCTTAAAAACCACGAAAGAGGTACCTGTCACTCAATGTGGCTACATATTTTGATGCCCACATATCGTTCTGTCAATTATTTTAGGGCGTAAGCTTACCCTGCTCAACCTTGACGGTGGATGGTATGTCGCAGCATTATCATCTATTTTCTTCAGATGTACTGTGTCGTGCTAGATTTGTTTTAATTATCGAAAAGGACGCAACATTTCAGAAGGTAATGTCGAGCGAGTTCTACACTCATTTCCAACCCTGCGTTCTTATAACGGTATTTCATCGCTAATTACATTTACCATTGCCTAGTCAAGGGGGTATCCAGACCTAGCAACACGTTCGTTTTTGTACACACTTTACAAGAAATATCCGAGTCTTCCCATATTTGCTTTAGTTGACGCAGATCCACACGGTAAACACCAACCACATGCCTTAACATTTAGGAATCGGTATTTACCTCACATACAAATATGGATCACATGTAAGTTAAGTTTCCCAGGCTTTACAATCTGCGGCTTCACAGAACGCATCTTTTAAGACAATTTCAAGCGCTATCCATACCATCCCTAAAACTATTGGGAATACTACCATCGGAAATATCCATGTACGCTCCCCCTTCAGCTACATTTATTCCAGCCAGGCTACAGGTTAGGTACCAAGATCTTCCAGAAATAACTGAAGCGGATAAATTAATGCTCCGAAGTATAAAAAATAGGAGCTACTATAAAGTGGAGAAGAATCTGCAGACTGAGGTAGGTAGTACAACTTGCCTTAACCACAAACAGATTGAAAGTTTTGAGGCCATAGAAAGAAAGGCTGAAATTCAATGTTTAGAAGAGCTGGGTGCAAGCTTCCTATGTTCTGTTTACCTTCCACGAAAACTTCAACAGGAAAACCTTTTTCCAACTTATTGTTTAACTTAATTGCATGGGCCGGGTAAAAATTTTCAACCCCGTGCAAAATCGACGTTCGGCAGTGTTGAAGAATTTTGGTGTAATTAATAAACTTTGAATATATCATCTTTAATAATGTGTCCAATGATGGCATTGATTTGCTCCAAAGATATTTTGGCCGCGTCCTTGGTACATTTGGCCAGTTTGTCCTGCAATCTCCCGTTATCCGAATTCATTCGATCGACCTGCAAAATTAAAATACATTAGCGATATTGAGATTTAACTTGTCAATTAAATACTCAAAACGACTCACGGTGATTGCAGCGTTCTCAATCTTATCGGCCAGATCTTTAGTTAGGTCTGTTAAGTGATTTGACTGAGCAGTCGTGCTATCAGAACTGAGAGCATTCACCCAGTACTTATTCCACAACATGTTGATGATGTTCTTTTCAAGAGAGGATTTGAAGTAGCTTACTTCGAGAGGATAATAACGCTTACAGTGAACTCCAAAGTCCTCGATTTTGTCCATGGGTATTGACTGATATTCTGAGGGTCCCTCATCAGGGGGTTTATAACCTTCTGGATAGGTACGAAAGGCACCTAAATTAACTGTAAAAATAAAAGCAACTCTCATTAGGTTCATGTGGACGACCGGTGTCAGAAATGAGCGCCTGATATAACACCGTTTAACGTCAATTTTAAATCTCAAAACCTTTAAAGTTACGGTCTCATTCAGCGGTATATTCAAGTGCTATAAATCACTTAGATCTATGCCAAATGGCGTTAGTGCACATTATAAAAACTCCTACACACTCGAATACCGTATTAGAAATGTCGGTCAAATCTACCTACCCTTGCCATAGGAAACAGTTCTTGTCGGGTCAACAACAATAGCGACAAAAGGTTCCTGGTAGGTCTGATTTGTAATCTGGGTGGATACATCAATGCCGGAAAGCCAGCATCCATAACCGGGGTGAGAGTGGTACCAACCAAGCACATTCTCTCGACGACCCACTTTTGCGACCAATTCGGTATAGAGTGCCATAAATTCGTATGCTTCTGACTATTATGGGAAGGATACATTCATCGTTATCATCAACAACTAGAAAATATTATCAACCTAATCTCGACCAAATAAGAAATGGAAGGAGATTTTCATGTAATACAAAAATACTAATTTTGGTGGATAGTAAGCTCATTTAACACTGTTCGAATTGTATGCCAACCGGACTCCAAACAGATCACCTGTGCATTGACTCGCGTTTCTGTCCCCTGTACAGGTAAGGGAAATGAATCCATAACAATCATTGTCTCATGGGCAACTTTGCCGATCAGTATCCCCATTACCTGTAAGGGAAGACAAAAAGGGTATTTGGCGCGAAAATAACTCAGTGGTCAGATTAGTTAATAGTTTGACTTCCCTCTCAATGACATTTAAGAAAAAGACGTTAGTCAAGAACCTCCCTAATTTAAAGAGTTACGTTAACTTAAATAGTAAAGAAGTTTGAGAAAAATTGTAGGTAAACAAGATGTACATACATCTATCGAGTAGACAACAATGGCATCCAACATGATTCGCATACATGACTTAAAGAAGGATCTCACTTCGTATACTCCACCAGAATGAGCATGAATAAGCATCTTGAGGAGAGCGATTGCCGAGATTTTCACTGCCTTAAAGTAGTGTGGATCATTGATCCATGGTTTAGCGTTGACAATGGACTGATGGACAGCAACATTGTACTTGAGGTATTCGTCCGAGATCTCATTGACCTCATTAGCGAGCTCCCAGGCAATACGAGCCACGTTATTTGCAGGTGAAACTGCATCAAGATTCTGGGCAACCGGCGCTTCAGTGTCCATCGCTTCCACCGCATTCGTCTTCTCTAACTCCATCTAGATCAAAGCACGCATCCGGTATCGACAATATTCTCGATTTTGTCAGAGTAACCAATGTGACATAAGCAATAGGGATACTATCCTGGGATAACCGGCGTCAACCAAACAAATGTAGGATGCCATTCCAGAATCCACCCAAGCACACCTCAAAAAGTACCACTTATAAAATTACATATATATATATATATATATGTGGGTACACTAAAATCGAAATGAGTGGAAATACAATCTCCTCTTTCCCTATAAAATATTTGATACGTGAATAAACAATACAAGTGAGGAGGTAGGAGACCTCAGAGATGACTCTCAGGAAGCGCCGGCCATGAAGATATCAATCATTACAAAGACCAGATCAAGTGGGATAGGGATGAAACGAGATACAACACACAGTTGTTTTTTCTACAGTTGATTTTGACGCCTTCGATTTCTCCAACGCCCACCACTAGTGTGAGCCGAGAGGGGTGGATCGGCTTCAGTGGTCGCCGCAGAGGCAGTCGTAGAGACGACAACTGGTTTAAGACAAGACCACTCAACGAAAGGCCGAAGCGGACGGGCCGGTATGTTTAGGCTCAGTGCCTTTATGCGTAGATTACGATCTGATGTGAGGAGCACTACTTCCCTTATCACTCTCATCGGTTGATCTAAAGCGGAAAATTGAAGTTACATCATTGAAAAGCGCATTAGATCAAGTAGTTCTCCTCATCAAACAAAATCGCCGTAAAATACAAAAAAATTAAACAGTCTTTTACAAGTGATTTTAAAAAATACTAGAAATTCACGTAAAGGGAGCAAATTATAACGGGAATTTACTAAAATACTCGCTCAGATAGATGATGATACATTAATTCTCACTTTTACACTCAGTAGTGGGTATAAGCTTCCCTTCGGAGGACATTTGTACTAGCGCCTCTTTACAAAATTGTCGGCAGCAGGAGAGAATCACATCATCATTGATCTGGCCAGGTTGTCTGCCTCCGTTGACTTCATTGCGGTATGTAATAGTCTCCAACATACTACCTTTGGCCGTAAGAGCGCGCAATCGTGGATTTCGCCGATTGAATTCGCTTTCCAAAAAGGCAATTGCAGCTTTCGCACGTTCTTGAATAAGATTAGCACGGCCCCCACCACTGTTACTGTCATTCGCAGTAGAACTGGGATTAGTAAGATATTGTGCAAACGCGTTTTCGATAGGGTTTAGAGCGGGGGCTCGATCCTGGGAGGCCAATGAGTCCAACTCGTTAAAGACTGAAATGTTATTGGAACCATTTATTGGGTAGCAACTTTGTAGGTAGCAACTTTGTAGTTTTAAATGTTTTGGCAAGATAAAGAATAACCTTCTTCTTTCTAACTTAAGTACAAGATTGTAAATAGTTGATGGACAATGGGGGAAAGGAAGGCAGTGTTGTTCTATAATGCAAATACCCACCAACGATAGGCACAAGGACTGTATAATTTGAAGAAGTCTGACTAAGTCGCGCGACACCCTCCAGCCAGTCTATGTAACAATTTGTGTCGGGAAGGATGTAAATAGGCCTGACTTCGATCTCAATTGCACGCGGACCGCCTGCAGCCGCCTGCCGAACCGCTTGTTGTCGCCAGGCCTCGAGGCGCTTGGCTTCCGTTAGTTGGCTCTGCAAAGCGGCACGTCTACGCCGGAGAGCGCGAATCTCTTCACCAACATCGTTCTCCTCACTTTCCCCTTCCTTCCACTCATTCTCCACCCCAGTCATCGCATTCTCGCCCTCACTCTACACAAGAAAATAAAGCTTCTCAAACGTCACTATAAGACCTAGTCACTAAGTAACACCTTTGTAGAGTAAATATTACATCGAGTAACCATGTCCTTTTAAGACTTGTATGAAAATGCATAGAACAACCATTTTAATTGACAGAAAAAAATTTAAGGAACTCAAAAAAAACCTTTTGAGAATCTGTTTCAGAATTGCCATCGTTATCAGCAACCGATTCAAGGTGACCGCGTTGACTTGAAAACGAATCTTGAATTGTTACCGGTTCGCAATGCTCACATTCAACCACAGGTTCGTAAATACCCTTGTCAACATCATAAGTGAGGATTGGTGGCTCAATTCCGCATAGGAAATCACCAAACAGCAAAATCTTCTCAATACGGATATAATGCGCCACACTTTCTGTATCCCAGTCACCAGTGTACTGATACAACTAAGCACATAGTAAACAGTACTATGCTTTAGTATGGAATGCAAAGCAAATTTTAAAAATACACGAAATCAGGAATTAGATTAGGGAGTTTTTCCTAGGGAATATTTTAGGATCATTCGTCAATCCACAAACATAATAACGTTCTAATGATCAGTGCTCTATGCACTCGGAAATAGGGCTTGGTGAATAATATGCACGTATGTAATTGGTCGGTACCGCAAATCAAAAAACCCATTATGACATATATTTAACTAAGGGCCTGACCACACATTACCCATGGGAAAACATGGCCACATTGATTTCATCATATGATTGACCGCTTTCTAATAAGAAACAGCAATATTCCCACCTTAGGAATGAGATCAAGCATGGGCTTGAACCCGGCGAAAAGGGTTTCCTCGAAGAGAGTAGCATACTTCAATGTGGGAACCGAGTTTACTGAGTTCGTCGAAGGCTCGTTTCCAACGTCTTCCGCATGGCCACTACCTTCCTCCCTGCGTAAGTGCAGTTGGATGACTAGGGAAGTGGTTGGAGTGATCTCCTCCACCGAGGGTGCGGACTCAACACCAGATAACCAACGAGCGGATTGGGTGCACAGCTCCGCCACAAGGCGCCAGTCATTAAGATATGGCCGCAAGGTAGGGTCTCGGTGATTCGGAGGTGGAGACCAGTGCTCTGGGTGAAGAATCATCCACTCTGCCCACAGGCGCAAAGCCGGTAACAGGATACGTAGGTCAGGGTGTAGCCAATTCACCGAAGAACGTGACTCCGACAGACTGTAGAAATTAAATGATAAATTTAGACAACTCGTAAATAGATCCTCCGACGCTTTGATAAATCTAGGGTACTTAGGCTTTAGAGCAAAATATACCCAGGAGAGTGCACTAAGTATAAAGAAGTATGATGTAGGACATTTAATATTTACTCACTAAATGGGGAACGGGTGAATGTGCAAATCAATGGGATTCAAGTGTTAACGATGACTGTTTTGAAATCAGGAGCCGTATCTGATTAGTAAAATAATAAAGAAAAAAATACTTAGGTACCAGTATTTACGCCTACCTCCGAGAACAGTTTAGCAGCCCTTCGACAAATCAGACTGAAAGTGTCAAGAGCAAAGCGTGCGGCATGATCATGATGCACAGACCGTAGGGCTTCCGACTCTGCCTTATATTTTTGTTGTATTTGCTGATGCGACGGCTTTCGCCTTCGACCTACATCTACAATTCTGGTATTGTTTCTCTCAGTAGCAACGGCCATGTTCACAGCTGATTGAGTTGTGAACACGGCTGCCCGATCTACGTTGAACATGTTAACCATAAGTATTTGACACAAGCGATCGTCGGAAAGGGGACAGGGTCGTTGAGCCAGAAGACCGGAGAGAGCCTGGAGAGCCATAGACGCGACCTCAGGAAATGTTTCCATTCTTTATAAGACGGAGTAGAGATGCGTTAGAGAGTTGGGATTTTCATTTAATTCGGTTCAGCCAAGATAGTAATTCATAATCAAACAATGAAAAAGGTTTATTTGAATCAGGTTATTCATGATAAGAGACGAATAATCAAAAACCTTATGCTCGCCTCAACCCTTAAGGGTTCAAAAGAATGAGCCACAGATAAATGATTTAAGCTATAAAAATAAGATTTGTCAAAACATGAGTGAAATAACCAGCACATATTCTGGACGATAAAAAACCATATCACTTCGAACCCCGTTTCAAATAAGTTAGCCGTAGAGACAATAATAAGATGCGTACGAATTCAAGAAACAAATTTACAAAAGTATCAATAACTGTATGCTGTTATCCTTTTCCACTTACCCTATTTTCGTAAAAAGTTGGCCATGAGCATGCATGAAATGAAGTCCAAACAACTTGGTCAACTATAATTCAGAAATAGGTACCATTTTCCAAATAAAGGCGATAAAAAAAGCACTCGTAGTATTTGAAATTCGGTTTTTAATATCCTGTGTTTTGATAAAATATACCTCGATAAGGATATATTGGCGTATTCTTCCGCATCCGCTTGAGCTTCCTCTTCTTCTTCCTCATTCTCGTCTTCTAACAGCTCAGCCGAAGAAGAGCTGATATGTTCAGGGCACTAACTTTCTTGCTAGATTTCTTTGAGGCTTCGGGACCGACAGTGAATGCGCGGTACTGTAAGACTCCGATTGCCCTGGACGAATGTCGCCGTACCATTCACAGGGTGAATCCAGATTTCAACCCGTTTTGCACGACTATGAGTGAAAGTGTGCGACGGGTGACTAGGACTTGTTGGGATCCGGGAGGTCAAGTGACGAAGTGGCCATCGTAACGAATTAGCCTTCTACGAGGCGAAGAAGTTAGATCAGATGGAGCTTAAAAATAAATTTTTATAACGAATTCAGGCGCAAATATGTAATCATTAGATAAGGACTATTTAACTATAAAAATACACGACTTCAGTGCGAAACCGCATACCATCCCAGCATTATATCGAAGCTTTATTTTTTTAATGTAAACACCAATGCAAGATTCCAGTAAATTTGAAACTCACTTTTTGCAATAATTCCGATCCATGTATATGTACTTCGTTAAATAGTGCAGAAAGACTTTGACTAGCAGTGGGAAAGGGAGTGCTAGCTGCCAATGACCGCATATAATAGCACATTGCATCGAAATGACGTGACTAATAAAAAAAAACCGAAAGTGAATATTTCGACTTAATTTTAAGTGAAGTACCAAATCTGACACGAAAGCTCAATAATAACACCAAGTTATTAGACTGGGTAACTAGAAAGTCTCTATTAAGAGGAAAGGGAAGCTCTACAGCATTTAGGTCAGCAGGGCAAAACACAAGAACCTATTTTCGAGAACTATACTCACGGATTTAAGTCATCAATGTTAGCATGAAGACACACATAAGCCCCAAATCCGTTTGAAGAATAATGGAAAAATGGTGTTAATTAAGGAATAAGAAAAAAGTCTAAGTACAATTCACCGTGTAAATAGCCAACAAAGCTAGTTGATTGTATGGTCTACCGCTTTTGGGAATGAGAAGCTGGGCCTTCTGGTACCAACTAAAACATTCGACGGTAAAGTGAAAAATGAATTTCCAAAATTGGGAAACACAAATAAAACAGCTACCTTCGAGCTTTGCCAAAATTTTGTCCACCGCTAACCAATTCCTCATAGCGAGCTAAATCACCTAGGTAAAGCATCAACTTTTGTACACTAATATAAACCAGTTTGTGTGTGCGAGAGCCAGATTCTGGAGGCGGTCGACCTTCGGAAAGCAGATGGTCCAAGTTGATGCGACGAACTGTTTGGAGCTGGTTCAGTAAAGCAGTCAACCAGCATTCACCATTCCTAATCACGTCCTCAAGACAGACTTTTCGGATAAGATTAATCATACGGGAACATGCAGCCACAGCAATCGTCCGCCCACTTTCGCTCTCTTCTGGTTTCGGGAGCAACCTATCACGCAAAAAAAGAGATATGATAACATGGTGCATATGGTACAAATTTATGTATGATCGATGAACTTGCCCCGTCAAATAAGGATTTGCTATCCAGGACCGCAAAAATTCAAGTATCATATAGAATACGGATTTCCACATTCCTTGTTCAATCTGTGCACCATTGCAAAATTCCAGATCCTCTAGAATGATGCGCTCGTAGGCAGCCATCAATTTATTCCGAAGACTTTCTAATGCAGTCCACCAATGTAAAAATTGACGTTCTGGTTCAGCCACTTGTGTCTGCCCGTTGGATTGGTTGTCAGGAAGAGGAAATTGAGAAATATACTGACCAGGTGGGATTGTCAAGGTATTAAGCGCAGCATCAATTTCTATAATTTGGAACACCGCCTCCGCCACAGTAGGGCTTGGTGGTTTGCTGAAAAATAAAATCATATCACAGCAGAAGAACCATCTCAAGGTCAAAAAAAGGATAAGGGAAGAAATATGGGTACCTAGAGAGCTGAGCCAACATAGCTGGAAAAAATTCATTTGACTGTTCGTATGGTTGTAAATTCTTCTGATACGAGTTCAAATTTGCAGGTGTCCCAGTCAGGGGACTCGAACACCCGTATGCACTGAACAAATTCTGATTTGTATTTCTCACATTTTTGTTCATCGACGGGGCGTAAGCATCGATATATGAGGATTTTTGGTGAGGACGGACAGCCACAATTGGCTTTGAGCTGGTCGTTCCTAAAGGGTACATTATGACATTATTAAACTACCTTTTTGGTTCCTAAATGCATTCCCTTCATTGTACCGGGGATGATGGTAAATGCTAACATTCTTAGGCAAGCGAATAAGACCACCGTGCTTTGGCGAAGGACTTTCTTTGGTAGGATTAGACACCTCACTTATGTGGGACATCGATTGAATGTTCCGATCGGAACCAGCAGAAAAGGAGTTGACAGGCATTCTTTCAGGGTCTTTAATAAGGGTTTCGGAAGGTAACGATTCCGCGTGAATTTTTTCGTGCAACTTCACACTTGGACGACTATTCTTGTGACTTTCAATGCTGTCATTTGAAGTTCTTTGAGAACCACTTCTGCTGTAAGGGGTTCTATTACCACACGGGCTGTCCTTCTCGGACGCGCTGTGATGTGAATCCGAAGTAATTACCAGTTCACTCCTCGTAATTTTGGAGTTCTCAGTTGTGGTTCTGTGAGATGGAGGTCTATATACTAATCGGTCGGGACGTCTACCTTTTGTGGACATGAGCGAACACAGGTCTTCAGAAAATGCGGCGATGATTCCGTCTATTATAACAATTCATTTATATATTTAAACAAATGGAGCAAAAATTACTTAGTTCACGAAGCGTTAGTCAACAACGTGACTTGACAACCTTCCTACACGCCATTAGCATTTGTATTTGTGATGTCAGCCGGCAGCTAATCTTTGCAACTTGATTTTCACATCTTATTATTGATTTGCCTATACCGTCTTTTGTCATCTCGGAGGCATGT
Organism: Dipylidium caninum; assembly: GCA_017562135.1. Classification (NCBI taxonomy): domain Eukaryota; kingdom Metazoa; phylum Platyhelminthes; class Cestoda; order Cyclophyllidea; family Dipylidiidae; genus Dipylidium; species Dipylidium caninum. The sequence goes on along the minus strand of QEYB01000556.1, from coordinate 246,018 downwards.
ATATTTACTTCCATGCCCTGAAAATCCATAAGCACCACGAAGAAATATAATCTATAATCTTATTGCGTTCACCCGGTTATTCGCTGTACATGGACGTTTATCGTCTAGGGCTTCAGTGATTTGTAAAACTCGAACTACCGTACTTCTCCCCAATGCATCCGCGTTAGCTTGGTTTACCTCTGCCAGTTCAAAACGGTCCAAGAGATTTGATTGTGAACATTTAGATCTGTGTCCTCCAGTACTGAAATTCGAGCACGATGTAACTTTAACAAAAACTAAGTAGAGCAACAGTTCACGGCAAAAAGTTTGACACCAAAAAAAGTTGCGGACCAACGAAAATTAACACAGATTAAGGTATACCTGCGACATTACGACCATACGTGTGGAACAAAACCCATTATGGGCAACGCGCCTTGCACCCACAATCGAGGAGTTACTTACGCTAACTGATTTTTTCACTGAGTGAGGCAATAAAAAACAAGGGTTCCGGACCAACTGATATCAAACAATGTTACATCATAAATGCCCCAATAATTGATTAAATCCAGTCTTGAGGATGCAAGAATTGCAACCGGAAGAACTTCTTTATTAAAGTGCATTTAACAACGATGAAGGATGAGCAAAACGATTAGGAGCAAAGCGTCGAGTTACAGATTGTCTCCTCATAAGCTCCATTTCTCGGTTTACGAACAAAAACAAACCAACAAGAACACTTTACAAGGGACAGGGATATACAAAACGAGTGAAAGAAGTAAGTGATAATGGCGTTGCAAAACTTGTAGGCGTGATGGGGGCCAGAATAGAGTAAGTAAGTTACGAAAGTAATTAGCAAGGACCAGTGACGCCCTGTTAAACATAAACCTAGAGAAGCTACCTTAAAAGGTTTAGAAAGACTAGGGTTCAAATGGAACTGGAAGGTAGCAAAGAAATTGCCTGATTCACAGGGTCTTCACTGAAGGAGGAGGAACTCGAGTAAATAAGGCTCTTTCTGTGATGCGAGACGGGGAGAAATGCACTTCGCTCGCTAGGTACAAGAAAGTGTACCCGGCTTTTCTTCACAGACAACTCCTCTGATGTATTGTAACTGTTGGTGGCAGACCTATTGAATGTAATACTGTTGTCAATATTGTAATCTAAATTCTTATTAATACTTAAAACCATCAATGAAGCGTATATAAGGGACAAGACAGTGTTAAACGTGTTAATTCTCCCCTATTTCCGATTATTTAGGTGGCTGAATTGGAGTATAAATACATAACCAAGTGGGTAAAAAAATTGACTCAGAAAGTGAAAAAAAATAAATAACCTCTTGAGAGAGTGTAAATCGGTTGTACGAGAGATCATGAGATCGAAAGACGAGGTGGGTCCACGTTTGAGAACGGTTGGTCGTGCGACGCCAGGAGCTGCTCGGCTGGTAAACCAGGAGCGTCGCCGGTCAAAAAGAGATAACGGTGGGGTTTGAGGAGAACCGCGGGGAGAAGTGGCATTTAAGTTGTGTTCCATGTCATTCGCCGAACGAAAAGAAGCCTGATTGAGCAGTTCTGCGGAGGACGAGGACGAAGAACGCGGGGGTATAGGAATGCTCTCCGATCTGCGGAGAACCGACCATTTGGGCAGGCGCTCTAAACGGTCGAATAAATGCCCTAATCAATTAAAATCACTCTTACAAAGTTATGCATTGATTGGGAATTGTAAGAATTTAATATATAACACACACACACATACATATAATAGGGGTATTGAGGAAAGGTTTTAGCATCGCTAGGCAATTAACTTCGAACATTTGGAAATGAAATACATTCGAAAGATATACAGGTACAATCAAACCCAATAGAAAGGATTTCTGAGTAAGTGTACAATGTTTACGATCTCGGTGAGGAATAATCATGCATTTTTCATCGACCCCTAGGTTCAAAAGCGACTCATTTATAAAAAACTCAAGAAGGTATTTCGACGTGTAACTTGGTATTTACAAAGAGGAGCAATGCTACTTACATATGGATAATAATACCCTTTTAGGGCGACATTTAACTGGATAGTATGTTACAGTTTACATTTAATTCAATTTTTACCACATTCCTTATTAACTCCTTATATATTTCCAGGACTTAAGATATGATTACAAAATAATACGTAATGCGATAGTAATGATTCCGACGTCTCAACCATGAGTGTTGTAATGTAATGACAAAAAATTTCAATTAAATGTTGTTAACAAATATTAGATGGAGGAAACATATGGTGCTTTAGGCAGAAGAGAATCTATGAAATAATATACTTTAAAGGAAATATATTGGTGTCTGAGGCATATATATGGAGAGAAACAATAGTGGTATAAAAGGAGGCAGAAAGGAAGAGATGGAAATACAAGGCCGACCTTCTATTACTACTCTTTTTAATTTCAGTTCAACTGTCCCCACGTACACGTAAGCGTACACCAGATGCAGGGAAAGAAACACCAAAACAGTTGTGGCCGAAGCGGAGAGACGGCAAAAAAGACAAACAATTATCAGCCTAACAAAATTACATAATCTTCAGCTGTTACAGGATACATTACAAAAAAAGCATGATAGCAGTTGAAATGCCATTGTAATCAAAACACACATCGCCATGGGTATCGACCTATAAACCTATACAAAAACTTCTCCAACAAAATACACTTACAGACCTACTGATTTTAACAGTATTATTATTTGAACCACTACAATATAACGAGGTGTGGAAAAGTCTTTCGCAGATATTTGATCGACCAAAAAAACAGAGCAGGTTGCAAGAGTGGAGCTGCCGTTTCCAAGAGTCATATTAAGCAACTTCTAAGAGTACGCAGAAAACTATTGCTGTACCAGGGAATAAAAGACGAGGAAAGAGGAAAAAAGGAAACGAGCATTTCGGTTACTTAAGTAAATGTAAAACGGCTGGGTTCCGCATTAGGCGTTGACCGAAATTGAAGACGGAGTGGAGGCAGCTCTTCACTCAGTGGGTATCGAGGTTATCACGGATTGAACCGACAACAGGTTGAGGTGGAAAGAAGGGCGGTGCACTTTTATCGCGTCAGTGCAGTACGCACTATTCATTGGTGAAAAAGCTCCCGACCAATAACGTGCAGGCAAAAAACCCAAAGGTCGCGTCTGCAGCTGTGAACTCGGCCTACTGTCCCTTGGCCAGGAGCCAAAATGCCTGCCGGACCTTCTGGTTGACCCATAAGGGAGATAAGATTGGAGAGTTTCTATTTCCAATTAAATAAATTGGTTTTAAGAAAGGTTCGAGTATACGATACTTTTATTATTATCTCCGACATGAGACACCCAAATCAAGACGTCTGACAATAATCTTAAGAACTTAATCAATGATCTATTTGTTAAAGGAACAGTTTCAAAATTGAACACATGTGGTTTATGAGTGTATTGTCAGCTTTGTCATCACAAATATGGTTTCCAGATTATGCAAACAAATTCGGTTTACGTAAAAGTGATACCAAACTAAACTGTTCCATTATAGTAAAAAAAATGTAAACACCGTACCTACCAAAACAAAGAATTTCAGCGTGACAACAATGTCCTATTCGGATCCAAACCATGTACTTAACGATGGACAAGTAAACGTCATAAGTTCTAACCTTTGCACAAGCATAAACCCTAGAAGTGTTACAGCCAAACGACCTTTAAAGCTAGGTACTTTTTACAGAAAGTAAACCTAAAAGTTTATTGAATTCTTCGACTTATCGGTGTTAAATATCATTAAGCTGCCAATCATCCATTCTAGGCAGCATGTAAACGTAAACATGAGAAACAGGCTGAAGAAAACGAAGGGTATGATGGCAGTAATATTTGAGCTTTACTACTATAAGTCGCACAGAAAGAGAGTGGAAAACCATCCGTCATACTATGAGTGTAATTCCTGAAAATAGTTGAATGGGGCCTTATAACTTGCGAGGCATAGCAATCAGAAATCGTAATTAACGCCCTCTCCTTTTTTCTCCCTCTATTTATCTACCTCAAAGGCTTTAGTGCCTGTACGTTAAGTGTTCGCTCACCCTTTAAGTTTCAGCTGAACTTCAACCAAGGTTTCATGGTATGAGGGTGCGAGGATAAGCAAGCACACCAGTAAACCCACAGGCCAAGACGTGAAAGAGTGGGAAGAACTAGTGGTAGCAAAAGCAAAAGATGAGCCGGATGTGCATACACTGACACATCTGAGGTGGAGTGAAAGAGAGTGTTCAGAAAGTCTAGTGTCGCGAGTAGTCGTACAACCGACTCTGCCAAGTCTGCTTCACGTGATTCTACGATGATCAGTCAGCCAATTACCACGATACCAAGTTATGCTCAGTTGACTTTCGATATTGGGTCAAGCGATAACATAAAATCAGTGGATGCAAGGAAAAGTGATGGAGAGAGAGGGAAAGGCAATCACAACATTTAGAGCACAACACTTAACATTGGTTTCCGACAATTGCTATACGCGTACTGATCCAATGAGCCAAGGAAATTTGAAGAACTAGTGAGATTCCGTATGACCGCCTGAATATGCTTCATAGAGAAGAAAAGCATTATGATTAGGAGTAAAAGAAACATTTGTGAACGGTCAGCAGTTAAGTAAGAAACTCAACCAGACAAAACTGGAAGCTTTTAGTCTCACAACAAAATGGAGGAAAATAAGTATACAGGCCTTGAGTAAGCAGCCAAGACAAAGTTTACCACCAAACATAACGAGACTCTGAAGGATGTTGGACACGGCAGCTAGAGGCTGGACGAACGCAGGAGAGACGGCAGGGGGTAGAGGAGGAGGAGAAAGGTTTTCTTGATCGTGACTATTCCCCTGGACGTCCTCGACAGAGGCTGAGAGTAATGAAGGTGAACCAACCTCGACGGAATCAGCTATAAGGGGTACTGGGGCTGTGGGTCGGCAGTAACGATACCACGGCGTCTCTGATTCCATGTTGAGGGCAGGTGAATGACAGAGATCGTTGAAAGACTTCGGGAGAGCCGTATCCTCCATAGTAATCAGGCCGGGTGACACTGTAATGGGTGGCGGCTGGCAGGAGCCGCATGTCTCCTAGAATTAAATGAAACACATTTTTTTTTTTATTGGATTGGGGCAAACGAGCGGTTAGTTAAATCTTGAAGTTATAAATCAACTGTTATTTCGCTTTCCATGAAATACACTTCCTTAAATCCTGTAAGTGTTTGACATAATATTGAGGTCAAAATGGAAGCCCATAAGCCCGAACGGAGCAAAGTAGCAAAGAGGCATGCAGTTAGTCTTGTGGGGTGTGGTGAACTCACCACTAACGACAGTTTGTCCACTCGCGAGGCCAAGCTGCTCACCCGACCCGATGGGGGGCGCGAGTCGGGCACTCTGATTGGTCGCACGGACAGACAACTTGCGGGTGACGCAAGGGGAGACCTAACAAACTGAAGGGAGACAGGAGTTAGCCAGTGAGTGAACAAGGCTTTCAGTGCATTGACATTGACAAGAAGATGAATCATCTCTTGAAGTGGTCCAGTGAATTAATTTATTCACCTGCAAAAGTAAACTGAATTGATAACTGAAATACAGGGCACTTTTCTTTAGCATGGATATTAAAAAGGAAAGTTTCTCATTTCAAAGAGGGGTATTTGCATGGAAATACAGGTGAACATAAATGGAACATATACTCGACTAAGTAAACAAAGAAAGGATATCTTTGACATTAACTGACAGTAATAAAAGGAAACCTAAAATGTCTTCGAACCACAAGCTCACGAATGAGGGGGGAGGAGAAATGCGTTATGACCTTTTTGACTCACAACCCGGTTTTTTGTAGAAATCCAAAATGATAGATGGAACAATGCCGCATCTTGACAGTAAAGGACTTGTTTCGTGGACACTAAATATTCATGAAGGACTTCTCGTTTATTGCTACAACTTCAAGACACATGCGAATGTCGAGACCTCTCAGTGTTCAAATATCCTGTAAATATTCTTGTACAGAAGTCGTCGAAGTACAAAATGGGTTTTAGCTGCCACGAAGTTCATATGCATATGAAGGATATGACAAAAAATAACAACCAAATGACAAAAGGAAACAAGAAAAGTGATGAGTGGTCAGAAATGGAGCACACAGACGAGATGTTCAATATGTCAAATATTAGAATTGACACAGAAATAAATTGGATCATATGAGAAATGCGACTATATGTTTTAATAACGAACCTATTATCAGTGAATAAACCGCGCGATGATTGGCAAAACATCTTTCCTATTTTTTTAAATTGTTCTAAACATTAATTAGTGGATGTAAAAAAACGCATCCTAAAACTCCAAGTAACTGTCGGTTAAACACAATTATTAGTGCTTTTTGACCTGACATTCACAAAGAAGTTAAATGTGGTACAAAAATCCGGACCACGTAAGATATTTTCGTCTTGATAACTATTGTAAGAACCAATAAAAATGGCGCCAGAAACAGACAATCAGAGAGAGAGAGAGACAAAGCACGAAGCAATCTATAACAGCCCCTTAAGATTCTGGCACGGTGCCGGATGAGGATGATTCATTGTCACAAATCGCGTTTTCAGAAGGAAGTGGGGAATGGCCCTATTTGCCAAAACGGAATGTGGTGGGTGGGGAGGGAAGGTTCGTGATTGGCACGTGGAATAAGAGCAATTAGACCGCGCAAATATTGTGAAATGCCAAAGTATGGTGCCTTCGCATGACGAAAGAAGAAAATATATAATCTAGTGTTTCGCAGATGGCGAAACAAAGGAAAATTACCAGAAGGAGTAAATAGCTGAGTCTTTTGTATGCTATAGAAAAACAGGCATCAAGGTAAAATAATGCGACGCATAAGTCATGTATATTTGAGGGATGTTGATAAAGCATGGTACGACTAAATCCAAGTAAAAAAGTTTGCTTAAAGTATTTAATAAAATAATATACGAGTAGTAGATGTCCCGCAAAATGTACGTACAAAACACAATTTTTAGTATCATATCACAATAAAAACATAAACATGGCTCACAGTATGCCAAAGTAATTAAAAAAACTGACCTTGATTATAATGGAAGCATCAAAACAGAACAAATAAACGGTCATAGTGGCATAAGTTGTCAGTAAGTATAAAGGACATATACGTTTTCATAACTTAAAGATGAACATTTCAATATCAGGTTTTTAACTTTACAGACCATGCTAAAAATACGAGAGAGTGGAATATGCTATGACCTTATATTTCACAAATTATTTGTTTGACATCAATGGATACGGAGCGTACGCATGGGATGTAATGATAAGTCAAAGATTATGCTGCAAGTAGAGTTGTACTTAAGGCGATAGTGACTCAGATGTCAAAACTTGTGCAGCCACCGTAAATGGTCTGACTCACCATTTGAGAGTTTGAGAAGGAGATCTCTGCCGATGAAGAACGTCGCGTAGACTCGGACATCATTCATCTAACCATGACAAATAGGCAACGAGCAAATAAAACAGCCTCGGAGAAAAAGAATACACTTATCGGAGAAATGGTATACAAATGAATATAGATTGAATTTAATGTAAAACCTAGCAAACATCGGAGAAGGTATAGAGATACGGGTCGGGCCAAAATACGCAAAAAAACTGCTGCTCACATATTTAGACAATTACACATAGAGTAAAATAAATAGTAATTACGAATTAATCGCAGAATATATGAGTGGCAGGTGACCAAATACGTGGTATGCGAGAGGAGCTGGACTAAACACATGCACAGTATATAGTAACAAGAAGGATACCCGGTAGTACTTTGATGTTGGGAGTTTGAGTCAGGTAGCGCCAGCTCTGAACATCGACGATGCCATTTCCAAAAAACTAAATGAGCCGGAGTTACGACAAATATTGGATGACCGATAAACCAGTTTCACTAAACAAATTCATAGAGCTATTCATAATTTTCTTGCACCTAGCTCACATCGCCGAGGTCAATAATTCTGTACTAAAGTGTTTTAAGATGAATATAGGACGCTAGATTCGTTTAACTTGAAATTAGTTGCAATGCCACAGTCCATTTTTTTCGCCAAACTAGTAGTTAATCCGATCACTCCAAGCAACTCATTGTCTCGATTTTAATTTACTGCTTCTGACTTGAATGTCTTTTTTACAAATTATTTTCTTATGAACATAAAGGTATTGAATGTGAAATCCAGCACAACCAAGTATAATTTAACTAGAATTGATATACTCATCTTAGTAAAAGAGAGAAGCCAGATGTTCAGAACCTTATCTCATCACCACAATCCTGTTCGTGATTCCTAGCAACTAATCAAAGTCTACATACAAGTTTGTTGAAGGAAATTTACCCTCCTATTTCCATTATGTTTTGAAATTTATAGAATTGTATCAATCGCATAGCTTCCATGTTGCACTGCATCAGACAACTCGACTAACCTCTACAACACGTGCAATCTGTGCACCACATAGACTCCTGGTAAACTCTACGCTGCTCATATCCTCCATAACTACTATGTCAGGCAAATAGGATATCCTAGCTCAAGTGGGTGACATTAATCATTAGCCTTGTGAGTGAAACTGTCTACTGCCACAGCTGTCATGTTGACCAAACCAGATTACTTCGGGGATATGAGAATCATGCAAAAAGCGATATTTCAATTTATGAAGCTAGCAACTGTCCGTCTTTCATTTGATTGATTTTCACTTATTTGACGTCGCTAGCTTATGCATTACGTCAGTCCACAGAAGTTTCAGCTCATTCTTCTCTGACGTCTATGGGGAGTTTACTGTCTTTCCTCAGTTCAACATTCAATAACGTAAGAAAACTTTATTATTCGAACATTAACCATAAAAATTAGAGAAGTTATGCAAGTGGTTTTCGGCAAATACCTCAATCTTCACGAGGATCTGGGGCCCAAATTCTCAAGTAACACGATATCGCGCTTGTCCTATCCAGGTTTCACTGTCATATATGATTACATATAGTGATAATCTTGGCATAAATTTTTTATGAAATCACTGACCTAATTTTAAGCCTCGAAAGATTTAGAAACCCCACTAAATGCACGACATTTTTGCAGGTAGCCAAATGTCAAGTGTCAGATCTTCGCCTCGGTACTAACTCAAAGAAGAGGAACGAGGCAAATAGCACCAAAGCAATTAAGAAAATTAATCGTACAAAATAATGCTGACGTGAACCCGCAAACTAGGCACAACAAAATATTTGCCCTTTTTTCATCATTGTACGTTTGAAAGCTCATCTTTAATAACGTAATAGAGCCTAACATTTCTGCTTAGACTGTTCTGATACAAATAGGATGAAGTCAGTGAGATAATTCATCGAAATGGAAGCAAGTTCTGATTCTTTTTTTGAGATCTAAAAATTGGTGAAGCTTTAGTCTGTGGAGTTGTAAAGACACGTACCTTGAGAGAGTAGGCAGCTTGTGGCATTGCCCTGAAATATAATTACTGTTCTTCCTTAAGCTTTCAAGCCTATTGACTATTCCACATGAAGCCTAAAGGAAAGCATTCATTAAACTTTTGTTCTGCCGAATGGCGCTTCATGCGTCCTTATTATAAGAACAAAGTCAAGGCTGTTGTATACAGCAAAGTTTATGGTCCCATTATTCATAGTGCAAAACAATCACCAGTTTGTGTATCCAACCATGTAAAAATTAACCATTAAATTATATTTTCGTCAAGTTAATGAAATTCATAACCAATGTAATAAACACCAAGAAACCTAATAAGTTGTTAAGATACCGAGGACAAAGGTAGATTTAACAAGATTGCAAATAATCGTAATTTATTGCAAGAGACGTTGTAAAATAAAGATGTTTCTATTGCAATTGAATTCGTCGTCAGCAATTCATTAAGCTACTTAAAATATGAATGGTGAATACTTTTTCTACAGATTAACTGATGTTAGTAATTGCCATACGTGATATTGTAAGGAGGCAGTTGGGTCCTTCACTCGATCAAGAGTCGAAGTTCGGAAAGGGACGAGAATTCCACCAGCTCCTTCATTCGGCGAAAGTCTAAGTAAAGTGAGCGTTCTGCATTAACTTACTACTGCTATTTACCTTGCTCTCTACTGGTACCTAGAAGTTGCATTACAAAATCGAGAGTGAAATCACCAAGTGTGGCAATTGACACGGAACATGGCGTCATTAAGAGGATGGCTAAAACGCAATGGGTAACAACATAAAGTCGTGGGACTCAAAAGAGGATCAGTGGCGGCGTATCTATGTCTATGGCTTCAATAAAAGAGACCATGTACCGTCCTGCCTTTGAATATCTTGATTGAAGCGAGTGCCTTTATTGACATTCCAGATCGCATTATTCGCCGAATTAGTGCACTTGGGAAGGGCGAAGGGTTGTACAGAAACGTAATCGGATCCCTTGTAGATTTGAAATTGAGATTTTTCATCAGAGACTGAGCCTCGACATCCTGGGGAGATCTACAGACAGTCGTTCGTTTCCGCTAATGAATTGCATACCACAGAAACTAGGTATATGCACAATAGACCTTACATCGCCGAAGCAATAGTCAACTAATGAAGTATCACAGTTTGGAGTATCTCTAAGTTTATGAACTAGGGTCTTCCGATATGAACTTGGCAGTGTCTCCAAACATTGACAGATATTGCGTAGGACGGTAGGAGACGTCCTGCCGCCAAGTTTGAGTTCCCTGAAAAATTGTTGCCTGCAAAGAAGCAACCGAGAGGTTATAATATTTCGGATTGGTAGGTGTTTTGTTCTCGGCAATGCATTTAAACAGGCTCGGGACGACTTCAATACATATTCAGTGTTGTCCATTATACAAAAGGGAATAAAAACTTATGGAAAGAGATCTAACATTTCCAGGAAAGCAACAATAAAAGTTTTCAAATTTACCATAGTAGAGGCTTTCATTCCCATGTATATGAAGTGGTATTAGTCAAAAGAGAGTGAATCATGGCCCGAGTAGCACATACCTGCAGTGGGCGGTCCGTTTTGATGTTTTACATAAATTGAAGAGACTACAGCCAAATATGGGCACGGCCTAGACTCGCAGACTCACGCGTCACGATGTGTGTCGCAGGTCCTCACTGCCCTGGCCAGAGGTCGCAGCCACTGAGCGGATTTTGAGGCCAACTTGGCCACGGGGTCACCTGACTCAAGAAGTCCATCTATTTTATGCCCTTTAAAGGCGCAACCCTTAATTTAAAAAAGGCCAATGTCTCCTTGCACTTAGTCTTCACCACGCAACTCAAAAAAGGAAAAAAGTATTCACATCTTTGTGGCCGATCCTCTATTTCCTTGAAAATAAAATACAATAATGTGTGCAGTTTTTTAACATTCCATATAAAAGTTGAGAAGCAGACAAGTTACTCAACCGTGGGGTGAGTCCAGGCATCTATTAAAGTCTAGAAAGCCAAGAAACAACCGGTACCAAAGACAATTGCCTATTGAATATCTGTGGGGCAAAGGAATCTAAAAATATTGCCATCGAAAGTTTATCGGGAAAGTATAAATGCGAATACGACAAGAAAGACATTACAATAAGTAGGTAATTATCACCAAATTCTTATCCAAGGGATTGAATGCTGAGTATTCAAGTCCACAACAGCAGTAGTTGCTTTTAAGTCTCCTAAAGATAGAGAAGAGGGGAAGTGCGCTTGACTCGAATGTGATGCTAATAATTGAACACCCTCATAAATATTTAAAACGTCTGGTAAAAGCATGATTCGTCTAACATTCACTGATATTATCAAACAAAATGAGGATGTGAGGAGAAGTTCATGATTTCAAAAGAACATACTTTCGATTCTTATGTGTGTCCCCGTAACCGCTGGGTGTGAGAGATCCGAAAGGCCAGCCGGACGCTGAGATAGAATAAGGGAATCAAGTCACAATCACTGAAGTCTAGATTAATTTTCCGTAAATAAAGTGTTGAGAACCGCGTGAATCGAAAAACAAGTGAGAAAGGAGCCTTTTTTAATTCTTTGCCACTAAGAGAGGCTCAATTTTATATTCCGCTATATACAGGCATTATACACAACATACGTTGAATCAGTTCAATGATGGCGACTCGAAAACAGGCCCAGTATGATCCAAATACTCACATGTAGCGGCCGATTTAGGCCGATCTGTCGGTTTCTGCAATGAACCCTTGTGATGTATGCAACCTTGTCCCACCTCTGAGGGCTGGAAAAATTCGTTGCAACAGTTACAAAACAAGGGGTTCGCCGCATTCCAAAGGCACCAAAAGTTCATTTCCCAAGATTTCGTTTGGGCTAATAATTTCTCCAAAAATTCTTCCTGGATCTCTCTAAGAGGGAAATCCAATCAAAATAATAAGAGGACTATTATAAGTGGAAAATCTTGTAAGAGACGTCGAAGATGTTCATGTATAAGAGTCCGATGTCAGCACCTTGGAACGGTGCGATTTCAACCTCGATTGAGCATGCAACATTTCGATCAAGAGTTAGGCCGTATTACGTTTAACTGCACAATTTAGCTCAAACGATCAGGTAAGGCAATGCTTAACATACATTTGGTTAGAAATCGCTTCTGACGAGAACGGAATGTGACTCGAGAGAGCGAAGTTAGAACAAGGAATGTGAGCTGGAATCCATTTTCCATTCAGTGACAATATCCTCCGGTTCGGTTGACAAGCCACCTTTGACGATGAGTTCCAGGTTAGGTAGCGTAAACATGCTCTACAGCTTCAGTGATTGATAATTATGCGTAAGCCTACTAACCGAAAAATGGCAGGCGCCCCAGCCGGAGAGCCAGTATTTGCCATAATGTCAGCGAAAACATGCTGTGATTTATAGTAAAAAATCTTGCTATTTCCGTTAGTATTCTCAAAATAGGACATACTTCTTGAGGAGGAGAAAACCGTTGTCCAGAAGACTCAATTTATTGGGTTCAAAACATCGAGCGACTCTGACGATCATGTGGGAAAGTGGTCAACTTACTTCTCCCATGTGTCCGCCTGTATCGAATCGATGCTAGCGATAACACTCGGGATCTCGTCCACTTTTTCACATAAATAGTTGATGCAAGTGGCTACCAAGTCGGGCATTTGAAGAAATTCGGCCGATATAAGAACAGATAGAATGTTTGAACCGGTAAGTACACAATTCTTTTTCACCTTAATATATTTTAGAAGCCATCGGAATGTCTCAATATCGGTATAGATAATGACATCATAACCTGTCAATGTGTTGTAGACCTTGTAAATATTTCTGAAAAAGCAGCATTTCTTCTTCTAAAAGTGCCTTGTTGCACGTGAAATCGAATTCCCCTAGGGAATGACCTCGCAAACAAGGCATACCTCTGTTGGCAGTGTCGTGCACTCGAATATTCACTTCCGATTGCCCCCTCGAGTCGAGAAAACCCGATTGCGTCGCCGGACAGCGAGGCGTGATTAGAACGCCATGTATCATAATAGGCTAGAGATAAATGGCCCTACACGAATACGAAACATGGTTCCATGAAATCATGTATCCAAACTTGGACGCATGACCCTGCGGAGCATTAGGCAGAAGATTACTACAGTTTAAAAAAAGTTTTGACAAAGTGCACTACAACATATGCCACTATCATCACGGTAACTGCAAATGCTATGTAATCGAAGAAGGCAACTAAGAAGTTAATTACCCACTCGAACGTTTCGACTGGCTTATTAAGCTAACTGATTTTGTAAAGTAAACAACAGTGCTGATGGACCAAAGTTGCACCTGCGTTTGGTAAAGCAGTGTAGTGGAAATACGTTGCAAAGCCACGAATCAAATTGAGTAACACAGAAAAGTCTATATATATATATATATATATAACGCCTTAGAAATCACGAAGAAAAAAGTTCAATATTCCGCTTGGAATACGCCCGCCCCTCGCCAGTGCAACGCACACAACGGGCTGGAGCAGCGTTTAAATAATGTGCCGTTCAAATAACGTACCGCTGAGCGACAACAATGTTTATAATATAAAACAATGAAAAACTCATGTTCTTATTAGTTAAATAAACGAGTGAAACAAAAGCTTTATTTAATGCCCTTGATAACACTTGCATTTGGCCTGGTTCATTAATTTTAAAATAATGTACAATATACTTCCCTTTCATGTTGACCTAACAGAAGAAACCCAAATAGTGCACTGAACATGTCTCGTTTATGGGCAACATAATATTTGTCACTACTTTCGAGTTAAATTTTATGAGGTGTGACCCACTATTGAAAAATTTACTCGTTTTTCTTCTGGCTTACCGTCACACATTTGCCTACCCAACCTCTCCCATGTATTGCTTCCAAGACTTTCTATAGGCAGCCCAGAAGAGTGAATATTGTTTACATAGCAATTTTCCGTTGTCGTAATATTAACTTCCTCACTCTAAACTATTTCAATTTGGAAAAACACAGAAGGATTCATTGCTGCCCGTTAAACGTGTAATAAGGTTTTCTTCGAAGTAACGCGTGGCAGATGCTCACATCCCTATATGCCACCTTCTAGAGACATCGAATATATCTAACAGTCCTGAAGCTGGAATGACAAAATTAAAAAAAAACCTTTTTTTAGGCGGTGAAGTTAAATCCAATAAGGGATATTACAGCCAAGTGGATCTGATATACATAATATGTTGGCTTATGTAAGAATTAACTGCAGATATTCAACAGGACACTGTTTCAAAACTCACTCAGTTTACAAAAAGTGCAATACCTTTTTGTGACGGGCACTCGAAAATTGAGCTCAAATGTTGCTCTGGGCCTTACAAATCGCAAGCAGTCGTTCACAAAGTGATTTAAAGAAATGAATTTTATTAAGGAAAGAATTAATCAATCTGTTATCAGATTCATATCTCTTAGCTGCAAATAACAAACTCTCCAGCCGCCATTTCTTTTTATCCAACCTCCAATGTGGCTGTCGAGCTTGTCTACCGCAGCTTCTACAAGAAACTTTATGGCAAACACAGTTCCCGCGTTCAATGCGGCTAAGCAATAAGCACCGACGAAACTGATGTAGGCCAGAAAGCGTCCCCAATTAGCCTGCCCATCACTCCAAATGGTGTCCAATGTCTGTTTAAATGCTGATTCCGCGTTCTCAGGTGTCCTCAAGAGGAATGCCTCCCGATTCTCGAACCGAGGTAGGAATGCCCTTTCAAACTCAGCTCCCCTTTTCACCAAACATTGCATGATGTATTGAGTTGTTCTGTGCCACTCTGTGCGGCCCTCTTTGCCCGGAAACAAACGAAGACAGTAGTGTCCACGCCGGCCAATGAGGTAGAGGACGTAGTCGACGATAATGCGATCAATTACCTCCTTGCAAGACAGGGCGTCGAGAGAGCATGTCACATTATAGACGTTGGAGTCGGCTTCGACACAACTCTCAACAAAGTAACGCGTGACTGGCATGACTTGGGCTGCTGCACACAAAGTCCCGTTCAGCAGATCATCAATACTCTCGCTCGAATAACGTGCACTTCTCGTGTCTCCCTATGTCCAACGAGGACTTGAAGGTAGCAGCAAGAAACGCAACGAATCGACTGAGTACATGGGATGAATAAATTCTTCGGCTTTCCCCTATTAAAGCAAGCTGAAATTATGATTTATTATTCTCCTACATTGTTTGTCAACATTACTACTTTTCAAAACAATAAAAATGGGGACTTGGCAAACACGACACTCCATTGAAAATCCTTGAAATATAAATTGCCGTCTTTGTGCCTAACTTAAATGCAAAAGCTTATAGTAAAACGCTTAGAAGCCAAGGAACAAATTAACCGTATGCCAGATACGAATCATCCGCCCAAACATCCAGTTAGCTATTCCACTTGTTTAGTCGCAGTTTTTGGCGATAAAATATACGTTAACATGTTGTTGTGTGAAAGAAGAAAGCCTAATTAGGTGGTAGAGCGTGAATAAACGGGAAGTGGCCACTAAAGTTTTTTTTTAAATTGGCACATCTCCATATACAGACAAATACAACTACCGATAAGGACTGTAGGGGCCGCAGTGCGTAAGAACACGGGAAGAAGATGAGAACAATCACGATCTCTTGCACACCGTCTTAATCCTATGGGATATGGGCGTAATCATAAGGTCTATTAAAAAATAAAGAGCATAACCAAACCGGCAGTCTTCAACCATATTAATCATGTGGAAAGAGAGGTTGAAAAAAAATAAAGAAAAAATAAGGTCAAAGGGAAGGATGGAGGGGGAGAGAGAGGGGCAGTATGCTGCAGGGGAGTGTCAGGCAGCCTAAATTCGCTTTCAAAAATAATTGGCAGAAATTATCAGTGGTAAGAGGAAGAGACGGAGAAGACAAGAATTCGCTGTGGGCCTATTCACGCCAGAGTAAAATGCGAAGAATGCATACCACATATTTACAATCGTGTGAAGGAAGGCAGTCAGAGAGGGGGTTAGCAGATGCTACCTAAGGGGTCCGGTAAATTGGTTGCGGAGGTTGGCAATTGCTGGCAAGACAGGAAGATTGCGACCACTCCTGATGGCATTGTACATGCAGAGAGCGGCATGGAGAAAAGTGTACTGCTCGGAGTTCTCAACCATGCCACCACGGTCGAGACGGAGGCGAGAAACTATGCCTAACACATCAACTTTGTCCTCATTACGCAGCTGTTCGCATCCAATGCAGAGAGCAATAAAACAGCCAGTGCGGCCGACGCCAGCGCTGCAATGAACCACCACAGGGCCAACGGAGGATGTGGTGCTGGACTGAGCCATGGGGACAGGGTCGGAAGCACGATAAGTGCGGGTTCCAGAGTTAATAGGGTTAAATGGGGGATTTCTGAACTCGCCCAGGGTAAAGAGATTGGATGCGGCTGTGTGAGAACTATCCTCGCGTGAGACGTTGGATAGGGAACGGGAGTGCAGGTCCATGTCAAACCACTCTTCTGCGGGCTGCGTTGAAAGCGAACTCAGCGATGACGGCGGTAGGATGTTGGTTGAATTGACTGTCATCGTTAGTGCTGGTGTTGATGGCAGGGATGAAACACTGTTCCGGTGGCGACAGGCCTCCGTCTCGTGCACTAGATCGAGAAGACTACGTGCCGATTCTAGAGTGGCTTCTGGGGAAGAGTGATCTGACCATCCGACGTACCAAAAGTGAGTGACTCGACGTTCTTCGCCGTCCATCTAGTTTGGTGGTTAAGGAAAAATGATAATGAAAGGGAATGTTTGGGTAGTGTATAGCGGTGCATGCCCACTGCATCATTAACTCTCGTATGAATATAAATGTCTTTTTCCGTAAGTATGCCGCTATTTCGAATGGCGCAGAGGTTATGTGCTACAATAAATAAGTTATGAGGTTATAAGTGTCAAATGGCATATAATCTAAGAAAGGCAATAAAACCGAACTCCTTCCTGGGTTATCTAGACTAAAACAGATGTAGGTGAATTAGCTTGTGGGCTCAGTTATATATGCGCCTACAACAATAAGGGACAGGAAAAGAAAATCAGAACAATTTTCAATGAGTAAGAAGTATTCACCTTGAGAACCAGTTTGCGTGCAGTATAGCTTTCCCGCTGGGTGACAGCAGTGACGCACACGTGAATGTTCCCAAAGGTGCGGTGGGCGCCGACCGGGGAGCAAGTTCGCGAGAAATCCTCACCCCAGCAGGCGGGAGTAGGGTTAGGTAGAGAGGGTGCAGACTGCAAATCCGCCTGTCCGATTGCAGCCGATGCTTCACCTCCTCCCCTGGACTTCCCCGTCTCGAAGGCCCCCTCTCCTGCCGACGCCTTGACCACGCGCACCGGTGGACTGACCTCACAACCACTCGAGTCGTGTTTCGATATAGGCAGATAGAGTTCACATTTGCTTCGCTGAGAGGGAAAAAGAACAGTCGGCCACTGATTTCAAGCGAGTGATTACACAGTCAATTTTAAGTTTCCTCCTAGTAAAATCTATGTGAGAGTAGAAATAAGCACAAGAAGATTCGAAGATGAAAAATAGAAAAAAGACCCACTACTCCTTTGACAATTAGGACAAAAAGAAATTGTAGTCTTAAATTTAAATGGAGCTTAAGTAACACCACTTCAAAGCGAAATCTGAATCGAAAAGTAGTTTGTCATGTGTTCATATGAAAATGGTCTAAGCGATAGTGGAAGCGATTCGGCTGAGGGTTGTTCCTATCGAATCAGAGCGATCAAGAGAAATTTTTTCATGGTTTACACTAATTCTCAACCGATTTCGTCGATATCAACTTGTGCTGGAATGTGCAACATTAATTCAATGTTCTTTGGGTTCAGACAGTTTATTACCAAAATTAATACATTCTAGTCAGCAGTGTGTACAATTTAGCGAAATTAAATTGCTCGACTGATCGCAGTAAGGTATATTTGTGGTTTTATGACGTCGGTATTACTATCGGTAGTGTCACAGAGTTCCTGTGTGATGCAAGGAGAATAAAGTCAACCTGTGAGGTAAACGAAGCATCAATCATGCCAATAACTAACTGGGCTGTTTAAATCACCAAATTGATAAATAAGCCACTGGAGAACGTCTCAGCTTCTGTTCCATAGACACAAAAATCTACTTTAAGAGTTCCAACCGCAATATCACAAGATCGAACGCCTAATGTGAGAAGAATAGGTCAAGGAGGGAGTCGAAATACAAATCGGAGTAATTTGCAACTAATCCAGTTCGGTAATAATCGGCATAGGTAAATTGACCATTATGAAATATGGGCCCTATCCCCATTAGGGAAGGATGGAGGAGAATTTCCGCGTGGAGAACAATTTTAGTGAAACAACTTTTATTGTAAGGTAGGCAACCATCTACACAAGCACAACTGATAGCGGATTGCCAAAGATGTTCACATTACTCTAAGTTTGTAAATGTAATCTAAAACGGGGATTCTATCAAATCCGAACGATACTATCAACTCCAAAAATACTCGACGTCGTATACGCTAAGTACCAGTTCAATGCAGTGACAGCAGCAGCGTCTAAGGATGGATTTGACGAGTGTAGGAGAAAAAGGTAAAAATATTGAAATGAACCTTGTCTTGTTCACAGATTTTTGTCAACATAACAACAGCGGGAGCACGGGTATGCCAAACCATTCGCCAAAAGTCGTTGATGGTATGCGACATCGGACCCTGTGTTGCGATGAAGGCTCCTGGCCGACCCTGATAACCCTGAAAAAGAGGCGAAAACCCGCCTGGATTATACCTACTTGTTAAAAATATGTAAGTCTGAGGTAATGTTTTCAGATTTTCATCAAAATTTGTTTAACTTTTTTAAAATCATGTCAATTGATCAAAACCCGTTCGCGGTTTGCCCTTTAGGTCCCCAAAGGGAGATTATTCGTTGGTGGAGCCTAGAGCTTGTGTTTAGAATGGACCCATTAACACTCACTATGAGATGTTGATAAGATTCGAAACAGCTTAAAGAGAGAGGACAAAGGTACCGCACTTTCATAATGCCTTAGAAGTGAGACACTACCTGCTTTAAGTTATTGTTTCATGCAAAAGAACGTTGGTGCTGAGTGATCTAGAGAAAAGTGTACAGACCCAAAAGGGTAAGACCAATTGAGTTACAGTAAGGATTTTAACGGACACACGCGCTTCATTACATGAATATCTTCAACTTTTCCGTTACATTAACCAAAGTCAATGGGATTGGGGCAAGGAATGAGTAAAAAATTACTATTCAAGGCGAAGGATAACATACGTGAATGTAGTTAGCATTTATGTAACTGGACATGTCATCATTATTGATGGCGGGAAGAACGACTCGGGTGTTGTTGTCTGGAGAGGAGAAATAAAAAATATAAATATATATATATATATATATATATATATATATATATATATATATATATATTAACTTGAATGAAAACAGACGTAAATCGACCGATTAAGTTTTTAAGTAGTGGACAACTTCAAGCAAAGTGCAAGATCATGAAAATACTGAGAACTTACGGGGTAGAACCTCGTGATAGCGATTCTTTTGGCCTACGCCGACCCAAGGACAATCAGCCTTGTTGGCGAAGTTCATGGGAATGTCCCAGAACTCCTTGTAGAGGCGGTCCTCGCCGCCTTGACCAAGCTTGGCCTCTAGGGTCTCAGGGGTTAGAGGAAGGGAGGCAGTGCGCAGAACTACACGATCAGCAATGCGGCTAGGTTCCTCTCCAGTCTTTGGACGGGGTGAGAGATTGACAGCGCCAGTTGCTGCGACGACAAGTCCTGGTGGGGGTTGAACTTGCAATGCCTGGGTGTTCGTTAGGCGAATTGGTAAATCGTGTTCAAAAGTGGAGTAGCTGGCTTGCGGGCGCTCCACACACAATAAGCGGTTGTCTTCCTCGTTCTCGGTACCCATATCCCCCAGAAGCATGTTGTGCAGTGGAGAAGGGCTACTCGAAGTTCCACTGTGTAAATTCAGTACCAAAGCGGCACGTGGACCCCGCCGTCTGCATAAATGAACACCACTTCAGCTCAAAAATCCGAGTTCTTATCGCCTTTTGCCATTCTGTGATTAATGCTTTTAGAAAGCAAAATAAAATTTGTGCACCAATTTTTATCTTATTCAGTTAACTAATTGAAAAAGTTAACCGTGGCAGCCCTTTGAGACCTATGAATCATCTTCAATGCATCTCCATTTGTCAAAAACAAATGCCGTATTATACATCATTTGTCTCTTTATATAAATTGTTAAATTATTAGTTTTAAAGCTGTCTAAATAAATACCCGCCACCTTATAGATTAAGAAAATAAAAAAAGGAGATTTTTTAATAGGCAAAATTTATAAACTGAGCAAATTACTTCATCAAATAAGTCAGATTTGTAAGCAGAAAATAGTTGCCATATGTCAATAAAAATAACTGCGGGAGTTAGAATCACCATTCTTGTAAGTCCGAGCTTTGTTAAGGCTACAAAAAACCTAAGACCATTTGCCAGACTGTTTACTCGGGTCAGCAGCGTTGCGTCAGAGCGCAAAGTAAATAATATTACAGTCCTTCAACACGGCATCTATTGACTAGTTGAGTGGGAGCGAGAAGAACGGTTGGTCCCTACCGTACTCAACATAAAAACAGGTTAAGGTGGGGAAGTAAATTGACAACAAGTTCCGTCTGTGGAACAGAAAGTGGAAGAAGTTCAGACCAGAGAGTTAGAGGCGATAAAAAATGCACCGATGGGCGTTAATGCGTCGAATAATAGTTACAACAATCAATTACGTGAGAAGTGAAGGCTCTTTTTGACGGCTGTAATAGAAAAATAAACGTCGTACAAATTAATGAAGGAATCACACGCATTTGAGAAACATGAAAATGAACAAAATTTCTTGAAAAGTTAAAGTAATAACTCAAAACAAATGATGCCGTCACAAAGCGGGTAGTAATTGGAGAAGAGAAGCTATATTAGACGAAGTACAAACGTGTTTCTATCACCTTTCATTTGATTTTTTACTAAGCCGAAATCCGACAATGTCGCTGACGAATAGGGAAGGATCAACAACGACTATTCTATTCACTTTTAAAATAAACTTGTTCACCTCACGCTTCGATCCCGTTAAGGGAGCGCACATAAAGTGTGGGACTCAAAATATCGTGAATTCAAGGCAAAATGTGAGGTCAAAACTGAAAGTATTGAAGAAAAACGAATCTGTGGCAGTTAAAATTGTCATTCGAAAAGACAAAAAGTACCATAAGGAATAACAATTGTAAGCGATGAAGAATGTTGTAACGTACAATTCGAGTAGGCTTCGGTTCCTCGCTTTGGATCCATCCTCGCTGTGGGCCGTTGTGATGGGAGAAGCAGGCTCTTGATTGGCCTGTTGGATTTCTCCCACGGAACAGGACGACTCCATTAGGATAGCCCTTTGTTGACCTAGTTCAGCCAACCTCCTGGAGAGCGTTGGAAATGGCTGCACTTGGAAGGAGGGCTTCTCACTTTGTGGAATAGCTGGCGAGGCGGGCAGGGAGGTGCTAGCAAGGATAGGATGATGTCTCTCACAACGTTCCAATGGTTTGGTTGCCTCCTCGGTGGAAAGAGTGAGTTCAGAGGAGACATGAGTCACCTTTAGACAGCTCTCTTCAGTGAAGGGGGAGGGAATTTGTAGACGTTATTATGGGGTCGCTAATACGGTTGTAGGCGCAACAGCAACAACAGCAGGTTGGGTCCACTATCTCCCTCTCTTTCTGCCCCAGAGGGTGGCCCCCCGCCGGCTCATCTATATCTTCGAGGTCTGAGTGGCTGGACTTTGGCCGCAAATCGTAGCAAATATTATTAACCTCTGCGGATCCTTTCATCCGACACGAATCGCTAACATTTGGATCTGCTTTGAAGTGATCGCGACGTTGCCGAAAAACGCACCAACTCAACTAAAACCAAAAAAAATTCAAACGCTACGGAGCATAATCTTCGTTTGGCTAGTCACAGGAAATATGGGCAACGGTCACCTCGTTGATTACGGGATAAGTGGACAACCAAAATTGAAAAGTTATTAAGATAAGTGTAGAAGGGTCGCGGAAGTGAGTCACAAGTAGACACAAAATCCTATTACCTAAGATATTTTAAATAAAATAAATAAGCGAAAGGTTAGGAAAAACATATCGAGTAAGTATACTTTTGCCAAGCTAAGAATGTAACCTGATAACTATAGTTAAACCTGTTCTACGAAGCAATTGTATTATCATACAATTGTATGAAAGACATAATTTTCTATTGTAAAAATCATTGGGTAAATAACGATCGGAGAGACACCGCCTCCAGATAATGCTTTCACTAAAAGTGTTAACATGGAGAATAATCTGAGACAGCCCTTCACTGTGCTTAGGACAGCTTTTGTTAGATGATGAAATTCCACTTGTTGAAACTGTTTCAGCAGTTATTTGTTTTTAAAATAGCTTATGGTTAATTTTAACAAATTTTTTCGTCGTCGAATTGAGTGCAAGCGGATGTAGTTCCTACGAGATTAGAAGTTTTCAATGGAAGTAGGTTGACACCTTGAGAAGGTAGGCTATGACATTTTAATAATTTGAATGAATTTTAAGTCCTCATATATATACTCTATGTATATATATTATATATAATTATATTATGCTTTCGTATGATTTTTCACTTTTATCAAAGATTTGAGCTGAAACCCGAATTTTAACATGATCAAAATTAAAATGACCTACATTCCCTCTGGAGATGTAGGTCAAGACATTTTAACGGGATAACAAAGGAATATTTTCCCCAATGCAAATGCGCTTGTCACTTTCTCCGTGTACTAATTCATCTAGACATTTTGCGTCGTGGGAAGAGAAAGAGTAAGTCGTCTGAATTATGACAAAAAAATTCGCCATATACGGAAAATATGATTGAAGGCACACGTCGTGGTCAACCAATACCGAAGTCAATGGATGGTTGAAATTAAAAAAAGTCGCACTTGACATTACATAAACAAATGAATGCGAAAGGATGTGTGTTGTTCAGTACAATGACAAAAATCTAAACTATTCCCTTTAAGACAAATCACCAATGGCGTCGGGATTTTAGAGAGGTTTTCATCGCATAACTGAAAATCACAATTTCTCATCTAAGTTCTACACCATTCAAAACTTATATCGGAAAAGAAAAAGTCGGGTTTAATACTGGAAGTACTTCAGGTGATTGTAGGGAAACAAAAATGTGGGCTGAATTTTGTCACAAAAATCGAGCTCAATAAAAATATCCTTAAAATGAGTGATTAATAAAAAAAGTAAAATATCTGTAGGGGAAAATAAGTGAAGTGGCATTTTAACGCCAATAAATACGAACCGAAGTTGTAGTGTTTTAGAAACCTGCGGGAATATAAAATAAGTGAGTTCCGAAATAGACCACCTACTAGTCATGGTATCATTAGTAAATAACATTTGCAGAACATGCGAAAAAAAAATTATGAGAACTGGAGTACACAGCAGAAAAGAGGGGAATAAAGATAGCCTACTCGTTTGTCAACACGCCTCAGTGGCAGCGTTTGCGAGGAATTCATCGGCGAATGAGAAGACACCGTTTCAACACGCATTCCAAAGAGAGCTCTCAGGTAATGAGAATAAACGTTCACGAGAGCGTGCACATATCCTCTTATGACTTGCGTGTGTTTGTGTACGCCCGTGCGTATCGTGAACCTCGGAGACTAGCGGCACACACAACGCATTTGAACCACCAACAGCGAGGCTCTGTGCAACATCCACACGCACATACACCCACGCATTCCACATTTGGAGAGCGAGAGCAAGGGTGAGACATTGCGATCTTGCCAAATGGGTGTGCTGACGCCCCACAAAAAAATGTCATTGTGGGATGCCTCAATGAAGCGGGGACTTCGAAAATGAAACCTCGAAAGCTGCACTAGCTCACTAAGCAGGCACCGGTTCCACCATTTTGAATACGTTAGGGGTAATAGAAGCGTCTTAAAGGATCACTATTTCTGATAAACATAGGAAAACATTCGTAACAGTAGTTTATGTGCCTTCAGTTAAAACTGTAGCTGGTGATCAACGAGGGAATAAACCATGGAGGCAAAAGAGCCCTAGCTATGGCAGCCCTATTAAGAACCAAATCAAAAATATACTACGGCAACTTCAGTAGATGCATAAGCTGAAGTGAGGGCCACGGTTGTGCAGCTTAAGTAAATGAAACAAAATAAAGTTTAATTAGGACATATGACAACGTCGCCCGCTACTACAAGCGTTACATTCTACTGCAAGTGGACGGAGGCACCCATGCCTTCCAAGGTCCAAGAGAGGAAAAGTTTAAGCCGAAGCACCCAGCAAGACGAGACGCGGGACGTTGGGGGTGAAACCAATGACAAATCGTGAGGGGAATCATGTGAACACAAATATTCGAATTTTTTTGTTTTCCCAGTGTTCTTAGTCTTTTAATTAAAGTAGATTGTTTGTTATGGGGAAAAAATAAAAAAAAGGAATAATAGCGAGGAGGTTTGTTTAAGTAAAATTCAGAAATACCATTGGGTTGGCGGCTGAGTGTTTACGGATTTCAAGTAAGAACAAAAATTCGTAATTTCTGATGAAAAGTTCAACTTTAGGGACTTAGGCACAGTCCGTTCTTATCGATGGTCTTTCGCCACCATTCAGACAGTGTCACAATTCCACATTCATAGAACTTCTGGTCTTTTCTAGCAAGCAACTGAATTAACTATGAGTTGAACACATTGGCGCTGTTAAAAATTTTACCATTTAAGGAGTTCTGCGTGGAACGCCGAAGTAAATGGTGGTCTGAGGGCGCAAGGTGAGGGCCACGTGGCGGATGCGTCGAGACATTCGCACTCGGCTGCGAGGAATTCCCTCGAGCGGCCCAAGACAGGCGCACGACTTTGCAATGGCACGGTGGAGAACATCACCCCCACGAGTTGCCACTTCTGGCCGCTTTGCACGACTTGCATTGCTCAGTTTGGCGATTCCTTGAACGCACACGTTTGAATTGATCCTTCGTTTGTTTGAATTCCTTTGCAAACCCACCAGACTGGCAGCACAACCTGTTTTGGCGGAGCCTCTGCTGCTGCTGCTGACGTCGTCTGGTCTGGTTCACCTTGCATCGCCCACGACCTCTTCCGATTAACGTTGTCCTAAACTATCCCCTCCCCGGGGCCAGTAATTAGCCTTTTCAGAAGTGGATTTCCCTCAACTGGTGAGGGACAAATCCAAGCATCAACTGGGCGGACAGCCAGATCGTTGAGCGTCTGCCGGCGAAAAGTCCCCACAACTAAGACTGGCCAACCAACTGTGACGCGGCCCTTCTTTCAAGGCTCAATTCCCATCTGCGGCACCTAACTTCTCGAAGACCTGCGATGCATCCTTGCTTTTCGGAGGTGTATGTCTTGTTTTAAATTGGGATATAAACAAATCTATGGAACTAAACGGTGTAATTTTTTTACTAAATGAAGAGCAAAAGTCCAAACGATAAGAGGAAAATATAGGTTAGGTATTATGGACACGTTGACAAAACAGCCTAATATATCGTGTACGATGATCGACTAAATGATGCCTGCGATGGAAAGGAGGAAATAAGCAATTAGGGCAAACCAACTCACTCAAAATCATTAAACTTGCCGTGAAGTACTCATGATTAGTGCCAACGGTCATGCGCATGGAAGATCTTTCGATGTAACTTCAAAAAAGATTGTTCAACCAAAGTGTTCTCCTAAACTCATTAACTCGGGATTCTAGACTTCAATTTGATGGCGACGCTGTTTGATAAAAAAATGGGCAAAGGAGTTTCGATATAAAAACCCATCACAAATGGCCATATTACATGATAAAGCAAAGTGGTAAAGTTTGTTAATGTTAAGTATTTTAGCAGTTTGTTTCCATCAGGCACGCCAGAGATAATAATTAAATAAAAGGTGAAAACTGAGGCAAAATTATTTAGTACGAATACTGGCTTTTATAATCACGTTACTTAATGTGCACTTCGATTTGAGTGAAAAATACTTGAAAATGATCATTATGGTGCAAAAGCAGTAACATTTACGGGGTGGTTTACGAGGATTATATTACACAGTCATCACAAGTGTTAACGAAAGTCCCATAACTCCGTCCCTTTCATGTACCACCACCACCACCATCCACCATAGGCAATGACATCGAGGCGACTAAGTGCTGAATCGCCCACACAAAAATACATGAAAACAAGCATGTAATAGGCTATACAAGAAGAAAAAGTAATTAATGAGATGGCCAATGTGACAAATTTCTTGGCTAACCTAAGCAGATTTAAAAGTGACGTTCAATTTCGTGCCCCGAATAAGCAAGTGGATGCACTCATCTGAGGTGCGAATCTTACGCCCCACTAACAACAACTATTGAGCTATTGAAATATAATCTTAAAAATAAATGCCGATGGCACATGTTAGATAAAATAACAGAGGTTTAGTGAAAAAAAAATGCTATTAAAATTCAGTGAGTAACTGTATTTGAGGGCTTCTTGTCAAAGTAAACATTTTTCGAGTAGAGTATGAACAGCTACAGGAAGAAAAAATCAAAAATTGAAACATTTTCCTCGAGAAGAAATCTAAAGATGTAATCATGTTTGGCACAAGTCGCCTTGAATAGGAGAAAAACATTGGGAATAAAAATCTCAAGGTGCAGAAACGAGGACTAACCTGTTCCTCAATAAATCATGGACGAAAGGGCATAAAATCAGTTTGCAGGTGAATAAAAATACACGGCTTCGTAAATTGAAGGAGAATTAAGCTCTGATTACTTACATCGATTATAAAACTTAAAATGCCAACATTCACAATTCACAGTAACGGGTCAAACAAAACTTGTAGAACAAAGAACATATCTGCGAAATCTGAATGATTACTTAATGTTCAAGACGAAGGTAGAGAGGGGGGGGGGAGAGGGAGAGAGAGTAATACAGAACTTGAGCCTAACATATGAGCCCAACTCTCCCCGATCCTATCGTAAATAATTGAACTGAAAATTTCAAGGCTCCAAATTACTTTCCCAAATTAGGTAAAATGAAATTGGTAAAAGCGAGCCGCCCTGCTGTTCGATTATACAGGACGCATTTTATTTATATACCGGAAAGTATAACATGAGCATCGAAATTCGGCGCAAAGAAGCCTTTTCAGTGCATTACGTCAAACGAAGTCGCAGGAAATCTCACACCAGAAGTACCCACCACGATTCGGTGGAAACAGTTGACGAAGAAAAGGTAGTAAATGAGAATTACCAATGCCAGATAGCAGATATTTAACTAAGACGGATCCTACAGTGCCTCAAAAAACCTTTAGAGTAATAAAATTAACACTTAACTGAGATTCATAAATTAAATTTAAGAGTTGGCGCAAGAAAGAAGAATAGGTCCACCACTGTTTTTAGTTTTAACCATCAAGTCATAACATAAATCACTTAAGGGAACTTACTTTTTCGTAAAAAAGTTAACATGAAAAAAAGTGTACTCTAAGGAAGCATGGTTCTATGCATCATTTACCAAACTGTTATAAATCGAACAAAAATAGCTAGTGAAATACAAACGACTAACACTTAAAGCGTTTAAGTAGCTTTGACGAACTGCAAACATGCTGGATTATGAGGCAAGTTAACAAAGCGATTTTAATTCTTAAGTAACTTTTCAGTCATTTTTTCAATTGAACCATGCAAATATAGAAACAAGTGATCATGTAAAATATCACAAAGTGAAACCATTCATCTATTTCTAATCAACGAAATTAAATTACTAGCATTTACATTTGGTTATTTCCATGAAGCATAGCTATTTCATAAGAAATACATGCATAGTAATTCATAAGATCAGCATTAGCCCTAAAATAGCATAACAAATTAAAAATCCTTATTAGATAAAATTGAAGAAGCCAATAACGCCCTTTCGGGTCAGGTGTATTTCATCACCTGCTATGAAATATAATAATGAATGAGAATGGATGTTTCCATAAGGGTGAAGAGTCATTAGAACCCCTTCCACGACCACTAACAGCAAGAGGAATGGTAGCAGAGTGGGCAACTGCAAAACTGCTAGAGAAGCTCAAGGATCCGTGGACACACATGGTTTCGCTGTTATTTACGATGCGCGCACGCGCCCCACGCACAGACAGCATCTGGGGTTTTTTGACGTCCGTGGGCGCGAGAATTGGGTAGCGCACAAGGCAAGTTGCCATCACCACCGCCGTTGCCTTCGTATGGCTTTTCCTTCCCAGACTTATTAAAATTAGCCTTGCCTAGATCTCGTATACAATTATCCAGCTTCCGTTCCCGCGCCCAAAGGAACAATCGGCCCCGGCATAGGATAGAGATCATAAGATAATCCAGCCCACCAGTTTCACTTTTCTCTGCTCATTTTTAACCATATCTCGAGGAGAATTGCTTTGACAGATTTTGCGTTAGATAAAACATTACAGCGGCATATTTCATTCGACTAAATAATACCAAGCGGTTTAACTCCGACGAAGTAAAAGATACCATTGCAATTAGAATATTAAAAAGCTTACAAATATCAAAATAATTAAAGTAGATACTTTAGATGATCAAAGCCTTTTATTATGCACTTAAAATTAGACCATATTGTTGGTCGATAAACTACAGAAAATATACCGATAATGGAGTGGAAGTAATATATGATATTAGAGGAATGATGGATTTCATCAAGAATTATGAAAATTCTGATGCAGTTGACATAAATGATACAAAATATAAAAAGACAACAAAAAAATTAGAACCAATTAACAAATGGGAAATACTACCTTTGCGTGTCATTCAGGAATATAGGGACACAACCCCTAGGAATAGAGCGAGTGTTTCAAGTTCAGTCCACTTCTCCATGTCACTGATGCGGAGCAGTAATGGGTATGTACCTTTTAGAGATCATAATGGTGAATCCTATAATAGCGGTCCAGTCTTAATTTCTCAGACGAGATAAGAAGATTAATAAGTTGCCGACTGACTCTTCTCCAAGCAAGTGAATCCATGTAGTGAAAGTTGGCACTATTCTGCAGGCCCATTTTCCTGAATGCAGTTTTTTAAATTCTTAAAACTTGAAACAAAAGGGGCAAAAGTAGAGATGCGAAGTTGTTCACACTATTGTTAGCATTTTTGAAAAAGGCGAATTGCTCTTGATAGTGCTCGATGAGCCAAAATTTTGTCCGCCAAAATCGCGGTCAATATGCGTTAAATCGAAAGAAATAAAAGTAGACCATTCAACAGTTTTAAAACAATTTTCATATAAAGAATAGGCAAATAACTAACTGTGATTTAATAATGAAGGTAAAAGCGCAGACAAAATTTTGTTATAGCAATAATGAATAAATTAGAGTGTTTTCCGCTTTCTCGTATTTTCAGCGAGTCTCAGAAGACATTTTACGGTGTACTATTGGTAGTCTCACAAAACGGTTATCACCATTATCTGAGGTCACCAATCATCGAAGCGTCAAGTAATTTAAGCCCAAAACATGTGTCACATTTCAAACTTCAAAAACATGCATTTAAAAACATATGAACGTTGTTCCATCACGAAATGAGCATGAAGATAAGGCCCCGTTATTTTAGCACCTACAATAACTCTAACAAAGGAAACGCCTTTAGAAGCCGACCAATACATTTGACGTAGTAAAGTTGAGAAAAATCAGAACTTTTGATTCGTAAGGCCGATTTTTATAATATACACGTGAGAAATTAAAGAAACCGAGTGCGACGCAATTATGGGAGGTAAGTCACTTCAGGAACATGTCGAAGAGGTGAAACTAACGAAAGTCAACTTTTAAGATGACTATGTGCAATAAATTAGCATACATAATAGATGTCGAATCAAGGATAGAGAAGAGGGATAAAAATACAAAAAAGAGGAAGGGCGACAGAGAATGTGCCGAAAATCACTAATACGGGAACTGCACAGATTTTATGAACTTTCACGCATCGCATAGGGCACCACAATTATTTTTCAACAGCCAGTGAAAATCAGGCATCGACGGAAAAATCAACAACTTTCATAGAAAAGCATATTAAAATAATTCGTTATTAAATTCTAAAAAATATCCCACTTATAAGGCAATCGCTGCCTAAAAGGTTTTCCTTATTTAAAAAAATGAAAATAAGGGGCACAATAGTATAGAGAAAATTCAACGAAATTTTATTTTAATGGTTGCTAAAAGGTAAACACTTAAGGCACGCCGCAATTGGTCAAGTCGAATATTAATGAAAAAAAAATTGCTAATAGTCTTCGTTATTCACGCTAGTGCTAATAAAAGGAATATTTAAAGCCCTCTAAAGATTTGTCCAACAATATTTTTTTCTTAATCCAGCTTCCTTTATCTACATTTGCGGCTTTTGCCAAAATGTTCTCCAACGATATCATGTCATTAAGATCCAGCATTAATTAAAATAAAGGCTTCCCGGCATTATCATGAAGATGGAAGTTCTCTGCCGATCTCAAAAACCATGTACCATTAAGCCAAAGAGTACTTGAATAACTTGATCGGCACCACAACGATAGATGTAAGGAAAACGACTTATGATATAAAATGTCTACATACACTGAAACAGAAAATTCGTTTTGAATTCCATTTTTATCTATAATTAATAAGTTTTGCATCAAGAACTTGAATGAGAGCTACAGAAAAACAGTTAATGAATCATCATTTTTGTGTAGGGCAACATGATGTTTTTACAAGGAATAAAAGTATAGTAAGTTCGCTAGTAATATCTGGTGTAGCCAATCCGCGGAGTAAAGTCGTGAACGCTATCACACTGGTTTGTGTGATGAAAACCAGTTACATGGGTCAAAATCTTAAAACTTATCGTTCGTAAAGTACCTTCAAAAGCATTGTTACTATGCGTGGGGTGAAACCAACAAAGACCACAAATTTCTGTTCTTTTTAGCCACTACACCGAAAGGAAATGCGCAAGAATGATTAAGTAACTTAATGGGAAGATGTGGTCAGTCATTAATGGACAAATACGGGATGAAAAAAGATAGATGTGTTGTTTTACGTCAATGACAATAGACAGGGTAAAAAACACCACTGAAGAATACGACTTATGTCAGATAACAGGTAGCCAAATTAATTCGCAAAAAATGACAATAAATCTCCTCCACACGGAGCGTTCTGGGCTCATGCAACTAACCACAGAAAAGTGTGCACTGATGGATTATTACCTGGGAATGATTTGTACCTCGAGAATTTCAAGGAATGCAAGTTGCCGATAACTACCACAATTTTTTTTTTTATTTTTAATCATGTTAATTCGAGTTTCAGCACATTTCCCATATTCACTAATAGGGGAGAAAGCAAATCAGTTAGTGCCAAAGATACAATGAAAGCTTTAATTGTGAATTTAATTGTGAATTCAAATATTTATGATGCTCAACTACTTAAAAGAAGCAATTGTGGTTGCAGTACATCAGTTGATAACTCGGAGGACATTAATGAAGGAACTTCATAGAACTCAAATTTTTCACCGATCCTATTAGCAAACTACATGAAATAAAAGAGGTCGTGGGTATGTTTAGGAAGCCTCTTTTTGTATGTGCGCAAAGCTATCAAAATTATTTTGTAAGATTTTCAAAGCGGCAAAAATGGAAAGGATCAGTATGCGGATTCCTAAAGACACATTTTAAATCTCATCAATAGTGCTTTAAAAATATTTTTAGACTGAGCAAAATGGTCTTTAAGGAAAGGTATACTCACTGTGATTAGAATATCATGATGGACAAAGTAGCAATGCCTATCCCAGCATAAGCCCAGCGCTTTTGAAAATCACCGTCAGCTGTACTGATAATTGCGGAGGCTGGATGGGGCACTTCCTGAACAAAAAAAATTTCCCGGGAAGCCGGCTCTGCTGGCCGCACAACAGCCATCGCGCAGACTGCCGAGAGTCTACGTGAAGCAATAGTAGGCATAAAAACCGAGAAGAACATTAAGCGAGACATTTCAAGACCTCTGACACTGAAATCGCCTCATCAAGCCAAGTGAAGAGTCAGGTTGTGTGAGAAAATGTAGTATAAAATTTTTAAGAACCTGAAAAGAAAGGAAAATAAAACAAAAAATGAGGGTCGAAACCAAAACTAGATTAAAAATCGGTGGCTGAAATATTATATTTTCATAAATTGAGCTTCTAAACAATGTATATCTCACTGTTAAATCGAAATACTTATTTTTCAGAGACGATCACTTACTTCAAGAAAAGATTTTATCGGTATATTCAATGAGGAAACGGTGTTTTCACCCGATTTAGACAGTTTATATAGCATTTTCCCACAAGTGGATTATGAAAAACTAGTAAAAATACAAAATTGAAAAAGCTAAAACGTATGGACAAATTTAGTAAGCATAAGAAGTAAATTACAGAGTCTAGTTCTTTTAAGCTGTAAGTTGTTCATACATAACGAATACATATATGTTTATGGGGATTTGTTTATAATGTTCGAAAGGTGGGATACTGGGTAGCACCAAGACAAAATTAAAACGACAATAAGCACTATAAGTTGCATCAGAAGAAATGGAAAGGACTGTATTGCATGTTGGAAGAAGAATCATAAAATAGGACCGAGAGGAAAACCGGTGATGCCAAGGGGACCGCAACTCTAGTTAGCGATAGTTTATAGACACAAAGCAGAAGTTAAGTTTGGCTTGGCTTCATTAAAAAAAAAACTTTCAAATGTACATGTACCAGATGTTATCAAGTAGAAAAAGGTATAGTAATAATTAAAAAGGGGTTCGTGTCAATTCATGACAATATGAAAAAGCAACTCTACTGTAACTATTGACAGTTTTACTTAAACCAAAACTGGTGGCAAAAAAAGGAAAATAATTACTCCAAATACCAACAGCACCAAGGAAGTACCTGACGAAACCTGCGACCGCAAGGGAATAAATTATCCGAGAAGACACAGACAGAGGCCTTGAGGACCACCAATAAAAATAGAGTATTCGTCACTTAAAAGTAGAGGGGCAAATAGTAGGCCTGACCATCAAGATGACCCATTTGTGGACCAAACAGTTCGTTTGATGAGAAAACAAACGTGTGATATCGAAAACTATTATTATTTATTGTTGTGTAGGCTTACATTTATGGATCACTGGTGATTCGGCAATATCCTGACAAAAAAGGATTGTACTCGTTTAGCCACATTCACCTACGTGTCAATTTTAAAGCCTGCGAGACGTTTGTCTCCTCCAATAGCCTCCTTGCTGAAGTACTTAAAAATCCCCATCATATAACCTGCCGGTAAATATTGCAAGCCAAAAAACTTTAAACACAGAATAGGGCGAAAACTTTAACATTTGTTGCTGTTGACCAGGTGACAACATTGAATAACGCACAAAATCAAAGGCACATTACACCACAAACATCGATGGAGCCCTCTAACGCCATTTTTAGGTCTAATAAAGAGATGTCACATTAAAGTACACGAAATTCTGCCCCTGTACTTCATCTCCACTGTAGAGCTGGGTACTACGCTATTTCCTAAGTACCTCTAAGGACAGTTTAAAAGTGAAAATGAGATCCCCCTAGTGGGGATATTGATTCGTATAGAATGATGTATATGTCATTTTCTTGGGGAACTAGGTTGACGTGAGCACACAATTTTCCCTCGCAACCCGGATCTTTTACTAAAACAGACTCGTTCATCACTTTTTGCCTCGAAAGATGCGTATATAATTGCAAAATGTATTGATTTTGGTCAAGATCGCATTGCATTCTCACAAAATAACTCATATAGAATTACTCGACTCAAAATACTGCCACATTCATATGATTGAACCAAAGACCTACAAAAATAGGCACACGGCTAATGTAGTTCAATGTAGTTTATCCTTTCAACATCCCAGATATCGACTACTTGTCACCGGATTGTGGTCGTGAGAACCATATATAGAACGCATCTATTCAAGAATTGATTCCTTAAAAATGTACTGCGGCACAAATTTAACAAGTCACAGAAGAATGGTGGGTTCCTCAGTTCCCTCTTTTCCCTTTGTCTACATAAGCTGACTCCGACTTAAAGAGATGACGAAAGTAGTAAGAAATTATAAGCCAAAATTAAAATAAACAACCCTACAAGAATGGTAAGTATCTTTCCGCGCCATTTTAATGCATGGTTTATTTTTTATTACTACGCTGTGCCTTCCTAACTCACGAATAGTTGTTGTGAGATCTTAGGACAATCTGATTATTCCACCAGGTTACCGGTGTCTTATTAGAATGCAGCAGCAAGACGCAAGCGAAATTAAAATCGAGAAAGAGTGACAACTTAGTGAGGTTGGTAATGGTTAAATTTAAGGATTTGTGGCAATTAACGTCTTCTCTGCTGTTAATCCCAGTCAAGGTATACCACATATTTCCGTATATTATATGCCGCGAGGCATATGCAAAATCAACCGATTCTAGGGTGCAAATCATAAGAACAGGTGTTCAGATAGTGTCTCCAGTTTGGTCGTCGTCTTTTATACGAGTTGTTGGTGTCAAAAAATTTGAGGTATATGCACATTTTCGGAGGAATGAGAATGTTTGTGATAGGACAATACTGCTGTTAAGCCGCGATGTGTTAAGAATGAAAGTTATTTCAGCGTTCCTCTTGAATTTCTTCCTTTTTTCTATATTGGTAAATTTAATCGCGCCGGCCAGTATGTATAATATGTTATACCAATAAAATTTAAAAATTTCATGAAATAATTACTCAGCGGGCTGTATCAAGCACCGACAGGTTCTTTTAATACACAAAGGAAGGAGTCCACTTTTTAAGAATTTTTAGCTTTGCACAACTTTCGAGTATGGGTAGCTGTGTCGTCCTCTGTCCGTTTTGCCTTTGAAGCCTCCCTGTACGGAATGAATCTCGTGGAAGTATTGCCGGCCCTTGCCTCATGGGCACTTTTGCTTTCTTTTAACACGGTCTATTTCATTTTTGTGTAAGTTGGATTTCAGAATCCTGTCTGCGTCCCCCTCAACTTTGAAGATTTACAACAAACTTACGCGTAATAACGTTTTTTTCGCTTGATGAAGGGTTTTATAATTTTTGCATTTTGGAATGTTTGGTAGTTCACTTTTCTCTAGATTCTCCCCCATTATAGCTGGCCTTTTGTACATGATGTATATTGTTAATGCACCTAAAAACGAGCACACCTTAACGACGCCTTTACTCAAAAACAATTGCGCCTTTTAAAACATTTAACTATCTGCTCTGCTACCCTTGTAAATAGCTTTTTTCTTCGTATTCCGATTTTTTGTTTGCAGATTAGTGTACGTGACTTGTTCTATTCCTACTCGTAATTTGGTAGTCCAGATAGTTTATCCTCAATGATCTCCCAATTTACATAGACTCTGATTCCTGTACATAATATGTTACTGCAATTCTTCTGTTAAACACTGCTTACTCTTATATTATTTTTTTCAGGTGCTTTGAATTTTCTCAGAACACATCGTTGGCGATATTCGTTGTTCACTTGATTTTTGCCTTATTTGTCGTCAGCGTTTTCGCTAGAACTACCTTTATGGATCCCGGTTACTTTCCCGTTGGTGTGTTTTTCTGTTTTAAATCATTTATCGTAATTCAGCTTTAGATACGGAAGTCCACTATTATGATGAAATAGACGCCCCACCATCTCATGAATACGAGGTGCGACAGTGCGCAGTAATTACGAAGTGGTGCGGTACCTGTAGGTTCTATCGCCTCCCACGTTCAACACACTGTTCCACTTGCAACAAATGCGTTGAGGTTGGTTTGTATTGTTACGTGAGTTATCTTTTTAGAACTTTGATCATCATTGTCCCTGGGTAAATAACTGCATAGGCAAGCGGAATTATCGCTATTTTTTCATTTTTCTTATTACCGTGTCTTTGCACATGATGGCTGTTTTTCTGGTCTCTTTGGTATATCTTATGAGTTCCTCACAGCCATTAAACTACTACACCAACATTATAGCGTATCCTTTTTGAATAAAGTTGGAGGAGACTCTGTCCGGTTCCCTTGAAAGTGCTATTCATTTATTATCTTTGCTAAATAGACCATGAACTAAGTGGTCATTGTTTTTCCATAGCAGTTTTATATACCTTTTTGTTGTCTTGACTCAATTTTTGTGGTATTTAATTTTTTCTTAACGAGTTTCATTAGTATTTTTCTCATGACTTTGGTTGGAATGATCTTTTTGCCAGTCTTCAGTCTCACCATGTTCCATATCGGTATACTTTCGAAAGGCCTAACGACTAATGAGCATGTAAGTGGAGCAGTGTTATGAATAGTGTACGTTCTGATTTGTTATTAAAGGTTTCTTTCAGGTAACGAAGAAATTCCCATCCAATTCAAATCCATATTATATTAGCTGCTCAAACCACTGGCTTCAATTGTGCTGTAGCGCGGAGTATCCCTCGTAAGTATACTCGTAGTCCCTGACAAATTATATACTTTTTTAGCTGAAGTCCTATAACGCAACTTGAACAATTAAATCATAGTTTATTCTTGTAAATTGATGGACATCACTAATGATTTCATTGAATTTGAAGTTTTCTTATTCGAAATCCTTCTATATCTTTATTTGCTGTCTGCAGACGATGTCAATTTTTTTTTGAGGGAAACTTTTGCGTCCAATTTTTCATTTTTTATATCACTGAATCTTAACGGATAATTATTAATTTTAAAGATATGTATCCTTCAAAATTGAGACTTGGTTTACTGACTTTACGTGGGTTATTAAATGCTTATTTATAGCAGTATCATATTCGTTGATTATTTGTCTTTCACCATAAATTTGAGTCGCCTTGGCTGGATTCTTAGCTTTATTCTAACAGTGATTAAACCAATTTCAGATATTACGGTATCTCTGTCCTTCAAATTAGTTAGTCCTCAAACTACATGAACTAACTTCTAAACTTTTTTCTAAGTTACTTGTCGACTTTTTCAGCCACATTGATACGGGATCAGTGAAGGAGATGACTAAATTGAAAGATATGAAAAGGAAAATGTACAAACGCTGGGAAATAGACAAGAAGGATGGTATATTTTCTGGGGGAAGGGAAGAGATACATTTACTATCTATGAATGGTAGTGGGTTTGCACGAGCTCCGTCGGATGGTGGCAGTGGGCGGGTGTTACTTGGACCTACCGGTGATGATCAAGCTGAAATTATCCCAGAACATAAATTGTCTCGCTCATTGGAACGTACACCGATCACTTCAGAACCTGTTCTCTATCCAATTTTTAAGGAAGCCAAGGTTAATTTCTACTTTTTTGATAACTATTAACCATTTTGATACCATATAATCCCTTCGGCTAAATGGTATTGAACTATTTTGTTTGATAAATAAATTCGACTCCCCAATGTTTGAAGACAAATTTCTGGGAATATTAGTCTAATTTCAATTTTACATAAGTCCTTGATTTAATATAACTTCTTTTATACTGGTTCATTAGTTACATACATTAAGGATAATTAACTGCTAACTTTACATATCGGAATATCTTCAGTTATCGAAGACATTTGATCGAATAGCTTAGTTTCCATTGAAAGTCTGTGGCCATCCTTGATTGTTTTGAGTTTTAAATGGCGACATACTTTGACTTAAGAACCCTAACTAGTACAACATTATTTTTCGTAATCGGTAGATGATCTTCACGTTTTTGATGTATTGCAACCATTCTTTTATCTCAATTGTTACTAATCGATTCTCGATAACTCACATCATTCAATTTTATTTTCTTTGACATCGTTTTTTGAAGTCGGTAAACCGCCCTTCGTTGCATGTACAAGTCGGAAAACCTCGAGCAATGAACTCTCTGGTGTGGAATAAGGACACATCCTGCTCGAGCAGAGTAGACCAACTTGTGGACCTCGGAGGGAAAGGTCTTGACAATACGAATTTGGGAACGCTGATATCGGGTCCACTCGTGTCAGTAATGAGTAGTGCTGTATCAGTAGACAATCGCAATCGAAGCGTTTTTTCTGCAAAGGATACGACACGAGTACAGAGCGACGGTAGGGTACTCAACGAGACCGTCACAGCCCCCGTCGGAACATACACCGCTCCCACATGTAACATCAAAAGAGAGGTAAGTCTATGTATGTTACATTCCTTCTATGAATGAGGCCTTACTAAAAAATGTAATCGATGCATGAGCTCACTGTTTATTATTTAAACTTCCTTCGTTTAGTATGAGTAGTTAGGCCTCTTTGCTTGGCCTTGGGAGAACTATTGTTTATACTATTAATCCCATAGATGTGGACTTCATTTGTACATTAATATATTGTTCCGATTTTTGTGTTTTAAAATGAATTCGTAAAAATATAAATTGGTGGCTGAATCAAATGAGTAACTTATTAATAATGAGCTACTAACTGTCCATATTCTGAGTTAGTCTTTATCACATGAATGGAAGATGTTATCGTTCGGAACATTTAACCATCAATATCTAATTTGTTTCAACCAAACAACCATCGAATGGTGAAGTCACGACTCTCCAACCTGAGATATCCGAGTGGCTTTGTTTTTCAGCACTGACCTATTAGGATTATGAACGTTCAACGCTCACAAGGCAATCGTTGGCCAGTTTTTATGTTATTATTTTATCACAGACTTGATTCCTATATTTTATTTCGAGCAAACTTGAGAATTTCCAGAGCTATCATTTTCCAGGTCGTCGTTATTGATAGGTCACTTTTCATAAATTTTCATATTTGTTATTTTGTATTTCAATAGTTTTTATGTGTGGTGATTTTGCGAATTCCTTGTAGGGATTTTTTATCAATCAATAAAGGCGTTGCTCATAGCTATGGGGTAAATTTTGGAAAAAAAACACGGAATATCGTGTCTTCTTACGCTCCAGTTTAAATCAATTGGTTATGTTATTTTACTATCATAGCGATTGATAATATTCTTATCATATTGGCCGTAGTTTTAAATATGTTCGAAGTTTCCATGACTGTCGTGCACGTGCTGTTCAGTACGTACTGTTCGGTAAACTAAGGTGAAGTCAACAGGAAATGAAGGCTTTCGTGGTTAGCCATTTTGAGCTTTTAACTTCTCGATTCTTATTTGTGCCTTCGTGTATGACTGCCGATTCTTATATGAGGTACACAATTTTCTAATAAGACTGCAAACAATCATATTTAGTTCTTTTTCTACGCGCTTGGAAAATTATTGCATTTGTTTTTTTTATTTTCGAGTAAATAGGTCAACCTTTAATTGTGCTCTATGAGGTACGAACTGCCGATAAGTCGTTTACCCAATTAATTCTCTTTGTCCGTCAATGCTGCATATATCACACTCATATGTTGATTTTTATTTTGTTTTTATTGTAACGTGCATTATTCAAATGTGGGAAAGTTTATTTTTTAATTGAAACATAAAGCTGAATATGTAAAAAATTTGGACCATCTTCCAAAGACTATAGTATTTTTCAAAGTAATGCCACACGACTAAACGGGTTTCCATCAGTTAGGTTTTAGGTTTTTTGGTCAAATCTTTATCTTTTGACGATAAGTATTTCTGAAGGTGACGTAGGAGCATTCTATTGGAGGACTGCGTAGTTGTCCTATATACGTAGGAAATGTTTGTATTGCAATGTATTTTATTCTTTGTCTATGCTAATATGGACACTGAAGATGACAGATTTTTGTACATTCTTTTACCATACTTTTTGTATTTGTATGTATAGTCATTCTATATGTTCTTTGTGTCGCCATGGCCGCATGAGCATCTTCTCTTACCACTGCAAATGTCTATGGCAATATGTACCATCGCTTTTGTGGCATTCGATTTCTTCTACTCTTTGGCACAAAAGCTTCATAATAAAGTCGTAACTTTATTCTCTTTCATGCTATTATTATTCCTGCCACGATTTGTTACTTTTACCCCTTATTCATACTTCCTTCTATATAGTTTTTGGATTGTTATTGTTACATTTAAAACTGCCATTCGACATTGAAGCTTTGGCCAGATGTACGCTAATATCAAAGCACAGCGCCATTGTGAAGATTGGAGTAAAATATGTATTCCCAATGAGTGTATTATATTATTTATTCACTCACTTTCAGTTTTAATTATTCAATTTTGTCTTTTTACATCAAAACAACGACATAAGGCGCCGCTTGAACCCTTCATCCAATTTTCAGCCGGTATCCTATTGCGCTCCGTACGAAAACGGTAGTACGAGCATGTCCAGCGCGGTACTGGCAGAGTGTGGCGGTAACAGAAGCGGAAGCGGGGACACAGACTCGGGTTGTTTGCACAATGGCATCGGTGGTGGTAGCAGCAGTGAGGGGGATCGTGTCTCCTCGTTGCCAGCTCACCCAGTTGCTGATAGGACTGGAACAGCCGCCCTTCCATCAGCCGCTTTAGTGCAGCCTCGCAATCTACCCTTCGGCTTAAGATGTTTCATCTCTGACATCCCATCCCAGAGCACACATTCCTGTGGTAACAAATACTTGGGTTTTTTGCACTTGTTATCTCAAACGACTACTGTAACTTGGCTTAGTTTTGTCGTCTGTGTTGTCCGAAACTGCGGCATTTATTAGCATGATTTTTTTATACCCATGGAGCATTTGATTTAAAGTTTTCTATTTTCCATAGTTGGCTACTACCATCATAAAGCAATAGTTCCCTTACATACCAATTGATAATATTCTCTTCAGATTGCCCGTAATTTTAAATATCATGTCCAAAGTTTTCATGGCTGTTTTTTGGTAGGCGCAAAAACAGACCCCGCGCGACTGTCGTGTACGTACTGTTCAGTAAAATAAGGTGAACTCAACAGGGGAAATGAAGGACTTTCCCTATACTCCTTGCAGTAGTGGAGTGCAGCTGCTAGCATTAGCAGCATATTATGTGCCGAGTTGTAAGAAACTTTGAACTGGATCTTATCTTGGTCTCTGACTTAGTACTCATTGCCTTTTGCGTTTTTTTACGAATTTACTCTTATTTTACAAGTATGCGAGAAAACGACTTCTACCCACTGCCCTCTCTCCAGAGGTATAGACCGAAAAACCTGTAGTATCCTAAGTTCATTTTCAAATGTTGCGTTGGTTTCTGATGTAATGCTTAGACACCATGTTTCTCATTTATCCTGCAATGCTGCAATCGCTTTAAATCGTTTTAACCCAGCTTATTTCATGAGTATGTAAAAAATGTTTGCCTCCTTTCCATTTGTTACTGAATTTAATAGGTTGGAAACTATGAAACGGGCGTTTTTATTCAGTTCGTCCAGCTACGACCGAGACGCATTGTTACGTTCGCTCAATGTTTTTATTTATAGTTGTTAAAGGTATTCTCCTTACTCATTTCATAAATTTTTTTGTGTTTGTGTCTCTGTTCTATTTTACTTTTCGCCGAAATCATATGCAAACAAAACGCGGCTTACGTCTACTTTTCACATACGAATTCAGATTGAATCAGAGCGAAGCTCAAGCCTCGAGAAACATTAATGAGGCATTTAGACATGGATCCAATAACGGGAAAAACTGCCTGGTGCTGGTTTCAAAAACCTCGTTCCGTCAATTTGAACATCGTTATGAGAAGCCTCGCCTCGAGAAAGACCACCGATCCATGGTGATATAAAGAATTATGGGCGACTGGGAATTCAGATCCACACAGACAACTATCCGCGAACTTGGGTCTAAGCTAGGAACTAGTCGTACATGCGGTTTGCTGGGTTAAAAAATCTGGACTAATGTGCCTGCCGTACGAACTGGCGAAACTGCAGACGGTCGAGCGCAAGGGCAGGTGCCCATGAGAGCGCTCGACTACATAAAGCTTCAATTACTGTTGAAAAATCAACTCCGTCACAATATGAGATCTTACCACATTCCCCATATTTACTGACAGAATGTTTTTTATCGTAATTATGATTCATTTTTACAGAGAAAAACACGAGACTAAAGTGGTGTTATAAAAGAGTGAATGGTTCAGTAAATAAAAATACAGACTTTTCAGAAATGTTATCCGACTTGCCCAACAGTTGGCAGAAAGTCGTGGACGCCAGTGGAAAATATTTCGATTAAATGTTATAAATAGCGTGAAAATCACGTTATTCAAAGTCCCTTTCACCGTTTCCCAACTTTTAACCATCAGTGTCGTGATTTGTCGTTTTAGCACCAGTACTTGCCTGAGGTTTGTATGCCTTGTCGTGTTTGTTTCCTTTATTTCCTCCCTTTCCTAGATGCCCCCACTATTCGCCTGGTTTGTCCACCATAATGGCGAGCCAGTAAACCTCACTGTTTATATCCAAAAATCTTGTCATTCTTAAAAATTCGGCAGTTTGGTTTATTAGTTATCGCTATTGACAGCTTACAATTGTCAGATGCCGTCATCTTCGAGATTGACAGCAAATTAATATGTTGTCATTTTTAAATTCGCTGTGATCGTCAATTAATTTTATGAACTTAACACCGCTTCATTTCGGCCGGCCCAAAACCGTATGTTAATGATCTCACTACTTTTTCCAGGGTCGCCTAAAAGTGTATTTACTAATCGCTGACGAATTACTCAATTTTGTACATACATGTGGATGACATGAACGTAAAGCTGTATCCACATGGGCATTATTTCTATATTAACAGCACGGTCGAGCATTTTTTCTATCTAGTTATCACCTCGCTGAAGTTAATGTCTCCTAGAAGTGAAGTTTTTGTATTGCGATTATTTCTACTTCGTTTAGACGTTTATTTGAATCCGATTATGCGAAAATTCGAATTTGCTATCCTCCGTTATAGAAAATAATGTCGACTCCCCAGTGGATATTGTGGTTGACGAGAATCAACGCTTCTCGACCCTCTTTGCACCCCGGGCTGTTGCCCCTTGTGCTTCTATCGAGTCCCTCGGCTCATGCTCTTCCTCGTCCGCTTCATCACTGAGCATCAATGGGTAAGCGAAATCCACTTCGTGCTGACGTCTCCTCTACATTTCTTGTGTAAATATTGGCGCTCACGATTGTATACGACCCCGTGTACATGGGCACT
Source organism: Dipylidium caninum (assembly GCA_017562135.1). NCBI lineage: Eukaryota > Metazoa > Platyhelminthes > Cestoda > Cyclophyllidea > Dipylidiidae > Dipylidium > Dipylidium caninum. Next base: position 202,651 of record QEYB01000556.1, on the reverse strand, counting down.
GCCCGCCTCCTCAACCTTATTTTTCACTCCTCTAGAACTCCTCTCCGTTGCTTTTCATTAATCAGTATATCCTACTGAAATGCAAATTATCCACATTATTTATCTTCTTTCCCTCAAAAGTGTGAAACACGAATGTCCCGTCTTGGAAGCGATGTGCTGAAACTCACTAGGCAAAGTTATCGTTTAGATGACCACTACTGTAATTTTATTTTATGAGATTCGAAGCCTGAATTCCTATAAACCATGAGGAACAGAATAGGAATAATTCTAACAGATCTCGAAAACAAGCTTCTACAAAAGCCCTAACTTCATTCGGGCCCTGGGGTACATCAGTTGTAAATGTACTCAACACCACGGCAAACCGATTTCTTGTGTGTATGCAAGTTCGCAATCACATCTTAGACCTGTTGTTGGCATATTTTGTTTGAAACTTTGGTTATACACTGCAAAACGATGGGAGAATTCAATTTAGATAATGACAGCTGATCGACCGGACGTGGGAAGGCTAACCACATCGTGTACGGTCTTGGCGTTTTACTTTGTATGAACCCAAAGTATGGCGCAATCTTCCATAGGCTTGCGAAGGTCTAGGTTCATTCACTCAGCTTAACTGGCAGCATGTGTTTACTACGCTTGCAAACAGGGTTACCAAAGTCGTCAACGCTCTCAGCTAACTGAGGGCGGATATGCAACAACAAACGTGGGCCACTGCCGTGTCGTCGTCGAGTAAAACGCGGTTTGGCATCTGGCCAATACCGCTCGAAGGGGGATGGACACCTTTTCAGTTGCTTTGGGCAAGCAGGTGCGTGGGTTGTACTTCAGCCGTATTCACCTTCTGTATGCATACGGGTATGCTGTTACCGCATCCGATATGGAGTTAGTTGCATTTCAAATGCTTACATTTGGGAGTGCTAGATATCAACACATATAGTAGATGACAGAGATGACCCTGATACCCGTAACCGGAAAGGTTAGCGTACACACTGTACAATAATATCACTCCAGCCCAACACTAGAGAAATATTTGTTTAACCGATTGTACGGATAGGACACGACCGCTTTTTCATATTAAAGCTACCATTCTGTAGTAGATTCCAGAATTTTTCGAACGAGCAACCACAACAATGTGCTGGTGCTATCAAGTCAGCGATGAATGAGCAGAGAAAACGGAAGTTAAACAAAGGACCTTTACATGAATTCTGCAAAATAGTGCACTTTTGTTCGGTCTAACGTCATCACGTCATAAAAACATAAGGCTGTTCTTCAGAAGAGTAACGAGAACATATCGCACGCGTGAAGTGAGATGGGTTAATTGAGCCAAAAAACAACACAATATGCAGAGTTCTGTACGGCTAAGGGAAAAAGTAAGGGATGTCACAGAGGGCCATCATCGACCTGAGGCAATCCCTCTTCCGGTTGTTGAGAGTCTCTCTGACCACGAAACCAGGGGGTCTCTTTCCACAGAAACCAAAGCGATGCCGCCCAAAGTGCAGTGTTGGAAAATCCGAACACCTTAAAATACAAGTCAGAACTCACTAAGAGGGCAAATACGCTTCTGCTGAACTGCTTGGTCTGTTAACTAAGTAATTTAGAACTGGATAATTTCATCTTGTACTACATACTCATACAATATGTCCGTATTACAAATAATAATTATACGAGATATGAAAGAGTATTGTGAAATAACAAAAGAACTAAATGATTTTTAACTAGGTTTTGAAGCATGCGGAGTATCGTTTTAAGGCGCACTTTTGTGCTAGACAGCACCCGCTACCTAAAATTGTGCCTGACTTTAACGCCATCCGGCCGAGTGTATGGTGTTACATCTCCTCTACCTGCAAGTAAAAAATTTCTACATGCATGAATTACATCAGAAGAGAAGATTATTTGGAGCATTGTAAGTAAAGTAGTATAATCATGCTAAGTCGCCATTCTCGGTAGAAGACCACTATTGAAGCTTACGATAAGTGAACAATTAAATAAAGTGCAACATAAAGTTTCATTGCTTACCAAAGATATATTTACTCCTGCATAACTTTGTGAGGTGTCAATTATGCAGGTGTGATTTCTACAAATCTCCTCTTTGAGTACCTCCGCAGAAGTGTAGCGCTTGAGGTGATCAACACCACTAGCCCACACTACTGAAGCAATGAACCACAATAGAGTAATGAGAGCACTGAGTCCGAAGTCCTACAGCGTAAAAGGTTATAAAAATACCTACCACTTTCCCATAAAGCACGTTTCCTTCGTATTTATCAACAAAAACTGTATACAAGACCAAAATTCCGACACAATAAAGAAATGTTATAACCCCGACAAACACATATAATTGTGAGTGAGACGAATAATCCCCATAAAGTGGAGATTCCGGATGGCAGATGGGACTGCATTTTCCCAAAGCACTCAATCTAAGCAAGTATAAACACGATAATAAGACTCACGCAAAAGGATAAGAGAGTGTTAAATTAACTGTCTGCGGTGGAGCCTTTTCACATTCTGCAAATATATTTATATGGCTCTGAAAGCTAGTTGTAGAGGCGAATGCGAAGATAGCAAAAACCTATGTTGATATGTGTACGACAAAATAATAGGTCAAACCAGTTGTAAAACCCTCACAAACCCTCGAGGCTCTTTTAAGACGTCATATTTTGAAGTCTACATCGAATTAGAGGGACAAATCAAAGTTACCGATCGGACTAGCCTCATAACCAGGGTATTGTACGGCACCCACGCAGCAGTAGAAGGCTGTGTTCCTGTTGGAAAGGCCGCGGGTGATGGGTTAGTATTAACCAATGAAAAGTATGTTAAACTAATTTTCTCATCCATTTAATTTTACGTTTTTAACGCGAAATTTCAACGAAGCAGTTTTTGGCAAGGTAGATCGCATATGTCTGTGTTTCTTAATCAATGAAGTTGAAGCTATACAACATATCCTAGATAAAACCGGAACGTTGATACCCTCTGTAATTACTAAAAGAACGTGATTTAATTATTTTGGTGGCTGCCCGTGTCATGAAAATCTTCCTCAATACTTTCGTTAAGTGTGTCCGTAGTAGGAAAAGTCTGATCAAATCTGCTATACTCTCTGTACAAAATATTAATTCCTTGGGTTTTAATTCCCGCAAACCTCTATTGACAAAACATATTACTAAAAACCTTTTGCTCATGATGTCTTCGCATGTTGCTCCTCCTGCCCCCTCATTAAAGCTTTTGAGTCTGCCTGAAAATACTGTTATACAGAATTCCTCCGCATGAGAATCGGACTACCTGTCGTTCTCGAGGCCTCCTCTTATCAGCAGAAAACCTTTTTAATACTGTTTGAAAATAACCGTTTCCACGTTGACATAGATATTTTCGCTGCATTGTTGACGGAATTTTATTACATTATAGTCTGAGTACTTTTTTTCTCTTCTTGGGGAATCTAGGAATCCATGACTTGCCACTAGTATTATAAATGTGTGAATCGGTAGCCTTTTCACCATTGTTCAGACGTATTTGCTCAAATTGCATCCGCGTATCTCGGCGATAAACTACTGGCCTTAGTTTGGGGGATCATTGAATAACCCACTTGTTCTCAGGTGGAGATCTGCAACAAACGTTTGGGGTCCCACAAAAGAGTCTATTATTCATAGTTATAAATAAACGGAGATTTTGTTTGACATCAGTCAATTTAAACTAATCGATTCACACTTGATATGACAATAATGTAACACGACAGTGCGACAACGACCGATTTACGAGACATCATATGAGTTAAAAATATGGTCCGAGTCCGAGCTCTGAAATCTATATTCACCGAGATCGACAAGCACGATCTACTTCAGGCAACGAGCAATAAGGTATAAAGATAACCGCAATGAAGTATGATTTTTTCTGAACAGTTATATAACACCAAGGCTGTAAGTCGTAGGAGAGATTTCTACCCCCAGCACCAGCTCACATGTTGATAAAATAATGTTGTGTGCGGCATTGTCTTTAGTATAAGCGAACTAGAGGGCAAAATAACAGTCTGCGTTTGCGATAGTTCCCACGGTTTTCAGCTTTCTAGATCGAAAACAGACAGGGTGGCCAGTCGGTAGTGTGCCAAACGCTCTTTGCGCATGTCGAGCGGTAATAAATCAAGCGCTGAGTGTTTATTCTCCCTTCCCCATTGGCCTCTTTCGGTCTCGTTGACTTCCTCTCTTTCACTGTGGGCGACACAGACGACAAAGTGTTATATACACCCTGATATCTAGCATTACCAAAGTCTGAAACCTCCCACTTGCGAGGGGATTCTGATATATTGAATTGTAATGAGTTGGAAGTGATAGAAAGTATAGAAGAAGGTGCACACCGAACAACTTGAAGTAAGTGTGTGCTGGACAGGTTCTCTGCAATTTTCGTGGAACAACGGAGTCATCTTCAAAATTCACAATACTGTTTCGTATTTGACGGTATGTTAATCGGATAATGAGTTTGGTCACAGGAGAATGAAACTCCCTGGATGGGAAAGTGTCAAGTTTATTGAAAGATCACTAATTTTTATGTTAATAACATCGAAGATGTAATTTGTTCTTCAACTACTTTGCCAATATCTTACTGACATAATTGTAAATTTTCACTTAACTCATTTTTATCCACCATTGAAATGAAGCTGAAGCTACTCACGTTGAAGTAACAAAAAGTGATCCATTGACGTGATCGGTAGATAAAACATTAAGACTGTTTCTGATTCAGTTTTGCCGTGTGGTTGGGTATAAAGTACGGTATAAGATATTACCCCAATTAAGTAAGAGATAAGTCAAGAGGTTGCGCGATATCGAAGTGTAGAGACAAGATTTTCTTTAATTTGCTCCCTTTTATCTTGGTCTCTTCGCGTTCTCCTCTTTTGCGCTAATCACTCATTCAGGTAGTAGTCATAATTATGTGGTTGTCTGAAGAAGCCAAAGACACTGATGCCGGCATTACAAACAGTTGTTCTTCCCCTATTTCAACCAGGCGCCTTCATCTCGGCCTCCCTCTCGTTCTCGCTGAGATCCATTCACAGCTGTTGCCGATTCCTCGTCTGTGCCATCGGTTATGCATTTGTGAGGCTTAAAGGCTCCCCCAACACGCGCCCGAGCCCATGCACACGCGCACGTATGTGCATAAAAGCAGGAAGAAAAGGCAAGGGCGCCTCCGCTATCCCCGCTTAACAGATATGAGGGTGCGGTTTAAGGAACCCTAAATAATGTTTTCCGCCAGCAAAACAAACAGCGTTCGGGGCGATAATGGCAAGGGAGCTAAAGCACATATATGCTTGGTGGTACAATTTGTCCGTAAGGCGGTGCAGGTGCAGTTGGAAAGGTGTGAAATAGCCAGGGAATTTATGAGGTCGTTTTTATATGAAATAATCTATTATTTGCGATTGGTATTTTCACTTGGCTAGTTTAACAGTTCTTCTCAAATGACGAGTTGACAACAAGAGCTCCCTAACAAACAAGTTGAACAATGGAAGAGAGGCCAGGTAGTTTGAACCCTTTCCCTTAGTCGATATTCACACACATGCTCTTAACGACTATAAGTGTTCCTTCTTCTGCCTCGCCCTTGTCTCATTCGGATACTTCTTAGGTACTCTGCGTCCGCAAGTATAGTTAAACGTTTTATTTTAGGTAGATATTTTCAGCGGTTTGGTAGATTCTCTAGCACTTACTGACTTATTTAACCCCTGTCGAGTGTCTAATGCATGAGATTTTCGGTGCCTTTCAAAAAGTATAACTTTATTTCGCCCAGAATGAGGAAAAACGTACTACCACGCAATGCAAAACATTAGTTCATATTTTGAGTAAGAACTTAACATCTCGATTAATACCATTCGGTCGAGAGAAACCGAAGTTATTTACAAAGTGCTCGACTACATCGCATCGCCGTTTTACCCTTCGCATTAGGCGTTCCAATTAGCCTTAGTTGAACGTCTCAAATTTGTGCGTGCTTGGAAGGTGTTTGCTCATACGCTCCTATTTCATCGTTTACCAGCATGGAAATATGAATGTACATTTAGGAACTTTCTTCTTTCTACTTTTCATCGTTCTTCTCTGGTCTAGGGGCTACTTCCTCTATCTGTTTTAAGAACATATCTACTCTTAGCTGGAATCGGCCTTTTCAGTAATGCGCTTGTTCGACTTGTGACGCCTCAGTGAGTTCCGGTATTCCCAAAGCATAATTGTCGAATTTATCCAGGTGGCGGAGACATTCATTATAACGGCTTCCTTGGCAGATGGAGTCTATGAGATAAATTTATCATGGTCTCTATTCCACTCCTGCGGGTTCGCAGTCAGCGTTAGAAGGATCGGCGTATTGTGAATCGTGTCAAATTCACTCATGTATTAGGAGATTTTTTTCCAACTGCAGGTCCTAACACAAACGTGTTTTCTCGTTCGGAAGAAGGATTTACTTGGTTTTTGAGGGATAATACCAGTGAGCATTCAGTGAGTAAACTGCAAAGTCGAATAAGGTACACAGCACAGACAGGAACTGTAAAGTTGTCGCAGAACTTGTCAAGAAAATCACCAAAAATCAAAATGTGTTTTATTCAGCTGCATTGTATTATTACACAGTTGTGTCTTTCAGTGGCCGCTCTCTGCCGCCATGCGTCAAATTGTCCTGGTCAAATGCCCTCAAGGCGGCGAAGGGCTGGGATGTGATGTACTGGCTTTTTGGGCACGTCAACAGACCTTTTGAGTAAAATACGGTACTTAACAACAATCAAAGTCTTGTCATCTTTGATATTTTTCACGAGTCTTCACAATCCATTTATTATGAATAAGGGAGTGTATTGTCCCTTGGAAATTGCTTTTGACTCAATCTGTGCATGTAACACTTTTCCTTGGCCTAAAAATTTTGCATTTAGCTCGTCAGTCACGGAGGCTTTTGGAAAAGTAGGAAAATAAGTACTATAAATATCATAAGCCTACATGTCCCTTTAGTGTTCATTTCTGTGATAGGTAATTGGGAATTACGGGATGTCTCTCATTCCTCCCGTCAAACACACGATTGTTTTTTATACAGCGTGAACACAGGCGGATTGGGAAAATCGAAACAACCAGGGTTTTTTTCTTAGTATTAACCAAATGGAAGTGACCGCAACAAATGAAAGCGCTACTCGGACCGAAACTTTCCTTTTGAAGGCCGCTTTTTGGTACCTACATTAGCATACAAAGGAAACATGAACCATTCGTTCCCTCAGCTTGTATAGAATAAACGTTTGGAGGAAAGAGAAGTGAAAGAGGGATGTGGTGAGAGAGAGCGAGTGCGGGAAGCAAAATGCAGTGACTGTTAGGAGAGGGAAGAGAAGTGCGCATTCGGTGGGTGGACGTCAGCCGCACCGACCCCAGGGGGAATGGGTTAGAGGGTATTTGATAACGCTACAGCAGATGACGCGATATGCCAGACTGCACATGCAGGAGTGCTTTCGAAATAAGACACAAGAGACAAGGTATCGTAAAAAAATAAGGTCTTCACTGGGGCTGAGATGGGGAAATGGGCACGGTTCGTTGATTCTGGGAAGGACCGACGTTGAGAGACGCGCATAAGTAATACTCGTTGCGCTTTGTGAGGTGAGAGAGAAGAAGGGTTGCACATATTCACTTAGCCATCGGAAGGGGATTCAGAGGGAGTTGGACAGGTGAGGAGGTGAGAGTCTACTCGAACAAGGGTGGATTATTCCTCCTGGCGTCAAGTCTTTACAGGAATGTGTTGTTGCGTCGGCCGTACTCGGGGTTAGGTGGGGGCAAAGCCTCCTAGTTGGCCGTCTGGAAGGGGACAGTGCTTGTGGTACAAGTGCACCTCGTCCATGGCGCCATGATAACAGGGTGGGAGGATGTATGATCCATTTAATGGTATTGGCAATCTACAATGCAGATGAGCCACATAATTGAGAGGTCTCTCGTAGGGGTTTACAGTCTCTTCCACCCTACTCTTTGTCTGCTCCTACATCAGTACTGTACATGACATAAATGCCAATTCTTCAGTCCTTCAAATACCTCATTCCTGTCTAATAAAATTGGCAAACCTACTTGCTGAATTTCAACGACATGACATTACTTTCTCCCCTCTATAGCAGCTAAACTCTAACCTACGGATTAGTATCCTCTCTCGTGTTACGCTCTCACCTCAGACATGTATCGCATCTTCACACACGGAGGCATCCCTTGATGGGAGGAGGTAGAAATAAATGCCTTGCATGATTTACTCAAGGCTCAAGTAAGGCACTAAAGGGAAAGTCCTTGTAAACTAAATTCCTTTTCTCTTGGAGGACCATAAGTAGGTATCTCTTCATAGTAAAACCAAATAATTTTTCTATAAGATGCACGTGCCTAAGGAGTGCCACTTGTTTGAAGACCTAATTTTCCATCCTTATCCTGCATGTTACATAAGCCAGTGAACTCCATCAGTTGACCAAATTTGAACATTTGATTTTTCACACACATTCTGTAATGGCGGGGGGTTGCCAATGAGTCCACAATATTAGCGGGGCCTTCTGCTGTCGAGAGGCGTACTAAAGCTTACTCTTCGTCTGTGAACTTCTCCCTCCCATCCAGCAGGGCCTCGCACCTTGCGTCACTGCCCGGGCAGGTGCAGTAGCAGTCGTCGTAGGTGTAGCTGCTCAACTGCAGCGGCGGAACGCATCTGCGGTTTTCACACCTGCGATAAAGAGAGAGCCAAGTGACGGCCGTGTTGCGTTCCACAGTCGGTTCGTTTGGCCATAATGCCGTGGGAAAGACCGATTGGGGTAGGATGTAGTTTATTACTTTCGTGGGGGAATTACCACCAATTTAAGAATGTGCCTATTGCTTTCGGCAAATGGCGTCAACCAAACTAATGCACTACTTAAGTCGTACGACTAAACATGTCATACATGCCAAATTGCTGGAGCATGCACCTCTTCAACTCTGTAAACAGGGCCACTATGCGTATGCCAGAGCAACGAAACTTAGACGATAAAAATAGTGATTCAGACTTGGGGTGTTTGGAAAATTATGTCGCTTTATGCACTTCATCAGGCACCATATAAACTCTGTTGTGAAGTACAATTGGGGCTCCGCGGAAGAAGTACTCCCATCCTACCAAAAATGCCCGGTGAAAAACTTAAACGTGACTGCTGAACACAGGGAGGGGGACAGAAAATAGACAGAACGATAGACGGACTGCGGGTGGTAATAGAAAGACCAAGAATCATCACCATTCCGATATAAAATTAGGTTAAAAACAGTCGAAACTGAAATGATCTTGAAGGACTGTAAAAGGCATTTTCTTCGTAGGGGAACATGATTATGTAAATTGTGTTCCATAACATGCAATTGGCTATGAAATTTTTGCTGGTTGTTCAAAAAAAAAGCTTAAAAGGCGTGTTCTCGCATGATCCCGGCAGCATGAGAATGAGCTTACCTTCGTTGACATTGACAGCTCACATGTTCCGTCAAAGCGATAACTTCGGTTGTGGCGGTTCCCTTGACCGTCTAAGTTGATAAAAAGAATGATCTTCCGGTGCTAGTGAATAGGAGTCAGTTTATGCACCAAAATAAAAGTTGCTGCATAATAATTGGGTGGTTATTAATGTTGACGCACTCAGGTTAGCCTTCATTTGTGGGGCAGGTGATAGATGCGTCCCGTGAAGTTCCACCACCCCTCCACGGGCGATGTGATTGAGGACTCTTCCTATGGACTACGTTATAACAATACCAAACTTTACCTAATGTGAGGAATTAACTCTGCTTAGGGGCGTTAAGAATTCACTGGAAGCACTCTCTGGCCATCTTGGGTCTATGACTACAAGATGTCGGTCGGGAGCTCATTCAAAGTGCCTAGGACTATTTGTGGTGCTTTATGAGGGTTTATTCGCTACGCTAACTCACGACTATTGTTTTGGGAGTTATATCACAAAGTACGACTGCCTAAACGATAGAGTGAGGGCAGCGAGATTACGTTCAAGGGCAATAGCTCATATGACAATGATGCCGGAGACAGTGGCAAGTGGCCTCGTGCACTCGCCAGTTAGCCGGCCATTATGAAGGAGACAGGAGGTAGAAAACATGCGTATTAACAGAGGGCAATGGTGGAAATATGGCTGTAATCTGAATGTCCTATCTAACGATGTCGGACTTTTGTAGCGACTCCAAATGTATCCCAACCTCCACCATGACTTAGCAGCTTTGTCAAGCTAATGTCTCTAGCTTCCGTTAACAATTACAGGTTTTTGGAGACAAATATTAGAAAATCGTTTCTTTGATTGTTAGTGTGGAAGCCAAGTGTGGAAATATCCATGAAAGTGGCAACCCTTTGAAATTGAACACATACAAGTGCTTATTGCTAGAGTAAGCGGCGACCTATTTTGGGAAATGCTTGATGATTGTTGGGTAAAAATTAGACCTGTGTGAGGTCAACTATGCAGAAAGTCGGTTTGTAACTCACATTGTACGCCACCACGGAGGCAACTTTCAGACGAACCTCTGTAGGAAGACACTCCTCCTCAGGCAGGAGGCAGGTACACGAGCCGCCAGCATCGAAGTGGTAGAGCTCATTGACACTGGCCGCGGAGGAGCCAGGCTTCATGCGATCAGCCGCGGCGCACAGTGATTTGAGTGCCATTCTAGAACGCATGCGAGCGGCTTGGTTGAACATGGCCTGGTAAGAATTGACAACACTGCCACCTCCATACACCGAACTCCACACAGGATTGTCACACCGCTTCACGTAGATGCCGGGGGGTAAAAAGAGGGTCGAGCGGTCGACTTGATGTCTTGGGAACAGAGATTTCGTACAAAGAGTCCTGTTCTTCGGCGTGCAAGCGCTACCTAAGAAGTCATTATAGCTGTTATATGCTTCTCGGAGTTCTTCTTCTGAATCTAGGGAGATGAAAATAGAGGAAATATGGTTAGTACCTTTTTAACACGGGTGTCGAAGTGTTTATGAATGACACCATAACTTTGTACCCTGGTGACAGTTCAAAGTGAATATGAAGACTAAGACACTGATATTTCCTCGTCTATCGCCATGCCATCACTGCCATCCACCAAGTTACGGTCACGTCGTTTTTAAGTAATGGTCAAGAATGCACTCCACTTATAACTGTCAGCTCTCATATGCTGCATCTTATAGCGACATTTTGGCAATACTTACGGTCCTCGTTTTCATCTTCCACGTTGTCTTCCTCAGTAGTATTTCCGCCAGCAGTTGTAGTTGTATATTTTTGAAGAGGCGTTGGAAATTTTGTCGCTTCTCCTCCTTTTTCGAATTCACTCGAGTCCAAACTGCGTTTGCTGATACTGCGTGTTCGTTCTTCATTCGTCCCAGAGGATGGAAGAGGCCTTTCCGCCTTAGACGTAATGGATGAACGAAAAACCACGCCGCCACTAACTTCGGGTAAATCAACAGGGTTTTCTGAAATCTTCTTTGGTACAGAAGATTTCGCGTTGGCTCCCAAGAGGATTCTTTTGAATTCCGCGAATGAGGTCGCTTTTTTCAGCGCTTCCGCTTCTCGACGAAGAACAACTTTGACGAAAAGATCCACCTTTTTTCTATCCAGATTTACATTTTTAGACCATCGCTTTGTGACCTCTCTCTGGGATGGCTGAAGCCGTAGTCTTCGACGGTTGTGCCGCAGAATTTGACGAAACAGATGCCACTGATTGATGATAAACTGAATCTAGAAGTAACGTTTAGTACTCCATTAGTATGGGACCCGGGAGACTTACATCCTGTGAATCTAATTCTTTCATCACATCGACTCTGTGAAACTGCGTGCCTACCAGATAAATTTGCCCACAAAATAGAAGTGCGATTATGTCACACATGAATGTATGCTTTGGGGGAAAGAGAACGACATAGGCCAATTTTTCCTCCTCGGCAGATATCTTGTGTCGACTAAATACCTCCCTTCTCCTCACCCTTAATGCTTTAAGGGTCAACTACGCCGTTGCCTTACGCAAATACTAGCTATGTTGACAATAGCTTTCCCAATGAGGGTCTCAGCGTTTAAGGTAAATTACCTGCAGCGGATTAATGCTCTGTTTGATGAAGGGGTTGATGTAGCCAACGAAAAGTTGCACCTGTCGTGGAGGTGGTAATCGCAGCACCCCGTGAGCTTCCGCAATATGTCCATTTGGCCTACTATGGAGAACCTCGCCCCAGAGCTGCTGGGACCACTGCTGCAACGCTACTTTGCGCATCCGTCGAGTTGCATTCTCTGACGCTGCTGTCACGTCCCACGCCCTTGTTATGGCGGCCTGTCTCTTGGTGGTCTGTACAGCTGTGGAATGTGGAGGGGGTGCAGAGGACCTGAGGCCTGAGAATTTGTCAGGCAGTGCACCCATTTTGGAGAGGGAGGCCATGGAGGAGGTGGAAGAGGAAGGAGATGTCGGGAAAGAAGAAGGAGGGAGATCACCCTTCCCAACTCCTTGAATGTTTTGACTTGATCGTAGCAATTTGTACGCGTTGTTGGAAGATACAAGCTGAGAAGAGTTGGAAATTATACAAGTAAATTGTTTTATGGGAGGAAATATGGAAACCCTCTTTGTTTCAACTATTATGTCTAAGTATGGAGCAAATCACTGTTGCCTTGGCAAGGAGAGCAGGATCGAAAATCGCAAATGATGCCAATCGGCATATTTTCGTGTCTGAGCAAGGCTTTGTGCTAACAAATCTTTGGCAAACCACTAAACAAGGTGCCACTAATGGGCTCCTAAAATTCTCACCACTTGCGAAACGTTTTTTCTCAATTAGCCACATGAGCTGACAGCCGCGCTTCGTGCCTAAAAACCTTACATAGGCTAACGCTTCGGGGCTACAGTTCCCATGTGTTACCTTTGAAGACGATCAGCTGCCTTAGAGTTTCCTCGTCCATGTGTTTAAACATGAATATTATTGTAATGCCGCGGAACTAGACTCATTTGGAATTATGTCATTTGAACGGCAAGTCGAGAGACGACGAAAAATTGTAATGGATGGTTTACTCCTGTAATCAGTTAAAACCAGGCCTGTTTCCTAAAACGTAAAAACCCCCTTTTGCTTTTCCAGACATCGCAACTGTATGTTTGATTGGTGCGTTTGGAGGCATGCTTTTATGACTTGGCAAACAGCTTGAAGACCTTTGACTCCAGAGAGATTTGCACGATTTATCTCCCCCAATCTTGGCAGAGTGTACCGCTACATTAATAAGTTTTGGCGATAGTGTGGCCAGACCCGCCTTAGCACCGCCGAATCACTTGGGCCCCTGGCAACGACACCCCTGAACAACATCGGTTGCTGTGCGCCGATGCAGTGACTTGCGAATTTGTCCGAGTTTTAAAGTTAGGATGCTCAACTGTCTCACCATCGTTTACGCCTTTCTCAATTACACCTACTTCTTTACAAGCCTCTTCGAAGATAACATTTTTGTATGAGATGAGCGCGGCTGAGCATGGACACACCAAGAGACACAAATGCCTCGCGGACACGCAGTAAGGTCTTCCGTAAGGGTGCTCTGAAATAATGTTGCTCTTAGCGAACATTCAGAGGCCGACTGCTTCCTTAGTTAAGGACATGTGTGTTGCTTAGAAGAGCGGCAGCAGGCTTCGCTGTAAACACAATGTGTCCCTCACACTTCATAGTAATAGTAGTCATGGCAAACGAGGAAAATAGTCGTCATTGGAGGAGCAGCTTGCGGATGCCGGGGTCAGCGAAGGCCTGCGTAACGTTGAGCGACGACTTGGACGCAGAAAGTTAGTTCAACCTCCCTTCTGGCAGATCTTACGTGGGCAGCGGAATGTCCAAATAACAGCTCCCCCACTACGGAGTCAGGCATCAAGTCAACGCACCGCTTTCTTGGCATAAAATTGTCGTACTTTTGCCTAAAAGAAGAGCTTTATTAACCTGACAGTGACTCCACGCATGGTGAATGCAATTTCATTTTCTTCTGAGTGTGATATTTCACTCCCCATTTCAGACTCACGGCTACTGCTCGCATTGCCGATTCCCTGAAGCGACCAATCTACCTGCCGACTGCTGTTGCTGCTGCTGCTGCTGCTGCTGCTGTACTTTACTCCAGCAGTTCGCTAAGACACGTTCTTGCACATGGTGGGCAAGCCCATTTGATTGTGGGGGGTTCATATAACATTTTCCCAAATGTCGCTACTTAACCTTTTGTGAAATAAATGAGAGCCTGTTGGTCCGTTTTCTCCAATCATGTGGTAGGCAACGTGTCAGTTGTACAATGCTTTTCTACCCACAACTATTATTCTCGGCGTGATGGCAAAACAACTATCCTTCTTATGGGTCGGAACAATGCAACCGCACACGCTGTGTCGAGAATAGCGCTTTTTCAACCCTTGGCGGTTCTCCCATTAGGACATTATGTATTCACTGCCTCTGACAAGACTTCATCCGAAGAGGCTCACTAGGCTGGGTTCACCCGAGGACTCTCCCTTACTTCCTTCTTCCTCGTCGCGTCGCAAATGTGTTTGGGGCTTTGATAACTTCAGGTTGAAAATACGCGGGACGGCAACAATGCAGCCAGCCAAATGAGCGAATAAGCCGTCACACACAAGTGTGTTCTCGAATTATTCTGGAAATGAGGGAGCCGGCTGGTTTTTTCAGTCAGCTTTTGCCGTCTGGCCCACTACTTGCCCATTTAACATGTCTGCTTCAAAACCTACTGATAGACATTATAATTCGCCGAGTTCAACCACATGCCCGGACCACTTGAAGTCGACTCCACTTGCTGAAATGGACACTTGACTTTTACAAAATATGGTCGTTTACGCGAATCGCAAAGCAGAAAAAACTTCAAAGAATGGCTGGTGGTGTTGGTTGTGGTGGCAAGAAAGGTTCCGTAAAAGTAGGAGAGTAAAGAACGAAATTAAACTATTTTGGGATTTATGAACTTCTCTGGAAACTCAATTTTAATGGGATAGCGGTCACAGCAGAGCTGTCTATTCGAGGTCGAGTTTTAACATCTTTTTTGCTGATCATGAAGTTAATTCTGCTTGTTAATTGGCACTACACGTCACACCTTCAGCGTTAAGCCAAAACCTCTCCGGACCAAATTATTTTTACCAGGGTTTGGCTGTAAATGAGGTGTGGCTTCGCGTAAGTCTTAGAAGCACAATGGCATTAGGTGCCCGTAGGTCGTAAAAATGCAAAATATATGGCTAACCTTGCATAAAGTGGCTCTTTCCCCTTCAAAGCGGCAAATTTGTACGTTCAGACTCTCAGCATTGCAATGCCGAGTGATTGTGTTTTTGCCTTTGTGCCCTCGCGCATGGTCCATCTCAAACCACGAACATGCCGCCGAAAGCACGTTGATGCAAGTTTACTTGTCAGCCTAACCAAACACGACAAGTCTTCGTCCTCATCCACGTAATACACGGACACGTGGATTTTGTTTGAGAATCTAACTGCACTAAACACACTCATTCGTCGCCGTATTTACCTCTGTTTGTAATTTACCATTTCGAAAAACGTGGAAAGTAGTCTCCATGAAGATGGCTTATGACCTGTGAGATGAAGCAGACGAATGAAGATATGGCCACCATCGTATATGAGCGTGATTTGGGACACTTTCCGCAATAACAGTGGATGGCCCATTCCCTGTCATGCAAATCTGATTGCAAATAATGGATTCAGACGGCTCTCTTGCCTACCCCCTTAAATGTCACGCAAATTGCCGTCCAACTTGCGCCACATTGTCACTCTCTACTCCTCCCTCGCGCGTCCTTATCGAAAACGCTTCATCGCGCAAATAGGCCTGCGAATGCGAAAAATCCCACTAACTTCATATGGACGTGGAGAATAATTACACCTCCAGACTACTTCTCTCTCCCCATTTGAACATAACAGCCGTGTTAGAGATCCGCAATATCAGCATTGCGAATGAATGGAAGTGAAGAGCTGAAGAGCTTGCAACCGCCAGTTAGAGGCGCCGGCGGAGGAGACAAGTAAATTAAGGTGCAAATGACTAATTTCAGATGGCTTGAGACAGTGTTTCACTCGGGGTGAAAAAATCTCTATCCATTCATCCATCCGTCCGTCCGTCCGTCCATCCATCAGAAAATGTGTGGACTAAAATTTTCCAATTTTGCCAGGTTTATTTAAGTAGTTATTCAACTTGGCCATTTTACTGAATTGGGTTCTTTTCGACCGCCTGAAACTTACAAACGAAGTCCCCATACAATGGAAGGTATGATAATATTCTGGAATATCAGGAGCGTACAGCATTCCTGCATAGTCTGCTCGGAGCATCGACGACTTTGTATTTTGTCGCCTCCGCCGCCAACGATGACATCGACTCCTCCTAGGAGGGCGGAGCTAGGGAAGAAACTCTGACGAGATGATGTATGGACCGGCCATTTGCCTATCGCATTGTTGATAAATTCGCCTAGTAAATATTTCGTCAGCTCAGTACAGCAGCTGCGTTATCCCTGTTATGCCCCTCCTCCGTCAGTACGCTCAAATCAGGCCGCGTTTAAGTGCAGCTAACTCGCAACTCAGCAGGTTGTAAGGAGCATTGGTATGCTGCCATTCGTCGTCAAATCCACAAATAGTACACTTTACGAGTCAAATGAGCTTCGAGATTTTCTCGTATTTATTCCCGGGAGTGAATATTCATGGCCCCAAGATAGTTGAGAGGCAACCTCATTTTGCCCTTTTCTACAAAATGGCTTTCGGTCGAGTCGAATGGCTCCGATTACATCTCCGGCGAAAGGTGGGCTCCACTACCCCTTCGAACCTCTGTGTTGCACGTGATTTGTCTGTAGTGCTGAAGCTGAATACATTGCCCGATGCGCGGCGGCCTCGAAGTCTCTCCAATTTTCCGCCTTTTGTGGAGCATCTTTGTTCACTCTTCCAGTCACTTTTGGGCGTTCTCTTCTTTACCAAAGCAGTATCGAAATTTTAAGCAGCTCACTCGAAAAATCATATCGGACTTTGAGATGCCACTGCCGAATCACACATTCATGACTATGAGGTCGAGCAATTGTCATCAAAACGGAGATTACAAGTTGTCCGCGCGCATTCTTCCAGACAGTAGCAGCTGTGCATGTCAGAGCAATGTTATCACCGATCTCGTGGTCTTTCTTATACTAAATATGGCTCTTGTCAAATGCATTATCCATACGCAACTGCCTACCCACGTACGTACCTTTGATTGCCGAATAAATGGGTTGGGTGAATGTATAAACAAATACTCGATCATGAGGGGTCTACGCAACCACTTCGCCTCCTCGTGTACATACTTTATCATTCGTCGGTCGCCCCTAAGTAGGTTGTGAGTGAGGCGACTCCCCTTGAGTAAGGGTCGTGCGTAACCGCGAAATTCCATAACTATTCCGTTTTGGCATCTCCACCACAGGGCCGATGGAGTTGACAGGTCCAAACTCTAGGGGTTACATTGTCGAAACCACGCGGCCCACGCAGCGCAAAGGCGATATGAGTTGGCATCAACGCCGACTCATGTGCCGCAACCCGTTTACAATAGCAGAGCAAGTCATCTCGACTCCTCTGGACAGCTGTCAGCACACACCCACACACACACACACACACACACACACGGGACTCAAATGCGCCTCCCCGCATGGTGGCAATGCATTGATGCGACTTGAGGTCCACTAATTCTCCTCGATTTGGCCGCTACGAGTTACCATTTCTCAAACATTTTCAACAGTTAATATTGCAAGTACTTCAAAATCGAACTAAACCCAGATAAGAAAGAAGTGGAACTTGCTGATTTTGATATGGATTGGGCGAGTTCGTCAACTATAAGCTTTATAGCCCATAAGTCATTCATAATTTCTTTCGTCTGTTAATGATAAAGTGAAAGATTCGCTAAATACTCTACAGAGTAAGATAGAATGTTTTGTAAACTATATGGGCGTCTTCCTACTCATAATTTGTTCATAATTTACAAGAAAATATACGAAAACAAATACGGGGGAGGCATGAAGACGTACCTGATCCGAAAGTTTGCGCTCCGGTGTAAGGTTAGAAATCGGCAGACTTCGAGGAAGGATTGTATGTACAGGGGACAAGGAGACATTTCTCGTATTCGGTGACTGAATTGTTTCCCTTGTTACGATGCTTCCAACGCCTTTGTGAGGCTGATGTAGCAGCAGCAAACAAAACCACAGGGTGAAATGCCCTCCGCAAATTGATTGGGAGTGACACGGAGTCGACTGAGGAGGCGGAGGAGGAGGGGGCCTTGTAGGGTGATGTGGTAGAAATTTCTCCGCCGAGTCATGACAGAGACGGTGTTGAGAATGCGAGTAAAGCCAGCGTTCACGGCGAAGTCGATAGGCTCGAACGGCGATCAGGCTTTCCTCCGCTGCATTCCATCCTCGGCGTTTACGAAACATCGTATGGACCGGTTATATACTAAGAGTTTGCCTCAGTAGCACTATTCCATGCCGAATTGAGAATGATTGGGCTTGTTAAGGAAGCTCAGAGGCACGTGTGTTTCATGTGTGTGTGTGTGCGCGTGTGTGTGTGTGTGTGAGTGTGAGTGTGTGTACGTGTACGTGTACGTGTACGTGTACGTGTACGTGAACGTGAACGTGAACGTTCGTGCGGCCGTGTGTGCGTATTGTGTAATGGGAGCGTGCGGACCGAGTGACAGGAGCAGCGCCCGAGGCAAGGCAAGGCGAGGCGAAGCGAGGCGAGGGTGGGGGGTGGGGGGGCGAGGAGGGGTAGGGGGGCGGAGGCGGCGGGGGGACGGAGGGCAGGGGGCAAGAGGCGCATCAGCGGGGCGAGGCACGGACAGGTCTGGCGAGAGCGTGCACGCGAGCACCTGTCCGTCTATCTGTCCGCGCGGGCGGCGCAAACGCGAGGATGAGCGGACGCGAGAGCCTCAAATCACCCCGAGTGGACGTTGGTTAGGCCCAGCCAACGAACCACACGTTAAGCAGCCTTGTTCGTCGTCCAACGCACCACCTCCACTTGCCTGCAGAATCCACCTCACCCCCAGTTGGCGGCTAATCGTGCTGAACTGTGCTGGCTGGTGGCTGGCTGGCTGGCTGGCTGCTGGCTGGCTGGCTGGCTGGCTGGCTGGCTGCTGGCTGGCTGGCTGGCTGGCTGGCTGGCTGGCTGGCTGGCTGGCTGGCTGGCTGGCTGGCTGGCTGGCTGGCTGGCTGGCTGGCTGGCTGGCTGGCTGGCTGGCTGGCTGGCTGGCTGGCTGGCTGGCTGGCTGGCTGGCTGGCTGGCTGGCTGGCTGGCTGGCTGGCTGGCTGGCTGGCTGGCTGGCTGGCTGGCTGGCTGGCTGGCTGGCTGGCTGGCTGGCTGGCTGGCTGGCTGGCTGGCTGGCTGGCTGGCTGGCTGGCTGGCTGGCTGGCTGGCTGGCTGGGCTGGCTGGCTGGCTGGCTGGCTGGCTGGCTGGCTGGCTGGCTGGCTGGCTGGCTGGCTGGCTGGCTGGCTGGCTGGCTGGCTGGCTGGCTGGCTGGCTGGCTGGCTGGCTGGCTGGCTGGCTGGCTGGCTGGCTGGCTGGCTGGCTGGCTGGCTGGCTGGGCTGGCTGCTCTGGCTGCTTATTAAAAAGTAATTAACCTGAAAAGGTGGTGATTTGATTTATTGCTCTTCATGGAGACGCGCCTTACACCATAATCACGCGCAATGAACAGCAATGTGTGCTATGCTAGGAGACCGCTGTCACGGCCGTCACCAATCATGGTGCTGTTGGCTCATGCGATGACAAGGTCAGCTGCTCGCCCGTGGTGTTAGTTCACTCGGGAGGTGATGCAGAACTCTACGTCGTCTGTGGGTCGTCGGTGAGTCTTCGCTAATGGCACACTCGGAAATGCGAGCATTTCCATTCCCACTTTGTACTCCAATAGATAGCAACACCTCTCTGCCGGGATGGAAGGGCAGAGACGGCAACTCACTCCTAAAATAGTGAGACCTAGAAGACTCTTTCTGCGAGGTGAGACTTAAGCGAAGGCATTATCAATTAATCCAAAATCTAACCGGAAGGCCTTGAGTGGGCGCATAACTGGCTCGCGAAATGTGACCGCCCCGGTGGTTCTGGGAGTGTCAACACTCTTGTCTTCGGTTGGAAAGTGTTATACAAGTTTAGACCTAACATTTATAATAAGTATATTCTGCTGGCGGCTCTAACAACGCTGGCTTTCAGTTAAATGTACTGAAAGATCAGCCTTGACCAAAGACTTGGGTTGTGCGTTGAAAGTCCCCTAAGTTGGTGTGTTTTCGTCGAGTTCCTACTCGTGTACATAACTAGTGAATTTTGAATTGTTGTGCCAATTGCTTCAAGACCTCAAGACAAATACAGGATCAAGGGAAACATCATTTTCATTCCGAGAAGACGAGTGTTTGAGAAGAGAAGCATTGGAGGAGGCAGGAGTTGATAGAAGCGCTCAAGTATTACATTGAAATTGGTAAAATGCCAATGTTTTAGGCCCCTTCGCCTGGGGGAATGCGGCGACCCAGGCGGAGTTTTCTGTCATGCACAGTGGGAAAGCGACCATATACTTTTTGCACGTGTGTGGCCCACAAATCAGGCAGAGCCGAGCGGGCAGCCTTTTTCCTCGGTTTGCGCCAATTTCTCTTTCGCTCTTGCTCTCTCTTCTGGATAGCGCACATTTACGTCCGTTTGTGTGGGAGATAAGAGCGGGAGCGAAAGTTTGCCAAAACCTCGCGTGGGTACGTGAAACAAAGTCAGACTTCTACTTTTGCCATGATTAATGTCCCACGAGGCTGCTGCGCATGTGTGTGTGTGCGTGTATGTGTATGTGTGTTTGTACATGCACGCCCGACCGCATGCGTGTGTTTGCGTGCGTGCTTCCGAAGGCGCCTCTCACCCTCTCTGCCGATACCCATCATTAAACAGGTCTGCTTCATGTCTACCTGGCCCTACAAGTGCCCATTTCCACTCCAATGCCCGTGTTTTCCGTTTCAATTAAACGCGATAGAAGAGGAGAACATGGTTGCATTTTCTTCACCTTTCTTCACTGTCAAAGGAGTTGGTCTCTTTTGGACATCTGTGAAGTATTTTGGTTCAAGAGTGAAGTTAATGTTAACAGAAAATATGGTCATTCAATGTAGCCCGCTTTACAGTGTCAACAATGCAACCCCCTCGCCTTCGTGATCAAATTAGACTTCACCATGGAGCTCCATGGAGCTGAGCCTGTTCCCCGGCGATCTCTGGCCATGTGGTCGAAAGCAATTGAACGCAAATGTTTGTCACATTTAATTGATAACACTGTGGCAACACTTAGTCACGGATGCTCTTGGGCTTTCGAACGCTAACTGGGGGCTCGGAACAAAACCACTTTAACATTGCCAAATTTTCCTTCCTCTAGTGAGGCTGGCATCTCAACGAAAATCGTGATGTAATTGGGTGAGGTGTAAGCTCACTTACATCTGCTGAAGGACTGGAGACAGAAGCCAACCAATTCACCGTTCCTGCGTTGATTTTGATTGACAGTTGCGAAAGGTGTCGCTATTTTTATAGCCCGAATGAAGTCAGTGGGAGCGTTTTTGTTACGCAATACAGGCAATTGGTGTGGGCTGCCCTAAACTTCTCTCTTTAAAGGGGCCTCTTCATTCTTCGTCGCAAAGATCTTAACTCATTGGGCTCACGCGGACCCACTCTACTCTCGAAACGCCCCCATCCCCCGCCTCGCCCCCCCCCCACCCAAATTAAAATTGTAATAAATTATATCGGCTGGCAATTTTCGATTGCTTTAACGGTGCTGCCCGAAATCTACGTGATATGAGGCCTCTCTTCCGAGGCAGATATGAGGTGACGAAAAGCCAGTCTTGATGGAGAGCCGCACTTATCGTGTTGGGACAAAGGTGGGAGCTCTTCTCACGCCTCGGTTCATTTACTGGGACATCGGAGCCGACCCTGTCGTCCTCCTACTTTCCCCTATGTGGTCCAGAGGTTGTCTTCCGGAGAGTTGAGCAATTCTCTGGTGGTCCTTTTTTCACTAGTATTTTAACCTGAGTGGTGATTAAAATCACAACAGCACTTGTGTTACACAGGGATGGAAGAAAGATGGCATTTACTTGACATTTCGTGGCCAGTTTATAGTTTCGGCGATTGGGCATGCATGATTAAGTGGTATATTTCATGACTGGAATAGGGAATAATGGAAATCCATTTCTTCTAATGCTAATTAATATCTTGTGTTTTTCGGATGAATAAATTAGTAGTCATTGCGAATACTCTCAATCATCATTCTTCTTTTCCCCACCACCACCACCAAACTCCTGATGTTGGGTCGGACCGGAGTGGGGAGCAGAGGAGCAGTGGCAACGTCCACCAGTGATTAAACACAAGAATATCAGACACTGGTGTGATGATCCACTGATGGGTTCTTGGTCGAATGATATGATGTTGCTGACAAAGAAAGCGGTGGCCACATGACTGCGGACCTGTGCAGCTCGTTAACTCTGCGATTATTATAAACTGGCGGTTATTTTAGGGAAGAACGAGGAGTCTCCAGTCTCCGCGGTGGCGTGTCCCACTATAACGCTATACCAAACCGCTGAAGATGATACCAGTAGGGCGGGGCTACTGTAAACGCACGAATCGGATGTGGGATTGAAGTCGTGACCTGAAGGTGACAACCTGGTACGCACGACTTGCGACTTAATTGCGTGAGTAGTGGCAAATCTGAAAAACTATTTTCCTGTGTCCACGCCCCCGAGCAGCTTGCCGCAATTTAACTCGACATCCGCACTATAGAGACGAATACTTCCAACGCCGCAAATTCTAGTTGTTGAGTGCTCAAATTTAAACCCATCTGCATACATCAGATATTCGATATTTGTTCGATATCAGATCTATTCGATGTGAGCTATCTGCCCAGAAGATACCCCACAAAGTCTCCTTCTCTTCCTCCTAATAACTTCAGTGCTGATTGGGACGGAGTTTTCATCAAGAGGGTAATAATTCACTCGCGTGTGATGTATCTGGCGAAAGAATCCTCAGTCCCCGTCGAATGAACAATCAGCACTCCTCGATGATGTTTGTCACACACGCAAACTCCCCAAGATATCAATTAAACGCATACTTGGAAAATAATAAGTCCTTAGAAGAGATGTATGCTGCAAGCTCTGATGCAACTCCTCCTCAGTCGTGTTAGAACTCAGTTACTCGTGCCAGAAGCCGCGTGGGCACAAATTTGGGTAAGA
This sequence comes from Dipylidium caninum, assembly GCA_017562135.1. Classification (NCBI taxonomy): domain Eukaryota; kingdom Metazoa; phylum Platyhelminthes; class Cestoda; order Cyclophyllidea; family Dipylidiidae; genus Dipylidium; species Dipylidium caninum. The sequence continues at coordinate 179,520 of QEYB01000556.1, read as the reverse complement.
GCGCGGAAAGGAGGCTGGTGCTCTGTCCGTCTCAATGTGGGTGATTTTGGCCTCATTATTAGCTTTAGCACAACGGCTCCAACTAAAGCTGTGCTCCTCGAGTCCACTTTGTGGACATGACAGATGCGCATGTGCATCCCTCACCGCCTCGAGACCTCGTCTTCTCCCCCGAGACTCTCGCATGAATGACCACTGGCAGTTCCTTCGTATTACATGCCATTTCTGAGCGCGATTTGGAACAAAGACCCCCAGTCGGGCAGTGGTCTAACTACAGAGAGGAACACCAGCCGCGGTTGCAATGAACCCTCGCCTGCAACTGTCGAACTAGAAGGCTGAGCACGAAATCCTCGGTTAACTACTCAATTGTAGACTTTCACAATATAACAAACAATGAAAAAGTAGTTAGCAGTGTCATTTGTGATATGATTCGCCATAACTTTTCCGCGACAGTCATATTTTAGAAGTCGCATCCAAGCAGCCTTTCTGTAACAATATTTTGCAATTTATTCATCAGGACGTTGCATTTCATAGTGGGTAAAAAGGGCCTATAGAGATGAAATTAGGTAATTTATGAGGGAAAATAAGACTACGTTGGCCAGGTTTCATGTTAGTCAATATCATTTTAATAAAAGCTCACCTACAAAGGTACCCCATTCTCCAGACTCGATTGCACACCATACGACGCAGATTTGGTGGGAATTTACCTTGCCAGCCGGTGGAGAGAAGAATGTGTGCCTTATTGACTGTCTGACGAGATCTCCTTTCACGTTACCATTGCTCACAAAACCTTTTTCAATACATAGAAAATATTCTGACGTTTGGGAGGTGTTTTTTAATTTTATTTGGGCCTTCTTGGCATGTAAGTGCACACTTTGCTGTATCAAAACGCCGATATTAACAGTGCTACTATTTATGGCTTGCAACGACGTTCAGGCGACAATGTTGACGGTATAACATGGAGGGAGAGTCAACTCTTCCTCGTTCTGAAAAATGTCCCGCCGCTTTTCTAATCTATCTGTCAAACAGAAAAGAAAATAATTAGGGGAAAGGGGGAGGGGGCTAAATATGCTCCACTAGATGTCTTAATGGGTCAAGTTACGTGAACTCAGTTTCCGTCTACCGTGGACTTTGATTCACCAAGACACTCCAAAGACGTTGGTGACAGAGAAAAACGGTACAATTCATGGACTACCTCGTTCTATAACGAATTTATCGCCTTGTAACTAAATCCTACACTCGTCTATTGGGTTTAAATGAGAGTACCTTGCCGTCTGATTATCCATAAAGTTCTCCATTGCGTCTCTTTCCTCTTCACATCTCTTAAGAAGGAAAGAAAGACTTGTCGACCCCTCCACTCCCCTCCACCCCAGGTTACTGGCAGCGGAATATGCAAAGCGTTGTATTCGCCCCTATTAGTGAGCCTCGTTATGCCCTTCGTTTGCCCAAATATACTGCTGCGATGGGCGAATAGGGCCAGTGGAAACGTCCTACTCTAATTTAGTTAGTGCCATAAAACAGCCATATCTTTTCCCCATTTGACTAAATTAGGTTAAAAGTCCTTCTTTGCATCTCCTTACGTAACAGGTTTTGCTGCTTTTATAATAAATATCGCACCTTGAGTCTCTACCGGCAACTCGCCTGTAAAGTGCAGATGTGCACTAGCTAAGAACGATGGTCTTCGAAAGGCAAGCAAGCGGGGTATACGGCTGTTTTTAAGAATGTATTGCATCACGACGGAGAGAGGTGATTTTTGTCAAGAAGCCAGCAGAAAAAAATAGGGTTGTCCGATTCTTTGAAGGTCTCGAAATAAGAGTCCATTGTTGGTTACAGAGTTAGTATAACGAGTTACGCAAGCGAAAAACGAGATTATCTAGGGTGGAGAGGGGAGAGGAAATGCTGGAAAACTAAAACAGACAGCAGCGGAGAATGTAGGTGCGGCCGCGACAACAAAGTGTCACGGTCAGAGGTGCCTTCTCGGACTTAACAAACAAATCCCAGAGGGATATGATTCTCCTTTAGATGGGACGAAGTCGATTCCTCGTCCTGGCATCAATAAAAAAGCGTTGATTAAGCTCATATTACAAGAATGGAAACCGCATGGGGCAAGTTCATTGAAGGCAAGATGGGTTAGATTGCCAACCATCCTAGGAGCTCGGTTTTAGCTCTGACGCTTCGCAACGAAGGGGTCGTGCGAGGCACGACCACGTGGCAGGAGACGGAGGCGGAGGAGGCCGTGGCGTCCCCGCGCAGGCCAATGACTCAAGGGCGGAGGTGAAGCGCGTGCAGCTGGAGGGAAAGGAGAAGGCGTTGAGGCGTTGAGGCGTTGAGGCGGCGGAGCCTGGCAGTCAAAGAGTTGGCTTTCCATCAAGAGGCTTAAGTTAACTGGGGTTACTTTCTGAGGATGTAAAGAAAAGTGGGAGATGGAAGACTTGCAGTTAGCGCATTCTTATGTAAAAGGAGTAGTTTGTAATCTTGAATGACGCACTCATTTGTGCATAGCCTGCATACAAAAGATAAATGCGAGTTCACTGCCATTATTAAGTCGCAGTGAATAACAGTATTTAAGCCTCGACAAAGTCGTCCACTTCCAAAATTTTGTAAGGACGCAGCTTTGAGGTAACAAAAGCCGATATCCCCTATTTTGTGGGAAACCAAATAAATAAATTGCTGATTATCCGCCTTGATAGTTGGTCGCAACGAGGTCTACCGTCAAGTTTAGAGGCCATCAACGTAAAAGCGGGGATTTTGTCAAACAGGCGTAATGTTACTTCCAGCAAATTAACCAATTATCATTCAACATAGGTAATGAAAAAATGACAATGATATTCTTGTATTTCGGTGCAAACTTCTTCTTTTTTCTCAGTTCTGATGAAATGTAACAAGGCAACACTTTTGTCTCCGGCCTGCTCGAGTCTGACATCAACCTGTATCGATGCGCATTGGAAGAGTTTGGTAACTCCACTTTCATGATAAGTTATTGCGACTTGGAAGAAGTTCCTTAGAGTCACATTGGCAGAGGAAGCGAACCCAATCGAAGTTGAGCACAACCCATTTTTTCTGGCTTGACAGTAAAAACAGCCCTTCAAAAAAGTGCGTGTAGTGCGAAAGCGCACCAATGGCGCTCATTCAGAGGAAACTTTTGGTGTCAGGCTTCAAATGACATTAACTGCCAATTAAACGGGTGGCTTCTCGTAGCACCGAAATCAGCCGAAAGTAATTGTGTTTACAACCCCCAAAAAAATTGGTCAATTCATTAAAATAATGTCATAAGCCACCTCTTATACATCACATTTTACAAAAATTCATCGAAAAGTAATCGCCACTCAGATTATTCACTTTGGCAAGCTTTGCCAGCTTTCGGGACACGAAATGGATGAGATGCTATCTCTTATAGATTACATGTCTATGGAAAAACTTTGAGTAATGAGACTGGTGTCCATTTGTACGAAGTGAATTTGATGGATTGGAAGCTCAGATGAACTTTTAAGGCCGAGACACTAAAAACGTCTAAATCAATTTCGAAAAGTACAGCCCGAACAAATATACAACACATTATAACCCCACTAAGCATGAATTCGGCCTCCTGTGGATAAAATCACTTCACTAACTTGGTTTTTAATTCGTTACTGTGATCACTTGTACAGGGTACGGTACACCTTTGCAACGAATGGTTGTAATACCTTACCGTTCACCTTAATTTGTCTGGATCGACCACTTCGGTGTTGATGTTAACACTTTTAGCGGCGCGGTTTACAAGGTCATGTATAAGCTACTACAAGCCATTACTACTGAATCAACGTGTTATAGTGGCTTCGCAATAATGACCTATAATTCTGTAAAGCGCTCAAATGGAGACGTGTAACACATTATCCGCGTATTTGTCTAAACTAGCGTGTGATTACACTCCTCGCCTCCATGTACAATTACTTAAGTAGTAGATGCGGGCTACTATGGATACGGGAATATCTCACTATATTGTTCTTGGGGAAAGATGTTCGCTCAATGCTCTTGGATTTTATGCTTAATGTCATTGCCTTGAGAAGGTTAAAAGACTGTTTATGCGCAATATCAGACCCTTAGTTTGTCACATTTGCTGGTATGGCCGCAAAGCATCAAATAGCGCCTACAAATATTATGGTTGAGGCAGGGTGTGTAAGAGATGAACCTTTCTAGTCTGCATATACGCAAGAGAAAAAACGACGAGAAATAGATGATGATTGTTGAATTTGTTTATATCCAATTAGAATGCGACAAATTTTGTCCTTTTTCAACAAACTTTAATCATATCATTAATCCCCATTAATTAATCAATCCAATAAACACCTCTATGACAGATCAGCGAAATGAGACAGACGTTATTGTTGTTTAACCATATAGGTGTTTATTTTTGTGAATTAAATGGTGATTGTTTGGCGTATGGCGGTCGCGACCTGCGGGCTTACTTTCGTCTACAGCTCTGTATTATTCTAAGGGATCTGGCCCGGTTTTTCACGTTTTTCCTAACTGACGTTATCGTTAAGTTATAACTTGACAGCGAATACTATGGCCAGCGCAGTAGTTGAAAATGGCTTTGTCGAGGATGTCGATAAATTTATTAACACTATAGGTATTTGACCCATGTTGAAACTACTTAGATATAGATCCAGATGATCCTGAATATAGACGTCAGCTCATGAGACCGGCTGAGATCAAAGAAGACTTAAATTTGATGTCTCAGCGCCGTCGTGTTTCCATAATATTGAATTCAGAGTCGTTTCGCAAAGAGTTAGAGGAAATTATAGAGAATTACACGCGGTCACAAGAGTCAACGGGATTGAATTCAAGCCTACTCTCCCTGCAGCACTTGGCTGATCTGTTTTCGGCAATTCCTGGAAAGCGTCCACTGACTGGGGGAGGATTTACCAAAAGTAAGACTTCTAATATTTACCTGAGGTGCACCTATTACTTTTTATTACTGAACCCGTTATCGTTTTAAAGTTCGTACTGTTTGGTAATTTAAGTTATCTTTGTCTTGACTTTATTGTCATTGTGAATCTTGTTTTTTCTAAGGTCACCAGAACGGAATCATCCCTATTAACGATTTACGTGGTGCTGATACTGGACTGTATTCTCGTAGAGAGCGTGTCTATCGATGTAAATTGGCCTCAGTCTATCGTTTGATTGAGTTTTTTGGCTGGAACACTAGTATATATAATCACGCCACCGTCCGATTAAGCCGAAATGAGGAGCACTTTCTCATAAACCCATTTGGACTCCTTTATCATGAGGTGACTGCATCATCTCTGATCAAAGTGGATAGTCAAGGTATCGTGCTTGATCCTGGATCCACTGTTCTTGCTGTCGACCAGGCCGGTTGGTTATTTCATTCTGCTGTCCATTCGACCCGTCCCGACATCCGTTGCATTATTCATTTGGGCACGCCCGCGACTATCGCCGTGAGTTTATGATAACCATTTGTAGGTAAATATTCACGATGCTTTTTTATTTCTCTTAACTTGTACATTCAGGTGTCTTGCATGAAGACGGGTTTGTTGCCGATCTCACAGGAGGCAATTATTTTGGGTGAAGTTGCCTACTACACTCCACAGCGCCCTTTGCGGGATGAATCGACCGCGGAGATCGGGACAGGTGGGGGTGCTGGTAATGGAAGTTCCGCTCCTTCCTCTCTGGTCGCCGCTGACTTGAGTGCTGAAAGGGCCGCCTTGAGCAAGGTGATCGCCCAGGACACGCACATACTCTTTGTCCGTTGTCGTGGGTCTCCTAGCTCTCGGTGAAACTATCGAAGAGGCCTGGCATTACGCTACTAATGCCGTAGTTGCCTGTGAGACCCAGGTAGCACTTTAGTTTACTTAACTAGGCTCACTATAGTCATTCATCTTTTATATCAGTCATTGTAATCCTACTATAATCTTTAGTTTTTGAACAATTATGCATTAGCCCTCAATATCTACTTGCGATTTGCTTTACTGTTTGAATGCTCGTTTTCTTTATTGTATACTTGTCATTGGCATATTTCGCCTACATTTATGCTTTCCACGAAAAATCAGTGGGTAGTTTAAGTATGCACTGGATCTTGTGTACATTCTATTTTCTCGATCCCATTCTCCAAATTTTAGTTGCGCCTAGCTTCTCTTGGCGTGGACCATTTGGTGCTACCAGATCAGCAGGTACAAAAGAGGGCGTACGAGGTGTGGCGTACTACGGAGTTGGGTGGCGTTTCAGGCCCGGAGGCGGCGGTAGCCATCCGCCTAGCTCATGCACGTACTCTCTCATTTTCGCGCCATAATGGTACCGACGCCGGATACCTCTCCGACTCTTCCTTGGTCGCTCAAACTGCTCCCTCACGCCCTTGGCGTCTCGGTGAATTAGAGTTTGAAGCCTTTATGCGTCATCTCGATAACGCTGGTTACCGGACTGGTCATCTCTACCGCCAGGTCGGTTGTTCCCCATCTCAACCTCCAAATGTGATTTACTCATTGCGGGTTTCTCTGAGAAATGTATATTTAATGTAATGTATATTATGCATTATGTATAAAATGTTTAACATATATATGTATAGGAGACACTCTATTAATTAAATGCGGCTGTGCATACTACCCTGAGTCGAGTTTCACTTTTCAATATTTTTTAGGATGCTGCCTTTAGCCCCCAACTCTCTCGACGTACATTGGATAGATCGGGTGCCATCGCAGGAAGCAAAAGGTATGAAGACGTTGAAGTCCCGCCCTTCACCTCATCGACTGCCACTGCCATAGCCCAGTACTACGACGATACCGGCGCCTTTTCCGGCGACGAATCTGAACCTCATCAACCTCAGTGAGTACACCCTCTTCTTTTCACATTACTATCAATTTTTTGGGTTATTAACGAGGTGTTGTGTAGTGAACAGTCCTTTTTGCCTTAGTTTGAATGATTTTATCTCTTGATTTTCTGTGGTACGATGTCTTATTGCTGCTCAAAACTGTAAATTTTTCGCTACGGTGCTTTAAGTTACATCTTAAAGATATTTGGCGATTTTTTTGGGCGAATTAATGTTTATACGAAATGTTTTATTTGTTATTTTTGGGTTTACACCTAAGAGCAAAACGCTTATGCTCCTTGTTACCTAATGACATCCCACCCTCAACATTATTTGTCCGTGCCTTGTCTGAAAACACTCCTGTTTGGTAGTGCATCCCCTTCTCATACGCAGTTTTTTGGCAAATCATTACATCTAAGAAAGGCGGTAATTTTTTGGTACTGAAACCATTGTAACTTAATATCAGCTTCATCCTCAATGAATTTTGAATCTTTTGAGCATAAGATTAATCTACTCCTGGCGTCTATCTATGCGATGCAGAACACTTCGGCGTCAGTGGTCGGATCGACGATGGCTTAACACACCTAACAGCTACACGAAGGAGGTATCAACACTGCCAGGCCGTCAGCCCGTGGCGCATTGGGTGTCCAGTCGCGAGGCAACTTTGCAAATGGAGATTTCAAGTGGTCGACTACCTCCCCCCTACACCATTCCATCCTCTCACACCCGCAGCCATCCCGTTGGGCACTACGGGGGCTCAGAGCAACACCCCCTCCAGTGGCATAAACTTCAACCGTTTCGCTCCTCAAGGTGACGACCCGAAAGAACTTAGAGAACACCAGAAGAAGGTGAGTATTGTATTCGTTTGTATTTGCAGAATTTGAGAACTTTGAACGCCTTCATGTCTGTTTATTTATAATTAATGTGCTTGTAATTGTGTTAATTACTCTAATCATATTTTTTGTTTCATACTTGATCCTTTCGGCAGTTCTCCTCTGTGTTCCTTGTCGTACCTTGTCATTCACGCGTTTGACTCTGTTTATTTGGTTGCAATTAATGAACTTGAATATCTTGTCTTTGTTTACCTTAATCTGATGACAGTTTTGTTGAGCGTTTACAGGCAACTTATTTTAATTGTCGGAGCATGCTAGAGTATCCGCAGCGCTTCTCTCCTCTGCCTTCAAGTGTTGGCTAGACGGCTGCTACATTACTTACTGTTTTGCCCCTTTTCTTCGCCCACCGTTCCGGGGCCAGTGCGCGACGAAATCGGCCGCGCTCGGCGTTTGCGCGCGTGCAAGCGCACGCCAATCAATACTGACTGCTGTTCTGGCAACCTCCACTTCAACATTTACATCCACGCCCGCAACCTGTGTTTGCGCGCGAATTTTGGCTAACACATCACATAACAATGCGCGGCGAAGGTTTAACCACCATGTGGCCGCTTTTGCGTTAGAGTTGTCTCAATTTTTGTACACATCCACGTAAAAATTGATTGACGCAGTTGTATATACCTGTGATTTCTAAAAATCGGGAATGATGCATTCACCAGGTCAGATATGTACTTTTTTTCTGATTACTTAGGTTCGTGAGAAATACTACAAGGATACGAACTCAGCGGGACCGCAATCACGTCTGTTAGAAGGCCTAACATGGGATGAGGCGCGTCGTATCAGGGACGAAGCTCTGTTGAGAACCCTCGGTCCTGGCACTGTCTCAGCCTCCTTTCCGGCCTCCCATTCTAGCGTGGCTGCTGCTAGCAAAGCCATTCTCCAGCGCGACGTCCGTGATGCGGCTGTCGTTTACGAGGTGAACCCTCATCTCCTTTTTCTCCTTCGTACTAGGCTCGACGTCATTTTATTTAGTTTCTAAAAGCTATTTATTTCAACTTACGAAGTTGAATAAAGTTGTAATTCCTTTCAGGTTTAAGCGGTTTGTTAAACCCGATTTGTAGGCTTAGCATTATTTACCGGGAAAATTTCGATCAACCCACCGGTTCCCTCTTCTAGCTAGTGTCTTGATTGCCTTTGACTTATTAACTAACATTGTTTCCGTTATTGTTGAAGTTATTTTAGATGTAAGCTGTCATTCAGATGCACTGGCCTAAATTTTTAAGTCTTTTGTGAGAAATATCCATCTCTCATTTTCAGGGGGTTTATACCAAACAGAATCCCTTCGGCCAGGTGACCGACGAAGAGTTAGAGGCTTACAAGCAGGAAATTGAAATAAAGAGCAACCCAGCGCTCTATGCTGAGTGGCTGCGACGACGGGAAACTGAACAAGTTAAGAGTCCTCTCGACTCGGCAGGTAGCGTATGCGGCGACCTAAATCCTGGCACGCCTCAGTTCACTTCTTCCCGTGCTCTTCATTTGGTCATTTATAGGCATTGTCGACGCCCAGAAGCGATTCTGAACTCTGCTTGCTTTCCTGATTCTATTGTCTTGCAGCACAATTTTTGCCAATTATTTGTTGGATTTTGCTACTTTTAAATTCTTACATGCATTGAGGAGTTGTCTCCAATTTTGATGCTTAACTATTTACTGTCTTAGGATGTTGACTCAGTTTCTTGTAAATTAATTTTCAAACAGCTAGTAAGTTGTGGGTACGCCCATTATGTCACAAACCTTGTCTCGCCGTAGCAAATTTTTCAATGAGACTAACTTAGACCACTTGGCTTTTGACCTTACTCCATGTTATCTCACTTTATTAAATTGGTGTACCTAGTTCATTAAGACGGCGTCTTCCTATTGCAACTAGACCGCCGATTCTATAAGGCATGCATTAAGTCGCTTCGTCAACACTTGCTTTATTACTGATGTTATCTCGTCCAGCCCATTTGCCTTCCTCTCCGCATTCGACAGGCTTTGCTCAATCTGCCGCGGCTCCTGTTTGTGCAAGTTCAGCGATTGTCAGTGACTCCGCAATGCATGAAAATACCTATGCTATTGGTATTGATTTGCTTCCACTTATTATTCGTGCCATGTCTGAATTTTTCTTCCTTATTTGACTGCATTCATTCGCGCTTTTGGCTGCCATATTGTTTGAAATCGCGGTAGTTGGGGGTCGCTCATCTGCAGTTATACTAGTCGGTGCATTTCGATGTCACTAGCCACTCTTTAACCGTGCCTTGTCTTTTAGGGCTGCTACTTTTTTCCAATAGTTCTGACATCGCTTGTTTTCTGACGGTGCATTGCTAATTTTTCACAGCATTTTGGTACCAAAAATCACTTTGAATTTGGGTTTGATAAGCAAAATAGTCTTGTGAAATGCTTGTCTAACTTTTAGGGAAGACTATAATTTCGTAGACTTTTTGCAATTTTATCAATATTTCATATTACACTCGTGCAAATATGAGAGTCCTTGTATCTCAAGTAGTCCTGTCGTGAAGTGGTATTTGCCTTTTGATAGTTTAATATGAATGGATTCTCGTGAATTCTATTGCCTTTATTCCCCGAGGAGTATATATTTAAAATAGGTACCAACATAACCGTATCTTATGAAGATTTGAGTCTCAAAATGTTTTATTTGCCGTACCGTATGTAGATTTATTACTCTCAATTCTCGTGGTTGAACTTGTGTATATTCATTCTTTACAGAATAATTTGTTTAATTGGTTCTCATTTAGGCAGCTAAATTATGCTGCTGGATGGTCGTTTGCAGACCTGTCAGTAGTTTACAGGATGCCTAATTCCTGTAATCTGCGTAAGTTATCTATACAACATCTCATGGCAACAACAATCACTAATAAAAAAACAGCCCCAATGTGGCTTGCATTATTTTTATGGCATTCCACCCAGGGTATCTGAAGTGTCGTAGACAATACAAATTCCACATGTCTTTTCGTCTCTTTAGGTTCTAATCTCTCACCCCCCACACCTGCGGGAGGGGCAACATCTGAAGCTAGCGAAATTGAGGATTCACATGCGACCGATGTGAGTAATTTTCATCTGGGAGGTATACCCTGATACTTTTGTCCCCTATTGTCTTAGATTAATGGCGCTCAATTGCCTTATTTGACTACATCACCTCATCTTTGATATTGAGGTCAAGATGAGAACAGTTTAATGTGTACTTTTGGATTTTTTTACCTTTTCTCATATTTTTTTGTTTGTCTGAAGGCTCTCAAATGTGGTAGAAGTCATTTTCATTGTTCTCTTCTACAAAGAATATAGTCTAAGCACCGATTAACAGTCGATTAATTTAGGAATCGTTACTTGTCGTATGGGGAACTACTTTAATTTTGACGTATATGAGTTAATAGACGTTTGTTTATCATGTGTCCCTATTTTTTTTAAGTTTTGAAATCAGTTTCCACATATGCACTGCACGGTAGTTTCTATGCAGTTTCAAGCTTTACAGAATCAATTCGATAGTTCCTGTACCGCTGTCCCTATGAATACGAGTGGTTTGCATAACACGTTAAATTCTTTTAATATTATGTACTTTCCTGTGCATATTCATGGTTTGGGGTTTATAAAGCCATTCTACTCACTTTTTGGCCAGATGTATTTTAATGAAGGTGTTAACCTTGCTTTTCAACTTGCCAAATGACCAGCTTATACACAATGCAGGTCTTTCATTTAAAAATCCTTTTTCACATTTTTATAAGAATTAACATTGGTATCATTGGATGTTAGACGAAAATATTCGGTTTCTATTCCCTGTGAGTCGTTCTTAAGCAAAAAATCAGGATATATAATTTTCATGGAACGAACAGTATTTCAGTTTTTTGGCAAAATAAGAATTTTACAGTTTACCCACTTATCTTGCTCGCTTTTATATCAACTTGATCTTTAGAATTTTGCCATTTTAATGCAAGTAGTTTTCCTCCCCTCCTTTAATGCATCGGTTTGAACCCTATTATTAGACTTTTGTTTGATTGTTTATAATTTGATGAAATTTGTCATTTTATGTGTAACCAATGTGCTTTTACTGTTCAGTTTGTTATTTATCCACTAAAAACAGTACTTGTTTTTATATCATTTGTCAAATTTTTACAGAAAAAACAGAAGAAGAAACGCCGCTTCAAGCTTCCATCATTTGCTCGTAAGACGAGATCTAAGGAGAAGAGGATTCAACAGGAGCCACAATCCCAGATATCTGGCGCTGGCGGTGCTGTGGGGCATGAGAAAGGCGGTGAAGCGTCTCAAGAGTGATTTACAGAGATCGGAACACTTACACTCCCCTTGCTAAGCATTTTGATTTCTCTAGGAATTATTAAACAAATATACGCCAACTTAGATTTCCCTGTTCTCATATACTCTCCTACGGCTTATTTTGCTTCCGCGGAGCATATCCTCTTCCCCTCTCAGGCCTCGATGGTGTAACCTACATCGCATTCTATTCTTCAGCATTCACAACATGCGCAGGCTATTTGTGCTGCTTCGCTTGTCGGCCGTCGCGGTGTCCTTCGTATTCCCTCAAATGCGGAATTTCGTAATACAATCAGTTTTTGCTCTTTTGGTTTACTGCTACTTTGTCGCTCCTCTTCCTCCACTTATATGTACATACAAATTAATACTTTTTTTAGCGATTTGTTGTCTCTCCAACATTTGTCTCATCAATTCCTGTTCCGTTTTGTTGTCTGCTTTTCGCTTCCTTAATCGGACAACCGATTCACAAATGCTTCAGTCCTCTACTCCTAATCTACCGCTTTCTGACTTAACCGTGGCCGTCCTTTCGATTGCACAGAAGTAAATTCCCACTGTGCTCCATACTACGATGAAATTTATCCTTTCTAGTTCATTAAACGGTGGTATTTGCCCTTCTGTGGCTACTTATTAGCTCTTGTCATTTAAGCGTCAAGTACTTATGTCTAATATGGGCTTGTGTCAATCCATTTGAGGCGATGTCGTGGTCGTAGTTTTCGGGACGTTCCTGGACGAAGCCCTCGACGTTGTTGCTGAGTTCAGTAACGGGCTAGCTGTAGGGTCATTCTGGGTCACGGAATCCGAGTCCGCTCTCAGCTGCTTATCTGGTTAGGCCATTCCCATTTGCTTCCCAGAAAGAAAACGACGTTTGAAATAAACGCGACCAACGCTTAATCTGGTTGTCTGTGTTAGGTGGCGATACTGTGCTATGTCCCACTAATACCAGTAAAACCGATCAAAGAATTAAAAGACGCTACCAAAGCAGTCATGCCTCAGCCCTCACCACCTGGAAATAGTAACACTCATCGCTGTAAAATTTAAAACATTCGGTCTCAAAAAGTTGACGCTAAGCTAAAAGCAGGAAAGAGGGGAGATCCCCAAGCAAAAGCTTCAAATTGCAGAATATATAGGAGATAATACAAAAAACATTTACTCATTTGAGTTCAAGTTATTTTCATCCTTCTTATATACAATTCTCACTTTTCGCCGCTTTGACGGAGAAAGACCCGACTCTACCGTAATCACCTCCGGCTCCTCTTCAACACCCAAATCTTCTATATCTTCCTCTTCCTCATCTTCCAAGTCGGAAGCTGAAGTGTAGACAATTTCTTCCTCTTCATCGTCAGGTTCTTCTAACTCTTCGATTTCCAACGCCCTTTCAAAAGCTAATTGGTCTACATTATAAATGTCTTTAGATGTAGCCGATCGAAGACGTTCGAGTAATTCGTTCTCAATTGTTCTCGATAATTTTGCGACACGGAGAGCTTTTTCTTCGCGCCTGAGTTCACGTCGTTCTGCATTTTTGTTAATAGTCTCGATTTTCTTTTGCCTTGAAAGAGCCAAGCGACGCATGTGCTTTAGGTATTCCCGGGTGCGAAAGTAGCGTAATTTTACCCGAGTCCTCATCCACCTATCCCAATAGCGAAGGTGTTCATTAATCTGTTCAATGGCTTGATTTTCATTCTTTTTCAGTTTGATACGCTCCCATTGCTTTGCGGGGTAAGGGACACGTTCAGGCTCCCGCACAAATAGGTAAATAATACCATCTCGTTCCTTAATTGTGGCGTACTGGGAATTTGCCAAGGGACAAGAGTGACGATTGCACAGTCCAGTGACGTTATTTTCGTTGCGACAGAATTTGCTTGTTTTGGTCTTAACCATGTAAGAACAAAACGATTTACTTATAAGCTGCCAAGTAAGATTGTCCGAGTTCATGTCGCCGACGATGGCTGAGAACACATACATAACAAGGAATTAGAGATAATGAGAAATAAATCTTTCGGAAAAAAAGTCAGTGACAATGAAACTGAGAATGCTCGAGTGGTATCCTGCAGCAAAAACCATGGTGCTACGAGTAGAAGAAATAGAAACTGTGCAAGACATTTGATTAAACTAAACGGACGAGAAAAAAAATCTACATGCAAAAGAACTGAGACCTCTGCACACAGCGAACGGATCGGGGGCTCGTGGGCAGGGCGTTTTAAACAAGTTGATGAAGGTAAAATTATGTGACGATAAAATTAATTAGTACGGAAGGAATGTCCTCAAGGCTCTTCCACTGTACAGATAATAAAACAGTACAATTTCTGCGAGGTACTGATCTTGTCGAAGGGAGATGTCGAGAAATGCATCTAACTCTAAAAAGGCATAGGGCTATGAGGGTAATAAAAGAGAGTTAGGATTTTTTAAGCACGCTTTGTCGTTTCATTTATTTTTAAAAGAGTTATTTAAGATCAGAGTGTTTTGAATCAATGCCAATGCAGCGTAGGAAACGGTGGAATTACATTAGCAAATTTCTCTCCGTTAGAATTCCACATGCGTTTATTGTGCTGTTTACATAAATACGTAGGCGTGGTGATGGTGATATCCGGGCCCCTTTTTAGAGTACCGAACAAGAACGGACGCTCAATGGCGCTTTATACAAAAATAGGCCTAAAGACCACCGCTCTAAATATTGGTCGGCAAATAGACTACTATGCGGATGATTGAGGCAAAGTTTCATAACCTGATGTTCACGCTGCCTTCCGCAAAGTTATTTCATGTTGCGGTATAACAATACTCAAAGAGTAATATGCTTTTTAAAATTATTAATTTCACTTTGTGCGTTATTTTTTAAACCTAAAATTTATAAATATTTTTCTTTATTGTTTAAAGCGTCTACTGATACTGTTGCGCCGCTTGCCTTACTTGGTACCAATGGCCACTTTCGGCCCCAACGGAATTGTACGTAATTCATGCGGCATGCCACTCGCTTCGCTCCATTCTGCTTATTTGTGTAGCCTGAGATATCTCACGGGCCGCTTTGTTCCTATGTGTATTCTTTATTGACTTTCATTTCATTGAGCAGTCCTCTTAGTGCTGTGACTGCGTGCTAGCTCATATTTTTTTTCATATGCCTTATTAGCTTGTTTCTTCCAACACGTGTTATTGTGCTGTATGTTAACTAATTGCTGTCAGCATGGCTAGGGTATCTTTTTTATAGCCTTCCATCGCGCTTGTGCAGCTTAATCACCCTTATTTTCCATTTAGAAATAATGGCTGACTCTGTCAATGAACAGTTTGTGCGCCGCTATCTTCTTTCTCATAACTATTCTCGAACTCTCGCAGCACTTGAAGCAGAGTCATCCTCAGACAATCTGAATGAACGTGTAATTTTCGGTTTCGTGCATCACTTGGTCTAGTTTCAGCCTTCGAAAATTGTCGATAGTATTAATCAGGCCATAATCGACTTAGACCATGTGGCTCTTGGGAGAATATGGAAAGGCTTGGAAGACTGTTTTTCTTCTTGCCTCAGTCGCCAAAACGTGCTCAAATTTGAATCTTTCAAGGCGTATACCTACAAGACCTTACTTTGCGAGGCGGTGAAATCTCAAAACTTATCATACGTGAATACATTTTTTACCAGCCAAGTAATTTTTGATTTGTGCTCCCCTACGTGGAATAATTGGTCAGGTACTTAACTCTTTCATTAGTTTATTTGAACAACTTAGTTTTGCCGTTCATAAAGGAACCAGCTAAACACGGGTTCTTCAGTCGTTACTTTACGAAAGCATGGTCTGGTTTCCTGTTTATGTCCCTGAGTAACTTCCTTTGTACCCTCTTCACTTTGCTCCCGGTCCCTTCCATAAACGATCTACAATCTGGAGTAGCAGTAATTTCTCCGATTTTTTGATATTCTTCGTACAATGTCAAATGCAGGCATTTTTCTATTTTGTTATTTGTTAGCTACCTATTTTAATCAGTAACTTTTAATGTTCTTGGTCAGTTTGTTTTTAAATAATGCATTTATGATTTTAATTAAAGGTCTTGAATTCAACGCATTTTGGCCTACCACGGATCAATTCTGATGCTGTGGATGACTTCTCTGTCTTGTCGTCAACTCGGGTAGTTAAGCCGCGATGATTTATCCGGCGATAAGTGTTGCTTGGTCGCTCAGGCATTGGTTTACTTGTGGTAACCATTGCGATTATGCTTTCGTTTTTGGACCTGTCTCCATGCTTCGAAAATGCAGTATTGCCTTGTGTAAATAAATTCAAGGTCAAGGTATCCGTTTGTCAATTTTTTAACACTAGTGTTTTCCAAGCTTGATGCGGAATCGATTCTGTTTCGATGTGCACGTCAATCACGTAAACTTTGTTTAGTTAGATTGTTAGTTGTTAAATTGCTGTCGTTAATTGTGGCATGGAATCAGCCTGCCTCATGGATTGTTATGCAACGCCCCTTACAGAATTGTATACGTTCTGGGGAATATATCAGTTTGCCAAGTACTACGCCTATTGTGTTATTATTTCGTTTTGTATTAGTGTTATCCGTGCTTTTTTGGCAGCTGGTCATTTGTTACTTTATCTTATTTTACGTAGACTGTTGTCAATTTCTGAATGGAATTCACAGAGAATCTAGAGCGGACGCCATCGTTTTATCGGGGACTCTTGTGCTCTGTTGCAGATTTGTAGAAAACATTTTGGGGGTCTTGTACTCCAAATTTTTTTCTCCTTTACAAGGCAGCGGGTGACTGTGAGAGGTTGCCGTCCAGAGGTGTGAAGTGCTGTGCACTTGACGAAGCGATTGTGCTCTTCTTTATTTTTTTACATTTATCTCTGAGCGTTAGAAGTCTAACTGCGATTCCATTGAAGTGTTCGGGGGCAAAGCCATGGTAATGGGCCCTGAGTCGTGGTTTGATAGAGTACGAAACCGCTAACCTATCTGGTTTGCTGGATGTCCAACCGCCAGATGCCCTCGAATTTTATTGCCCCCTGTAGTATATACGCGTGCCCTCGTTTGCACAGGCGACGCTTTCTCACCAGTACCAGTAGGCTGATAGGAAATCCATGACGTAGGAAGACGAATAATCTTCCCATTGTATCATCTTACTACAGAAATGTGAACATATAAATGTACGGGGAGATGATTAAACTTTGATTTAGTCAAAGTTCGTAAGTCGTGTGCAAAACGTTGGCACTCCTTGTCCCCGCAATTAAAGTGTGGATAGTATGGGTAACCCTAATCAGGTTTAGTGTTTTGCATCGTTCATGAGAAGTTTCTTCCAGGGGTTCGCTTCCATTACCTTTGGAACAACAACTGAAAACATGTATCCTTAAAATTAAGCCCTCCGTAGGGGCTGAATTTGGTCCTGTACTCTTTTGCAATAATGTTTACTTTTCCCTTGGATATAATTTATTAATAGTCTTATGAGCTCCAGAGATCTTGTTTGCGTTCCTAGTTAAGATAACAGATTATAAAACAACTCGAAGGTGGCAGGGGTGGGTTCGGTTGACGTTTGGGAGCGGAATGTTATTTTGATGCTAGGAAGGATATTAAATCAGATGTAATCATGGCCACATGGATACGCGCGAATGTTGTGAGGTGATTACGGGATGAATGCATATTTGAGAGGCTACTGGTACTCATATGAAAGAGGAGGTAAATTATGGTCTTTTAATAGACTGAAGAGAAACACTGGAAAAAGTCACGAAAATCGCCGTCCATTATACGGGTCTGTGTGGCTGATAAAATATATAAATTCCTGCCGATCATCTTGGGAAAAACGGAATTTGATCTTTCGGCAAAGCACTGATATGTGATGCTGTGGGTAATCCAAATCTGGCCTAGTTGAGTGGTGTCGAGTCTGGCCCGACACTGTCCGCGGAACAGTTTCGTGCATTTCCTCAAATCAGTATAAGGCAGTAAGCCCGGGCAGCAATCTGGTCAGGGCGTAGCATAAACAAGATGCACTCAAACTGCATCAATAGCCTAGCCGATGCCACCGCGTACGGTCCAGTTCACACGTAAACGAATTTTTTTGGCAAAGCTCTAGTGTCACTTTCGTGGGGTCACACGCCCGGCGCGCGCCTGTGTTGTACACGCGCCGACTTCCTTCATCCTCGCAGACTGGCGCATAGGCAACATGACCATTGCTTTGCAGATATTTTGCGGGTGAGAAATCCTCCTCGACGCATTATGCGCTCCCATACTCGCCACTCTAACTTTGACGCGTCACATTGTCAAACTGCACCTTCTGCTAACGAACTGCTAGAATGTGCAGAACGAGACCGCGGAAAACATGCCTTCAGCCAATTCGCACTGGCTGAGATGGACTGTCTTGCCCTAATGACTGGCCGGTGGCCCACTCACTTAGCCTTCTGGAACACGGACTTTCGAGGTATTATTTCTTATGGTGCAGCATCTCAATAGCGCCTCTAACCCTATCACCGAAGTTCACGCAGCCGCAAGGCATTATTCAGCTGTGGAATGAGGTTTTACCACTGTCGTCAGCGCAGAATTATTTCACTAGGTTGACTTTAGAGCTGTCTTGCTTGCCCGCAGAAGGTATGGGACCTAACAATACATAAAGCATAGGTCTCTGTTATTGAGTTGTGCGTAAAAACTCCAGTCGAATAAGAGCAGTGGGCGTCAAAGTGGGATGCGGTTATGTACAGTTTCCAATGGTTATGGTGAAGGGTGTACGGCGGAACGAGAGAGGGGATAGAAGTGTGTGTACTGTTACATCTGTACAGGATGAAGTTGAGGTGAGAATGAAGATTATTTAAACAATAGATAGCGTGTTTTTTAGCCGTTTTTGAGCAGCTACAATATCGGTCGCCAGTCGAGCCCTCCTCCGACATACGAAGAGCAGTGCCAGTAAGCCGGAGATTAGAGCAACGCAACCAAGAGTGAGCATGCAATAGAAAGCTATTCGGGTACATCTGTGAAAATGATTATGAATTGCGAGAGAAATACTTTCCGCAAATACAACAATGTTAGCGGTGGGGATATGTAGTCTTTCAAGTGAATCGTGATTCGACGGCAGTCTTTCCTTTGAGGGGGGAGTGGGGCCGTGCCTCGGGGTTGTGGTGTGCGTCCGAAGTAGGAACGGGTTCGACACTGGTGGTGGATGCACCGAAGACCGAGCGGCAGCGCCCGGAGGCGAGGCGGAGGAGGCGGGGGCGGGGGTGCCGGTGGCCGTGGCATTGGCAGTGAGGCTGGTGAACTGACTTCTGCCGGCAGTTGATGAAGACGACGACGCGGTTTTGTCTGGAGTACTATGACTAATCTGTATGCGTTGGTGATTGATTGTCACCCCTGTAAAACACTGTTTCACATGGCAGATATGCTCGTGATTATTTAAAATGCTTTTGTAAATTATAAGCTCACGACAGAAAGACCTGACGACATGAAAGATGCTTTTGAGTCTTACACGACATTTGAAAAATCATCACAATCGGAGAATCGTTAAAACGTCTTGCAAACGAAATCAAGCGAAAGAGAGGCCGGCACAGCCCCTTTTCACCCCAATGCGTTCAACGCGTTGGATAAAAGGCAACTGTGTAGAGGGTAGGAGCAGAGTTTCGATTTGGATAAAATGACTGTTACAAAACCTAAGACAGGGGAGGCGGTAGGAGATTACGTGACTTCTATTTTATCACCAACTTTTCAATTCTAGTAGACTTTTTACAAAGGCCTGGACGTTGCTACCGGTCAAATCTATCAGTCTGCAAGGTGGACGCTTGGAATTCTCTGGGTGAGGTGAATGTGCGAGTGATGGAGAGAAGGGCGCGCGCTCTCACCGTTGGGAAGGGAACCCCCGCCGAGAAGGTGCCAGATGCCGTGGGCGCAGTAGAGAATGCTGCGTTTTTTATCAGCCGTGGATCGCCAGACGGCCACTGCTCCCTTCACCTCCAGATGACCATGCTCTGACAAGTAGTCCAGGGGATCGCAGAGGTTGTCCTGATGATCTGACAGTGAGGGAGTAAAGGTCGTCAGCTACTTTAATGCTTATTTTACCTCGAAGTTTGTATACACATTCTTGTATGTGTATTCTTGAATCGAAGATTGGTTCGCAATCAGAATGCCGGAGTCCCTATGAAAAGTCGACAGATCCAGGTGTTCGGTTGCAGTAATACTATTTCATAAGCATACAACTCCTCCGGTAACACAAAGGCCAAGTGGTGTAGACGTTCAATGGAATGCTTCACAATTCTATAGGCTGGGCGATGTCATTACGTCTACATGTCGAAAAAAGACATTCTCTGCCTGAACACTACTTTCTATAAGAATCCGGAGTGAATCGCGGAGATAATCATTCTACAAGCATTTTTGGGGACAAGTGGAGGTTCTTTCGAGTTGTATCCTTGTCACAAAGCCTAACCTGCTGCTTCCTACACCCAGCTCCACTAGGGTACTTTTTCTTCGTAAATTTCCTCTTATTTCATAAACGATTACAAGTAGAAGCATGTGTTTGCCGGTATCTCGTCTAATTAAGCCACTTTATATGAAGGTAAACGGTCCCTTGAGAGTTGGGGTATATGCTGAACGCTGGACCCCATAATTCCTCAGCCCGTCTGCAAAATGGTCCCACCGCCTCTCCTAGGTATCTTTGTGCCCTCTAGCTCGCCTATCAACTCCCAAAACAATCCACATCTTCAATAGGCATCAACAAGACAATGACACCGCCTTCAACTTATCCACTTGAGGACTCTAATGATGTTAATGAGTGAATTTTGGAACGGGTGCTTCCAAAACTGGAATTTAACGTTTTTCAGGAGCAAGGAGTCAGTGTTTTGGTTAGTCATTTAGGGGCAAGTCATATAAGGTGGAACACCTTTTAAAGCGCCCACAAATGAGACCTGCATACCTGCGCAGAAGAAGGAGGAACGTTCAATGCCTTGTGGATTGATGCGTTGGTAAGACGTTCCATTGATGCAGACGTAGCGCGCCAGCCTCCGCTTGGAGGGGATGGGGAGGGCGAGGTCAGCAGACGAGACCGAGTAAACCATCTCAAGGGGCTGGAGGCCGGGGTCGCAGGTGAGCTTGAGCACCGGTCCGCTTCGTGATATTTGCACGCCTCTGGGCAGGGTAGAAGGATCGCAGGCCAACCCTACTGCCAGGGAGAAGAGAACTGCGGGGGAGAGAATAGGGCTCCAATCAGCCTGCAGTAGGCGCACGTCGTTAGTTAACACACACTTATCTCCGTACGCATCCTATGAGGGGTGTCACTGGAACAGCGTCACTTAACCTAAGCTCTAAGTTATTTAGCAACTCGAACTTGCGACATAAAGTACAGCTATATTTTAAACATACTGTTAGTAAGACTATGAAGGAACACCATTCGTGTTAGGGACAAATTCTTCCTCACACTTTTTCGCCTCGGCACCACTGCTCAGAGAACTCCGATTATCTTCATAAGGAAGCTCAAATAGAAGTGAGTATGGGACGGTGAAAGTAAGATAGTTCAGCTGCTTGGGCGACCTCTTGAGCCAGAGGAACGGAATGAAAGTCACCAGGTGAACACCATCGCGAAAAGACTTATTCCCTGCGTCCACCTTTTTGATTTCACTGCACTTTTCGCGCAATTTAACGACGCCCTCGTACGCACCTATTCCCCTCGCGGCCCCGGAGGCGGATGGGTTCGGGTCGCGTCGGGCCGCAGGGGGCCCCTCTGCACGTGTGCAGTTCGCCGAGGTGTTGTAGAATGTCACTTTTGAAAATGAAAGCCACCACCACCCGTTCCGATCCGGGCGAGCGTGGCTTAGGTGAAAAGTGCGCAAAGTAAAAGCGACGGCACGGCCACTCAGGACGCAGCGAGTCTACCAGTGGCGAGTACCCAACCACGCCGTCACCGAATGAGCACATGCCTATTCATCTATGTTCCCCTTCTGCGCCACTGTGCCCACTTTTATATATTTTCCTGGAGTGGCGCAGACCCCTACTTCTGTGCGGCGATGAGAAACTTCCGCTCCCTCGCTGTGCCTTCTTCAACTCATGGAAGACTTGGCACGCTGAGGTATACAACATCCGACCATCAAAGTGTGAATAGCCCATCTGTCCACATACGAGTTTGTTAGCATTCACAGACCCGCTGATGCCACACGACACATCGTCTTCAGGCCAGTTGTTTTAGGCCACAGGTAAGAAGGTGGAGTCTAATGAAGGAAAGCCACAGTATCAAGCTGACCCACGGATCTCTCCACCATGGCGTATAAATGGTAATAACGCTTCGGACGCGCTCTTCCTACTAAAAAATTCCTTGTAAGAAGTATGTCAAAGTGAAGTTGCACCCTCCTTCTTTCACTCGTGAGTTAGCTATCCAGCTTGTCCTTTTTTAATGAAGCTCGAAAGGAAAGTAATTACCTCATCTAACCGCGATCTGCTTCTGAGTTAAACATAATAGGACGAGCATATCAACCGGGTGTCGTGACATAGGAGGGAAGAAGTCCTCTCTAGGGTGCTTCACTGGCCCGGATGGTAGATCAAACAGCAAGACTAGGCTGGAAGATGGGAGGGACGCAAGCTTGAGCGGCTTCCAGATTTATGTTCCTCAAATGGCAAAAGGATTTTGTGAGGACTATTTAGAAAGGGGCTTGAAGTTGGATTGTTTGAACAATTATGAGTTAAATTGGGACACCCGTCGCTAACTTTCGCATTTTATCTACCCATATTCCATGATATCATGAGGATATTATTACACAGTGGTGCAATTTATTTTCGAGGAATGTGCGCGTTCTTCCAGAACTGTTACATTTCAGCGGAGACATTCCGCAAAATGACTGAACCCACGCGACTGTCGTTCTATGCTTGAATAATGGGTCTGAAGGAATGCGCAGGAGGAACTGACAGCAGCGTCGAGGAAGAGGGGAAAAAAAGCCTGTATAGTTGCTATCTGTAGACACATACTTTAGACGACATGCCACAGGCCACTTTGCCAGTGGTATTCAACGGAAGTGGTATGCGCAAGTATTCCTCCTTCCGCGATACTTCTTCATTAGGTCTGTTCACCGTGCCCGGGTTTAGTCACCGTCACAGGCGCCCTCTCGAGGCCTCGGCGCGGACGTGCCGCGGGACGAGTGTGCTACGCCGGCGGTTTGTGGCTCCGCCCCCTCCCCTCCCCTCCCCTCGTCCCATTCTTCATGCCTCTCCCGGTATCGACGACACCTTAAACGATTTCTAGACACATTATTTTTGTCTATGCTTTGAAACTTCTACGCAGGTTTTTGTGCACCTCGCAAAAACGGTGTTATTCATGCTCCCGCTAGAAAATCACCTTAGCAAATAACCTGCACTAGACTCCCACCTTCCAGTTCCACTGTACGAGTTGGCGCTAAGACAGCTGTTTCGTCAGTGTTTACTTTGCAAAATTTTTGGTTCACTTAAAGCCGGTAGTTGAAATCTTCACGAAGTAAACCAAATAACGAGGTTAATGTGTGACATCTAGTCCCACTGTGATGATACACGGTCACGACTCTGATTGCTTTTTGGACTACACACCAGATTTCGCTTAAACGCGATACAAATTCAGTGTGCCCCGTTTGTACTCAGGTGAAGCATGTGTTATACCCTCGGAATTCAGGCAACTTTCGTGAAACGGAGCTAACGTGCCCCCAAAATGGGTTCAAAGTGGTGAGTAGAAACCATCCCTCAAGGTGGAAATGCACACCAAAGAACGGCATAAAAGCGCTCCGAATTCTATGATCTACTTTTGCAAAAGCCTTCCCAGCCTTCACTTTTCAAATGTGTTTTGAGAGAAAAGGGACCTCCTCCAAATCCGTGACCGATGCTGGTGTCGGTGTCGAACATCATTTAATGGAAAATCCCTATCCCGCAGTACACACATGGTCACTGGCAGGTGCGCCAAAATGGTCAACATGGAACATTCTCCAGTCGCATATTTATGATTGCGAGGAACTTTGATGCGTTTGGTTTCCCCACCATTCACGTTGTCTCCAGTGCCCAGTGCAGCTTCAGCCCTCACCTACTTGCAAGTGGTCGAAGCGGGGCTTCTGCCAGGTCCGAGTGTCTACCTTCAGTCCATGCCAAATATGCGCCTCCGCGGGACCGACCAGCCTTATGTCCGTGGAGCTGCATACAGGCCATTCAGGCCCTTAATATGGAAAAATGGGGTGCCAGGCCGCGCCCTATTAGCGGTAGGATACCTCGTCATGAGGGCTTCGAAGTGGAGAGATAAGGCAGGCGCTGTGCCAGTGTTGGTCATGTTTACACCTACGGCAATCTGACAGACAGCGAAACGAGCAAAATATTGGAACAATGTGTAAACACTGCGGCGAGTCTCACGTGAATACGACTGCGAGGTGCGGTTATGCGCGCAAGATCTCACGGGCAATAGTTTATGCCCTCACTGCAAGTCAACCTCGGCAGGACAGCGGACGTCCACTCGTGGGCGCGAATTAGGATGGGGCCACAGACAAGGACGCCGTACAAGCATCGTTGAGTACAAAAGTGCTTCAACATCACCGACCCGGCCAAGCGCAAGTGGACGGTCTGTGAATGTGCATTGTGACAGGGTCTGGTCCGTGCGCCTCGCGGGGCCCTCCGGTCCGGTCGGGCGGTGCGTCACGCCGCGGTGACTCAGAGGATGTCCCTTCCACGCTGGCCACGCCGCGGCCCGCGCCACCGGACCTTTCGGCGAAGTGGGCCGCAACCCGCGAGCGAGTGGGTGCCACGCAAACGCCGTTTTGCCCGACACGTTTCGCCTTTGTGTGCATCCGTGAACTCAAGCGGACCTACCACCTACAAATCTTCGCAGAACGAGGGACAGGACAGAGGATTGCAGTCGGTCCCAACAAGACCCACTCCCATTAAAATCGTCTGGGCTCCAATCGTGTGGCTGAAAACCCGGACCTCAAGCAAATCGGCGAAGGCTCCGACCAACCTGGGACGAAAGTGTCCGTGGAACAGTTTACCACAGTCAGAAAAGCAGTGTTACAGACGCACATGAAGAAGTCGGTTTAATTTAGTAATCAAGGGGAGTGAAACGAGGGACGATAAATTTCGCAAAATGAAGCCTATGGAATCGTCTAATGCCCAAAATTACTTTGCCGGGCGCTGGACACCAACATCCCCAATAAAGGCTCATCGAAATTCAAATGCGGCAAATTTACCTCGCGTAAAAAATGTTCTAATTTGAAAAGATATGTGGCAAAGTTCATTGAGTTGAGAAAGTTATTGAAAAAAATACGCGTTTTACTATTGCGGTAGGAAATAGAAATCCCCGAGGCGTCTCTTGTCACATTCTCCCTCGCATGAACTCTTGCCAGTCCGTCCAACTAATGCTTTCCTGGCAACGTTTGCGTGACATTAAGCGGTTGCCGCGAGGCCCGGATGGTCTCCTTGACCCGAATGTGCCCTGCTCTGTTTGTCCCGGTGCTGGGTATATTACTAAACCGTGACAGCACTACCATTCAAAGGCTCTTTACGTGGGGCGCTTCAGGACGAGTCTTCACAGGGTGAGCCCAGACAGGACCAGAGGTGCCTCTGACGGTGGGGCTGGGCGAACAGCTCACTTCGTTGGTGTCTGTGGGTGCGGGTCGGTCAACTTCGGCGGCATTGAGTTAGGGTGGGCTGGTGGCGGGAGCACAGCGGCAGGGCGGGGAGAGCTCCCACGACCCTCCTCAGTCTGCAGGGAACATCTTGGCACCTCACCCGAAACGCCACTCAAGATTCAAGATTCGTCTAGATCCAGCGGGATTTGAGATGCAAAAAGTGGCCATTTTAATGCGCACCATATAAACTCGCAAAAAGTGAAATTATGGCGTCTCCACATGGGGCCTCTGAACTGCAAACCCTTTTCTCCATGTCAGCGTGACACCGCCTTCGCTCCACAACGTAGCCATTTTGCCCTCGCATTTTGTAGTCTGGTTGGAGCTTCGCCTCCTCCGCTGCTTTCATTGCATTGAAAAAAGATATGATGAATGAGCGAGCTAAATTTTATTTTGCCCCTCGGGAGAGGGTTTATCAGGGCTCCTAAAAAGCAGAGCTTATTAGGGACGCAAACAGGCAGAAAAGCTTCCTATTATGGGCCACATATTTGACAGTATCGTTTTCGACTTTGCTTTCCTTTCTGATTTGGGATGGCAGCAATTTGCGGCGTCTGTCGCTTCCATCTGGATGATTTGCTGAAATCTTATCAGTTGTAGATATATGGCAAATAATGAAACTTCTGGGTAGAAGTTTGATTCCTTAGACTGATAGAGTGAGAGTCGAGAGGGGAAACGAGTGTGGCCACCAATTTCGTTGCCGAATAATCGCAACGCGACCGTGGATGGTTTGGGACTTTCACTCCGCCTCAGAAATGCGTATCGTCCGCAAATAAAAAAAGATTTTGCGGCTACATATTTTAACATCGGGAAACGAATTGCCAGGTCGAATACCACATACGAGATATGGACTAGCGCCTCGTGGCCATGGCGCATGGTATGACCTCGGCTGAGGACTTGGAAGGACGTCCTACGCGTCTCAAGTTAAAATGGTGAAATAAGCATGCTTCAATCAAAGTACGGTTAAGCGTAAGGCCAAATATCCTTAAAGGAAATCTTGGAGTCGTTGCGCTCTACATTAACTCATATTCGGGGGAAAAGGTGGTATTTTTCGTTTGCTTGCACACTCCACATCTTGCAGTGAGTTTGTCCTCCCCTTTTATCGTGATTTACCTCTTTATCTAGTGTTCCCAGAACGCTTAAAGAAGATCTTAAGCCTAGTAGACTTCTCGTGCTCACGGATAACGACGACAGTACGACTTCTCAAGCAAGTGGAAATGAGGAAACTGCTGGTTCAGGCCAGGCGTCGTAGCTGGCGCAAAAAAGGAGGAAGAAAATTTTGTGTGATACACGTTAAGTCGTGCCTTTAACGTGTGCATGCATGCGTGTATGTATGCGTCCTTAGATAAACTTTAAAATTGGCACTCACAGAGGATCGGGTGGAGAAAAAGTTGTAGAAATTTGCCTTGACAGAGGCCCTTGAGCAGAAATGCGATGGTAGTCTTGTAGATGTTAGGCATTTGATGATGTTACGGGCGGTTAAATTCTCCGATTTGGAATAACCGCATGAGGGGAGTACTTCCACTCTGTTAAGAGACTTCGGGGAAGAAAGTGAGCAGATGCGAGGGCAATAAGGCCTTGACGACACTGGGTTCTGACATACGTGTTCCGCAGATTTGACTGCCACCGCACTTGCGGCCACGAAGACGGCGTTGCGCGCGTCGGTGCGCGTGCGTGCGGTCGTGCGCATCCGCCGACACTCCGCGCAGCGCCGTGTAGCGCCGCGTCCGTGCGCCGTGCGTCCGCCTGCGAAGGGCGCACGCACGCAAATCCGCGCCGCCACCACGAAGGAGGCATAAACACTCGGCCTCGCACAACGACTCTCGCGATCTCGCTAGCAACCCGCGGTAAACAACAGTAAGATAATGGGTAGGTGGATGGGCAGGTGATTTTCCAAATCGATCCCCCTGCCTAACGTCTCTTTCCCACCGTTCAAAGTGGAATGCCTCTGACACCTGAAAATTGCCGTGTCAGAGTATGCTCCACGACAGGCCGTGTCCGCAGTTAAAGCCTGGTCAAGTAACTTTGACGATGCCCTAGAGAAATCCTCCATGCAGGTATTAGGATAGTGAAGAAGGACCTGCGTCATAGAGGTGTCCGTCGTGTCTCTGCCGATAGGTTGCGCAAGGCCAGCTAACACCTGCCTTTGCGACGCTTCGAGTCGAACTTCGGTCATCGTCATGGCAATGAAGCTATTACCTTTATTTAACGACAATTAATGCTAATTGAGGAAATGCGAGTCCTAATCGGAGAGCCTAAATGTTATCGGGACAATATTACCACGGTCGTCTTACTGGGTATCAGTTCTTTCATCACTGGTGATTGTCGACCTCTTCGTAGTGCCTGCGGCCTTAACAAGGCAGGAGGGAATTGGGGAGCCAACAGTTACATTGCAGATTAAATTAGGCCAAGGACTCTCTTTGCAACAAACGTAATATCGCCCCTTTGTCGGAGAGTATTCATAAGAGAACGCCGAAGTCTCCACGCAGACCCTTTGTATTGTTGCTACAGGTGAAACCCCACGTGAACTGCATTCGGCAATAAAACTTGCAGACAATGACTATTAATTTGCTAAAGGTTGAGGCAGCTGTGTCCGAGAATTGGTTAAAAGGCATGTAGCCACAAATTCCAACGCCAAAAGAACTTTCTTTAGTAGCCGCGACGCATGGATTGAGCGCAGGAGCAGCGGCATTGGCTCGAGCACTTCAGTGTGTCTGGAGCCTGGTTGAGAAACTATGCGTTGGGAGCTGAAAAGATCGTAGTACTTCGTACCTCTGACATTTCTTGCTCATAATGAAAAATTCTGGCGAACATAGGTGGTAGGGCGGTGGGCTGGTTATAGAATCTCTCTAGTTGAGAACGTCCTCAGCCACTTATCATCTTTTTCTCAGGGTCAGTTTGCATCTCAAACAGCTACATTCGACAGATTTGCGCAATTTATTCGTGGCCGATCATGTTACAGCCGTGAAGACATTCTTGGGAGAGGG
Organism: Dipylidium caninum; assembly: GCA_017562135.1. Lineage (NCBI taxonomy): Eukaryota > Metazoa > Platyhelminthes > Cestoda > Cyclophyllidea > Dipylidiidae > Dipylidium > Dipylidium caninum. The sequence continues at coordinate 151,040 of QEYB01000556.1, read as the reverse complement.
GGCAGAGAGCTAATGCTGCTTTCGAGGTCAGGGGTTGGAAGTTGCAGAAGGGAACGAGGTGATAAGCCTGTCAAGCTCATTGCGCACATCTGCGGTTGAAGTGATAGTCTAATCTAAACCGCCACACTAATTCACCTGGTATGTGCGCCGTTACCGCAGCCGGCTGGGCAAAATGGGAAAATTCGAGGTCGAAGGTGAGGAGTACTGGAACTCTCCCAGGCTGAGGGCCATCGGTGCAGCGGGGAGCCATGAGAAACACGGCCGATCGCCGTTTGTTCCCTCAGGAATCGAGCCCACACTCCGCCTTGCGCTGATACCCTGAGCAGCTTCCGGGTTTAACAATTAGTCCTTCGAATGAAACCCAAGTGTCCCGTGGCTCGACACCACTGAGTGTTTAACCTCCTCCTCAAAAGTTGGAATAGTGGGTTCGTAAAAGCGACAATGCACAGGCAAAAGCAACCAGTGCTCAGGCATTCTTCTATCCTCCTGCTTCGTCGCTTAACAATTAATGCATTGTAATCGGCAAGGTGGCGTGTGTCTTCTTGTCCCTAATTCACCAACTCTCACCCGAGTGACACGCAAGTAGTGGCGCTTTCCGATGGCGTTCACCTCCACGTGCCCAAGTGTGTGCTTCATTTGTTGTCATTAAAATGATAGGAAGCAGTTCTTTATGTTTCTTCTTCTTCTTCTTTACTATCCGAATCACCGAGCAATTCGGTTTCTTGCACTTCGATCCTGGGAGGTTCCAACACGCCAATTTTTATCTATATTAACAATAACTTTCACATGACATGGTTAATGAGTTGCATATTAATTTGGGGAATGCTGAGAGGAATTGCACAAAGAAGGATTTTCCGTACATTTTGACTTCCGTCGCCCCTTCGTGGAAATTAAAGCCCTGTGTCGATGTGGCGTCATACGACATAAAATTTCCTAAAATATTATGGAGATGCATAGCAGAAAGAATATTTAAGTACCATTTGAGCAACCTTAATATACGCCGAGGAAGTCATGAACGTTCTCCTGACTGTGCTCAGCATTACCTTGCCGTTTTAGCTACCCCTCCAGTATGATAGGAGAATGGTGAAAAAAGAGATTGTCTAAGCCGAAGCTTATACCACCTTGAGACCGTGAGAGCGAATTGCGGGTTGCGAAGGTACCTGATGCCACCAGCTCCTTCCGCTTGTCCTAGCAACGGCCTCATTGACCTAACACATTCATCCTGGACTGTTTTGTGCGATGTTATTACGGCCATCAGCTGCCGCAAGTGGCCTCAGTAACTCTTATCCGGGGGGAAATAGTTACTATTTGCTTTAAGTAGATTGTTGGGAGACAGTGCAGAGAACGGCAGACCGCCGTGTGGGGAGTTGGATTACAGTCGTTTTCGCGTTGCTTAACATTTGGCCATTAATACATCCCGTGGTGAATGGCAAAAAGAGGGGAAATAATAACCGAGAAGTGTTAATAGAAAGAAACAAAGACATTGTTCGATAATTTTGGCAAAACCGGGCATATCCAACCCGCTCGAGCGTGGTCAAAAGGTCTGGCCGAGGACTGCATCAACGCGTATTTGAGAAGCAATGCGATTGTGCATTTATTGGCGCTAGGCGTGTCATCGGATGCCACCAGTCGGCGAGGTGACAATGACGCGGCTAAGCCGTGCAAGTGGTGACACGGTGCCTCGGTTCCTGGGCATCGGCGTCCCCGCGTCGAGGGGAAGTGCTGGTTCGCACAATAGGGCGAGGGAAGGGGAGGTGGTGCGGGGCATGTAAAGGTTTTGGGACAAGTGACACGCTGAACTGGCGCATTTGAGCAAGAAGCAGGCAGATGGCGTCTAGTACAGGCCACCGCGAAGTGGTTGATGCGGACTGTGGTGCCTCGTGGGAGTAGCGCAGTGTGTGCATACGGAGAGTGTCGTGGTGGAAAATTCTACTAACATGTTGATAACGGGGTGGAGTCCTCTGTGACCTGATGTATACAATGCTTTAAGCACCACCAGTCGACACCTAGTGTGTAAACATCCTTTTATGTTTAAACAAGTATATAAATGCTCGAGATCTCACGTGTTCATTTAAATGAGACTCTGAATAAGGCGTAGCGGCTGTTTATGAAACAATCGGTTAGCCTCCATGGACGTGACTGTACTGGGTGATATAACAGCCGACCTATTCGCGTATTTTCAAGTTCTTTACAGGCCTGGACAGAAATGTCGCTTTATAGGTACTCAGGTGAATTACCAACACCGGGCGTGACAGTGATTGGTGATGAGTTCCGGTCGACCACGGGTGGAACCGGAGCAAGACAGGCATTGACAGCATCCAAACTTGGTGCCAAAGTTTCTCTTATTGGAACCGCAAGTTCATTCCATCTCGGCTAACTTTATTCATGTCTAGGTGGGAACCGACGGGTTAGGCAATATTTGCATGGAGACATTGAAAAAGGCGGGCATATGCACAAGTAGGTTGAAGTCCCACGGTAAATGCTTGGTCTGTAAGACAGAAAGATTCCATCAATAGAGTGAGTATAACAGAGCAAAGTAATACGGATGAAAGAGAGCATATTATACCTCTATTTTCTTTACCGTTTGGCCTTCCTTAAGCCGTACTTAGCGGTTAGGAGGATAGGAATGTCATATTAATAAAATAGGGCTGCGAATAGAAAAAAACAACTTCCCATTTATATATTATATATGCCGTATATGATACTGTATATAGTATATAAGATTACATATAATACACACATATATACATATAATGGTCGTATATTATATGCACATACAGCTATAACATTAATTAATGGTTATGCTCTCCGTTGACAACTTACGGGTTTATTTAAGTGAAGGAGATAAAGCATCCGTCTAAAAGATCTCAACAAGTGAGCTTTCGCTGTTTGCCATTGCTGCATCCACCAGGCTCTGTAGTGCCCAGTCAAGAACGCTAAAATTGTGTATTTACTGCACTGAATTTAAAGTCGCATTATGATTCTTTGTGTAAAGAAACAATAAGGGAGTGTCAAAGCAAGAGAACAGGCACTGCTATGGTACTGGTCAACAAACGGACTGGAGAGAATCAGACAATGGTGTTTAGTGGCGCAAACGCCGAGGTTTCCATTCGCGACGTCGAAAATGCTGCTGGATGGGGCCTCTTTCCAGCGAAGGTCTTTTCTTGCCATTTCGAGGTTCGTTCGCCATAGCCCCCTCTTCGTCCCACTAGTTGACGCTTGAGTGGACAGTGTGCATCAGCGCCGAGTTAATCAGTTTTCAAACGGTTTGGTATGCGGTGATGGAGGTTATTTACTCAATGCCAATATTATAACGAGTTATACATGTACATAAATCGGTCACAAATCGGTCTTCTTCAATTAGGACAAAAAGAGGTGTAAAATTTTTAAGAGCATAAGGACAAGGTAGTGTAGGTGCACCTTTTTCCTGACTCTGCACAGACAATGACGCTGAGCGCTGCCATCGAATCCCTAAATTTATTTGCGCTGTAATTACGATAGAGGTAGGAAGGACTGTTTAGATGGCATCAACTAAGGAGGCACTTACAAAGAGTACTAACCTGTGCTCTCATCCTGAATGGACAGTCGAACTGCGCGGCAAGTCTCCATGCTCTGCAGAGGGCTCACGCGGAGGGTGCAATTACGCTGTTGAAACCGACGCCAGTGTTGCCTTCCTCCATTCTCGTCCCACGTTTCCTCGCCGCCGCAACAGTGGTCCTGGCGAATGCGAACGAGGCCACCTTTCTCACCGGCGTCCCAATTCCATCCTTTCACGGGATCGCACCCTCGGCTGAGCTGGCAATGGGTGCAGGTGAAGCTCTGCTGTCATTGCTACGAGCGGGTATCAAGTACCCAATTATTACCCTGGGACAAAACGGGGTAGTTACCATTTTGCCCACCTCGGAAGTCCATCCCCCGTTACCTTCTGATGTCTTCATATTTACGGATGGATTGCCGTCAAACATGGGCATCTTCCACACAAAGACACCTACTTACAAGGAAGCTGCTAACACAAACGTAAGCAAACTACACTTTGCTGGTTTTAAATGTCGAACCGAAAAGTATTTGGGACACGTAATAGAGGATCACATCCAGAATGAGCATCGACGGCAACAAGACATAAGCTTTACAGTTTTAAAAACGCGCACGTACCAGATGGATATTTCCATGCGGTTGTCAGAAATTTATGTCAAGTCTGCGATTTGGTGGCTTCGCAATCGCCAAATTATTGCATGGCACTATTGTCAAAATGAAAGCATAACGGTAAGGAACGTTTGAAACAAAAGTCCGATGTCAACTGGACAGGATCCGAGGCTGCCATCGTGCCTTCAGGTTCCTTAAAAAGACCATTTTTCACTTTAAGCAGTGATTAGTGTGATGAAGATGGAGAAACTTTGTCATTGAGCCTATACCAGTCGACGAATACGAGTCTGGAGCGAGCAGGAGCGCAATCGACCATCGAGGTCCCTGTGCAAAAATTAAACTACATGAAACTACGTAGGATGGCGCATTCACTGCTTAAAAGCAACCGAATATCCAAGACAAATTTTAATCTACTAGTCAAGACCTATTCAACGAGTCTACTTTCATAATAGTTTTCAGTTTTATATCGCGAAAAGTTGAAGATAAATATGTATTTGAGTTTCCACCTTGTTATATTCATTGATTAGGGTGCTGGCGACTGTTTCGCCGGAAGTTTGGCCTTTTTCATGTCCAAATACCCACAACTACCAGTACTGGAGAAGATCAGGAGATCTGTCTGGATAGCTACACAATCTGTGATGGAGTCCAACAATCACCCGATCTGTCCCGACTCGAAAAACCTCCCGAAAGCCCTCTTCAACGAAACGGAGGAGTTCAGATGGCCATGTACGTCTTAGCTCCCGCATACTTTACCAGTTCTGGTAGATCAACAGTAATAAAAGATCCACAGCTAATTGGAATCTACGATAAATGGGACCGGCGCGATGAGGCCAGGCGACTGCGACACCCGACCTACTCTTCACTTCAACCCCAGGCACCGCGCTCACCCGGTTGTCGCATGCCACCCATTCAACCCGCACACTAATAGTAGGTGTTCGCATTCTAGCCAAACGTGAAAACAACTAGTGCGGTTCATGTTTTTATGATCGTAAAGAGGTCGAACTAAATAGCAGCAAAAAATAACGACACATCCTAGACCATTTCTTAAAAAAAATGCGAGTTGTACTCGCCCGATTGGCGCAAGCGTATACTAGGGCCGACGCCACGAAAGACACTCCCACGATCCTGCGCGACCACCGTTGAGAATTCTGGGCCAACTTCCCACATAGTAGACCCCAAACGATTTAAATTTAACGTCTAAGGTTTCTACATACTGGAAAACTGATAATTAAGCTCTACATCCAACGTTTTTTAACATTCATAACGCTACAGACCACAAATCGGTCGTCATTTGAGATTAAAAATCCAAACTCCTTTGATTACATTACACTACACTACATGCGATGTAACATGTCAAAAGGTAGCGCATAGACTAACAAACCCGAACGCAATGTAGCCGAAAACTCAAGAGGATCGGTGACTAATATGTCAGCAAATATTATTCGAATAAACCATATCCCAATGGTAAAGTCCAGGATAATTTAAATTAGTCAACTAAAGTAACATTGAATTCAAGTCCAGCCTCTAAAGCTCAAAAATTACTCCAGGTTCGTATAAAACAAATTTTACAAATATAAAGAATGGATAATGCACGAAACGTCGCAAGGGACAAAAACCACCGTAATGTAAAACAATCACGGTATGTCTTGAATGGAAAGAACAGAAGAGATGAGTAAGTTGTCATTGAGGCTGCACTCTACGATTTTGTCGTCCAGGAGGAGGGAGAGGCGTTTTGAGCGGGCAGGCGTAGAAAATGAAGCGGCTTGAGCGCCGGCGGAGAACCGCACAAAGCCGTGAGAGTCAAGAAGCTCGCAAACACCAATGAATTCGTTTATTTCGAGTGGCGAGAGGTGAGCCCGATGCGAACAGATATAAGAGTATACATCAAAAACTTGGCCAATCGTTGACTCTCGAAGACCCCTCAACCGACGAAGTAGAAGGCAAGCCGACAACACCAATTTGTGGTGCAAAGGTATCTCACCCGAAGCAAGGGAGTGGGAATCAGCGGAAGTTATCGATAAACTCCCAGCGGACTATCGGATGCACACAAAAGTTGAGCAAATATTATTATATAGCTAGGGAAGTGCCTAAAGACAACTTACAAACACCTCGATCAAAAACATTTGGAAATATTAAATAGGGTGAAAATTACCTGAGATTCTCGAATTGCTTGGGTAATGTGACGAATGGTCGGTATGACAGCGGCCACTTCCTCATTACCCTTCGTAAGTTTTGCACTGTGAAGATACTTATTTCTTAATGACGCTCGCACAGACGGACTAGACATAATACGCTGTTGAAGCGAAGTGAGATGACAAGCAGTCGGTGTTACATCAGTGTTGCCCGCAGATCTGGCTTCCAACTGCGCTATTTCTATAGCACGTCGACAAATAGCTAATGCTGCCCTCACGTCGCCGGAAGTTGCTGCAACCTACAAATACATAAGATGCTGAAACTTGTATATAAAGCAACAAATTTTTGACATTCTGGTCCCAAGATTTCGTCATTTTATAGTTTTTCAATGTTAGGCAAATATAAAGCTGAGGAAATGTTAAAAACCAAATTAAACCTTTTTGGCACAAAACTGTAGAGTCAGCTCATCGAACGGAGGCTTTGAAACCTCGTCAGAGAAACTAAGACGAGAATAGATTATCTTAGCAAGTTGATCAACGGAGTAGGGCGAAAAGATAACATGAACTGGGCGCAATGAACGCGCCGAGAGGGAGGGCAACAGTCGTTCAGGCAGGTCAAGGGCGTTTGATATGCCAATCACGACAAGATTAGCTTCTTTTAGGCGCTCGGTCCAACCAAATACCCTATAAATGAGAATAATTGGGCCTTAGAACAAGTCAAAACAAGTGTTCTGGGAGAAAAAAATTGGTGGATCAAATTAGCGTTTGGATGCCCGGAACTCTACACAGCTTACTCAAATGTTCTCAATCTAAGCCCTCGAAAGGGCAAATAGCTTAAATTCCCAAGTTAAAAAACTATAATAAAAACATACAAACAATTACGTATAAAGGGCGTCTTGATGTCGGGACTCAAGCTGATCAAGTTCATCAAGCACCATGACGAGTGGAAGCCGTTTCGAAACCATTGTCAACTGTGCTTCAACGCGCGCCACAACCTTTTCCAATGCCAAGGTGCTTGCGGAGACGGAAGCTTTGCACAGTCTTTCAAGTATGGATACGTAAACTGCTCTCAACGAAGTCATTTGCATGCAATTTAGAAATAGATGGCGACATTTTTTGCAGTCGCTAAGTTGCATAACCACTTGAGTAACAGTAGCCGTCTTTCCTGTTCCTGGAGCACCACTAACGTAGATTACTGCACTACGCCTCTGAGTGAACGAATGCAGAAGACTCCGGGTCAGAATATCGGATCTCATTTTCACGTCCAACTACTTCCTTCATACGGCTAGCATGAAGCACAACCGAGACACCGTGAGCTTTCATATCATTGTCAGGGGGAGATAAAATACAGTGGGAAAGGAACTCCGCCGCTATTCGAAACTTCATTTGCCTGACGGAACCCAGGACTGGAAGGGTATGCAGAAGGGCTGTCTTTTTTGGTTAAATCTGAATTAAGATCCGGTCCGCGGGATCTTAAATTCATGACATATCTGCAGGAAGTAAATGCAAAATAATGACACGAGAAAGAAACGCAAAATACTGTTGTGTTGTCTCAAAATAGGTAAGTGCACGCTGGCCGTATTACACACAATAAAAAAGGAAACATGAAGCCGGACCATTATCAATCACGAATATTTAGAACTCAAGCAACAGAAAATACCCCCCGGCAGCAACACCGGGCGATTTACGTTGAAGACAGAATGCAGCTAGCCGCAGACACGCTGGTGTTTTTTATTACAAAATTAACATAACCTCCCTTTCAGAGCTATTCATTAGGAATGTTAGATACTTTCTGATATCATCTAAAGCCCAATCGCGCAACACCCTGCAGCGAGACAACCACGAGACGATCAGGAGAAGGGAAACAGTTGAAATTCAAATGCGCGTCCCAAGGTCGTGTAGAGATGGCCTTCGAAAAATCAAACCGATTTTAGGTGGGTTAAATGAGTTCATTGACATTGCATCCGGTAAAATGTCTTTACCATTTAACAACTAATAAAAAATATTATAATACTTATGAAAATAATTCAAATCAGAGAGTTTGGTTGAGACCACCAACCGCTTATAGTAGCCTATGCTCAATTGTGTGGCCTATCAGATGCATTTCTAATGGCATATGTAACTAAATCAACTGAAAATTATACGATCGAGTGTATTGATCGAAACAATTCACAAACCAGCTGTCTGTCTGAACCCATAGACACCTTATTCTAATGCCAACATTTTAGGCCACTGAACAAGCGCTCCACCTCATTGTTTCCCATTTCATAAGTTCAGCGATCATATGTAATAATCACTGGTACATTTGCGTGATCTCAACTTCTTGAACCATTCATATTTGACGTGAATTTTGACCTAATCTCCATATTTTCCTGGAAGACTCACGACAGCTGGCCAGTGAGAAGTCTCTAAGCGAGGCCTTTAAGTTTATTTCCCCTCGGCCCGGTTTTGTTCTCCTTAGGATTAACGTCGCTCCGACCAGCGAAATTTACGAAATTGTGGCGGGGGCATTAACCTCCCTCTCATGCAAAGAGATAGTCGTTTTGTGAGAAGTTACCAATTTTTCCTATTGTCGATGCAACGTTGAATTAAACTTTCGAAAGGACTCAATTTTTCGGTTATTTAATTTTTTTGACGCACATAAATTGATTTTTGCAGTTGCAAATAATTCGATAAGTATAACAACTATTGGACCTCGATATGTTAACGGCCATTTCAATTCAGGATGTCACAAGTCGAAATTTAGCGCCGCAATTTCTGGTTTGCGTTGGCATATATAACCTCCTGAGGCACGGTTAACCATTATTTCCCTTAAGAGTTAATCAGCAACAAACGTGAAATTACTCGGGAATTTACTTTGCATGTTTGCAACCTTGGGAGTTCGGTTTGCAGGAGATTTCGTTAAGTCACTTCCTTCTGGATGGGAGTTGTAAATGCTCGCCATAATGAACAAACTTAGGACGAATACTTTATGTAATCTAGAAGTTTCCTTTGACACCGCCGTTTTTATTCATCATTAATATTCATATCAATAGGGGAATTGAATGTCTCGGAAACCATTGAAGAGGTGTAACCCTGGATAGAAAAGCATAATACTAAATAAGTTTACAATCTTTAATTTCTTGTCATGCTAATCAAGAATAACTTAATGAATAAATGATGGAGAATTAGGCGTTTGTGCAAATTCTAATGCGTGCTGCCATTGATATCGATGTGATTCTTTTCTTCTTTCGAACCGTGTACTGTGGTGTTCCAATGCATTGTAGCTTGACAACGTCGGACTCTTAGAGCTTGCTATGTAGCATTGTTAACGCAACGCTTGAAGCATCATAGACTACTAATTACACTGAAATATGTCTTACTCACTACGGATATTTGGCGTTTTAACTCGCCATCTATAAATTAGTTCCCACTCGCTCTGCGAGAGAAAGAGCCTAAGGCCCACTTTTGCGGACAAGGACCTGTTTCCACAAACATTAACGCAGGTTACGATTGTAGGTTAAGAAAACTTGCTCACGGATGAACTTGTGGAGGTTTAATTTTGTCACGAAAAAAGGCATGGCAAAGTATGTGAATACTGCTTGAGTACGAGTCCGCCTACTACAACCTAGTAGACATAAGGACTTTAAAAAAATGGTATAACTACTTGGCCTAGTGTTGGCCTAACTTTTAAAGAATGTATTAGAGCTATTACGGAGATCATAATCTTACATTTGTCAACAAATCTGGTTATTCTTCCACGCACTCATAAAACACCAATCAACTTCACTCATGACAGTGTTCCTTAGTTTGCGCATATGAGTGTGCGATGACCGAAGTGGAATTGAACGAATCTGACGACAGTGACATCGGCGAAGGTGAATACCAGGTGGAAAAGATAGTTAAGGTTCGCATTCGTGGTGGCAAAAAAGAATACCTTTTAAAATGGAAAGGATACTCAGAAGAGGACAACTCCTGGGAGCCTGAGGAAAACCTCGATTGTCCAGACTTAATCAAGGTCATACCTCACTGAACTGTTCACTATTTCTATGTAGTAATCATACATGCTCCAATAATATTTGAAATTTCTACATTTCATGGTTCTATGTTTGAGTGGCTCTCTTCCACTTTTCCTTTAGGATTTCGAGGAGAGAATGTCAAGAGAACGCTCCACCATTTTACAACCTGGTAAGCCGTCTTCAAGCTCGACTAAGTGCGGCCCCCGCTCAAAGATATCCGGTGCATCAGAGCCTCCGAAAAAACGTGGTAGACCACCCCATAGCGATCTCGAAGAATTCGCCTTAGAACATAAAAGGCCCTCAGATGAATCCCTGAGCTTAGTATACAAAGTAATCTGGTTTGTTTGCTCTAATTTATTTTTTGGTCAATTGCAACTAGTTTTATTATTGCAGAGCCCGTCGAAAGCTGCGCGGGGTTTTGCCAGAGGCTTGAAACCTGATCGTATTATAGGCGCCACTGACTCGAGCGGCGAATTGATGTTCCTCATAAAGTGGTTTGTTAATATCTTTTTAATGATTCCACATTTGTGAAATTCAATTGCGTTGGTTCTCTTATTTATGATTACATTGCAGGAAAGACTCAAACGAGGCGGACTTGGTGCCTGCAAGAGAAGCTAACGTTAAGTGTCCACAGACGGTTATTCGCTTTTATGAAGAGCGTCTGACATGGCACACTTCCGAGTCTCGAGCCGAACCCATTCAAACCACAGCTGTTTCAACTTATGCATCAACACAGGCTCCTGTTCAGTCCGTTGAGAGCAATGCTGTGCTATCCGAGTCCCACACTCCAGTGGTTGTAGAGATGGAATCCGTTAGCGGATCAACGCAGTCCGCTGCCGTTGCTACTGCTGAAGACTTACCTGTAGATCCAATATCAGAGGCTTCGGCTTCAAATACTGAGTTGACACCTGCGGAGTGATAGCACTCACTGTTTGCATTCCGTTGCACTAGTACTTCACTGGCATAGCCGAGTGTTGATCATAAAGCCAATTTGTACATTTAAACTATATATGCGCATGCAATTTTATATCCTTTCATATTCATCGCGATAAATATTTTTGATCACGACTGATTTTCTTCCTCTAGATCTTTGCTGGTGTGTAAAGGGTTATTATAGTCTGATGTTTGTCACGCATTGTGAACGTAGAAATCTCATAGGTACGACATTGGGTATAGCAGTAGATATAGGCTTTTCCATTCGACCAACAGTTGTCCTCCCATTTGGTTTAATTGGTTAGTCACATTTTGTGCGAATTACTAATGATTTAGTCGTCCATGGTCATCTGTGCTCCGACTCTGTTATTGGCTTCGGGTTGCTTGTTGGGAGGGAAGTATCTGTTAAGTGCGAAAGTAGAGGTACGTGCGCAATGGCGACCGTCATCCAATAACATTTTGGATGTTATTTAAGACCGCGAAGGTTGAGAGGTTGTAAACATGGTCAATGTTTTTGTCGACCCGTCCCCTGGTCAGATCTGCCGAAAAGTCGCATAATTCTCATCCGCCGCCTTGTCAATCGATCCGACTGATGCGAAGTGAGTCCGAAGTAATTACCATTACAGTGCTTTCGGGTCCAATAGATTCTTAACCAAACTGCATTTAATACTACAGGGATTTTTAGCAGTGCTAACTCTTTTTAGTTTAAGTTGACGGTTGCCCATTATAATGCCAACAAATTTTTAACTGCGAGAATAAGCATTTTCAAACCGTTAATGATATTTCACATCATATTCATTCACTATTAAGACAGGAGACGGATGTGTTTGGAATAGGCCGTCAGTGGAGACAATTTCAGTAGTTAAAATATGCGGTTTGCAGTTCCTCATTAAGAGGATGGTCCATGGAGCAAAACCTTTCATCAAATATAAACAGATGCCTCAACGAATATTCACATTTCACTAGTTAACATGGAAATTTGTCAATATTGCGGGAATTAAAATGACAGCAGGGTCTCTAAGAGTGAGGTCGCGCCGAATGTGCAGATTTTCACCCTTTACCTTGAGAGGACAACTAAGAAATACCTTATTCTATAGAGCATTTTGGGGAAGAATGTTTGAGAAGGAAGCACTATGATTCACGCCACTCGCTCATCGTCCTGAATTTCTGAACTTCACTCCGACTTCCGGGTTGAATGTGAATTAAACAAATAGACAAGTTACGACTTGGCTATTTAATGGCGTCACACATAATTAAATAAAGTTTTTATTTTGGATGGCAAAAGCGATAACTAAAAGCTAAGGTAACACATTGTTACGCCATGGCCATTATCGGCTTCGAGATGTGCTAGAAAAGTGAGCAAATTTCCTTTGATACCTTACTGCATAAATCACCATCAAAATTTTGCCCCACTTCATGGTTAGCTAAATCGGCAGCCTTAACTAAAATTAACTCCAAATTGCATGTACAAACACTATCCAGAGGGGCAATTGTTAACTGAACAGATACCTGACTGAAAGACCACTTCGGCAAGCAAATAAGAAGCCAGGATTCATTGAGGCCCCTAAAAGGAATGTAGGCGAAATAGAAGGAGAGACACGTCAGGGATGATGTTAACTACTGATGGCCTACAGAGCTGATATCTCACGGTCTTGACCAAAAAGTGAGAGACTTTTAAAATTTTTTCTATAGAGAAAGAACAAAATTGTAAAGACCATGGGAGTCTCATTTGAGTCTGATTCCCGGACAACGAAGGTACATGCGGTTCATAAATGAAAGAGTTCTCACAGAAACTAAAGTAAGTACACTAATGATCTTGATAAATTTCCTTCCAATACTGTAAATTGCATCGTAGAACATTTTATAGAATTGAAATTACAAAAACATCATATCCCCAATTACGAGGACAGAGCTCACGGTCGATACAAAACACTTTCAGCTGTCTTCAACACTAGGCAACCTTAGTTTAAGTGGATAAATAAAGTTATTAGTCTAATTACTTGACAATGCTCCCAACAACAGGGCCGCAACTGCACTGGAACTTGCCGTCAAATTGTCCTTGTGCAGTGAGTTCTGCCAAATACAAAATCACTCATTATAGGATTTATTCGTTGCATGCATGCATGAGAAAGGTCTCCGAAGAATAAGGTAAAATATAGCACTCAGCACGACTCCCAATATTACGAATATGGGAAAACTAACATTAGGTTGACGCTGACTTTATAGTTCTTATGCCACATTTCAGTCGCCTTTGTTTACCTATTACCAAAAGTTGCGCATTTAAAGCCTAATATTTGCAGCGTTGGAGGAATTTAGAGATGATTATGTGCGTGACTCTCAGCCTGAGGCTCAGTTGTTATTTCATAGTCTTTCAAATTAGACAACATACTACAAATATTAACAACTTAAATGCTGTTTCCTTCTGATCTGAGAAATGTGTTTTAAGGCTATTGTTGGTTCATTCATTGCCTAAGAGATACTTGTTAAATTATCGAATTATCCGAGTCTCGCTCTATTACATCCGACCGATGATAGAATAAAATGTATGCGTCAAAATCGAGAAAACTGCTTGACACCTAAGTCTGCTTTGAGGCAGATTAAGTCCAGTTAAAATGGCTTCATGGTCCATCAAATTACGAAGAGCGTGATCTGTGTCACAGTTTTAACCTTAAAGAATGGCCTATGATTGCCACCGAAACCCGTTTTCCAAGTGCAAGCCTCAGGGGAGACACAAAGTAAGAAAGGCTATATGATCCCATGAGGACCTGCAATGCAGCCAAAGAGACTGCTGTAGTCCAAAATTCATCAGACTATAAGACAAGTTGCTTTACATGGAGACTGTCACAGTGGCTAAAATGTAACTTCGCCTGAATGAATGCTCTGGATGCAAGAAAACGGGGGAACGACAAGACCAAGTTTTCCGAATTACAGCTTTTGTAATTTGACAAACAGATCGCCCAGTTGGGCAACATTCACCCCATCTAGACAATTTTCTGCTTTTGGCATTTCCCAAATCCCCTGTAGCGTCTCAAAGTCGCTTATTTCGCGATAAGCAAAGGACATGGAAGACGGTTCATCAGTAACTCATGGCAGGTCGGGGAGACTGTGAAGAAGACCACCCTACCTGCAAGGTAACCGTAAGATGAAGGAATTTACACAAAATACTATTCAAAACAGAGCTAACGTGCTTATAATTGAGTGCTTAGATTCGTTATGAATGCCTTGAAGGCGTGTGTGCTAAGGCAAAACCTACTGGTGCCAACTCAATTTTTATTTTTATCGACTTTTTTTAATTAAACATCACTGCTTATCATACATAGCCAATTTTTCAAATTGTCATCCTCTAAGTCATTTATACTCGAATGTCTCTTAAGAATATTTAACATAAAATCCAGATGACGCTCGAATGTTTTAATTAGCCCAGTATTTTTATATTCTGTACTTCGCGATGTGTGTTGAGATATGTTCCCTTCCTTAATGAAGTTTCGACTTTATAAACCAATAAATAGGAATAACCATATACATAACGACCTACTCGTGATCATTTGTGGGGTTTTAGCCTTTAGATACGAATAATTTTCTAGCCTTAGCATATCTAAATATGTGTAATTCGAGTGCTTCTTATAACTAAAAATAACTTGTTGGTGTTAAATGGATTTTTTTTCATGAACAATCATACTCTTCTTCCCCCAAATTAAAAGAAATGAGGCACAATTTTAGTGTAGGAATGGCATGCATTATTTAAGTTGGCAACAGATAAGACTTGACAGTACGATTCGACTAACGACCAAAAATGCCACCGCTATAAGGAATCGTACGGCGCTTTTCCAATTCATAAAGTTCAATGAGAGCAGGAATATCTAAGTCATTGTCTCCAATTGCTTGGATTCTCTTCAAAAGACTTGGCTGTAGTTCGGGAGCAAATGAATGCAATCCCTCTTCCCTTGGTTTGATTTTCAAAGCATCGTTAGTAGCGAATGAGGTCAAAAAAAAAGCAAGGAGGAATGCGAAGGCCATTGTTTCGGGCTCCGAGTAAACCTGCTTAAGGACACGAATTTCAGATCGTCACAAATGCATGAAATCTACACTCATGCTCTTGGTTAAGACTAAATAATCGAGTGTTTAAGGGGAGGTGTCGCAATGACTGGCAAAAAGTACCAATGAGACTATAGCTGGAACGAAAATCGAAATGAAATGCCAGCCACTTCGCGCTAAGGATTACAATGTAAGCCAAAGCCATTACTTCCTAAATCTAGGAGGACTATTAGATTAGTGGTGCTTCTGGACATCAGTGTTACAAACGTACCGTAAATAATACTATTTTCGGTACACCTCCCGAACTGAGACTTATATAGTGAATATTTTTTACTCGCGTCAGTCTGATTGGTCTGTGAAACAATGCAAAAGTAGTTAAGGTGGGAGTTCTACTTGTGATATGATCTGTAGCAATAGCATAAACGCAGTTAGCCAACCTCACTATCATGATACAAAAAAAGATTATACGCCGAAATGCATTTGAAGTTTCTGTAAGGCCAGCCTCTTACGAATACCCCCATCTACTCTAACACGCTCATTAACTGCGCAACTGAAACTTTGTAGAATGTATTAAAGTTCGTTAAAATCATGTACTTGGAAGAATTTTGTAAAATAAGTTAACAAATAAAAAGACATTTACTGTTCGCTACCTATGATGTAAGTTTCTAAAGGTAGGCTTAAACATGTTTCTCTCGAATCTGATGATTGTAAATGTGAATAACTAGGATGCTGATATGAATATATTTCCAAAGACGTTATGAAGTTGAGCCTCCTAGAAAATCACTAGAATAACGTGCGACACCCTCACCTCTCGACCTGTCAGTTGTCTTCGTTTATTCACGAGCTTCGGAAAATGCTCATACTTTTGAGAAGCCTGCAATGCGGAATCTTTTAGAATAGCCAGTATGGAGAAATAGCAAATTAAAACTGTGAGGAAGAAGTTACAATGCCCCAATCTCACCAAACAGGTGTCAAGACTAATTTCTTATACTTAACTTGACGCAGTAGATACCTCGATATTCCAAAGGGTCGCCAGTCAAATTCACAATTGAGCATAACCCATCGCGAAAAAAAAGTCGAAATCACAAGCAGTAAATTAAAACCATCAACCGCATGCCCTCCGCAAAGTCATGAGCAACAAATCAGGAAACAAATATTTTCAGACATCAGTAGTTATCTCTTAGGTCCCCGAAATGATAAATGGGCTTTAGGACACTTTCATCGAAATATTTGCCATGAATTTAGCATTCTGAAATACTGATTGGAAGAAATGTCTTGACTGACAAGGTATCACAGCCTTGGGAAAGACATGGATTTACTTTGAGGGTTTTAAATGACAGCATCAAAAGAACAA
Source organism: Dipylidium caninum (assembly GCA_017562135.1). Lineage (NCBI taxonomy): Eukaryota > Metazoa > Platyhelminthes > Cestoda > Cyclophyllidea > Dipylidiidae > Dipylidium > Dipylidium caninum. Next base: position 134,445 of record QEYB01000556.1, on the reverse strand, counting down.
CCAACAAGTTTATTGTTGCGCATCAGAGCACTACGATGTTGTAGAGTTGACAGGATTTAATTACATGTATTTACAAGCATGAAAATCACTTGTCATTATCGTGTTTCCTTTTTTTAGCCTTCGGCTGAAATGATTGCCAAAGAGCACGTTTAACAAAACGCGAGGATGCTTCTTTGTTTAAACGCTGGTTGGTAAGTGTAGGACCCTGTTTGTTGCATATGCTTTGACATCTTTTAAGAAAACCGGTCAAACGGTCCTGCAAGAATACAAACATAGATAGTGTAAGCTGGTGAAAAGTGTGCAACAAAGTAGAAAAATGAAGAAATAACCCAAACTCTATCACAGACTAGTAGAAAACCAATAAGATGCAACAAAATGACCGAGGAGAATGCACGTACACATAGAATGCCGAGGTGAAATTTTACACTTTAAAATTTTAAACACTAAGGATGCACTCACGAGCTCTTTTAGAATTGGGTGGTCCTTTGTGTCTACTCCGCTGCATCGAAGATACACTAAAACATACCAGAAACTAAATAAAAAGACGTTCAAAAGTAAAACGCACCGAAGAACAATGCATTCATTGCGTAAGCAAGGCACAGTTCGGTTTGGATGCGCCGCATAGCAGGTAACTAAATTGAAGTACACCAGATTAAACATGTTCAGAGCTACCTCGGTTTTACTTGTCTTTACCGCCGCTCGATAGGTTGATAAAGTGTCGCATATGCCTTTAATTGAATCGGAAAATGAGATCAGAAGTTTGCTGACTTCATTAGGAATCGCGTCAAAGAGGGTCTTTTCCATTAGGCCCTTAGAGTGGCTATTTGTAGTCCTGGGAGTTAAGGCTTGATTTCGCTGATAAAGCATCCAGTGTATGGTACTAACAAAAGGTATCAAGGCTTATAAAAATGCATTACCACTCATTTTCAGATCTAAAATATAAATCTTTAGCCGAAGGCTTCTTCTAGTGGCATCCAACATTAACGGGCGTTCGTGTAGTAACTATATATAACGGGGGCCTTGCTGCTTGTGTATGCCCAAGGGTCATGCCTATCGTAGAGCAATTTCATCTCATGAATCTCGACCAGCGGCTGTTATCCGTAATTCGAAATTGCGTAACGTCGTGTTCAATAGGCCATCTGTGACCTAAAATGGCAAAAGCCGACGGATATCCAACAGGCCGTCATTCCTTTGGCTCTGGAAGGGAAAAGTATCTGCGTTCAAGCTCGCACTGGCTCCGGAAAAACGGCAGCTTTTTCCATCCCTATAGTTCAATCGATACTCGAGACCAAGTTGGTATGTTCTCACTTACAATTACTCCCGAATCAGCTCAAATCTGAACAACAAACTTCATCATTAATTTTAGCTCCAACCAAAGAATTATGTCACCAGATATCTAAGGATATAAAGAATTTATGCGCGTATGCATCAAGAAATGTGAGTGTCCTGGATCTTTCTCAGTTGGATGACGTTGATGTTTTAAGGTAAATTGCAATTTAGTTTCGTTAATCTAAGATTCGTTGATTTTAGACCTCTCTTAGCCCAAAACCCTGACATCATTGTTGGGACACCTTTGAAAGTCCTAGAACAACTGCGTATGAAACGTCTTCATCTTAATGCGCTTGAACATCTGGTAGTTGATGAAGCTGACTTAATCCTTGTGTTTGGTTATAAAAAACATATGCAGTCACTTCAAACCTTTCTTCCGAAAAAGTCAATACAGGTAATAAAGTTAATTCTTGCATTTCCCTGCAGATAATCTTGTTATCTGCCACGCTCGATCAAGAATCGTGCTCTTTACGTAGTTGTCTCAAAATTAGTGAATGGGTTCGAGTAGAATTGCCCGAAGAAGATTATCTTCCTCCCGGATCGAAGCTGGCACAATATGTAATTAGGTAAGGTCGAATTAATCTCTTAGTGCCATCAGTGCCGAAGAGTCGTCGAAGTACGCCATCCTTATTTCAATGATTCAACTGAAACTTATCCGTGGTCGAACAATTATTTTCACAAATTCAATAGACCGATGTTACAAGTAAGTTTATGGCCTTCGTAAACGGTATTTTTCAGGCTGAAGCTTTTTCTTGAAGAATTTGGCGTTAAGTCCGTAGTGCTTAATTCTGAATTGCCAGCAGCATCGAGGTGCCACACGGTACATCAGTTCAATTCTGGATTCTATGATTATATGCTAGCCACTGACGAAGATGGCAGTGAAACAGCTATTAGTACATCGAAGAAAGCTAAATCGTAAGTCCAATTTTGATCCATATGGAGTATTTGCACTTTTAAGAACTGAGTAATTTGCTGTGGTTAGTGCAATCAAAGGCGATAATTTTAACTTATGGTATAAATCCATTCGTCGTCTTTTTTTCATTGAAGTTGAATTTTATATTTAAATTTATTCTGGTTTAGCCCTCTCATTTATTTCCTTTCGTGAATTTTTACGATAGTGTGAAAAAAGTCACTGATTCTGAATACAGTGTGTCACGTGGAATTGATTTCAAACTGGTCAGCAATGTCCTCAATTTTGATTTCCCGTTAACGGCTAAGCGCTATGTTCACCGTGTTGGGCGTACGGCGCGAGCTGACCAAATGGGAACCGCCATCTCTTTCGTCAACAGTTTGGAGGAGATACGACTTCCCGAAGTAGCCAATTTCCTGTTACAAAAGGAGGCCCCGACTTCATCGAGAATAGATAAATCAGCTGGTATTCATTTGACCTGCTAAACTACTCGTATACACCTTTGTTGACGCAATATCGACTTCACTATTGAATCTTTCGACATATTTATGGCGCGAAAAAGAGAAATCCCTTAGTTCAAGGCCTACTCTTTTCTATAAAACTAGTACACAATGTTTGTGATTATTCATATTTGTAATCAATGAAGTTTTTACAATTTCTCGGATTATAGTTGAATCAGTATTCTCTCCCTATCAATTCCGACTATCAGAAGTGGATGGATTCCGATATCGTGCGGCGGTGAGTTCGTTTATATAATTCACCAAAACAGGACGTTGCTGGTAAAATAACTCGTAAGAAGATTCGTGAACTCGTCTAAAAGAAATTAGGTTAGAGTTAATGAACTCTGAGCGTCTGAAGGGTTACTTTGAAGATCATTCCGCTGATCTGGATGCCCTGCGACACGATACACCCCTTTCTGTGACAACACAGGCCCATCTCAAAGATGTGCCTGATTATATGGGTAAGTTTGATTTTAAATGTCAAAATCGAGTGACATTTCTTTTTCGTACAAGACAAACCCATACATAGGTATTTTCTCCTAATTTGCAGTACCACAGTCGTTACGATCTCTAGTTAGAGGTTCAAAACAGAGATTCGGGAATCGGCAGTACTACAGGCCGTCTAGTTGGTGCAAGAGACGGCCTGTTGGTGAGACAAAGCCGTTCACATCTGAAATCGGTAATGATAGTGCAGGATCCATCAAACTCCGCCAATTGAGGAGCCATAAGAAGAAAATGGCTATTGCTCAGAATCCAGCCAAAGTTGCTCAGATAAGGCGCCAGATGGCGAGAAAGGTAAGAACACGTTAACTGCCCTCCATTAGATCTTTGGGCCATGATTTTAACATTGTGGTTATGTTATACAGAGAAAGGCCGCCAACCCCTTGTTCAACTTTGGAAAAGGGAGAAACCAATGAGTGGATCCATTGCTGTGATCGAATCTTTCCCGCATGTTTCTATGCAATGTTTGTAACATCCAAAAATAAGTAAAAGCTAAATCATGGTGAAGGCGGAGCGTTACGATCAGGTATCGGTTGGCACACTTCCGACAGTTAAGCTAATCGAAGAAAAGTGAGCACTATATTATTCTGACGGAACATGTAATGACAGAAAAATGAATGACAAAAAACGAGTTAAAACATGGGAGGGGGCGGGCGAACTTTTGTGTTCACAGATCCTCTAGACCGAGAATACAGGTACGTATGCTGAGAGAGTCTTTAAGCAGATTGTCTCGCAGACTCCAGAGGACGTCTGCGATAGTGCCATGGTGGGAATGCAATTGCGGGGTGTCCAAAAAACCGGATACCAATTGCTGCTGTTGCTGATGTGTCATTGGCGGAAGGGAGTCTATAGTCGTCGATATCTGTTTCTTCCAGTCGCTCAAACAAGGAATATTGCGACGCAATCTGTCAATGTACCTGAAACGGAAATGCAGTTTCGAGCTGTATAAGAGAAGGAATACATGTATTTCGGCTATCACATCGTTAACGCTGCAAAATGCTACGCGGGAACTGCAGACTACTGCTTGGCCTGCGAATCAGCATCCGAGGAAACAATTTTTGTCAGCAAAATCGTATAGGAAGTCCGCACCTTTGGTAGATTTCAGAATGAAGCACTCGGGATGTGCGTGGAGGTACCGAAACGAAGAGGGGGGAGGGTGCGCGTGGTGGAGCGGCGACGGTTGCGGTGGGTGGCGGTGTCGTTTGTGCTTGAATGGCGGTCGCCGTCATTGGTTGAGGCACAACCGCCGTGGCGCCACAACTACCCGTCCCTCCGTTCAAAGCCGTTGCGTGATTTCCGTCTAGTGCAGATGAATTCACTGAAGCAAAAACCGTTAAAACATTTACTTGTGACAATGTTTATTTCCAATTAATATGTGGCAAGATGCAAATTCGCCAACAGTCGCCTCTAGCCCCGGCAGCGAGCAGTAGCGACTTGCCCCATTTTCATTGTTACCCTTCCACCTATTCCAACGGAAGGTATATCTAGTTTATGTTTAGTAGTCCATGCTATTTCTGGAAATGTGAACGAGTGAAACCATCGGGGTGTACGTTAAGGCACCATAGACCCAAGCTACTTGTATGTAACGCAAATAAAAGGGTAAGGAAATGAGTAGGGACTATCTTACTCTGTTGAATCACCTGTACGTGTTGGGGAGTAACGGCATGTGGTTTGGATTGAGGCGGAGATTGTGTTGGCAGTAAGGCATACGATTGAGGAGGTCCAGTCTGATGTTGGTGATGCGGATGTTGCTGTGGATGCGTCAAGATAACTTGTGGGCCTCCGAGACTCACGTTCGGCGACGCTGCCGAGACAGCTATGCCTGGCGCTTGTTGACTAGCAAATTGGTAGACAACCTTGGGAGTTTGAAAAATAAAGTTTCTTTGCAGCTCCAGTTTAATATACAATATTCCTATAAATACGATCTTGCCAATATCTGCAATTAGTCTAGAGTTCTCACAACAAGAACCGAAATCGTATCAAGCCAGAATTCGATTGTTTAATACCAATGTAAAAATACTAAAAAGACTAGTTGGTGAGAGCTCCGATTATAAAAATGGTAAGATTGTGGCAGATTTGAAAAAGTGGTAACTATCGGAAGTATGCGAACTGACTTGCTGTCCTCCAGGCGCAGCAAGAACGGGACCATGAGACATGGGATTGGCGAGAACTGTGGCACCAGTAACCAAAGACGACTCGATTACGCCTGGCCGTGGCTGTACGCCCGTTGCACCGGAAGAATTATTGACAGCATTGGAGGGGTTCGTAGTGGTGTGCATCAACTGAATTACAGACGCTGTGCCGGGAGCGCCCGATGTTGTCTGGTAGAACTGCATTGCTGCCGTGGCAGAATAGTGTGGTGCGCTCGCGGCCAGAGATGACTGAGCGGTAGGTTGTCCAGTGCCCGTTGTCTGTAGTTGAATGGGGGCTTGACTGATCGCTGTCGACATCCCAGGGCCCAAGACCACATGATGAGAATCGCCCTGTGAAACCAATTCATGATGTGTTTGCATCAACTTTTCCTGCTCCTGCAGGCGAGCCTTTTGTTGTGTCTCTTGTTCTTCCATCCGACGCTTTATAACTTGTGCTTTACGTTCATATATGTCCCGTTCGTGGGAGGGCATCTGACGCCACTATAAGATTTAAGAATTCATTACCTTTCCCAACTAATACGTCAAGAGTTAGGAAAAAGGAGCAGTAAACGTAATAAACTATTTCAGCTAACTTCTGAAATGATATATCTTTCGAAATCCAACCACTTTTTAATTAATTGTTGTTGTAAACATGAATACGGAAGTCCGGACATGACGATCAAATACGTAATGGATTTCCGGAAAACTTGATCGAGAACCCACCATCAATCCGACTTCACGCGAAATTTCGCCAAACGGTGCATCGGGACGATCTTGCAACAGCTTTTTACGCACCTCACCTGCATAGATAACGTAACCTGATGGCGGTTTACGAAGCTTCCGCTAAGGAACAAAGCAAAAAAGCATTAGAGCTATTTAGGGGCCTTTGATAACTGGAGTTATTGGTCTAGTAATAATAAATTTTAGGAATTGAAATGGAGTCAAATTCGTCAGTCAAAAGGTCGAAGAAAAATCACGATCTAGGAACTATTTCCAACTCATCGTGAGGCGGAACACTTTATGGTGCCTGTTTGAAACATAATTGAAGGGTACGACAGAGTTGAACACCAGTTCGATTCAAAACGAAACAGGGGATTTTACTAACAAATAGTTGAGGTGGGCGTCTCAAAAGGATTTTCAATGAAGGATTTTACAGATATTTAAAATCACGGCTACTTCTCAATTGCAATCTCAATTTAAGTCATTTTTAGCAGATTTATGTATAGGAATTCTACCAACATTTGGTTGTTCAAAAAGAGAATTTTTACCAGATAAAAGACGATCATGCTATCAATTTAACCTGCTCAGAAAGCTACCGATCACAAACACTTAAGCAAATAGAGTTCAGTGCCGTGAGATGGATAAAGGAGTAATTTAATCAAACCTCTTTACAATACATGAATGCAAAACCCTCCACAAAAGGGTGTTAATGTAAGCAGACCCGGCAATTCTTCCACAAGTTGGCGTCCAAGTAAAGAAGAGGGATCAAGGCAGGAGCTCCATTTGACAAATAAAAAATTTTCATATAATTTCACACCATTACATTAATCCACCTTTTTTCCACTGCGATCTAGCCCAACTTCCATGAAAGCGAGCTGTCCAACATCGGGTGATTGAGGAGGAGCGGGGGCCAGACGCGGACCAAGTTCAGCTGCAGCAGTCGTCTGCCCGTTGGCAGCTGCCATCACGCAAGCAACGGCCATTGAAGGTGGCTGATTCAACTGATCCAATAGAAGCGGCGACGGTGAGGCCTTTACAAGAAGGGGAGACGCTTCCTAAAAACATTCGTTAAGCAAATCAACGCTTATTGGATGTAGTTAAGATGATTTTAGTATTAACTCACAAAAAACAGTAATCTAATCACTCTAATTCTATAAGAATGTTGAGAAGAAATCAACAGTAGGTAGATTAACAAAGGGCTTAATGGCATCAAACAAAAGTGTACCTTGTGTGGCACAATTGGTTGAGAGAATAAGAAATATTCGTCCTCCATTGTATTCGGGGAGAACTTATACTTCTACAAATACCATAGATAAAAAAGCGTTTAAGTTAATTTTCAAGAAGATAAGAAAACACAAGACTAACCCTAAATCCCTTCTTCAATCTACGGATGGCTTTCTCATCTTCAAAGTACTTCGATTCACAAACATAAACCTCGCCTTCACGGTACGATGTGGGCCGGGCTTAGAAGGCAAATGAAAAAAAAAACTGTTAGTTAAAATACCAAAACCAACCTTGAGAAAGCATGTTGAAAGAATAGAGGAGTGGTTTAACTTATGAATAAGTGCAAGAAAAAAAACAAAAACTGGTAATGCTCGGAATGGTTAATAATGTACCGATAAAGAAATCAGCGGGACGCATTATAATACACTTTCCCTTGACCAAAGTGATGGGGAAGGTAGCTCTATCATTGGTGGTTAGAAGCACCTCACGGGGATAGAAGACACGAGTAGGTAAGTGCTCTACATCCACGGGAAACACGAATACCGAGCCAGTTAAAGACACATCTTCGTCGCTGTAAATAAAAAGGGGACAAGCCAAAGATGGATGCGTGTTTGCACAATTACGATGAAAATCCTTATTTGGGTAGCGTTGTGTTGGGAACTTAAAACGACAAGGGCAAGACAATAACTACCGCGATTATATTAAAATATCTAGAGGTTGTAAAAAATCGTTCGGTTAACAAGAAGTGGATTGCACAATGTTGGTAGCATTAAGTGCAATCCTTTAAATAACTTATTAAAAGCATAATATTTGTAATAATAGAACAATGAAAAGATAGTCGATTTCTATGGATTCAGATTTAGAATAAAGTGTTGCGGCAAGTTCTCACTTTTGAAATTGAAGTTACTAATGAATTCTCACATACTTGACATTCTTCCATAGTTTGTCGATCCGAACAATTAGCCGCTCCGAGAGGTTATTTGTCGAAGGAACAAAAACGCAATCACCTGCCAGGAGAAAGAGTACAAGTAAAACACATCCGCAACAGAAATAAAGTTAAAATAATAATTTTACCCTGCTTTAGGACCAAGTTATTCTCACCAACGTACTGTTCATAGGTGACGATCTCCTCGGTCTTGGATACCTCGGCGACAACGGTCTATTAACCGAAAATCGACTTATTCAATACCGTCAAGGAGTCAATCGTTTCGAGAAATTTATGCGATTAATGTTATGGCGAGTTGAAAAGGCAAAAAAAGGGATAGACAATTAGCATGACCCACAAGAAAGAAATCGAAAGCAATTTGCTGCCACAGGGATGTCTCCCTGAAAAAAATTGATTCAGCACGCCAAACATACATGAAGAGGTCTCGCCAGAGGGAAGGCCATGCATGAAAATGAGCTTGTGTTAACTTGCTCAAGAGCACTTTCGAGCGGCTCACTCGGAGGAAGCCGGGTGGGCACAAACGGCAATTGACGGTCTTCAAACTCGACACCACTGGGAGCTGGTACTCCCCACTGCTAAAATGTGCATTTAATTTTATGGGAAATAGTAGGCTCAACCAATGGTAACAAAAAGGGGTCTACTAGTAAATGTAAAAAAGTGATAGTTGTCCACTTGAAACCGCACTATTAAGTACTAACAAAAAAAAACACTCGCAAGCCACATGCCGTCAAATGTGCCAACAATGTATAGAAGCAAATATTATCGTGGAGGCTAGACAACTTACTCGTATCTTAGCAAATAGGTTGCTAATTATGGAATATTGAGATTCGCATACATAGACGTCACGTTCTTCCATATTCTAGAAAATTTGAAGGAAGATAAGTAGGCCAGATTTATCATAAAATAAGAATTTGAAAACCGCCCCCACCTTCGGGCGACTGCGGATGAAATGCGATATGTGCATGACAAGGCAGTGTCCGGCGAGTTTACTGGGAGGTACAACTTTACTGACGGCAGTGCGGAACACTTCGGCGGCCAGCAATCGTCTACGACGAGAAGGTTTCGCCTCCGACGGACGCATATACATGGCTAACCTCACCCTTATCTCAGGTTCGACAGATGGCTTATCCATTTCTCCAAGATCCTCAACTACTTTGAGATTTTCAGAGATTCGAGTAATTCGACCGATATGGCATTGCGTTATGTCTTGACGGAGTGGTTCTACGTAAACATAATCGCCCACATAGAATACTTGCCCTTTGGATTCAATTGACTGAAGAAAGGCAATTAAAAGTGACAGCCAGACCAACGGAATAAAGGCGAATGCCCATACACCAATCATCTTACTTGCAACTCAGTTTCTCCTTCTTCAATTAAAGGCAATTCTTCTTCGCCATCATCTGCAAAAACGATTGGTTCATACTGAGTAACCTCATCTTTGAGATCACGGTCCAATGTGGCTTCAGTATACCCCATGGCGGTACTGAATAAGTGCCAGCCCATAGGAATAGACATTCCTAGAGTTCCAGGGCTTCCCGATTCGCTACCACTCGACTCCCCAGCACCCGGGACTTGTGTGTTTGAGCTGCCGCCAGGTGAAGCACGTCTACACATAGAATCGCGTAGGCGGATCCAACGCCTCGCAAGCTCAGCAGCATCTTGACGCTGTTGTGGAGTAGGCAAATTACTTTTGGCGTTGATTTCAGAAAGTGCAGCAATCCGCTCTTCCTCCTCACCGACACGAGCTCGACGAAGAACCTCGAGCCAGTCAGCTTGGAGACGATCCAACCGCCTATAAGCACCTGCTGCAACGCTGCGATGAAGGGCCGCTAATCGTGCCGCAGTGGCTGAAGTAACTGAAATTTCAGTTCCATCACCAGCAATAAGCGAATCAACCAGACCTCTGCCGTCCGTATCACAAGCTGTCAGCATAGCGTTATGCAAGCTAGTGAGAAGTCGCCGAATGCCTGGTAAAATGTCTGGTGGATTAGACGGCATCAACCCAGGTATTACAGTTCCAGAAGAGAATGCTGATGACAATAGCATGTTCCGTTTTGCCAAGGCAACTTGATGAAGTACCAGAGTATCCTTGTAAATTTGAGAATCCGGTTCATTGAAGGCACAGGCATTATCAAACATAAGAAAAATATCTGACATGAACTCTTCAAAGTCCGTATAGCCACCCTGGAGGAGAAACTTAGCAATCTCTTGCATCTCAATAGGTCGTTTGATGAAGTCATAGTAAGCAGGAAGTTCGACCCTACTGGGAAGGCGAAGAAAGGGAGTTGACAGTTGACGACCCACATTATCTCGATATTCCCGGACGGCTTGGAAAACTTCAAACATTAAACGCTGAAGAGGTGAAATTGCTGGGCTAGAGTGCTGTGACATAGTCACTACGCCACTGTAGGATGATGCAGAATCTTGCTGTGGTCGAATACCAGGGCCACGAGATATTCCTTGAGGGCAACTCGCATAGGGACCGAGACTTTTAAGTCTCTTCTTCACAACCCTATCTAGTGTATCAGCATCACGATATACTTGAGAGTCCTCCTCGTTGTAACGTCGAGCATTGTTAAACATAAGGCGCAAATCTGCAACCATTGCTTGGTGAGTCGGATACTGAATAGGAGCGGTTTTAACGAGGAGAGGAAATAGGGGTTAATGAAAATTTTATGATAATTGGACTTACTTTACTACTATTCATGCGTTCTTTAATCATCGACAAATCAATTGGTTCTTGTATGACGTCATAATAATCAGGATATTCCTCCCTCGAAGGTAGGACCATGAAAGTGTCACGGGGACGGTGACCATCATCCTGCAAAAAAAGCAGCAAATTAGCGTTTGACAAATATTTAACTGGGAATGACTTACATCAACGTGGTTGTATACAGCATTGTAGAGGTTAATAAGGCGTTTATTACGTGCTTCCTCGGCAGTCATTGGATGTCTTCTCTTGTTTGGAGTTAATTCATCCGAATCACCAGGTAGTCTACTTTGCCGTCTTTTCGTGCCGAGGGGTAAAAGGCCTGCATTCTCCGCCTCGCCAGAAAATAAACGTATAATTTTTAAATTTCGCAATCTACGGAATAGCTACACGAGCTTTTACACGATGAAAGTAGGGAAAAAAGTAGATGAAAAAGTTAAGAGAATATGGATAGCATGGCGCGAGTCATTAACGATAAGACTGCCCTTGTTGTGAAGTAAGTTCTTGCATTTTAAAAGGAAATGGACGCCAATTAATAAAATTTCACACAAATAGGTCCAATAGAATAAAAACATGAAAAAAAATACGTGATAAAGTAGAGCGGTTCATACCTTCGCGGCAATCTGACTCAGCTCGACAAATTTGCTCTTTGTAAGCTGTTGCAAGTAAACGGCGACATTGTGAATATCGCTCCCTTCCATATTGTAAGCTTGAGCATTCATGAACACTCTATCAATATCAAGCCGCACATCAGCCAGACTATGATATTCATTCCGTTTAACTTTACGACGAATCTTGGCCAAACAGATTGGGTTGGGAATCCGCCGAAAATAATCTGGATACATTCTAGAGCACAAAATTATAAATAGTATTTCAAAAGCTCCAATAAATAAATACCTTAAGAACCCTTGAGAACTCACTTTTTCGAGGGCAAACGCATGAAGGGGAGGGCGAGTAAAGTACCCATGGAATTAGTTGCTGTGCAAATAGCCTCTAGAACGTGTTCACCCCACCAACGAAGTGAGCCTATGGCCGCAGTTGACAGCATTGTAGGAATAAGCTGCTCTTCGCCAGAAACCGAGGGATCAACAAAAGGCGCCATATTTGGTGGGGAACCCGGTGGGGGAACTGATTCGTCAAGCATTAAGGATGATATGTCGACAATAGAGGAGTTCCCACCTCCACCAACTCCAGCACTACTCCCACCGCCAACGACGGTGGTAGTGGCAGAGGAGGTAGAGCGTCTATCAGCTGAACCCTCAGAGGGAGCGGGAGAAACGGGTGTCGCTGATGCAGAATCCAATGGCTGTTTACGAGGACGACCACGGCGACGCTTTACAATAGCAAATCCAGTCCGTGTCGAAGTTGCTGGCGTAGAACCTTCTTCACAATCTTCATCTGCCTCGTAGTCCTCAGCCTCGTCATCATCTTCCATTTTCGAAATAGGTGAGGTCATATCTGCTGCATCGGGAAGATTAGCATAGTCCTCAGTGATTTCGTGGGCGTTAGGCCTACAAAATGCCGTAAACTGAAAAGAAGAGCTAATAATCGCAAAACATTTGATTCTATTTTGTAAATAGTTGTTTTAGAACAAAATGAGGTTTTACGCATACTAACTTACTCCATTGACTCATCATCGAGATCGGCTTTGAAACGTTTCTTCACTGCTGCTTTTTTCTCTTTGATGATTCGCAAAAGCGTAACGGCATCCTATTGTATTGATAATTCAAGTTAACGCCACGTAAAATGATAAATTATCCATAAAGCATTACAATAACTCACCTGATAAATTTGTGACTTTGGTTCATTGAAATGTTTGGCGTTCCGTGCCATTTGTACAAAGTCACGTTCCATTTCACCGAATGTGTGATAAGTGCTGTTAAGGATGCGTTGAGCGATGGTACGGAGGTCAATCGGATTTGCGATAACTTCGTAATACTGAGGGTATACCTATGTAAAGTGAAAAAGGTCAATCAAGGCACACTCCGTAAATTAGCTTCTTTTTGATATCCCACCTGTTTTGCAGGAAGAGTAGCAAACGTTTGGGCAATCTGCCTCCCACCTTCAACTTCAAATGAAACTACTGAAGCAAAAAATGCTTCTAGCGCTTGTCCACTTACAAACGTTCTATGGCTCGTTGCAGTGCTTGCTTCAGAAATTTCCGACGCGGCAACAGAAACGGCATCAACATCAGTCTAAAGGGATCGCAATGAATATCACAAAAAACCTCATCATCATCAGTTCTCTCTCGCTTCGTGGTTCGGCGGCTCGACCTAACGGTGACTAAAAAGCAAGACGTAATTGAGCAGGTAACCATAAACTCCAACAATCGCCTTGAAGTAAATAACTTACCACTACTGCTCGTGGAGGCAGTCGAAGGCGTTTTTAAAGATGGGTTTTGAGCTCCTTGCACCTCTCTGTTGAAGGATTCTTCAAAAGTAGAGGCGTCTCGACCTTCCTGACTCGAAGCACCAAAAAATGAATACGTATTTGTCACAAGTAATTTAACATCCGCCGCCATTTCTTCTATTGTTTCATATTTACCACTTTTAACTTTTGTCAAAATTTTATCCGGATCAATGGGATTAGCTATTGTGTCATAATATTCGGGGTGGCTCCTGTAACAAGAAACATTCGTTGATACGTTAATTACGAATAAAACAATTTCAGAATGATTACATGCCTTTTATTAGGAAGCCGAAGAGCGTAAACCAGTGGAGTTCCATCATCTTTATTCAGTTTCTTCAGGCGGTTGTATATAGTATAATAAATAGATCCCTGCGAAAGGAAAAGTAGGTGTCAAATAATATAGATCATTAAATGCGAAAAGGAAGTCATAAAACTTCATTGAATGTGAAGGTAATCTAAATAAACTGACATAACCACCCACTCTTGGAGAACATGATTTCCTTGATTTATCGGTGGAGGAAATAGTATCATCCGACTCCGATGGATCACCATTTTCATCAGATACTTGCCGTTTCCGCATCTAGAGGAAAACGGATTAGGATATCCAACATCAAGGGTATTGCAAAAGACCAAACAACGGAACGGGCTTTATTCGGCTGCCTAATTACAAGTGAATGCATAATAGTCCGATCCTGTTAAACGAGAACGTGATTTTCTCGAAACCATCACAGATGGTTTCGCCATCTGTCCGCTGGTATAAAAGCCATAAGCTAATGAATCGGTTGAATGTTTGAAAAATAATTCGACGACGGGGGGTATAGAATCTTGGATGTCCCCTGTAATTTTGCTTATGCCCACAACTCCGCCAAATTTAGAAACAGTTTCATTTGACAAGAATCGTGAATCAAGAAAGTCCTCCTGGAAAGCGGTGTCAACAATATTAGGGAAGGGTATATCAGGTTGCTTTAAGATTCTGTAGGCGATCCGCTGAGCAAGTTGTGTTTTTATTAGCTGCTCACCAGTCCCAGATGTGACACAACCGACCGACACAGTAGGAGTAACTTCTGCCCAGGAGCCGCAGCCATAAACACAAGCCTGGCCAAGACGACCTTGTAGCTTCAATGGTATACCACCGCTTGAAGAAGCTGCGCATATATTACCTGAGGAATCCAGACAAACTGCACCAACTGTGTCTAGTTTCTCATTAGCAAAAAATTTCCCGCAGCACGACCTAATGCTAGCTGTGGAGCAGCGATCATTTTCATCAACAAGTTGCCGATACTTCCTCCATTTGCTTTTTGCCGGGCTTGATATGAGACAATGATTTGGGAGAAGGGGAAGGCCAGCAACCTCCGACGCCCATCTCTTTGCCCCATTACCGCAAAGGCTCAGAGGCTGAACACGACCAATCGGTGAAACAGGGTGTGTGAGATGTTGTAAAATTAGATGCTTAGGAACTTGAATCGGATTTTTTATACAAGAGACACCTCCAACCGACGTAAACAGAAGACTTCTGCCACACATAATCCCGGCATCGCACTCCACATGTCCATCGAAATTTAAACAACTGCCAAATCCGGCATTTGTATAAGGGCTATCTTCCAGGGCCGAGACAGCAGCGGTAACGGCCTCAAGAGCGGCAAATTCGGATTCCGGACCGTTAAGGACGTGAATAGCAGCATTGCATGCCCTCATACAGGCATTTTTGTACAATGACTCTTTGGAAGGAGAATGGAAACCTGCACCAGCGTGAACAGCCACGGCAAACATGAGTATTAACCTTTTGTGGCACAAACATGGAAAATAGGCTGATAGATTGGCCAACAGATAAGTGAGAACCAAAGAAAATGGCGACACATACCTTCTCAAACAAATGACCTACAGTTCGGCCCAATTATATAAGAGAAAATGATTGTTTAAAAGGGGACAAGCAATGCTACTTGAATGTATTAGACTGTTTTCTATATTGATTTAATAAATTCCACACGAGAATATCGTTAAATTCTTGGTTGTAGATAAAATATCATTGCCCGGGGAGGGGGCTGGTTAAATGGAATAACAACACACAAGCCGAACTAACCGGAAATATATACATTAACCAATGTTTCACGAAAGTATACCACCTTTTCTCACATTTAAAATTATTAATGTGTGATTATGAAGGTTGTTTCGCAGCATATATTCCGTCTAACCGCCAATCATACAAGGCCGACTCTGCCCAATATTCATTTTTCGTCTAGTTTTGATCATCTGTACGCTCCCATCGGGGTGTTCTCTATCTCTGCTCTTTTAATTGAGAAAGCTGCCTTCGGTATCAACAGCCTCTCATCGGTTCAGTTTCGCTGTTATTTTCATCCCACTTTTTTTTGCCTTGCCGGCTTATTACAGCGTTGGAATGGATATCTGCTAAGATGTTAACTGCTCATGATTTCAACTTTTGCAAAAGCGAAATAACAATTCATAGGGTTCTATACATCTTGAGTGTGATTACGGTGCCCTCACTAATATCAAAAATAATCAAAGGTCCTATTTTGAACGTATATTGAAAGTACGCGATGAACTTGTTTTGGTCGTTCGTGTAACAATAATAAAGAGTTAGCGGAAACTGAGAATGTATGATCCGTTTATAATTTTGATATTAGGAAAGTTGTACAGGTGGTCTATTCAACCAAGGGTTTTGACCCATGGGCGATCTCACAAAGAAAACTTCCTGATGAAACATGAGAGAGAATGTCACTAAAAAATCAGCAGGTCAGTCGCAAGTTGACCAAAAAGGGAGCACCAGATCTTCCATAAGCCATACTCACCACTTGAACTTTGAATATACCGCAAGAGCAAAAGAGGAACATAAAAAACGTCTGCAGTCGAGGGACAACATAGTGAAGACGCATTTACAACAGACCTATGTATAACTACACCAAAGAGCTGATGGCCCAATGACTGTGGATCTGCCCACCTCATAACCTTTTACTCTGTGGATTCAGTCCTTACGCAGGCCGAAACCCAAGAAACTCCGCAGAATCAGGCGTCCCAAAAATTGCAAGCCCATCATCTAGACGAGTTAGTTTAAACACCGTGAAATTGCCGTATAATGCCCAAGAAGACAGCTCCCATCGCCTAGCAACCAAAGATCGTAAAAGTGACAGCCTAAGAGCATGCAGTAGAAATCAGGCTACGGGGGAGTTTACCTGGATTGCTTGTCCGTAATGGTCGAATCGAACCCTAACGGGCACCTAGAGGAAGTTGGTGTTTTAGTGGTCGTTTTAATAACATTTGATTAGTTAGTAACTTCACTCAACTGGAGAAATTACAACTTATCCAACCGTAAACGAGATGGTTATTTTATTAGATGTCAGTTCGTATTATATGATAGACAACTAGAAGTTTGAATTGATATACGATCCAAGAATACATACTGACACCCAATAAAAAATTTTTAAATCACGCAGAGGGAGCTCGCGGCAGTTCATCAGGTCTAAGACCCCAAATTACAAACAAAGAAATGCTAACTGTCTGAGAACGAAAGTGAAAAAAGGTCTAGGCTTATAGTAGATAAAACAAAGGTATATACAAACCTAAAATATCTAGAAATTTAAGGGGGAGATGGAAGGTGAATACAAGATAGTTTTAGTTTTGAAGATTCTGTTTTATCACTTCAAATACAGAGACCATCAATGCTGAAGCAGTGGTAGTTTTCAAGAGCCTCGGAGTAAAACCTGAAAACAAAAAAATTAAAGCACAAAAGGATGCTAGGATCACTACAATTCTCAAATCTTAATGGAATTAGTACGTTCAGATATTCTCTTCGTAAACATAGAAATAGCGAAAAGATAATTTTTCCACAGAAAGTAGATTCCATCGACACAAAAAAGAGTATTGCAAAATAACACTTTTTTTAACACGACTTAAACAGATAAGTTGACGTACCACTGAAAAGAGCCCTTAGACCCTTTACCCTATAAAGATGCCGAAGGGCCTTCCACGTCGACTCTGAAATTTTCTTGTCTTAAAAACAGAAAACCATGAAAATTGACAAAATTTTGCACATCATAATGGCCTATCATAAGCTACACATTCTTACGCAAATCAAATGTAAAATAAGCTGAGTTTCTAGCTGTCCATAAGTATTGACATAAGCATTGTCACGTCTAATGCCGTAACGAAATGAAAAGATGTTTGTTACCAATTTTAAAAAGAAAAATACATAAAGCAGGGAGAAACGGCGTGTTTGAGGTCTTAATCTTTCAAGTAGTACTAAAGAATGTACTAAGCTAAGAATAAAAGTAGTTTCAAAGAAAAGTGCACGACGCAAAATAAACTTACGACCAAAAATGGCTTCACCCAGCTCCAACTGACGATGAGTTTTAATGACATCAAATGGATGCGTAATCAGTCCGGCCGCCTAAAATCAGTTGCGAATGGAATGTTAATTAAAGAATACGCATAAAACAAATCAAAACGGGGGTCTTACATTAATGAGAAGTTACAAAAAATTCAAAGCATTAGCAAATAGTTTTTTGACATATAAAAGATGGACTCTTTTTTTAAGAACTTAAAAATCACATTTCAGGGGTAACGCACAAAGCCTGCCGTGGCTCCAAAAAAGAAGGCTATGGGGAACTTGAGATCAATCGGCACTTCTTCATTCGATGAAGATAACTTGCAAGTTTGATGATACTTTTTTTTATTAAAATCGTAGGCACACCAAAATATTGCTGAGTAAGGCACATCACGAAGAAGAGTTGGACCTACTCCAATCCACAAGCTTCTAATGCCATCCTATAATAAATCATATTTCATGAAAGTTGCATCATAATTCAGTATTACGAAATAATTCGCCCTTAAAATAACACAAATTACTAATGACCATAGAGGTATTTTAGAGTAAGCAATAAAACACAACAAAAACTTAATAAGGTACCTGAGCAACAGTAGATTTAGCAGTTTCATAAAATGATGTGAGGGTCATTGGCCTTGATTGGAGCTTTGTACGCATAAGCTCCAAAGGCGAAATTGTGAATACAGAAAGTATCCGAGATAGAGCGCCGACAATAGAAGGCATCAAATTCACGAAGAGTGCGTTATTTCCTATTGAATATCCATTTACACACAGTGTAGGTTGATTTGATGCTTTATCCAATCGTTAAGAGAGTAGTAGATGACAGTCTGAGGTAGCGCCATCATACTAAAAACTAACATAATGCCTTAAAAACTTACAGAGTTGGCGACAAGCCACTCCAGAGCGATAACACACCCTCTGTCCTGACGATTGTGAAGAGGGCTTCCTAATATTGAAAAAAAAACGTAACAATTACCGGGGTTCTATGTTATCAGTCAAATAGGCTGGGTCTTACAGCAGAAGACATGCTACAGTTCAAACTACTTGCGGATGGAGGGATGAATATCCCTCTAAAATTGTAGTGAAAAATGCAAGACTGAATGCCCTCTGGATGGCGACAAATCGGGTTACGCACCCAAAACGACTTAAACTTTCTGTGCTGCCTAAGCCATAGCTTTGATCGATCTTCCAAAGAGTTCACATCATTTGTACATGCACACAAATGATCCATTAGTCCATTACAATAGAGGAAACAATGACCTTGTCTTGATGCGGACTGAGAACATCAGTGACAGGCATTTTTACCTGCATACGTATCTTGATAACGTCCAGCGGTGTCATTATTAAAGATGTTAGAATTCCTCCAAGAGCGGAGGCAATTATTCTGTTGGTTCTACAAATCCAAGATACAGCATTCTCTTGTCGCTGTATACTCATGGCAAGATCAAAGCGGCCACCGATACCTACTGCACACTCTACTTGAATGGAGGCCAAAGGTGTGTGTAAGTTAAAACAAATTACTCAAAACTTCTCCCGTCAAAGTGCATTACATGCACTATGAAAATTTTTTATCCCAAGCAATAGATCAATAAAGTTTCACACACGCCAAGTGCATGAGTTTCCAAAAACCAGACAAGGCGATTAACTACGAGTTACCATCGGCTATCATACATAAGACCAAAAACACTCCTCATCATCCCAAGTAATTACTCCCTTTCTGGTAGTTAAGCGGACCTAATACTGATTTTGTGGCGAACTCCTGCGTCATCGTTCGTTCAGCCCGCTAGGCACCTTTGGACCTCAACAAATAACTTGAGTTTACTTGGGTCTCTTACTGCTGGTAAGATATACGTTAGGAAAATCTCATGACAAGCCTATCCGTATCTGATTTGTGGGGTCAGGAAGCCTACTCAGGTGAGTGGAGGCTACTGAGCCCTATCGGAATCTGGTAATAAGTCGCCTGCACCCGTCCTACAGAGACCAAAAATAAACAAAACATACCTGTAACTACTCACGTCGAAACTCATCTAGAAACAGAAATGCGCTAAAACAACTACCAGTCACCACTGCTTGGTTGGGTTTGCTTTCAAGCTTAGGGGTTAACCAATATACTTCGTTGAATCACGGCTCATTAGTGTCTGGCAAGGCCCAGATGACGAGTCGGATGCCGCAACCGCAAAGCGAATTACTAACCCAAGTTCTGCTATTCGATCCACTATCACACCTTCATATAATTCACTACCTAACACTTGTACTGTGCATGACCATTCAGCAAAGAAAAGCTTCGAAAAAGAAATTTAACCAATTATGAAAGTAAATGCTGTCGAGTGGCAGAGACAAAAGGACATCACCGACAACAAGGAATTTCTATAAGCAGTATTTCAATTACCATAATCACCCGTAAGAAGCCATATTGAAGAATCCGATTTATTATTATTTTTAGCTATGGGGTGCGCCCGCAGTCCTAGGATCATATTTGAGTAACATATCTTCTTGACGACAAAAATTACATTGACGCTTATTAATAAAATCTTAAAAACGATCTGGGAAACTATTATTAGCAATAAAATGAGACATGAAACAATAAAATTGGGGAACTAGAAAAGAGAATAAAGTGGCGAGTCAGTGTTTAGCATAAATGGTTTAAGTCCTAACCAGAGCAAGACAGGTTCAATAATGTCAAAACTAAACAACAAAAGTCGCGCTTCACATGATACTTGTTTATTGAAATGGAATTAATCAGCTATGCGGTGGCCACCCCAGGTAGCAACTCGCTTCTATTAAAAAAACCAGATGCTCTGTTCGTTTTCATAGGTGTTAGCGTCGGAAAAGTACGGGCGACTAACACTGTCGATAGATATTTTCCCACAAAAGGCACAGTCGGCGGCTATGAGTTCATCAAAATGGGACTGTAAATAAAAGGAATTAATAGAATAAAGATGGAAAGATAAGTTACCCTAAACTGCTGAACGGCAAACCCATCCGCTTCGGACCTCGTACAAAGATCAGCCAATCGAACAGCATCATCTGGAGCCAAATGCGGTCGAACCTGTGAAAACGCATAACTGATAATCGCAAGTACTGACCAAACTGTCGAAAAACCTGCATTTTGCTTTTGAAACCACTTACTAAGTTCAAAAGACAGTCGGTGTGAAAGAAATGACCACAGGGAAATACGTAGAATGTGCGCAGAGTGAGGGCGTATAGACAATGACAACAGCGGGCATTTTCGGGAATGAATTCATAACTATAAAGAGGTCAGGAAAGTTACCAGGTCAACGAATCTGTAACATGTAGAAAGACTATAGCTTACTGGGCTTTAAGATAATTGAGTTGGGTGCGAATTTCATTAGTACTATCCACGGTCGCCCGCATCTCTGCTTTCAGTTGTTCAATTTGCGAATTGTATGCATCAAGTGATTCACAAATTACATCCTGCAAACGAAACTTGTAGTTTCTGTTTAACGATAGTTATTAAAATGGATGGTTTTAGTTAGTCAGTTCACCAATTATTAAAGTCAACCATTTTCCCCTTTCGCTAGATTTGCAAACCTAAGATATGGCGAGGCGTACAGTTGCAGTTAGTGGTCCAAATAATAAGAGTAGTTCGTAAGAAAAGTTATACGCGAACTGATTTACACGAAACTCATCTATGGTGACGAAGTCCGGAAAGAGCGGAAACACATCCTCCAAACGAAGGAGAGAAGATTCATGAAGTAAAGCTGTTGCCTCTTGTGGACTGCTCTGGTCAGTAATAACATGACGAGCTGTAAAAAGCACAAGATACAAAATTAAATCAAGAAGATGAATAGATATTATAAGAAATTTAAATAATACCTATACGTAACCAGAGAGCACGTTGCACGTCAATCCCTAACACATTTGATCTGATGGCTTCCTTGGCTAAAGCGATATCATTCTAGAGATTACTAAATTCCGTATGAAAAATACCTTGGAGAGAGCTTCTTCGATTGCCTGGCTAAAAAGCCCCAATGACTGTAACATAAAAACCGTTGATCTTAGGCAGCCTTTCTCCATGGACGTCCGAATTACGAATCCGGAATCATAAGGTAAATCTAAACAGCATATAAATGGACTTATGGGAATATGGAAGGCAGGTAATGCTTAGGGTTTCCAAGAAAGAAAAGTTGTCAGTGCTTTTTACTCACAGTGAAAACTATACACATAGGGATTTATTTTCATCTATCAAAAGCAAGCCATATGCAAAAAATATTGTGATGTCTAATTCCTTTTGTTGAGGAAACTAAAGGCCAACGTTGACTTTTCACTAGACTCGAAATTAAAAGCCTACAGTCAGGCTTCAAAAAGTATTTGGGTAGGTAAAATGCAATTTAACGACTAACCCGGCCGCAAAAATGAATATGGTAGGGCTTTTGAAAAGTTTTTTGAGATATCAGGATTATTGAGTACTTGCTCAAAACCTTCGCGGAAATCACAGGGAGTGTACTTTTTCAAATAAACCAAAAGATGTGTATCTGCTTTGGAGTTCGGAAGGTTGGCGTATAGAAGAATAAGGTGGTGATGTATCGCCTGCTCCTGACATTGTAAGTGATCAAGAGCAAACTCCAGGTACCGGATAGCTTCATTCGGTGGGAGCAACAATACGCTAGGGAGAAGCCTAAAGAAAAGCGACCCAAACACCTTGAATCAGATGATTTCTTGGAAAACATTTTAACGCTCGTGAACAGTTCAGGTTAACTCATACTCACCCAATAGTACAGCTATCCAGTTGAACATTTTCAAAAAATACGTAACTTGACCTTATTTTACCTATTTAATAAATGACTCAAAAAAGTAACTGAGACCATATACGTGCCTGCAGGGGCAAAGGCGCTGTTCAGCGCGAATCCAAGCGTCAACAAGCATTTTTGGTTCGCAGGAGGCCAATTGGGCGCTGTATTGATATAACTTCGTCGCACATGATGGATGAGTGGTGATGACGAAGAGAGCCTCCGTAAAGGCGCCCCGTGACATATAGTGATCGACCAAACGATCATAATCTGGTATCAAAGGAAACAGCTTCAGAGATCTGTCTTCATATCTAAATTTCATGTGTACGTTCGAGAAGCGGAACATAACGAAGATGAGAAGCTTAAGAGACTAAAATATATTGTCAGATAAAATGAAGGACCGCAGTGAGAATAAGTGGAAATAAACCATACCACTGCATTAATCTATACAATAGTAGAAAAACCAGTTTAAAACATGCGATAATTTAGACTATTCCGATGGTGAGAAGATGGACAGGTTTGGCTTAATTAATTGACTAATGTCAAAAAAACAAATTACAAAAACACTTGACATCCATCGCCCTAAATCTATTACAAGATTTCATTCGACTTACCTCCATTGGTCTTAGCGATAAACACCAAGTCCTCAGAATTGCCGTGACTAGATAACAAGTCGTAAATCACGCCCTTGAATTTAGGGTACATCTTCTGAAAAAAAGCAACAACCGAACCGCTATACGTATGGCCAATTGTTGAGCTGTAACCAAACATTAAGTAAAATGTGGAAAGAATACTAACATATACAAGAAACTTTAATATGAAACTTCTATAAAACGTTATCGAATCGTAAATTAAACGGAATAGGACTGCTGCCATGCTAAAGTATTCCTATTAAAATTACCATGATTTGACAGAAACAAAAAAAAGGAAAAATACTCGAGCTGATTATTCGTCTACATATATAACAGACAAATAAATTGTTTACCGAAATTTCAGAAGAGGTAACGAGAAGCCGAAACTCATTTCGGACATCTGCCAGTTCGCCAAGGTTTGTACTAGATGCGTCCGCCTCCACAAATTTATTCTCTAAAATACTAATTTCTCCTAATAGCAATTCAACTAGCCAGAGAAGTATAACAATTTCCAGTCCGTTGTCAGGTTTGTCTTTAAGAGCTTTGAGTTTTGTCCGGAGAAAGACCTTCAGTGGTGTACAAGGTGTGAGAATTTGGAAATTCGTACACATTGAAATGGGTACAGGGCCAGAACCTCTGACATTATCCGGTTTTTTTTTATCACTTCCATTTTCTTGATCACCAATCGCTTCATATTCTTCCGTCAAGGCGATGCCGGTCACCAAATTCCCTTTTTCAGTTTGTCCTTCACAGCCAGTGGTGAGAGTTGAAATCTGACTAAATCGAAGAGCCACTTCCTCGAATGCTGTCGATGTTTTAGCAAACAACTCGGCTGAGTGGATATAGCTAAAGTAATCACAATCATTAACAGCAATTCAACCCCTAAAATCTTTGAAACAGCCACAAATTAATATAAATTGGGGCGTACCCACAATCACCTCAAACACAAGGAAAAAAGCAACCATGTATAATCTAAACGTTTGTTTAAAGTGTTATTTTTTGGAACTAATGTATAATAAAAGCAGTAAGCGATCTTACTCGCCACGTGAAAAGCAGAATTCTGCCTCCCGAGAATTAACTTCATCCAATTGGTCAGGTGTCTAAAAAAATTAATGGATTCAAAAATAGGTATACATACTATACGCACATGCATACATTTCACTGCTAACCTTGCAGTGATTTCGAGCCTCTGTGAATTCTTGTCTGTCAAGATAGATCCTCCAAACACGCAAATCTTCGTGATCCATAGTAAGCTGACAAACACCTGTACTGTTGTAAAACCAGAGACAACCTCCTACTGAATCTCTACAACAGCCGCCCAACTGTGCGTCCCCGAGAAAATCACGGGTACTTTGTGAGAAAACAGGACGATTATCCAGCAGATTAACGGCTTTAACACGATCCGTATAAGCAATGATAACATGAAACTCCGTGAGAGATATACAGAGGGGCAAGCTAACGAGTTCTCCTGGCACAACGGGATGGGAAATCAACTTTGCATGACTTGTTAAAGAGATTCGTAAAGGGGTCTTTTGATCACTAGCACTGCGGACCACCTCCGGGTCAATCAGGCGAGTAGGATCAATTTTACAGAAGTATATACCAGATGCTGCAGAGAAATAAGGCATGCCTAGTTAGTGATACTGTATTCAAAAAAAGTACTTAAATCATTTATTACCTGTCATCCAAGCAAACTGACTTGCGACTTCTTCATCGAGTTTTCGGAAAATTTTAAGATCGCTGTATCCATAGGAGATAGGAAACTCGATACATTTAGCCCCTGTTATGCATGAGAAATACTATTCATCGTTTTCAAGAATAAAAAACATTCGTTATCGAAATAAACGGAGAAAAGTGTCATTGGTAGAGGCGCAAACGTAGAAGTTAAAATATAGATTTTATAAGAAACGAAATCATACCGGATATATTCTGCGAATAGGCTGCGAACACAGAGGCGTAGAAACCGGGTATGTACCCCTCACGCAGGGCAGCAGCGGCAGATTGAGCACTTATATACCGACAAGCCGAGACGAGATCAGGGGATTGGATGCGACCGAAAAATTGGTAAAGTCGACTCGGTGTAGATACAAGAACGGCGAAGAGTTGGGGCTCTCCTACGGGGACAAGGGCTGATCCAGGTGGATACCGGATAACGGCTATGCCGGTAATACTGTGGTCCAAACGTATAAGCTAGGACCACATGTAATTTTTAGAAATGTATCAAATATAGGCAAGAAAAAGCCAAAAGATCGAAACCGTACATCGATTACGAATAAGGAAAATACATTAAGAAGAAGGAAAGAAATATATTAAGTATTTAATACATTAGCATTCCTTGAAAGGATTGAAAGTGTAAAGCATACCTCCTTCCAAATTACGGTCCCGCTCGTGGAATATAGAAGATCCTCCGAACTTGATAACACTGCTTCAAGAATAATCCCATCGTTTGTACCAATAAGAATTTCTTGAGTAGTCGTATCACTCTCGTTAAATTGATTCCAAGCAACCGAATCAATAAGAAGATCCTGATTGTAATGCGCAATTTTAATTCTTAGGACATACTTTAGCCTTTGGGATCTGTTTACATTTTTTGTATTTTCTTGTAGTGTATAAATTTATTCCAGACTGCATGCTGATGATAATGTGGCAGCCTCGTGAATCCACGAAGAGATTATGAACGCGATCCTCAGACGGCGGCACAATTTCAATTTCTACAGACATTATAACGGGGTTTGAAATGTGGCAACAAATAAAAGGGCATTTTACTTTGAAGCCATTTAAATGCTGCCTAAGCGTATGTTTACACGGATAGTCATTAAACTTGGGAAATGATAACGGCTAGTCGTATGAAAATCGTAAGAATTTTGATCAAGAACATTACCCGCAAAATAGCTGCGATCCAAGACTCCAGCTATTATGAGTTTATTTGAAGCCGTAGCCGCAAATATAATGTTACTGCGCACAGTAGCATGGGTTATATGGGCATGGGGTCTAGAATTCCAATATATTTCATCACAATAAAACAACCTAAACCATGAGACGGTTTTGAATGCAAAAATATTGTCCTTTGAAAAAAACTCAGCTGACTAGGAACAAAAGTTATGGTGATAACAGAGTTACCTCTACAGCCCCCTCTGCCGCCATTTGAAGAACGCCTTGAGACCCGACCGGGCATCAAGACAGACTCTTGTTGACCATACAAACAACTAATTTCGGCCGTTTGTTTTTATTAATACATAATACGAACACATTACTTTCGACTCTTAATTCTACCGAACTGTTAACCAATGCAATTGCATTCGACCATGAGATATTACGGCAGGATTATTCAACACTCCACCTAAACACGGCTTTGGCTGACATTCCCAGATTATTAGCGACTATTCAAGTCACTAGAGTTTACAAGTGGTGCATCCGATGGGACTTTTGCATCTAGATAACGTTGGCTTCAAAATATGGCCGATACGGAATGTTAGAGCACCGACAATAGAGAAAACAAAACTTCATCATAGCCATATGCTTGATTTGAGCAAATAAATACCGGCTTCCACAATTTCAGTAGGAGGATCAGTCTTGACTGCCTCGATCCCAAGGCATGGGAATAAGCTACAATAACTTCGGTCACTCTTTTGTCGCGAGGACAAAGTGGTAAAATATTCATAACGGTAATTCACATAGTTCGACAGGAAATACACTCTACTCCCGTTTCCAAATATTCAAAAAGGTTGACAATTACCGAGCGGCTTATGAATATGCCTTCAGTCGGCTCAATATCAAAAGTGGAATCCAGCATGACTAGCAAAGTTTTATGCCTTAACAGTTACTTTTGTCGAAGTTAGATCATTAAATTATTGTTGTCACTGAGAAAAATAGTGGCATTGTTTTTTTGACAAACTTACGACAACCTCTTGTGTTCACCTTCAGGTAAAGTTTCATAAGTTGGAAAAAATACGCAACATTGTGGTGGCAAGGGAGCACAAGGCGTTCCGATTAAATTTCAAACAATTTTCACCCTTACGTGTTGTTGAAACTACAATACAATTAAACTGCCCCGCTTAGCGTGATTAACAGACCGAGTGCGTCATGTGTGTATTAAGAAGGAACCTTTCTGATAGGCCCCATTCCTGGGTATTAGGATGCGTGCTCATTAATCCAATGATTTAGTAATGACTATTTTTCCGTATATTCCAAGAATATTAATAATTAAAAGGCTGATCGTGACGACTAAAAGACTTGACAGCACTATAAACTGCACCTTTTAAAGCAATTCACATTTTTACCACAAACAAAAAGCGTTAACAATTTTTAATTATAAAATGTTAGTTTATTTATTGTATTCAAAAGTTATTTAGCAAGAAATTGATAAAATGTTTGGGTGCGTTATTCTGTTTGAATGAGCTACGGGGTTGAAATAACGAAACCCCCTAGCTCTGTGCACATTTGAGCGGATTTCGTCTTTCGGTGAGCTCGTCGTTGGTTCTCGATTGATACAAGTTTTGGTGGTGCATCTCTGACGCACTATTCAAAAGTGTTGATTGTCGATTTCTAAAACTTTGCTATTTGGCTTCCTGCTCTGATTCCAACTGGAGAACGTGTGAAATCTCCATCATACCCCCCCTGAAGTCCATAATTTCTATCTCTCTATGCAGCTCTCTTCTTTTCACTAATATCTCTTTGCACAGAGTTTTCCGCTTCTCTGCCTTTTGACACTCCACTCTTTGCTGATTTTAGTGCTGATCTTACTTCATTCACAAAGATGGGTGGAGATTCAAATGGCCGTGTTCAGATGGAAAAGACTATTGGTTTGGTGCAAGGCATCAACGTTATCATAGGATCGATGATCGGTTCTGGGATTTTTGTCAGCCCAACTGGTATTCTAGCAAGCGTTAAAAGTGTTGGTGCTAGTCTTGTTCTTTGGGTCGCCTGTGGTCTCTTCTCACTGCTGGGTGCTTATTGTTATGCGGAATTGGGCACGTTAATCCATCGTTCTGGTGCAGATTATGCCTATATATTAGAGGCTTTCGGCCCCTTTTTTGGTTTCTTACGAATGTGGGTTGAGGTCATTGTTGTGCGTCCGGCAACCATCGCTGTTATCGCAATGACTTTCTCCAAGTATATTCTTCAACCAATCTTTCCCGACTGTCAGCAGCCAGACATGGCCGTGAGACTTCTTGGTGCTGCATGCATTCGTATGTTACGTTTTCTTATAACCTTTTTAGTCATTATTACGTACATAAATTGCTATTCAACGCGCCTATCAACGCGGGTTCAGGATATATTTACGTATGCGAAACTGATAGCGATTATCATGATCATCATCACCGGTTTTGTTCAAATAGGATTCGGTATGTATTTTGGTACCTTTATATCAGCTGTCATTAACGGATTAACTAATTGTATCATGACGTTTCCTTTGTAAGGCCGTGTGGAAGCGTTCGGTAACCCATTCGAAGGATCTGATTGGAGTTTGGGCGGCATCGCAACCGGCTTCTATTCTGGTCTATTTGCATATGCTGGTTGGAACTACCTGAATTGTATGATTGAAGAAATGAAGAACCCAAAACGAGATCTGCCCATTGCTATCGTTTTTTCATGTCTACTCGTGACGGCTGCCTACACTCTGTGCAATGTTGCTTACTTCACAACAGTCGATCTTAATGAAATCCTCTCGACACCAGCCGTTGCTGTGGTAAGCCCTCTGAGGAAGTAACCTTAAATTCCATATTCCCCGTATTTATCAGAATTAGTTGGAATTTTTATCAAAGTAAAAGTTCTGTATAGTTCCGCACTGTATTAACAATAATTTCCATCGATGTAGAACGGTGTTGCCCTTCAATGAGATTTTTGAAGTTCCGTTTTGGCGCTGTTTTGTGTTTGTTTTGGACTTAATATTTCAACATTTGTGTATCACCTGAAGCATCTGAACACCCGATGATACAATGCTGATACCTTGCTTCCGAATATTGAAGTTTTTTTCATAGTGTAACGTCCTTTGATGTAGACTTTCGCGCTAGGCCTCACTTTCCTTTACAGACATTTGCTCAACGTTTATACAGTCATGGATGGTGGATCATGTCCATCTTTGTTGCACTTTCAACTTTTGGTGGCGTCAATGGTGCCATGCTCACTACCTCCCGCATATTTTTCGTAGCGGGTGAGGAAAACCAAATGCCGCGCATTATGGCCTTTCTCCACATTCATAAACTTACGCCGTTACCTGCTGTTGTCTTCACGGTATTCTTCACGTCCCTATTTGTTCTATTATTTGGGAACTTTTCTTCTCAAAAGTAGTCTTTTTATTGAAATAGGTAATTAGCTAGATCTGAGATACTCTTACGGGAGTTGTGTTGACAATGTCCTCTTATCTTTTAGGCCTTTTTCTCGCTGCTCTACCTCTCGGTCACCGATTTGTACGCGCTGATGAATTATTTGGGTTTTGTGCAGTGGTTGGCGATTTCCCTATCCGTCCTTATTGTCATTATTTTCCGGAGCACTCGTAAGGAAGCCATTCGTCCAGTTCGGGTGAGCTTTCAACACCGTTGATTTGCAAGTAAAAGCGTATATTTTTTCGTTGGTCCTCTTAACTGCCCTAAAGGGTTTCCAAACTATTTTCTAATTTTAAACGCACGGGTTTAACAGATATTGAAGTGATGGCTTTGGAAAGAAAATTCATGTTCGTAAAAACTTTGTGGCTTGACCTTATAACCTGTGATAGGGCATCAATGCAGATCTAAGCCGATAATCCGGTAGTTAGGGCTGCGTGTTCCAACTGGAGGCCATCACCCTTTGTGATGGTGTCCGCACGCTTGGCAATGGCTGAGTCATCAATTGTTGGATGATGTAGGCTGCCGTGTAAATACATGTCCTTTCTGCCAGGTACCAATACTATTCCCTATTATATACGTTGGGATGAGTGCATTTCTCATCATCTTCTCCTTTGTTGGTGCTCCGATGGAATCACGTAAGTTCTCATCACCACTTGATTTTTTATTCATAGTTTGCACCATAATTCACTGAAGGAAAACGCGACTGTATTCATATTGTGCCTAGTGAATACCGCCACTTCTGTGTACATTTTTCGTCCTTTCTCTAAGTAACGTAGAGTTGTAACATATACTGGTGGAAGTCAATAAAAATGCTAAAAGTGCCAATTTACCATCAATACTAAAATTTGCCAATGTGTGTTTACTTTCATTTAATCATACTTTTAAACTCTCTATTATGACTATTTAAGCGTATAATTCAATTTGGAGAAGAAGTTTATTTATTTCTGACCACTTTCTTATTTTACAGTGTACGGATGTGCAATTATTGCAACGGGCGTTCCCGTTTATCTCCTGGGTATAACCTGGTCGCCAAAACCCCCTTTTTTCCAGCGAAAAGTTGGTAAGTCTAATTCTGATAGAGCGTGACCCATAAATACATATATATATGTATATATATACTTACACCTGTTTTTAGACGCCATCACCATTGGAGCCCAAAAAACCCTCCAATTGGCTCCCCAGGATTAACTGGTTTTCAATTTCCATTAATGTTGAGGCTTCACGCCCTTTCCGTTTAGCGTTTTCTTCCCAGTAGAATTTTAGTGCGTGTTTCTCTCAGCTACGTAATGTGTCCCATCTTTCCTCGTCGGTCGCCATTGTCATAGGATTTATGGACACCGGATTCTCAGGGGTCTTCGTTTAGCCCGAATCCCATTGAGCGTGTACAGGTGTCTATCGACAATCAAATTTGTACTGTTTGTTATCAATACATTGTGTGCATATATGTTTTCCGCTTTGATTTTACGGGTGCTTTGGGCTTCTCTACACCGTTGACCGTTGGGGGGGTCGTGGGGGGTGCTTGTATCGTTCGGTTCGTTCCCTTTTGACGGTCGCTACCGCTGCCTTTCGCAGCGCGGCCGAGGTCCCTTCTCTCGTCCCCGTCCAGAACGGATGGGGTGAATGACCAACTTCACGCGGTGAGTTGTCGACCGAGGGAGGAGTTGATTGGGCCCCGCCACACCGGCCAATGGCCGGGGCTGCGGCGTGGACGCGTGTCGGGCGCTGGTGCTCGCGTCGCCGGAGCGAGTTTGCTCTGGCGGCTGGGATTCGCATGCCTTGTCCACCGAGCTGGAGTCCGATATTCTTTTCCCTCGATGTATCATTCCTGCGCTCTGGATGGTGATGAGTTCCAATGCGTCAATAACAAGTGAATACCGAAGAGGAGAATAATGACGGAATTATTTGAATAAATACTCGGTCTTCAGATTTGAATCAGCTGTATGAGGGATGTTTTCGGGAGTGGAGGGACTCTCATAATGTCATGCGCTTTCCTCGAGCCTCTTCTTACTGTCTGCAGGCTCGAGGGGTTGATCACACCGTTGTGTCTTTTGCCGGCAGCGTTTTACCTTCCACTGGATTAGGAATGTTCTCATTTCTTTCGGGCAGTTACTGGACTGAAACGAGGCCTCTTAGTCACCACCTCCAACTGGGTTTGGCAGGATCGCACTTGACAATGCGTATGAGATTCTCCGTTTCGAGGCGCACCACTAGGGCTATCTTCTCACATGACTTTATGGGAGGAGGGATATTAATACATTGATTACGAATGTCGCGGAAGATTTCGGGGGTGAGTTGTTACTCAAAAATGAGTGAATGCTAAGTAAAAGCTTTATTGTCTACAAAGCGACAAACTAAGTATGCTATCGAAAGGGCAGAAAGTAAAAAGGTGGGGCGGTTCTTCCGACAAGCCATCAGGGGATCTGTTTCCGATGCTACCATGGCTTGTTGATCTAAAGGGCTCAGGTATTGTCGAGGACCAAATTGCTGCACTAAATGGAACAAAGAGAAGGGATAAGTAAAATTACCTACAGTTGCGTTTAATGCTATATTCCTTTTTATCGAAACAAAGTTCGCGCGGCCGAACCCGTTCGGTAAAGGTAACATAGTCCAAGGACGGAATAGTCATTTTCCTTATTTTCATTTCGAATCCCTCCCCTGCCAAGGACCTAACGGGATTGAAAGCATGGAAAACTTTGTGCAAGAAAGAATGCTGCCTACTATCATGGTTTGTACGGCACAAGTACGAAAGATCTCAGAGAGAGGGGTTGGTCAATTCAGGTGGAATGATGATAACAGGGACCAGTGATGAACGGAATGCCATGGAGAATCGCAAGTGGCTTTAAGTGTACAGACGTGAGCAAGAAATGGAACTTGAAAAGAGTAGGACGAAATGCCCTAACGGATGATGGCAAAATAAAAATCAGTAATTTATGGCAGGTCGCCGCAGTTCTGGGCAGGGAATCAGTGCTTCTTCAATTCCAATTTTCCGGATTTGTGTTCGATTGATATGATTATTAAATACTAACCTACATTACCATTGTTGGAATGGCGAGGAGTACTGTTTTCAGGGAGTTTCTGGTGTTCCTCTCCTCCGTAGGGAAGTCTTACATGCCCAGGTACCTTCATAGGTGGCATGTTGTTATTTTGTTGATTTCGACTTGACTGGGTGGACTGATCTCGGCTGGCATTAACGATGGTGCGGCCAGACAAAGGGACTGTTGTGGCGTGTACACTTCTCAAGATACTGGCTGTCTGAGTATAATCGGTTAGCCTCGTGCTGACCCTCTCGTAAGGCACTGATTGGCGATGTTGGACAGGAGAAGCAATAAGCGTGTTCATTTGAAGCGTCGCCGGTCTTGGTTCTGACAAAGTGCCTAATTCACTATCTCGATTAACGAATGCTTCAAGCATGGTGGTGTTTGGGATATCGGTATCACCTGCAGCCGGACCTGGCTTTGAACTTCCCTGGGCCATTTCTCTTCTACAGCATGGAAGTGCAAAATCACGAACTGAAATTCCATCGTCTTCTCCTGTTTGAATGGGTCTTATCGATTTGTGTGGAAGGCCTCGGTCTCACACAATTGGCGGCAGTTGGGCTGCATCCCGGTTCTCAACGCGTCCTCTCGTTCACCCCACGATGGCCTCCTCGGTGGGCTTCAGTTGCCGCCAATGCATCCGAGTAATCCATTTTGCAATAAATCAAACTGATATTTAAAAAACAACTTGCATTCCTGTTTACTTTCACGTGTTGCTGTCAAATATCAATGAGAAAGTTGGAAGTAAGAGATCACATAGTAATACTACTCGCACCTATGCTTTCACACACGCAATTGTGTGTATTTTTTAGTTTTAATACAGGGAGCAATCTGGCAACTGCTGCCACTTTAAAAGGAGACCCTGTTAAGCCGAACGCAAGGCGTCAATGGCCGCCGAAGGTCGCTCAACGCCGCCAACCAGGAAACGCCCCACGCATGCGCGTGAGTGCGTCCCCGCGACCGCGGACGCGACACGCCGGCGCAGAGTGGCAGCCGCGAGGCTGGAGAGTTCACGCAACAGACGGGATTGACACTGGCGAGACCTGCTGTGCAGCAACACTGCTGGCCGCAGGCCTGCAGCCATCTCCGAATTGGGAGCTGGTCCGTTTCGGGCTCAATGGAAGCAGCGTCGGCTGCGCAGAGTGGCGCAAAGCCCTCACCTGGCAGGCTGGGGTGGTGCGCACAAAGCTGTTGCCCACGGCCCACCCCCGATGTTAGAGGGGTTTGTAAACTAGCTTTCAAGGGAAATTCTCTTTCTTGGTTCCTTCTTAAAACTTGACATTAACATTCACTAACAAGAACTGTTTCCGTAAAATTCAAAAGGACCAGACTGGCGTGCACCGTGTACGTGCTCGACCACCGCCGAAAACTTCTAACTCGGCGTGAGCAGAACCTTAAGCCCGGAACAACTGCGCTCTCCATTCAAGCCCTCAAACGGTGAGAATGCCTTGTGTGTCAGACAAGCGAATGCACCCGGCTGTTTACTAACATCGTTTCTAGGCCTACTTGTCACACACGTCCAAGTGCGAACAAAAAGGTTAATCCAAATACAGTATCAAATAACAGAGCACTGACGGCCTGGAAACACCAAAACTAACCAAGGCTCGCCGAGGCGAGGAAAAGCAAAGCTTCACGATGACGTTAACAGGCGACATGACCAGCTCACCAGAAGTCCCATCGACCACCAAGTGAACTCGATCTGCGTGCCTGGGACGCGCATCTTGACCGCCAAGATATCCACCTTAGGACTACAAAGCCTCCAAATATAGGAATTTAATATTGATAAAATCAGGTGTCGGTGTGTACAAATCAAAAGCAAGAAGGAAGTCGGAGTTAACAAGCAGCGGCACGATTGTCGCAGTGGGTAAAAATCATACAAAAGAAGTGTGGAAGGCGAAGGAACCACGATTTGTTGGCAAGATCATGGGAAGGATGACAGAGACGAAACGGAGCATGCAGGTGTAACGTGGTGACGAGAGGAAGAGAGGCAGGGTAGAGAATGGAACAAATACGGTTGCGGGGATGGAGTGGAGGTACGGTGGTCTCGCTGTCTAATCGCATGGACAGCGTAAATACGATCGCAGTGTGGGTATGTACAATTCTTTCTAGGAACCACGTGACCACTGCGGTGGTGGGAAGTGGCGCACGTTTGCCTGATCCTCCGCTCTGTCGATGGGATGTAAATAATTGTTGAGAATTGCAAATATCTGCCTGTTCAACACATTGAAGCGGCTCAGACGAGTTGCGAAACGTGCGAGGCACTGAAAATAGTAAATTAACAAGAAACAAATATGCAGTGGCTTTACTTCAAGGCGCATGTCAAAGTCTCATCCCACTGTAAATGTGTTTAAAACATTCTATTAAAGACTACAAGAAGGCCATTCAAGACGAGCCTCATCACGACTCAGAGACCATCAACAAAATATATCTTTGTTATATGGAATATTACGTGCATCTTTTGACTTATACTCGGTAAGGCGCAAAACCGTTGAAAAAACAATGCCGGTCAAAAGGGAGCAAATAATAATGCCTTTTTTTAACAATCGACTCCACACATAATTCTGATAATGAAGCCCATATATGCAAACTATTCATTAAGCTGCGGTATAAGTGATGTGATTCACTACATTAAATTTAAACCTGAGTTAACAATGCCTAAATCTCAATAAAGCACTCCCCGAAGATTTATATGTTAAATGCGATTCACGGATTATAAACAAGATGAATTAATAGACGCCCAGCTTTTTGGAAAGATTCCAAGAAATTTGTGAGAGACGACAGTCACTTTAGCTATAAATCCGATTCCAAAGATGGTGAATTTTCGTGCAGTTCCCATTGCTAACGCATTCACCCAAGGCGCCCTGAACGGTTAAATCGCCCGACACTAATACAAAAGTTAAGAACATCAAGTTCGGCCAGCTATTAAACTAAGAAATGAAAGTTTTGAGCCGTTCAGGTAAAACTACGCTTAAATAAGTGGTGAATAAAGGAAGAACGTCACTTTCATAAGGAAATCGAGAAGGGTAAATAAATCAAAACAAAAATGACTATTCCTCCAAGTGGGAGGAATAGACGCGAAAAGAGTTTAAGTAAAATGAAGCCGGATACAACTATTGAATTTGAGGTGAAAGGATGCAGAAATAGATGAAGGCATATGCTGTAGATAATGACAGTTTAGGAAAATAAAGACGCACCACACCATCTTTAGAGGAGTCCTTCTTATCATTTCTCTGAAGTTTGATGAAATGCGCTCCAAAATCCAACATCTCGAATCGCTTCTGTTGGCCCAACAGAGTGATAAGAGTGCAACCCGCCCAGTTGAGACCCTCCCCAAACATCTCCTCTACCGTGTACTCGTTCTCCCCAGAGGGAGTGCTGAAGACAAACTGAATGGCAGACCAGACACGGTGAAATTGAGTGCAACCCTCAATTTCAAAGAACTTATCCGTGTCCGCCGTAGTGCCGGAGGCTTCACTACCGTACCATACATTACGTGGCACCAGACACGCTACTCCATTCGTTGAATTTGTCTGAACCTCCTCCTCGTTTAGAAACTCCCGAATGCGATTGAGAAGCTATGAAGAAAATAACCACACAGACAATATGAATATACTTTGATGCAAAAGGGCGTCTGTCTCGAAGCCGAGACGTCTTATAACTAAGAGGTAAAACTGAAGTAGACTGGTTAAAATTTCAAGTGACAAAATGATTAAAATAATTACTTGTACGAAAAGCACCAGCCCACAGCACAAACGTTCTCTGGTAAGCACTTCATTTCCGTCAGCCAGCTCTACGAGCTACAAACCAAGAATTAGTGATGTTGAAACGTTCAATAAAGGAAATAATAAAGATAAACACCGGTTTAACCATAAAATAATGCTTAGTAAGAATGACTAGCCCCCGATTCCGAGTAGAGAAGCAATAAAGTATAGCGGATGAAGAGGCATGTGAAAATTAGCCCTTATAGCAATATAATTAAGGCTACAAAAGGGATAGAAACGAAAATGAAGGCCTCTAAGGGAAAAGCAGCAAGCAGATGAGTCCCAACGCCGAGGCAAACAAGTTCGGTAATCAAAATTAAATTTGGAAAATTTAAGAGTATATTGACCAAGAATAGCGTTAAAACAGCAATTGCAAGTAAATAGTAACCCTAGGAATCGAATAACCTAAGGGACAATGAGAATTATTAATATATAATGACCCTAAATTAATTCGCTTTTCAGTTCTCTTTCAAACACTGACGGAAATGATGCGATTGGTACTGGTACGCACTAGAAGCTGACACCCGTGTAGTGTGGAGGGCTAGTGGCATGCCACGCTACGATGGTTCCCAGCGTGGCCAAAACCAAGACGTCTCAACTAAGTCCAGCTTGAGAGGACAACTAATGGACACAAAATGGCCTCTTATTGTAGAGATCAGTGTGTCAGTCCAATCGAGTGGTTAATCAAGCATTTTTTGCTGGAATATGCAGACAATTATCCTTGCCTAAA
Organism: Dipylidium caninum; assembly: GCA_017562135.1. Lineage (NCBI taxonomy): Eukaryota > Metazoa > Platyhelminthes > Cestoda > Cyclophyllidea > Dipylidiidae > Dipylidium > Dipylidium caninum. The sequence continues at coordinate 97,490 of QEYB01000556.1, read as the reverse complement.
ACAAATTGCTTGATGACTAAACTTCCTGGCAAGTTATAATAAAAAATACAGAATAGATGAAAAGAGAGCAGAATTTAAAAAAAAAATACATCAGAACAATGTTAGTGCGGAAAAACGATACATTACCTCAGGTGAACCCACAGCAGAGGCGACTTTATAAATGTTCAAGGCATTAATTTGATTTTGTTGATCTCGCATGTTTGGATCCGAATTAGGTCTTTCTCCTAACAGTGACAATTAAAAAATGGGGATTATTTGATGGTAAGATATTAGTAATTAAAAATAGTGCAAGAGAGATTTAAATATCTCTATAAGACAGACATTAAATGTGTAAGTAAAATGTGGGTACAAAAACTTTAGTGAATCTGAAATATTTATTTGTAAGGAAAGCCGTACCGCTATTGTTAGACAGTTTTCGGATGAAAGCATCTGCATGTTTGAGGTCACAGAGATCCTCAGTAGTCTGCACAAGAGGAATACTGTTAAGCTATGCAAACCACATGGGAAAATATCAATTGAAAGTGAAAATTAAACTAGTTTAACTAGTTGAAAACGATTTGAAAATAAGATTATTTTTTGTGGTAGACTTGTTTTTGGGGATTATCTACCTCTATCGTTAATAAAACCGGAAAGTGCCGAGTTTTGAGTTACGGATATTTAGGACAGGAAAATTAAGGGCAGGTTTGAGGAGCCAGTTGAAACTAACAAAAAGCACTGGTAAATTAGTCATCCAATATGAGAGGCACGATCTTGTCGTTTAGAAAAATATGAAAACAGAGCAAAATACATACTCCCCCTAAACTACAAAGAAATACTTATTATTCAGTAAGGTTAAAGTTGGGCTAGAAATAACAAGAACTTCGCCTATAAGGTGATTTTCCAGTTAAATAATAATCATAAGGAGTAAGCTATTGTAAATAGATTTGTTTTAGAGGTGCATAAATACACTGGCAAGTGAGGGTATAATAAGTTCGTCCCTTAATAGAAATTAAGAGGAGATGAGTGATACTCAGCGCTCTAAATCATCAAAAATTGTCTAAAATAGGATTGCGACCAAAACTGGACACCAATCAATTGGAACCTACGAGGCGCTTCTCCATTTGTAGGCAAAAAATGATAATATTGCCGAGTTCGCGGAAGTTTTGGCACACGTTGGTTCGTAGGTCAGAGTATTGGTAGACACGTTGGAGGGCGTTGGTATAGAGGGCGTACTGGCTCTCTGAGGTAGCCGTGAAACTGGGAAGAGATACTGACTTGGGCATCATAGCTGCGATGCGGCGAACGTACTCCTTAATAGTTTGATTTATCTAGAAGGGAAGTTAAAGCTCAGGCTATCTACCCAAAAGCCAAGGGCGTCCATATAAGCATCCACCGGTTCCAGGAGCGAAGTAATCACAAGTGGGTTTTATTGTCCCAGTATTACTACTAAGGATAATTTTGCATGATAGTTCCAAAAGGACATCAAGCATCTGAAATTCCGTAATAATTTCATGAGTGGAGAAGCGACCATATAGCATTGGTACATAAGGTAATACATCGTTTCTTTCTTAGTTTGCGAGCACGAAGGTTTATTCGCTGCATTTACTTAAATGACAAAGAACCGGAAAAAGGTAAGCTGGATTTTAGAAAAATAAAAATCGATCAGAGCTAGATGGTGCTTTTGTCACGAAAACGCCGACTTTCAGGTAAAACGAGGCAAGAGGGTCTGAATGTAAGAATGGATACATATAAACAAATTCGACAAAAAGATCATAAAACGTCGTGATTGAACAGTTGGATGTGTAGCTCGGTACAGTTACCGAAAATTTGTGTGTAACTGAAGTATTTGAAAAAAGATTGGGAGATTCCTTTCAGAGACAGAAAGTGACCAGGGAATTCCTAATCTTAGGTGGCCATGGTAATTCACAACCTAACTCGTTCGAGCATGGAGGCTCACTTAGAGAAGGGGGAGATATAGGATTGGGAGCGAGCTCGAGACCGCCGAAATAGATAAAAATGAAAAGACCCTGTAAACAAGGGAACAATCAATTACGAATACGAAATAAAGACTAATGGTAAGGGAAATAATGGCTGAACACCTTTAATTTGACAGTATTTACAATTAAAACTATACCCATTTGGATTCGTCGGCATTGAATAAACACGAATAAGCACAGTAGAGAGTAAAACCTATGTGGGGGATAGAGGGAAAATCAAGAACAACTAAATTAATTACTAAACAAAACTCACGAGAGACTTGCAAAATTTCATGATTTCGGTGAAAATGATGAAGATGCCTTGATAACCAAGGAGCCTACAAATGGCTGAAAAGTGAGGGGCACCAATAAATCCGCGGTAAAGTTCGAATATAGCTTCATAGCAAGAGTTAAGACTCTTGCTACCCCACAAGTATTCAGGAGCGCAGAGTGATGGCTTCTCGCGCTCGAGTGTCTCAGCAAGAGCAAATTTCGTTGGGACAAATCTTCAAAAAAAGTAAAACGTTTGCCAATGTACATAAAAAGAGCGTGGCTATTTCAAGGCTGAGCCATATTTAAAGGACAAAAATTAAATAAGTCATAGATGAACTAGTTCCCAACTTACCTATTAGTGGAACCATTGTAACAGTAGTTTTTCACCAGATCCCAAGTGACCTCCCAAAATACATGAAAAGCGATTTTACTGAGAGGGGAGGTGACAAGATTGTTAGCTTCTTGTAGAAGGTCATCAAAGTCGTCGAGGTCCAAATATTCAGCAAGCATTCGGTGGCACAAGCGATTACATTCTATCAAGGCTTCTAATTCCTAAAAGTAAAAGGGAAAAAGTGAATTTTCCAAATTTGCCAAAGTATACACGAATCTCGAAGATTGGAGCGATAATTCTATCGTGAGACGTCGGCTATCACTGATGTAATGGCAAGTTATGAACAAATAAGAGAGCCGTAACAATTTCCTGCGATGTAAACATAGCTACTACTTGTTCCGATGAGGGAGCGAAGGTAAGAATTGACCACCGGGTGAAGGGAAAGCGTCCGCATTTGTCGCAAGCTTTAAAGAAGATGTGACAGTCACATCCAAGGGGTGCATGATTTTTGGCCGCATGACGGGCTATTTCGTCATCAGCGTGGCTCACCAGAGAGCAAGTTTTATGTTATTACACTTTGCTACTCGGTGCATTTCATCAGTATAATATGTTTGATTATGAAAATGAAGAAATTATTGACACACATATGGCTTACGTAGCTTAAAACATACCAACTATTTTTAACTAGAGAGACGAAAACCCTCTTGCATCAAGAATATAACACTTAATCGAACGTGGAAATAATAATAGAGGTAATGCTTTTCACTATTAAAGGCAGCAAGCAGCCGGAACAACTTACTACAACCGCAGTTATATCGGAACAAAGGAAGCGTTGAATGGCTTCCTCCAGTGATTTCATAATAGCCCGATTTATTCTCTGCGACAGAAGGTAAGACAGATCGATAGAGCGTCCAAGCAATTGAACGCTCCTTTGACCGATCAAAGCGGCGGCATATCGATTAGGCTGTGGATAAGGTTCCCGCCATCCGGCCTTTTGTGCCTCCATTCGAAACTTCTTATCAAGCAGAATCGAGGCGGCATATTGCTTATAATACCTGAACAACTGATCTGACAACTTGTATACCAGCTGATCAAACACTAGATTCGCCTCTGCTTCAATCTCATCGAAAAAGAAGCGTTTGTGGAAACGGTTCAATGCGCAATCAGCAGCGTCATTGTATAAATCGAGGGGATAAAGCAAAGACTCCATCAAGGCAGGATCATGTGTCTCAAGGATGTGATCAGTTAAAATCCAGGGAAGACTCATTTCAATTGGAAACTGGATGCGTGTACCATTGGCAATCTCCAGGAAAAATTCGCGGTACCAGAGCTGTGAAAGGTCACAGCATTTAACCAATGTTTCTATATCAGTGATTAAACAAAAAATGGAGTAAATCAACCAAAAATGGTATACAGAGGTCACTATACAATGTGCCATACGACGGCTATTCTATTAAAATCAAATTAGGGGGAATAGTGTTAGTAGACGAAAAAGAGAGGTTCCTAAATGACACCTGTCTACGTGACAATAGCCAGAGATATAGCTAGCGACAGTATCCTTACGGAGTACAGTGACCCTTAGAAGAAAAAACAGGCAAGTCAACTCGGCAAGATATTATAACATTAAAGAGATATGAATATTACAAAGTGTGGCATTAGTCTATAAGAAATTAACTAGGGAGTAATACTACATAGAAATATCAACCTACCACTGAAATTGAGAAGATACGGCCAATAGAAACTATTTTTTAAGAAGGTTTCAATAGCAGCCATGGTATTCCCATCGAGTTCTTTCCTCAGTGAATGATATTTTGCAGCTGGTGAGGCTTGATCAATCATTAGCTCAAGCATGGTGCGAACTAAGTACAACTGTGTAGAGGAAGGACCCACTCGACGCATAGGAGTGCCGCCTATTGACACCGCTGCCTTAGCCAAAGTCGAACTTGAACCCGAGGTTAGGCTGTTCTGCGCTGAGGCCTTCGCTGACACTGGTCTACCGGCCCAGCCTGATTTGCCTCCACTGCTACTAGATCCAGTCATTAAAAGGTCAGCCTCCACCGCGTCAATTACAGCTTGATCTGCGCAGGTGGCCTGGAGTGCGTGGACTAAACGATTTAACTTGATTTTGTCCTTCTTTTTGTTATTAGCCTTGATGAGCAGGTTTCGAAAGTGATTTAAAAGACCGTGTAACTCAAGATAAACAGATCGACGAATGGCCTCCGAGTAATTGGTTTCGAGACGTAGCAGTTGCGTTTGTACAGACTTTATCATAGTAACGAGTCGAATAATAGCACAACGTTCCTCAGAGGTGTAGTTGTATCGGGTGGCGCGCTCGTAATTTTCAGCATCTTTAGGACACTCGCGGTTTGTGTGCTCGTCTGCACAATGGGCAAGTTTCCATGTGAAAGTGTCCAGAACTTGAACCGACCATGAAGAAAGACAATGCAATCCACGAAGTGCTAAATCGTAAAGCTCGCGATTTTCAGCGACGGAGCGTTCGCTTGTTCGTGTCACTGCGATGTTGGTGTGCCAGGCGAGGTCGGCAGTCAAAGAGGTATATTCATGTCTGTTTATTAATATCAAATCATTAAGGAGAGAAAACTATTTCCCTACTCTAGCTAACAATGAAGTGTATTATGAAGTCAAGTTGGCTCGAAATCGTCTCAAAACTTCAAAAACATCGCAAAAATCAATTACAACTTACAGAATGAAGACTAATATTTGGGAAACATAAAAATGGCTTTAAAGGAAGGAACTTGACTATCGTCTTGAAGCAAATGCTGAAGGAAAAGGGAACACACACAAATTTGGTCATATGAGTCAGTAGGACGCCTTGACTAGAGACCCGAGTACCGTTGCATTCTGGCCACTTGGATGGGTCATAAGACAAAGTTTGTTTCACATAATTGAACGGCTCCACACTCATATCACCGAAGAGGTTAACAACTTCGCATTCTTTAAAAATTCGATCAATTTTTCCGAGGCTAATTTTCTTGACCATTTTAGGGATAGTCACACCGACCTGTTTACCTTCAACAATTTTTGATGAATCGAGCAAATAAAGCGAGAAAGCAATGACCTGAGTTAAAGGAAGTTTAAGGCCTAAAAAGATATATTACCATAACGAGTGTATGTTTTTCTTCCGGCAAAACATAAACACGATTTTCGTACATGCTGACACTGCTGTTGATAATTTCAGCAAGAATATCTTCGAAACCGTCAATTTGAGAGAGGCTATCTTTAAGTTTATCACGTATAATTTTTTGAGTGGCAAGGAACATGCTGACTTTTTGCATTTCATTGACTGTCATTTGGACATCGTTGGAATTATCACCTCCACTTTGCATGAATTGAGAGGCACTAAAAGAAAATCAGACAGCCAAAGATACAAACCGTTTATAGTGGGAAAAGTCATTTTTCATACTGGCTTTCATATTTTTCATTTCATCTAGTAGTGCGAACATTTTCAGCATTTTTCCAAGCATAAGCATGTACATTTGGTTCATAAAACCCGATTTGTGGTGCGATTCTTTTCGAGAAAGCCTTTTCAACTTGGCCACAAAGCAATCTATTGCACTTTCCTGAAAGATAAGATAAGTCACTTAATTACTTGAAACAGCATGAACGAACGAAGTTTTTTGGCATGTGGTTCCAGAATATCTAGCGTTCTTTGATAGATTTCTAAGCGATGAGGCTGTTCATTAGACCGAATCTGAAGGCACGTAAGAGAATAGGAATTTTACATGTGGAAGTGCACGTGAAATGGAGCGCCAAGTGTAAAGCATTATCGCATATTCTTGACCTTCATTGTAAAGGTTTTGTAGTTCTGCATAAACTATAGCATCTTCGTATGAACCGGCGAACGCTGACTTAAAGGCAAATATGTCACCAAAGTTTGAGTCAGTATTAGCCTAATTCACGACGTGTTGAGACTTTATATCTCAAACCTGGTAGAATACTGAAAAGTTGGCCGCTTGAATGACGGGAACATCCTCAGATAACGGTATATTTACCAAATCATGCACCTTCCGAAATGCATCACCAATTTGGTGTGTATGCTGTGGGTTAACATCCACGGAAGTCATAGCACTAAACAGTGGTGAAAAAGATCCACACATACCCCATACACTCTGTTGGTTGGTCGACACGTCTAGGGCGTCATATTATTGTGAAGGTGCCTCTTCATGTTAATTATTAAATATAGAAGGTCAGAAAACGGTAATAATGTGGACATTCCCGATAATGAAATATTCATATACGATTTTATCGTTAAATGTGCCACTTTGTTCACTGCCATATACTTTCCTTAACTAAAGCAAGTTGCATATTATACTTTGGTAACTGCGCTTTTGGAAGCAGTTGTTAAGCCTTAAGCTGCTTTGAATTGTAATGACAGTGAGTTTATCCTCATGGTACATGCCAGGAACGAAATAGCCTGTGGCTAATAAAGAAGTTTCAAAAATTATAATTTTTTTAGAAGTACTGCACTCCCAAAATATTGTCGTCACTGCAATTATACAAGGTGCAGATGAAGAATTGACGAAACTATATTGGCGGGGCACCGAAAATCTTTGCTTACTGATTAGGTGTATTATGGTCTATTTTTACTGCGAAGAATTTTGTGTGGATCTCTCAACGGAATTCATTGTTAGGGAAGTTCTTGGAATGCTAGCAATGCAAAATATAAGGGAAACGAAACCACCAACCCTCCCGTGTTTAGCCTGCCCACTCGCTTACTAGGTTTCGATGGTTATTAGAGACTTCGCGACTTTTCGGCTAAACTTCGTTGATAAGGACGTACCATTTTGCGCTTTTTGTGGAAAAAATTTTTCACCTTTTCGACTGCATGAGGGAGCGCGAACAACGAATTTTCAACAGGGCAAATTTAGACCGAAATTAGGCGAAAGACTTTGGATAAACCAAGTCAACAGTTTGCATGAATTCGGTCGAGTACTTTGCTTTACTTTATTTTATATTATTTTGATGCAGGTGATGTTCACTGCGTCGAACAACTACATTCCTGCCTAACTTTGGCATTATTAAATTGCACATATTCTCTCAGAATTTGAGTAGGTGGACCTGTGGGATTCGTCACAGACGTGGAATTTGCACTTTTCTATGTTAACACAAATTATATGAATGTCCCGAAATTAATGTTAATTTTAGTACGGTTGTTTAGAAGGCAAACCTGACTATTAAATTCAGTGTGACTAAGTTAACAGTGTGATTGTACAACGGGGAGGGAGTTTGAGTTAATGGCCACTCACACTGCCTAGGTTATCAGTTAGTCACCTCAATTCCACCATTTCTCACCACCAAGCCCAGATGCAAATCGTTAGCTGCTCCTAAATGAACTCGCGAGAGCGTGGCAACCTACCACTTTGTCCCTTGGCCAGCAGCACGCATTGGACAAGCGCGATTTGTCCTTCTCTCACTCGCCCGCTTGTATACATACGAAAAATACCAGCCTTGCCCTGGATTCGGAGAAAGCGAGTCATTCACCTAAAATGCAGTCAATTCATCTTTACATGAACAGGATAATTAATGTTTTTGCAAATAAAGTGCGAATTTTTCTATTAGTTAAGATCGGCATGTGAATTCTAATATAAGTTAGTACATTAAAATCTTCCTAGATGGCAATTGTCTCAGGTCTATGACTTTCGGCCTGATACACTAAAACAACAGAGCTAATAAACTCAGACTATATTACTGGAATAACACCTTTACCTTAGCGGTGATCAACGGCCACATATTTTGGCCGTTGCGTTGGATATCTTTTCAGATCGGTTTGTGCCAGAAGTAGAAATTATAAGTCGATAATCATGCCGGATCATTTGGCGGAACATTGTTGAAAAGTAGATATCGAATCGCTCAGGTTATCATTCTCGTAAATTACATCAGAAAGATGGGCTAGTTTTCGTTTTACCATCTGGCTGGGTGGTTCTTTAAGTCAAACACAGACCACACGTCAACCGCTACTGGCAGGAACATTTGCTGAAGAGGAGATATTATCAACATTGAGCACAACTTGAGAAGTTATGGGGAGACAGCCGACCGGGTCTCTTCCTCTTTGTTACCGCGTTCAAATCTCATTGGTGCCCGGGTTTCACCTTGCGTTAGCCACACATGCTTCCCCCAGAGCCTTGACCTATCAATTACAGGTTATTAGGATTCGGTGTCACTTCGGTAGTTAGCTGCCTTAACGCAGCACATAAGATTTGGCTGTTGGCCAAAAGGGGTACATGGCCTTGATGACTGTCCCGTAGCGAATCCGCGCAAATTCAACCATGTGAGGGCCAGATGATGGACTACGGCAACGTCTGCATGGGAGAATCATTGAGGATCTTTAGAACATTTTCCCTGCTGACTTTGGTCTAGTGGAAGTCATGAAAAATGCGACGTCCCACTCTGAACCATCACTAAAGCTACACAGAGGGAAATAAACGGTCTTGATGCTATTTGGAAGTGGAAGGAGGTAAGGCTCTGGATGCGGTTATCTGCCTCGATAAAACGTCATCGCATTCAACATCATTTTTCATTGAATCGCGAACATTTACGGCTTTATTTTGACTAGTGCGCCAGATAGGTGGAGTTATTCATATTTTGAGATGAAACCGTATAACTCACTTTGGATGGAATTTACCCAAAAAACAACAAGATATGAACAATACTTTGTCTGCTGGAAGACTTTTATGTTGTCAAATGTTGGCGAAGTTACGTTTAATGTGAAGAGGAGGGCAGAAGTCCCGGCCTACCCCATGGGTGACTTGCCCCTATTTGACCCGAACACATCACGCAGGGGGGCAGATGGGGACCAACTTTAGGCGAATAGTGGCATTCTGGCGGTCTCAGTGGCGAAATATGCAGTAAGGTGAATTGAACGGGCAGACTAAAAACCGAAGTCAACTGCTAAGTAATTTTACTCAAGAACAGACGTTTATCTTGCCACACGCCAATGCGAGTCAGCAGTAATCCTGTCACCCATTTATTTTCACTCTGTCCACCTCATGTTGGGCGTCGGAGGTTCGTCGTCAAGGCGTAATAAGCTGTATCAGTTGTATCGCACACAAAGAATAGAGAGTTGGGAACTTTCCGAGGTGGTTTAAAATCGCATAACTTCGCGATGTACATTCTAAAAGGGAGGAATTCCAGAGCTTGAAGGCGAACTATGGCTTTTTAATAAAATTAGGGCAAAAGGATCTCTGCATAATTCTGGGCTTTACTTTAACTCGGTAAATTGTGGTTCGAGCGATGATGGGGACAAACTTGGGTGGGTAACTCGCAAGCGGACAAGTAATCATGAGGTGTCCGTGCGGACGAGAAGACGGTTGACATAATCTTACTAGCACTTCGAAGAGGATTCCGTCTCAAGAAAAACCCTCTTCAGGGAGAGACTGGATAGCACCGATGGACGATAAATGGGTGGGCCGCACTTTCATTGTCGAGATACTCTACAAGCGGGCCATTTACCGAAAACCAAAGTCTTTGCTTAACGAGCTCTTGCCTCAGTAATTGGTGAACAAAGTCATAACGTAATTTGTAGGTGCGTCTGATGACAGCCATGAAGGACGGTTGCAGGTGGAGGTCAAGTTATTTTACGTAAATATCTCCGAGATGAGAACACCTCCGCCAAGGCTCATTCATGGAAGACGACGAAATAGCGGGTCTCATGGGGCCGCGCCCATCCGCCTCCAACTTATTTTTTTAGTTTATGAGGCACAGTAAAGTTAACAGAAAGAATAATAAGTAGATGAACTTTTATAACTGGAGTGATGGTAGAATGAAGATTCACGAAGGGGACGAGAGCTCAGAAATGTGCATTTTCGACTACCAATACGCATATCCGAGCTCCAAGTTTGAAGACTGAGAATCTAATCTTGTCTTGGTGATAAGAAGATAAGCCAACCAGCTCTCTGTGATAAGTGGGCCAATTTGAAAGCAAAGTAGGTAGAATTCTGGGGGTATTTTACGCTCTGTAGAGTATGCGAGATCTCTTGCAGCTGTGGTAGGAGTAAAAATAGTTGAAATTTTTAACTTACACCCTATTAATGGTCACCAAGTAAAATTACATACTAAATTAAAACAGCTTCTGAAATGGAGGAGTTATTTGCCACAATTTTTTACCTGGTGATTGAAACATTTGACAGAAAACAAAAGCATGGTGACCTAAAGGGAGTGGTGGAGAGGGCTTTTACCCTCACAACGCTCCGCACTGCCGCGTTCACATACACATTAATTAAAAATGGACACTGGGATCACTCAACTTGGCTGGCACCTGACAGCCCGTAGATCGGCCCCCACCAGGTGAAACAAGGCCAACTTTGTTCTGAGGCCTCATTTAAAGGTGATGATAGCTAAAATAATTCCACCACTCTCAGTATGTCTTCGAACAAAGACGTCCCCTCAGTGCTCGCTGCAATACTACTAATAATGTCACTTAGGAGCGCTCTAACATAAACATTTCCGTAGGTCAGGGGAAATGGAGTCACTTCACTGGCGCACGATACTATTCGTGGTCGCGATTTGAGGCCAGTGAAGTCTCGGCCGGGGCTCTCTGACGTGGCGTCCACTTTCGCGAAGCTCAGACTCCGACAATCTGACTGATCGGAAACTGCGGCAACCGCAAACAGGGTTCAGTAGCCAGGCGAAAAATGCTTCCCTGCAATATTCGCATGGTTGCTAGACCAACATCGCAGGCCGACAGAATATAGTAGCAAGGAGACCAGTAATGAAAAAGGTGTTTCCTTCACGTCAATGGTAGGGGTGTGTTTCCCGGCCAAATTGTAACTAAATAACCTTAATACTCAACTTTTTCGTGTAACAGCACGCCTGGATAAGTCTGAATGCAACATATTGCGCAATAGTTTAGAAAGGTGGTATGGGAGAAGAGAAGAAGAGGAAGAGAAGAGGAAGAGTGGATGAAGAGGAGGAGGAGGAGGAGGAGAAGGGGCGAGGAGGGAGGGGGAAGGGTAAGGACGCCAAACCGGTAGGTAAGCAGCAACCGTATGAGATATTTCCTGCATGACACTCGCGACACATGGTGAAAATGCGAACGCCATGGAGTGAGTAGCGAAAGCTGTACTAGACTGGGGTTTTGGAGAGGCGGGCATTACTAATTACCTCAATGCAAAGATTCGGCCACTTTTGCTGCGCGCATGTCACTGCAATGGCTGGTACAATGAACTAATCGCATCTATCGGGCTTACCATAATTTGAGCATTTCTTTGCTTATTTGTTTTATTAGCAACGGGGTCGCGGGGGCAAATGCGACTTCTTCCTAACCCTATAGGCACTCGCATGAGTTCGTGGTTGGAGCGGAGGCGAGGCAGTTTAAGATGCAAGTTCGTTGTTTCCGCCAGTATTACACAAAATCCCAGTCCATGGGTGTGCCCCAAGGAAACACTTTTATAGGACGTCTCACAAACATAACTTCTCCACACAATACACCGGATATTTTGTGCGTTATTTTTACGAGTAAAGTGGTCTTGCATCTTTTATGCTACACCTTCGTAGGAAATGCATTCTGCACCCAAAGCCGCGGGACTGCTGCAGTTTCTGCCTCGATGGATTGATGCTCTCCGTCGCCCAATTGGCCGTTCCCGGCGAGAGTCGGACCAATGGGGGGAGCTGCCATGAGGAGGAGAGTGACTATTTGCCGAGGCAGGGCAGTTGAGTTCCCTGCCAGAACCCAATCGGCGAGTTGTCCACCGCCTCCACCTCTGCCACCCTCTAGCCTGGCCAACCCCAGTCCCCGGCCTCACTCCGGTCTCACGCGCACACCGGCGAAAATCCTCCCCCAGGCACGTGCTCACAGCATTGTTCTGCGGTACGTCTGTTTGCTTGTGTGGATGTATTTCGGCGCGCATGTAGCACTCATATTGCGGTGCCGCGTCGCCGTGCCCCAGCCAACTCAGCCCATCCGCTTTGGCACCCAGCATTTATCCCGACTACCCGCTACAGTGCTGGAGTCAAAACAGACGTCTGTTAACTCTTACATGTAAAAATTAACATTGCCACGGTTGAGCTGCAACCCGAAGCGGAAGACTTGGGGAGGCACGATAGTTTAGGGTAAATTAGGTTAAAACAACTCCACATAAACTGCACTCTATTTTACTCCCCATTCCTGCCGCGCTGCTGCCTTCTCAACACGACTAAACGGAAAGTTGGCTTAGGCACGAGGGGAGAGATCAAAGCCGCTGTCGACAGTAGCAAGTCTGAGCGCAACGAATTAAACTCGTTATTGTCCGTCTTATTAGGCTCAGCTAAAGTGCCCCTCAAAGGGGCATCCAAGTTTGGGCAAGTCGAGATAGACGGAGGTCTACTCCAAGCCCGAATATAAGCTAAATCACCAAGGGTGAATAGACTGCTGTTGAGTTGGTCCAACGCCCTCATTTAAGTTTTTATTATAATCGTAAGATAGGGCCTCTAATTCTCACTTTCCTACCCTTCTTATCCTCTTACCTCGGCAAGGACCTGCAAAACGAATATGAACATGCAAGGACAACTCTTCCTACTTCCTTTCGTACTTCTGTTTCCACTAAGCTATGGTGAACAACTTCAATTTCACCTGCGCTATGACATTCGAGAGAATGAGCCGAGCGGCTACCGTATTGGTTACTTGGATGACGATCTTAGACGCCAACAGACGCTGAATTTTACACGACTCTGTGGCGGGAGCAGCGGATGCAAAGACCTTCGTTTCCGTCTTCGTGAACCATCCTCATACGTGGAGTTGGATGATGCCACCACCACGCTGAGCACAAAGTCGCTCATTGACTTCGAGCAGTTGTGCATCGGCCAGTGCCGCTCCACTCTGGACGCGTGCGTGCGTGTAACTGTCAACGTATGGCAAGACAGGAAACTCATTGCATTTATCCACGTGGGGATTCACATAGTTGACGTGGACGATAACGGCGTGGAATTCCCTGAGGACATCCCCAGACCCTTCGTTTTGCGTCTAAAAGAAGTAATCTACCGGAAGGGTAAAACAATTGAATTGCCACGCGCTGTGGACAGGGATGTGACACCCAAGTACTCTTCCATCACATATCGCCTGAAATTTGCTCCTATTCAATGGACAGCCATGAAGATGGTGGAGTTAGTTGTGACGAATGATTCGCGGCCCCTTTTAATTTTGAAGGAAGACCTTGACTACGAGGACGTGAAGGAGTACGGATTCTCGTTGGTGGCGAGCAATTCTGACATGCAGTCGGATGGACAGAAACCCCTGACCCAAGAAGCTCAGCTACCAGTTGTTATTCAGGTGCTCAACATTAATGACATGGAGCCGGTGTTCCCGCAATCTGTCTACACGATTGAAGTGCCCGAAGACATTCAACCAGGGACAGTTATAACTGAAGTACGTGACACACGTATTTAGTGACTGCTACTGAGTGGATCACAGGCTACCAGCGATAAGACGCAAAGAGAAACGTTGGCTTAACCCTGTATTAATATGCCCCAATCGGCGAAAGTCAGTGGTCTCAGGCACTAATACTAAATTAACTGAAATGGCGAAACCCCAAGAGAAATAGGAAACACTTTGGAGCATGGGTATTATGCAAACCACTGAGCAGTGGTGACTACCAGGCCCACGGTCTTTGCTCTCTAGTTATCTGGAGGACGGAAAAAGTTCTGACTTACAGACAAGTAGGCGACTTCTCCGTGCAAAGAGTTTATCTTTTAGGGATAGAAAGACGGACGCGCTTTGCTGTAAAAGACGAGTCTATTTGTCAGATTTAATAAACTACCGCAGGTTCCAAGATAGTGCTCATTAGTAAGTCAAAAACATTTTTGACAGACATTTGTGTAATCTGGAGGAACGACGCTTAGGAAAACATAAAAGAGGGGAAGGGAGAGACTCTTCTTTCATTTGGCATGTGAAACAGTAGTGACCACTGGTTCCACAGTGGATTAACGCTGGGCGCCTGCGAATGAGCATAAACTTTGGTTAATCGGCTCCGCTGTGTCTTCTGGCCAAGACTACCGAAGGCGAAAATGGTTATTTAGAAAATGGGAGGAGTTACTTTTTATTCGGAAAGGAAATGGACAGACCCTAGGGAAGGGTCTTAAGGCAGCATGAAGAATCGCTTTCCCGTGCAGCTGAAGGCCGTCGACCGCGACGCCGATGCGGTCCTCACCTACTCGATAAACAACACGCCAGGTCTGAATTCGTCGTGGCCCTTCGAGGTGGAGCCCGACGGCAAAGTACGTCTCCGTGAAGCCTTCGACTACGAAAAACGCACGGACTACAATTTGCCAATCAGAGCAAGCGATGGAGAATTCACCGCATCAACCCGTCTCCATATTCGTCTTCTCGATATCAACGACGAGGTGCCCGTTTTCATCGTAAATCCTACATACCTCACGGTGGAGGAGAATCAGCCGCCCAACATTTTGGTCGGTCAGGTACGAGCCTTAGTGGTTTGATTAAACTGTCTCGTTTGTGGCCACCTCAGGCTCTCCGTTTGGGTAGAGGTCGCCCCAACGGGCGCACTGCTTCATACAGAATGCAGTGCGTGGGGAGTCACGCAGTCCTGGGGAGATAACCGCAGCCGATCATGCTTAGGTGTGCGGACGAGTCCCAGTGGAATTGCCGCTCGGAGCGTACCGCGGTGACTCTGGCAGGGAGTAATGGAGCGCACCAAGTGTCGCTCGAACGATGGCATCTCACAAAACACATTGACTCTGTAGTCTCGTTTCACGCTGTAGTGTCTAAATAGACTAGTACAATGAATTCAAATCACCCGGGTCGTCAATGTAATTGCAATGCTCTTTATTTCCTCCACCATGCAACCGGTTAGCAGGAAAGAGGAGATTTAGCGTACTCTACCATGAAGTCATTGAGGAAAAGCTTGTTGAATCCAAACTTGGGGCAAATTAATGAAAGATCTACTTTTCGGTGCATTCTTTTAAAAGTTTACAGCTCCCAGGAGGCGGTGGACGAATTATTTGAACTGGAGATCACTGGTTTAGCTCTCCCGGGAGTAGATATATTCAGTCTAAATATCGGGTCTACCGGGAAGTTCTATCCGTTGCCATGACAACAAGTTTCGACACGTAGCATGTGTTTATTTGGCGCATTTTCGGCTCTCTACATTCTATTGCTTACTGTATACATACTGACGTGGCGAATTACTTAGAAGAAAGTTGATTCGCGTTAGTCTGGGGGGGGGGGGGTGGGTGAAGTCATCGCGTTGCCATGGCTGCTGATAAAGTCCCTCTGCTCCGCTGTATCTTATACGAATGGGAATGGGGAAGAAGTGCTACAGAAACGTGTATGAATTTATTGAAGGTGTTTGGTGAGGGCGCAGTCTCCGGCAGGACATGCAGAAGATGGTTCCAAAAAGTTGGAACCGGTGATGATTTCCAACTCTCCAATGAGCCACGTTCTGGGCGACCGTCTTTGGTCGACGACGATGTTGCTAAGACCCTGTCAGAGCGGGATCCTTTTCTGACACCGTCGGGGGTCGCTGCAGGCTTAATTCAGCTCAGCGAACCATTTCTGAGCAGGGGTGGAAGGGAGGATGAGTGTGTGAAAATAGTCAAGATGCATGTCACGTGGAGTGACTGGGAAGAAGTTGGATGATCGAGTCGTCGTGTGCACATCTCTGCGGGTTCGGACAAAGGTGGGCTTTTCTTGGCTGGGTGATAACTTGGGGGCGAGTAGTGGGTTACCTACGAAAAAACCGTAAGGAAAAGTGCATCTTGTGAATCCGGAAAACTTGGCCCTTTCACCTCCAGACAAAATTTGACTTTTAATAAGAGAATGTTGGGGGGAATTCGAGGGCCGAACGAAGACTCAATTCGGAAAAGTATTGTCAGCAATTGGATGATTTAGAGACAGCAGGCGAAGGAAAGAGGCCGGGGATGTTCAAGAGGAAGGACGTCCTACTGCATCATGGTAGTGCCAGGCCACACGTTGCTTTGGGGACTCGTCAACAAATTGCGGTAAGAAATGAGTTTATTTTGTTTTACCCCAAGTCGAGCACAACTTTACGGTGGATCTTAAAACACGTGAAATTTTTCACTTACGTTTGACACGTTGAGCAAGATTTAAGAGGAAGCAGACGGAAAGTGGGGCGGACAGAGGTATGCTGCGCACACGAAAATGCCCCCAACTTTTGCCTAACGAATTTTGTGTGAATGACACCAGATACGTCGAGATGCAGATGTGAAAAGTAGTTGTTTTGAAACTGTTTAGGAAAAACACTGTTAAGAAGAACTTGCTAAATGTTTTCGCTGTTGACCTAGCATAACCATCACGCAAGTCCTTCGTTAGCATGTCTTCATGGAAATTGTTATTTGTCTCTAAAGTAACTTCGGAGACCAACTTGCGTGCTAAAAGCATTTAGAGACGCTGGGCGAAGCGGCGTTGGCGGTTTTTGTCCGATGGGCAAGTAACTGACGACGACGTGAGATGGTGCCATCGTCGGTCCGTTCAGCAAATCCCTCTCACGGCGGTGTTGTCAGTGGGGATGAGTGTACGTGGTCAGAAGTGACGTGGCGCCCGACGAAGGCTGGGACGACGAATTAACGGCTGGACGGTGGCGTTCAAGACAAATCTCCGGCCATGGCTCACTGACAGTGTACTATCTTTTTGCTTCAGGTTTTCGAGTCAACGGACAGTACATGCTGTACTAATTGAGCATAAACCGGTCGCCTTTGTCGTAATTTAAGTGCTCAAATCGTTCCAAACTGGTCTTAAATGTTGACGGTGCAAACTGTTGTCATGACGGTACAGGGGAATGAGGTGTCTCAGTGGCAGGGGCGCTTTTCAGCCAAAAAGCGGAATCGAGACAGCGCGGAAGACAATGAGAATTAAGCCTTAAAAAAGTGCTCTGAACTTTGGAGAAGAGGTATAATTTGCTTAGAACACACATGGTCATAAATTATGGTGAAGGGTGGAGACTGACTTGAACAAAACGACGACTTTTGTGCGATTGAGTCAAATCTTGTGTGCTATTGAGGCAGACATGTTCCCTTGCCATATCAGCAGAGTAAAGTAAGTCGAAGGAGATTCAGTTTCATACTCAGTCCTCCTACTGTCATCGGGCTGGTAATATTCCGGAGGTTATCATTTAACAAACTGGTGGCATCGGTGAAAGCAAAACTAACTGTACTTCCCGCATTAGGTAGTAGTTCGAGACACAGACACACTCGAGGCAAACGGGCTCCTGCAGTGCGCAGAACCCCCGGGGGACGTGGAGCGACAGCCACTCCGCTTTGAAAGACGAGCGGAGACGACGCAGCCGCCACCCGATTCGACAGTGGTTCCAGAACTTCACTTCGATCTCTACACACGGCAAAGCTTCGACCGAGAGGAGGGGGCACCGTTTAGACTGGCGCGTCTCGTCTGCTGGGACGGAGGCGACGGAGGAGCCGAGACACCCAAACTCCTCTACGATGGTGGCTCAAATGTGGGCACAGGTCGGGGAGTTCGTCTCACCTCGACTCTCACCATGACGATCCACGTGCAGGACAGAAATGACAACGCTCCCATCTTTACACAGTCCTCATTTATAGCTGAGCTGAAAGAAAACAGCGACATAAGGAAGGAGATTATGCAAGTATGGCTCTATGTTTTTACTTAAAGATTTCTACCCGATTTACTTTTTAGAAAATTTCCTCTTACTTTCACCTTTACCTACGAGAAAACCGTTCCTTTAAAATAGTTTTGGAGATAAACTGTTAGGTGTAGTGTATGGGAGAAGAGAAGATAAAATAGGTGAAGTGAAACAGCTGAGGTAACTGTGGGTAAATGACTCTAGTAAATTGAGGAAGAATGTTGCCTGTTAGAATTCCTCCATCTGCCTATAAGGCATGACGTTGCGAGGGAGTGATGTTAAGTGGAGAGTGGGCCAGGTGAAGGCGTTTCTTCTCAGCCACAACTTTCAACCGGCTATACAGAGCTTGTTTGTCAACCTGAGCTGGCGCAATCATCGTTTATCGGATGACTGGGAATGTGAAAAGGCGTAAGATTGGCAGATGACCGACTAGCTAGTTTCGAGCGAGCATGTCGAGGGCGAGGGAAACGCCAATCGCCACGTCTATGCTAATTCCCTGTGAGTCGTTTCGCGCTTATTCGTAGCGTATTCTTACGGCGAGGCAGGGAACAACGGTGCGGTCTTGAGGGGCAAGCGCGTATAACTCTCTCACGTGGACAAATTGTGGTTCTCTTTGAGGAAATCCTGAGCTACTAATGGAGGGAGAGTCTTGGCGAGGAAAACTCTCTCCGATTAGTCCGTTTATTCAACTCGCCGTCGATTAAGACAACCTTAAGTTTGACAATTCTTGCATCCTGCTTTGTGCCAGGCGGCCTCGAAAATGCATCGTCGCACGTATTTCCCATTTTAGTTGACATCCAAAGATTATGACACGGAGGAGAACGCTATCACACGATACCGACTGACAGACGAGAACGAAGATGCCTCTTTGTTCTACCTGAATGAAGAAACAGGTCGTCTTTACGCGATGACACGTTTCGACCGCGAGACCAGGGACACCTATCACGTAAGAACCCTTTATTTCGGTGTCTTGCGCCAGAAGATTGGTATTAATGTGACAAAAGTGTGTCCGCCACTGAAAGTGAAAGTAGACCGTGTAGGGCAAAGTAGCTGAATAACTTATAAAGTAAATAAAGGACCTTAAAAATTAATTCATTAAGCATGAAAACAATTGTTCGTCGACTGAATTCCCATGCATGAGAAGCATTCGCAAATGTTTGTGCGGGGGCAAGTCGTGTGACCGCCCGAAGTGTCGGCGGGACTCGTACTCCATCGCGTCCACACGCGACCGCGCCGCGGCACTCGCACCTCCTGCGCGCGGTCGGGCGAGACCCGACGGTCAGCCCTTCGCCTCTGGCCTCGTCGACGGATGAGGCAAGGGGCTCAACACGAGCTTGACTGACCGCCTGGCAGACAATCCCACTTGCTGCCCGCAGGCACGAAATAAGACGCATTTTTTATAAGAATTGCCGAGATGTCTACTCTGGTCGTGTTGCCCCCTTTAGAACTGAGAAATGGATGCGAGGACTAACCCTCCATTCATAAAATTGCTAAAAGCAAACACTATTTGCGAGCCTGATGGCAAAGAAATGACCAGACCTCTGGCGCTTTTTACCACGATGTTGGCTGGAGAGATGTCCCTCCGTCGGTCATCGACAGATGTTGTGCATCAATTTACGCTAATAAATAGCTATTTCTGAGCGTCTGCAGTTTAATGGAATCGGATGCCTGCTCCGTTTCACCTATTGCATGAAACAGTAGTCTACAAAGTAAACTCTCGATGAGGTGGAGGAGTAGGAGGACGGTTGTGTAGGGGAGCTAGGTAACGCAGGCGTTGCTCAGACATGGGGATTAATGTGGACAAGGGAGGACTCAAGTGCCACCCCTCTCAGAAGTGTGTTTATCACTGGGCTCTCGGAAGTCAAATGCTCCTGCCCCTATTTGTAATTGCGTGTGTGAGGTATTCCAAGTCGCAGGGAGACCCCGGGGTTGTATGATACGCAAGTGCAATGTTCGTGCCCGATAGTCTAGGCGGGAAGCGCAGCGGCGCGCAACTTAAGAATGAACTTTCCGAAGTTAGGGAATCACATTTTCCTAAACTAACTCACCAACTGGGAGTGTAGTGACAAGTCCCAGGTCTGTTTTATTTTGTACAACTACGGCCAGTTTGATCGGCTTAAGTACTATTCTTTCCAGTTAAAATTATGCCTCACTTTGAAGCACCATTTCGCCTTTACTATGACAGAAGGAATCACACAAATACTCGTGTAGAAGGTATAGAAGGTGCATTACTGACCCACTGGTGATGAACCGGGTGTTTGAGAGGTACTGAACGCCGTTGGCCCACGGTCAGGGGAATCGCCACACTCTGGCAAGCCCTCCTTCTTCACTTAACCCAACTTCTTAAGTGGATGTCAGGGCATGTGTGATAAAGAACGCCTCATTCTGTCATAACTTCAACCATTAACACCATTGGAACACAGGAAATGTTTAATAAGTTATGGGAGTTATGAAAATTGCTATTATCGTGCAGCGAACAATAAAAAGGTCTGGGTGTATTCGCCATAAACCCCACTGCGTCCTCAAACACCTTCAGCGCTTTGTGTGTGTTTGCGTGTGTGCGCAGTCGAGCCAGCTTATTGCCTCTAGTCTGACTAACTCAGCTCTGTCAAAAGTAACGAGATCTCGTATCGCAGCGGAGGGTAGCAACGGCGTTTGGGACCTCCATGGACACGAACAGGTAAGAAGGCTGCCACCATTCCCCGAATAGACGGCGATGCGGCCTCCTCATTCAAGGTCAAATCGGCGGGGAGCCGTCAGCTCCAGTCTTGGTGGGTGGGCCATTAAAGACGCATTGCAGAAGCCTCGGGACTTTCCTGCAGGCAATTTTTAACTAGGGGTCCACACTAATTCGTAATTGCCTGACTACCAACGAAAAGAACTTCGTCTTGCGACCTCTTCATTGAACCTGAACTTGAAGTCTGGTAGCAAGGAAAAACGGCAGACGTAATAGAGTCTACCCTTGCAATCGAAGGCCTCGTCTCGCCCATGGCCATGTAGCGCACACTTGAGGGCCAAACCGATTGGGCGACTTCTCTTCAAACGCATAAAAAGAGGCCATAAGTATTGACGAAAAACGACTCAAAATGGGCAGTCACTTGCAATCTGAGGCTCCTCGAAGTCACGGGGTAAACAGGTTATGTGGGGATCCGACGAACCGCGTAGAACATTCAGGTGAGGGCTTAAATTCTGCGAATCAAATCTCTGTCCGCTCGCGTGGTGTGAGCAGTGCACCTTCCTCAACCTTCTCGGTCCCACTCACTTCCTCGACGGATTAACTCACACGTCAAGTGCATTCTCCAGCAGTCTTATCTCCCACAAGCCGAATTACTGTTTCACTGTCCCCTTTCAAACAATCAGCGTTGTAATGCAGCGCTGACGTTTTAAATTTTCATCTTTGACGCCTAAAATATCCTGTGGTGAACATCAATGGAACAGCCCTAACAGGGACTGACGGAAAGGGCATAGCCTTTGATTCTCTGAATAGGAGGTCATTACTGCAGGAAAAAAAAGCTCACCGTACTTGTACACAGAAGATTTTTTTCCATAGAGGCAATGCTATTTAGAGAAGATCAAGGAGAGCGCATTCGTGGAAAAATAATGTTTTTTTGTTGTAGTTGCAAGTTGAAGCCTACGATGTCAGCCAGAATCCCTTGGAGATGTCGGGGTCCGAGCCTCAGTCTGCCTCCACAGCAGTGGTGACCGTGCGTATACTAGACGTCAACGACCACGCCCCGCTAATTCAGGAGACTGGAGAACTCATTCTCCCCGAAAACAAAGAACCCGGGTTCCTAGTTGGCCAAGTGACGGCCACTGACCTCGACGCCGGAGTTAACGGCGAGGTCATATTTGAATTCGGATCCGAGGATCATCGTGCGGTGTTCAACGGCCCACAATTCACGCAAGTCATGGGTTTCCGTATAACACCCAACGGCAGCATATTTTCCACAAGACAGTTCGATCGTGAGGCACAGGTTAGTCGAGCTATGATATCGTACCAAGTGAGCAGGAGTTTAATCGGCCTTGTTCTTCATCACTAAGAAGGAGAATATCATGGGTGATTAGGTTTTAAGAATCGGGGAGAACAACTCCAGTCCAGAAGTAAGTTTATGCGGCAATGGGGCAGTGAGCGTCACTGCGTTGAGGGAGAAATGTCGAGAAGAAGTAAAGAAAAGAGATGAGATGAGTTAGAAATGAGAGGCGTCCCTTCCTCTCACCTCGAACTCATCGTGGCCCTAAGGAGTGCATGAATGCGGGGGGATAAGCGAGTACATTCACTTCGTCTACTTCACCAATCCATGCTGGCGCCTGGAGGTGTATTAGCGGTGGAGGTTGCCTCTGCCACGCGATGACATTTGGGCAGCAAGACCATTCTAAATGGTGTGGTGAGTTCGCACCCGATTGCATAAGTCTTCCTTCCTTTGCTGACCGATGTCGACCATAGGTGAGGCGCAGGGGCTTGCTTGAGCAAAAACACCCGCCACATTCACCACACTTGTGGGCAGGACGCGGCACGTGATTGTTGTCAATGCTGCCGGTCCAGTAGCTGGGCGCAGTCGGCAGGCATATCAGCTTGCCACAAGACATGTCCGTTCTTCTGCGCGACGGGGCGTAGATCGCACCACTGACACGAACCTGACCTGAGGAGCACATGCTAGGAAAATGAACCCATACCACGTCAACGCTTGTGTGAATGAAAAGAAGTTGCGAAATGCAGAGTTAACGAAAAGGCAGTTACTACGTTCGGCGCTATCTCTTCCAAAGAGCCGTTGTATATTTGGGCAATTTTTTCCCTTCGTTTGTATATATATTCGGCTGACACAATTGGTCGGGTATATACACCCCGCAATGCAGTGTTCTACAGACTTGCTACCAGCGACCAAGGCGCCTTCCCCATGCCGGGAGTGGGGGCTGGAAACAGTCCGCCAGGCGCTACTGCCCCGCCACAATGCCACACCTGCCGTGGGGCGAATATGCTAATTCTTCGGGCTAATAGACAGCGAGAGTGAAAAGGAATCCAGTTCGTAAAAACATTTCCTTACCAGCTGGTTAAGTGGAGCTGGCTAGGAGAGGAACTTGGATAATGGGACGAAATTGTTGTGGTGCGAGCAACACTGCGTACCAGAAGTCTACTTTAAGCGCATTGCATTAAGGCATGGACGTTGCTAGATTCCGAGTGCAAATAACTTTAAAAAGATCACGAATTGCGATGACATTTCAGGCAGAAAAAATTTCTAATCAGATGGTAAGAAATACTACTGTTCTCCTAATTCAGTCGAGGTATTGTTTCCAAGTCCAAGCGAAGGATAAATCCCCGGATGCCGCTCTGTCCTCGACAGCACGAATCTGCGTCAACATCCTCGATGTTAACGACAACTCCCCTATTATACATTCCATTGAGGGACCGGATGCACGTAGGTTTTGTTATTATTACCTCGAGTTGGCAAAGGTTATACTGCAGGAAGGTTGAATCCATTATTTATGATTGGAGAATAGCCTCACCGACAGCTAGTTACAAATCGGAGCGCGGCACATTAAGCAAAGTCTCAGTTGAGGCAGCAGTGCGTCTCACGAGGTGCCGCGGTCGATGACGGGAGCTGGAAGCTGGCTGTCGTTACAGTAGCTGCTTTCCTTCGAGGTCGCGTCTGCTCCGCGGACGCAGTGCGGCCACGTCGCATTCCCTGCCTCCGACCCCGCCTCGCCTCCCACGGATCAACTCAGACAGACAGCCGTGCGGCGACTGCATCTCCCTGTGTTAAATAAGCCGTGATAAGAAGCGGGCAACAACATCGTAGTCGAATTATTTACGTGTTGCCACCAGCCTCGAATTACTGCTTTTATACTCCCACAAAATCGTGTGATCGAACCGTGCAATTCGGCGCTTTTCAATTAGGACGGCGCCTTGGGCGTTCAGATAGCAAAGAGCAGTCTTTCCACATTTACCGAGTGACGGTAATGAGGCTGGACACGGGCGGGCAAAGCCTCTGAGCCTACCCTGCCGCTCTCTTATCAATGAGAAAATTGCCTAATTACAACGTTAATCTTGGGCATACACCAAAAAGCCTAAAAATTGAATAAAAAGAAGTAGAAGAAGAAGAAGAAAAAGAAGAAGGAATAATTTGTGCCAGACGTAGACTACTCTTCTAGACACAAGCACGGAGGCAGGCGTTAAGGTTGGCAGAGCCAAGTGCTAGGGGCGACGGCACTTTCTTGTTGTGGCGAATGCATCGCCAACGTCGAAGGGGAGTCATTGGTCACTTACGCCACATCACACTTCCCCAAACAGGTTATGAAAGGGACTCGCTGGTGCAGAAACCACCATTTCCTGGTGCCGGATCATTTGATGCACAGTACCCTCTGGCCTCTTATGATTTGCCCAGCCTTCGGATATCCCTGAATGAAGCTCCCGGCTACTGTGCGCTTCTGATTCAGGCCACCGATTTGGACGAGGATGAAAATGCAGAATTGCGATATTCTTTGAATCTTGGCGCAAATTGTACGCCCCCAAACCCGCCGACATCGCGATTTGGACAAGGTATTGGGGAGGAAGATCAGACAAAGGAAGACACTGAATTCAAGCACTTTCCCCCACATACATTTCGAATTGACGAACGAAGTGGGAAACTTCTCTTGGTGCGCAGACTGTCGAGCAAGGAACTTGGCGCCTACTGCCTCGGTCTTGTTGTGGAGGATCAGGGTCGTCCGCCGCTCAAGTCCGCTCAGGTAAACGCATTTTTTTGGACGCACAATTAAACCACTTTGAAGCAAAGTTTCTGAGTACGGCGGCCCATCTCGCCATGGTTGCTGGCTGCCCTCCTTCATCGGCCGAGATGAATCTCGCCGGTCTCGAGGACATGGGATTCTGGGAGATCGGGTTGGGAGGCCTTAAGTTTTGTATAAGTACACTTCCGAAAGTTGGTCGTGTGGGGAGGAGTAACTATTGACGTTGCATTATTTCCCATTCCTCCTCCGTGTGCTAATCTATTGTTGATTCCTGCCTTCCTCATGAATAACTGAGTATTTGGCGGTGTTAACTCCTACTAAAAGTCAGTTAATGGTCTAGAGAATGAGAATATTTCATTTTTTCCTCGGAAGCCACTAGAATTAAATCATTTGTAAGAAGAATCAATTTATAGAAAAGCTTCCAGTAAAAATATGTGGCGGCCACATGTCCCCATCATGACAAAGAGTCAATGACCGAGACGCGCCCTGGCCGCGACCGGTCCATGGCCTGCGTAAAAGCGGGGCACCGCAGATCCGCCTCCGCCCCCCCTCGGCTGGTATTGAAAGACCAATGATGTCCAAACTCGCTCCACTCTAAGTGGCGGATGCGACCAGCAGCAAGGGCTCCGTTTGTTGACGCAGTGTTTTTCCGACAGGTGACGGTCCTTTTCGGTACTCCTGTCATCCTCATGAGTGTACTTCGGTCTCCCAGCCTAATTTATTAATACTACATCGTTAAACATCCAGTGCAGCGTATCTCGTCGGCAAGTCCACCATGCTCCTTGCTACGATTGATAAAATAGGATTCCCCAACCCCCTTGTCAGTCACCTAAAACTGTCGCCCGGCCACCTCCGAGGGCATTGCACCAGGCCCCACCGCAGGTGGTGGCCGACGGGCTGCCCACACTTACTCGGCGACTAAAAACAGCTGCAACTCCTCTCGAAGCGCGTCTTCGCCACGAGGGTGGTGAATGCACCAGGTCCAAGAATTGCTAATGGAGTGGAATATGTGCTGCCGAGTTGACAACCGTGCGGAAAAGCTACTCTAAAAGTCGCCTGATCTGGATTATCGCATACTGGGCGACATAAAAGCGCCCCGTGGTTAATTATGGGCTTAATCAAGATAAAGCATCGACAGACGGTGGCTGTGCGCCAGCATCGGGAGCGCCCCATCAGGCCGAGGACAAACGGCGGCTTTGGCTATTAGCTCGGCAGTCTCCAAATGCCCTTCCTCAATTGTACAGAAGGCGCATCTCTCCGCATTGAGCGACACCTCACACCCTCTGCAAGTTCGACAAATTAATTGTAACGTCTCCACCATGAAATGCACTTAGAGCAAACATGAGGTTAAAGTGAATCTCTTCTCGCTCTTAACGGGGCAAATGGATGAAAACGACATGCAAAATAAAGACTTTTCAAGGGTGTCTCACGACGGCACTACGTGCCTCGTCATGCCCCGGCTTTTCGTTCGAGGCGGTAGGCGCGCTACGAGGGGCCATGTCAACTGGTCATAACCCTCGGAGGGGAACAGGGTGGTGAAAACGGCCACTTAGTGTGAAGTACGACCTCAACAGTCACAACCCTGGTAAACAACCGAAAGTCAGAAAGGCTGGAATTCTTCCAATTTCATGTTGATGTCGTGGCAGTGACAACTTTTCTGCGGCACTTGCGTCAGAAAATTTGGCCCCTTCAGGGAAGTAGTCTCACATTATGGTCAAAGTCAAAAGATGGTCGTCATCTCCTATGCTTCCGAGTGAAATTAAAAACAAAAGAAGTCTGAAATGCTCTTCAGTCTCCAAAATGTGAGAATGTAACGACGACGAGCATAAATTTTCCCAAAAGCAGGGAATGAAAGATAAATGGGTCGAGATAAGCAGTTTTTCTAGGTTCCATTAACTTGGTCAGGTTTAAAGTCAACTGGAGGGGATGTCCCCAAAAGTGGAGTTACTTCCTCAGTTTGCAGCTGGAAAGGAGTTTGGAATGGTCCTTGGTTAGGAAGACAGCCACACGTAGACAGGTTCGGCGAGAGAGCAGTGAACGAGGCGTTTGTATGAATTGAGCATATCCGAGTGCTCCACGCTCGACCCGGCGGTTGCCCTCCGGCGAGTGTGGGACGATTCAGCCAGTGTTAATCGTGCACACATCCACCCACCTTCCCTTTGTGTTGCAGTTTCCTGCCTTGCCTTTCTCCGGGAGTCCCTCCACACAGTAGGCTCTAACAGTCGCGTATAATATATTAACAGGATAATTTAGAGGAATTTTGGGAAAAGTAAAGCCAGATGTAATGTAATAGGTTACAGCTGACAAAATATGATATTTTTAAAAAAAGCTGTTAAGAGGCGGATTTGGACAGCTCTTGGGGATTACCACCGCGGTATTTAAATTAGACTATTACTGTGTTAACCGCAAAAATCGGAGATGCCCTCAGAGCCCTTTCATTTTGTGTAATGTCTAAGAAGGGAAATAGTGCACGTTTGGCAATGGTATATATACTTACCTCGAAATCGTCACTTTCGCAATTACGACGGCAGTCGTGCGCCTTTTCTCCCCGCTGTGGACGGTCCTGGCGCGGAGAGGCAGGACGGAGACCCTGCGGAATCTGGGAGACCCTGGCGATACACCCGTATGCGAGCGTTAGGTGGGCCCTCGAACTCGGAGAAAGACGAAGGTGCGGTTCGAGTCAAAGAGGAACGAGAGCCCAAGCTGCGGGGTTGGTTTCGTGGGATGTAAGTGGACGCCGACGCCGTGCTGCTGAGTAACAGAGTTAGAGGCTTCGGGGCCCTCCGACTTAAGGGGATTTGGCTCTCCGCACTCCCGCCTGGCTCATTATTCGGCACCCCAGGCAGCAGTGCCCGTAGTTGGTGCGAGCGGCCTCACAGTGGCCATATTCTTCGAAATGCGCACGAGAGTCATGCGAACACCTCTTGCTATTTTGTCCACCTTCAGTTGCTGCAGCAAACTGCGATTAACCTGTAGTGCAATTACAGCCTCCATATTCATGCACCGGGACGCTCACCACAGCAAGAGCAAGGTAGTGTTGGCGAGTGTATGTTGCGTTAAAAAAAGGCTTCTTACCTAGAATCTCTGCGTTGACGTTCTAATGCACTCAAAAGCAGACTCGTGTTCATTAGTTGATAGAACTGATCGTGGAGGATATTCCTGGTCGAGGGAATTGGCTAGGCGCTACGAATACCGGAAAGAGCAGTTTGAACCATGGGAATTCTCTCACCTCTTCTCGGTTGGAAGCCAAGAACATTCTCATCGTCATTGTTCTCTCTACGGTGTCGGCTTTTCTCGCCGCTGTTCTAATCAGCGCTATCCTCTGCATGGTGCGCCCCTTCCATAAGTCTCGCAGACGGCGTGGAGGCGATTCCGCAATGAGCCGTGGCGTCAGCAGTGCTAGCGGTGGCGACACACTGAAATTGCCGTCGTTCGCCATGGAGCCGCACACCAGCCCCACCCTCCTCATGCATCCCCGCGGGGCAGCCCTCTCCTGTTCCGACTCAGCCACGGTGGACGGCAGCTCCGCGGTCGGCGACGGCGCGTGGATTGTTGGTACGACGGGAACTCTTATCAGCGCTTATGATGGCAACGACTTGAAGAACGGCACATTTCGTCTTCAGACTCATGGAATGGTGAGTTCACTGGACAATACTTATCAGTTTGCAGAGGTACATTCTTGTAAACTCCAAATCGACGTCCACACGAATTGTGGAAAAATTACCAAATTTTCAATGTGCCCTTTAGGGGGAATTAAAACAGCTCGGTGACATTTTATCATGGCTTGACGCAGACAACTGGCCTCACTTAAATCCGACAAACTTTCATTCAGAACCAAAATTTTTGCGAACTTAATATGGTCCTGTGTTATGATGAGGCTTTCTGCATACAAAATAACATGGGAGCGATTATGTCAATCTCTAGCCTTCTCTTTCCCTTTTGTCGTCATGAAGGAATGAATCCCTTCCGAGTAAATGGTGATATTGCAATAAAACTAGAGACTTGTGCAATATTAATTCCCGTGTTCTTTGCCCAGACGCTTTACTCTCGAATAAGACCGCTGCAGAAAAGTAACCCACTGCGAAGGCACCAGGTCACTGGGATCGAGTGACGACTGGCTCAATTGCAGTGCCAGCTCCGGAGAGTCACAAGCGCCTCGGCGCCTTGCCCAGACAACACGTTGTCCTCTCTATCTTTTCCCTCACAAGGGCTTTATTGCCCCGCCTAAAAGTATCCCTTCATGGACCGGTCAGGGGTTGTCCAAGGATCCACTCCCGGGCACTAATAGGGGCGGGAGATTTCGAAACGTTGGAGTAACCGACGCTCACGAGTTAGTACACTTTTTAATGAGCCAGAGGGGAATGAAGTGGTCCCAATGAGTGAGGACTCATTGCTTAAGTGAACGGACGTGATGCCACTTCGTATCCGCGATGGCTTAGTTGGAAACCATGATTGGCGCGTCGAGCGAAACACTCCCCGGTAAACAACGTGGCGAAGGACCGAATTCGAGGCAAATAGTAGGCCCACTAACTCAGCGTCACGCTGATACTGAATTTCCTCAGGGACCTTCAAGGATCTGTGTGAGGCTGTTAATGGTGTTTAATGAGTTCCTTGAAGACAAATATCACTTTCCATTTGTTTGAGTTAAAGAACAGAAAGGCGTGTTGTCCTCTTCGCAACCAGTTGATTGGCTGCGGAGGCTGCCTGAAATTTCCTACAGAAAATTGGACAAATGTAGAAGAAAGGCGAGGAGGTGAGACGACACGAGACGAGACGAGACGAGGATCGAGATGACTTGTCGCAGGCGCTTGTGTCGTCGTGATTTCCCATCGGCGTTTGGCTTTGTTCAAAGTAGGCATGCGCAGTGTGCTGTCGACGGACCCACGTCATATAAGACTATTTCATTTGTCCACCGCGAGCACCTCTACGTTTCACGCAGGCTCCTTCGCGTTAATTGAAGCTAAGCCTATAAGCTCTGGCTCCCACCACCACTATTGAGGCTTCTCCAGCCACCGCATGGTCAGTGCTTTTAGACGATGAAGCTCGGGAGATAAGCGGCAATGACAAACACATTCTTGTTAGGTTAATTTAAATTTGGCGAAATCCTGTCGTTCATTGCATGGACGCCTAAACGGAGATGGCTGCACTGTCTCGTGCTTCCGATTAACCAGCCAGCAGCGGCGTTCTGCCTGTCGTCATGACAAAAACTGATGGTGTGGCAAACCAAATTGCTCAATAAGTCTTTCTCTACTTTTACCTTGAAGGCACTGGAAAGGCCTCACGTTAAAAGTGCAAATCTTTGTGTTCGCGAACGCCATCAAACAATAAAAAATACCCTCGGTCCACTTAAACAAACCATGCTGTTTCAATGCACTCCTCTGTCTTAAATCAAAATCAAGGTTGAGGAGCCCACAAAAAATAAGCTCTTATTAATAAAAGAAAGGTTTTGGATGAGTAGGAAAATTAATTAGCAAGTGATACCGTACGTATCGTAGCATTTGATAAGTCTCCGCCCTCATTTCTAATTAGGCATTCACAACAAAGAAGAAACGTTCTCCCTCGTGAGTTGAAGGTTTCCGAGACTTCTGCCTAGAGTAGAAGGCGATCCACCGGCAGGCCTTAAGTATTCTTCAGGTAGAAATCCCACAGTAGGAGTATAGGAAGCACGCATCATTAGCGATCGAGGAAAGAGATTCGATGGATCGGAGTCATCGGGGAGGCAGCAGAAGGTTAAGCGGCAAAATGAGGTGATTCCATCCAAAATGCGCATAAACGAAAAGAAAAACAAATGGTTAGGCGCATCTGAGTATGCGTGTGCTTTTCCCGTGCAAATCTCCTGGCCTGAGCCACCGCCCACTGACACGGGGATCGCTTGAGCTGGGACAGACGAGAGCGCAGAGGTCGCCGTTGCCTCTGCTGGACTCATAGTGCGCCCCAGAGCTTGGGTGACTGGAACCCTGCACTAAACAACAGTGTTTGCGTTTTCTACGAGACTTTCTTCTCGAAATTATTTGACTGTAATAAAGTTGGTCTGCCGGCTTCTCAGTGGATGTCCCTTAAAATTGCGCTATCTTGCCCCTTGTGTCTGTAGTTTATGATTTTTTGTAAGTTTTTAATATAGGTTTTGCCCGTTTTCCCTTATACGGTGTTCCACTGTTGTACGAGTTAGCATGGTGATTAACCCTCCAGACTTCGATTTGGAGTCCCATGCGGATGGCATCTAGCGACTGCGCCTTCGAGACAGAGAGCCTCATTCAGGTGGGCTTCCCGCCGGATGCCAGGGGCAATCCAGTTGTCTCGGGTGGCACTTTGCAGCGAGAACAGCGCTTCCTCCTACAGCAGTCACCACTGTCAGCTTGCCCTCTCTCCCGGGGCCCGGGGGTTGAAATGGTCGCGATGCCCTGTGGCCAAGACGAGCAGCGGTCCGACAGCGGACGTGGCGCGAGCGACGAGGAGGCGATTTTCCAGGGTCCATTCCAGCCTATCCTCTGCGGAATTCCTATCGCTTCCGCTGCAGAGATGTCTGCTTCGGCTGCACTGGCTCCAGATTCACCAGGTTGGTTCTCTTCACCAGGCAAAAAATGCATTTACGCATCTTCCTCAACTTGATGCCAGAGTAATTTAGCAGACAACCTTCCCGTGATAAAAATACCATCCGCGGGATTGCGACCAGTGTGATCAGAGCGTGCTGTTGCATTAAAGTGACATTCTATAAAGTTTAACGGATCCTCTTTTGCTCTTGACGAAAATGGTCTGCCCTACTCCCGGTTACACGAATGTTCTAACTGCTCTGCCATGGTGTCATTTTATAGCCCAGTTTATGCATGATCGGCCTAAAGGTAGACGAGAAATTTATTTTAGGGAATGGCTTAATTCACCTAATCCAAACGTATAAATTTTTTTCTTATTCAGGTTTCGTCAACGCTCTGCCTCTCCTCGAGAGCAATGGGACTCCAGCCACTACTACAAGTGGCATTTATTTGTGTGCGAGCTCCCTAGCCGGCCAGACCGCGACCGTTTCCACAGCCTCCGCGACTGAAGCGGAACCCCACAGATCTGTCACCACCTTTATGACTGCAGTGGAGAAGGAAACAGGGAGCCTGCGGCGGTGTGAAGCGTCTCCCGCACTAGTCGGGAGCGTTAATAAGACGTTCAGTTTACCAAGGGAAGGACTCTGTATGACCAAAAGCCTTCTCGATGATCACTCTGCCGACGAAAGCGCCAAGAGAATATGCCAGGAGATTGATCATCTCCTCTTCGACAACATGATTTAGTGTGTTCACTGTCCCCGCTCTCTCCCCCTCCCTCCATGTGCGTGGCGTGTGCATGTGTGTTTATGCGAGTGTGTGTTTAGGCCCGTGTTGGGTACGGGGCCACGCACACCTTTCTTCCGCGCGCTTTAGGCAAGAACTGGGAGAGCGCACGTGCGTTGCTACCGTTTTTGAGAGCGTTGAGGTGCCCAATGGGTCTCACTTTATGCAATCATTCCCCACTAGGTGTGTACGCGGTTGTAGATATTGTAATTGTGTCTGTACAAATATAGGCGGCACAACACTCTTGATCACTTTGTCGTAATAAAACCTTACTGACCCCATTTGTTGTCGGTTCGCCCAGATTGACCCATCTTTTGTGGCCACCACTAAAGCCGTTAGCGTTTGTACTTGAGGCCAACTCGACTGGGAGCCTGACGGCCCGTTGCGGCCGTTTCCTGACGTGTGAGACCCTCAATGGCAAGAAATAAGGCATAACATAAGTCCTGAGGGGTAGATAATGAATAACGCGTGAACGGGGAAACGTCCACCCCCTATTTGGGGGCCACCCGATTGCATCTTTCCCTTGTTGCCTCATGTTCGTCAAGTCTAGACAATCGACAGCCTCCTCATATTGCAGTGCAGTCGGGTAAAACTCAGGCTTGTGTCACTTTCGGCGTAAAAAGTTTTACTAACACTTTTGCAAAAGTACCAGTGAGCATGTCGATATGGTTTAAGCAGTTGTTCCAAAAGTACTCCTCTTTGGGAATTTTTGAAATGGTGCAACAGTGGGAGACTTGCCCATGCTGTTGCTAACAAGTGAAATTCTCCTTAGCGCTAACCCGTGCACGCTCCCCCAGGGCGAGAACTGCGAGCTTCGGAGACTCCCTAGCAGGCTATCAAAAGGGGATTACGATGCGCCACCATAATTAGAATTGGGGGGAGGACGCAGGAATCATCAATAAGGGCATTGGGAAGGAAGACAACGAGGTGTGGGGGTCACTTTCTGGTTTAAGGGGAGGCTCTTAGGGAGTGCAGTCGTAAACGCTGCCAAATGTTTGGCGAAGATATGAGCAACTGTGGTGGTTCACGCGCAATATTCCGGCTGCGTATGCGTCTTTTTCGCTGACCGCCCAGTTCCTTCGTGGGCTGCGGTCAGCGCCTACAGGAGCAATCAAGAGCCGTTTGCCAAAGGCCTTTTCGAGTTAAATAGATTACATCGTGCAAAAAGCAGTTTAAGTGGCCATTTTGTTTTGAGCAAAAAAGAACTCGTAATTTCTGATGAAAAGTTCAACTTTAGGGACTTAGGCACAGTCCGTTCTTATCGATGGTCTTTCGCCACCATTCAGACAGTGTCACAATTCCACATCCATAGGACTTCTGGTCTTTCTAGCAAACAACTGAATTAACTATGAGTTGACCGCACTGGCGCCGTAAAAAATTTGACCATTTAAGGAGTTCTGCATTGAACGCCGAAGTAAGTGGTGGTCCGAGGGCGCAAGGTGAGGCCCACATGGCGCATGCGTCGAGGTACATTCGCACTCGGCTGTGAGGAAATTCCCTCGAGCGGCCCAAGGCGGGCGCACGGCTTTGCAGTGGCACGGTGGAGAACAACATCGCCCCCACGAGTTGCCACTTCTGGCCGCTTTGCTCGACTTGCATTGCTCAGTTTGGCGAGTTCCTTGAACGCACACGTTGGAATTGATCCTTCGGTTGTTTGAATTCCTTTTCAAACCCACCAGACTGGCAACACAACCTGTTTTGGCGGAGTCTCTGCTGCTGCCTCTGCTGCTGCTGACGTCGTCTGGCCTGTTTCATCTTGCATCGCCCACGATCTCTTCCGATTAACGTTGTCCTAAACTATCCCCTCCCCGTCGCCAGTAATCAGCCCAGTGGATCTCTTCCTCAACTGGTGAGGGAGAGATCCAAACATCAACTGGGCGGACAGCCAGATCGTTGAGCGTCTGCCGGTGAAAAATCCCCACAGCTAAGTCTGGCCCACCAACTGTGACGCGTCCCTTCTTTCCAGGCTCAATCCCCATCTGCGGCACCTAACTTCTCGAAGACCTGCGATGCATCCTTGCTTTTCGGAGGTGGAAAACACTGTCCCCAACAAATGCACGGACTGTGAAGCGTAGAGGAGAAGATCTTGCCCACATCCTAACGAAAAACAAGACATCTCAATAGTGTGAGCACTCTGTTTCCGACTTGACGCTCCACGACTGATGTGCTTAAAACAATCTTCGTTAGCATTTATGCCATTTACAAGACCTCGTGGTTTCGATTTTGTCAAATATGCACTAACGCCGGTCATCTGGGATTTCGGGGAACCCTAAAATGCCCCGCTCAACGTTCTGGCGTCGCGACCATGCCACATTTCATATTTTTTTTCCTTTACTTTCCAGCTGCATACTTCCTGCGGTTAAAGATGAGAAATTATGATGGTGGCGAGTGTGTGCCGAGACAAACAATATTTCGACCTCTCTGCAGAGATAATTACAAAGTGAAAGATCATCAAAAATGGCTTATACATTTCGCGCACAGAACTAACGGCAAATTTATTTTCACATAAGGCCAAACAGTTTGATTAGAAGAGGCGGTGATCTTCGGCGAGGAAAGGGTCCTCCAAATGGATTAACCCCCCCACCTCACCTGGCTGATTGGTAGAGGACTCCTCGTTGCAACTACCGCTTCCCCAGTGAATTAGACTGCCCCCAATAGTGAGGAAGGCTAAACGTTAATACATAACGCTGGCAAGTTGTCAACTGCGCTTTTCTTTTTAATGAGCCAGCAAAGACATATGAGGTCACGTAGTGTTCAAATGCCGAAAGCTCGCCACAACTGCTAAGGACGTACCGTACAACAAAGGGAGGTCATGAGGGTTCCATGCAAGACCTTTGCATTTTATGGGTTCATACGCGCTTAACCTGACCAGTGCACGCTAGACGCTCTCGCATCGCGCACATATGGAGGTTAAACTTTGTGGAATAGGCTCAAGTTGGGCACAACTACTTGGGCTTGGTACGCCCACCCTCCGCCCGCTGTCTGTTCAAAGCGACTTAAGAACAGCGCAATGCAATTTCGAGGATGACGCGCATTCGTGAAGAAACGCAGATACTGCGCCCACTATGGCAACGCCTTGCTAAGTATGGTGTTATATATATATATATATATATACTTTTACTGTTTTTTGTTTATAAAAAGGACGTAATGTAGTTCAACAAATCTGCTAAGTTTTTCTAAGGGTTGGCATTGCCGGGGCTGTTCAAGTAATGAAGAGATGTGCGGGGAGCCCACTTCCATCGGTGCTTCAGACGGCGGGTGGGGTGTGGGGAGGCGCGAAACCAGAAATACGGTAAGCAAGTTTGCCCGGCGGAGGAGGGCAGATGGCAGGGCTGCGCCCTATTTGAAAGCAGGCCGCCGACCCCTCGGCGGTTGCGCCCCCCCCTCCCTCAGCACGTGACTCATTGTCCGCTGCCTCGGCGGTGTGACTCATCGGTCGTAAGTTTTCCCACTCTCAGCGCTGATTGGTGGAGGGTCGAGTGCGCTTCGCGGATAGGCGAAGCCGACTCTTGACCTCCTCTGTTTGGAATTAACGCAGCCTCCGTCGGCATTTTGCTCTTGCTTTTACGAGGCAAACTTAAACATTAAAAGTCAGTCACCATCCTACACGCTTAAAAAACCACCTCTTTTTGAAATTAAATATTTGGGGAATCTTAATAGATCCTTCTTACGCCATTTTAAGAGTGTCGCAAAAATTTCTTATTTATTTCCTTTATTATTTAACAAAATATCGTCTTTCAACCAATTACCAGTGAGTCTTAAGTGCTTGTGCCAATGTCATGCTAAGTGTAGGCTGCACAAGACGGGCCCCGTTTGCGATTCTCGTCACATCCTAAAACAACAGGATATATTTTCTCTGAGCAGATGTAATATAAAAGAAAGCAAAAAACTTAAAATAGAGGAAGTACACTACAGAGCCTTGTTATGGTTATACATGGAAGCATAGAAATAATTATCCTTAGGCTGTTTTGGAGGTCTCTTTTAGCTTTGGCCATCATCAAGAAAATAAAAGGTGTGTTCTACGCCATTAACATCTTGATGACTTGAGCAAAAATTTGCCTTGGTCAAATAAAGCAACTTTTATCGCTACACCCCATAAACCGCTCGCAGTTCCTCCCTTTTTTTCTCAGATGTTTTCCAGGATTGCTCATTGAAAATGACTTTCCCCGGCCAAAAGGATTTAACATCCTGCTTGATGACACAATTGAAAAACCCTATTATCTGACTGTTGGGGCTAAACAGGGCCTCAATATTTCACCGAAGTGGCAGTTGTGCAAATACGTTTGGCGACGGAGCCCACTTCAAGACTGAGGCGCATGTGTTCACCGCCAAGGCGATGCTATTTGAGCGTAGAAGCGTAGTATAAAGGCGTAAATATTTACCATTCCCCCGCACGAGGGCTGAATTGCAGCGTTTTTGGGAAGAGAATCCGAAGTTGACACTGAGAAGATACACATGTTCCCCTCTCTCGTTGTGGAGGCTCGGGCACGCTCCAGACCAACAGAGGCGACCTCCTTTCTGCCTCACAGTCGTTGTTGCTTTCCCCTCCTCTCATCCTGGTATATTTGGATACTTACAGTAAGAGGTTAGGAGCATACTTTTCCGCACAGCAACAGAAATTCGTGAGAGTAATTAATAAGGAATTCCAAATGTTGTGTTTGTTCTCAATTATTGAGTGAATCTTACAGAGATAAAGCATGTCGACTAAAAATTAAAATTTGCATAAAAAACGCAGCAACTCGAGTATTCTTCCCAAAGCTCCATCATTCGTCCTCAAGTCACTCTCTCGTGGCAATATGATCGTTCATCGGTGGATCTGTTGAGGAGAGCGGCGCAGGCGGTAGCCACGCGAAGTCCCACGAATTGGTTCTTTTGGGTAGCCACTTCTAATGATAGAACGAGGAGTACTCGAGCATCAGTGCTACGGGCTGGCGCACTTGACCACGCTTTCAAAGCCAGAATGTAACTTTAAGGCAGCATGCTAATAAATCGCATAGTCGCCTGTGTCCGACAAGGAAGAACTCCAAAGGAGATCCACGTCATGCTCAGCAATCCCAGCGGGTGCGCTTGGCAGCACCATAGCCTCTTTCGAGACTGCGTTGTTACCAGTTGGGCCGCCTCCATGGCATCCTGGCTCGCAGCAATACCAACCATTGGAAAATGTGGGAGGCAGAGACTTTGCCTATTGCAAACGTCTCAAACTCGGGTCCGTTGAGCTCTCTCAACAGCACTCTTTAGGGTTGCTTTCTGCGCTAATGTGCACCTATAAGTGTGTGTGAGGTTTAAGGATAAGTCACACTTTTACTTGAAATCATAACTACTCATAAAGTAGAACTACTTTTTGAGATGTTAGGTAAAACGTCTGGCATGTTTCATACCAATCTTCATGTGCTACTTTTAAGAATTTCTCTGACTTTATCCCCATTTCCCTTAATCACAGACTGAACAAAATTTAGCGCGGGGGCGGCTTCTTACGAATTTAAAAGCAGTCACATTGCTTATAGTCTCTGTGATCCATGGGGTAATAATGATATTCCTTAGTGAATGTCATCTGCAGTCGTGTGTATGGTTATGGTAATATTCACTGGTATGCTTACTAAATCAAGTAGCTTTAGTAGCAGACCTTATAGTCTGGAATTTATAGTATATATTCAAAAGAATCATCCCTACATCTGGACTCCGTGTGGCAAGTTCACTAAATTCAGTAGTTCACATAGCAGCCACAGCAGCGCCCTTCGCTGCCCGCCCTGACCCCTCGAGAGCGAGCTCTCCCCTCCCCGCCCCGAGGTTCTCTTCGTGGCTGGCATTGTGCTCCGACGGCACCAGCCGAACGCGAAGACTCGCAGGGCCGCGGTCGGTAAATGAAAAATGCGCGACGCGCGCGACTCTCACGAAGCTGTCGTGGACCCTCCGACCGGAGTAGAGGAGATCCACGCGCGCGCATTATTTATGCCCATCCGCCCGCCCCGCGCGCCACAACTCCGCACGGGCGCGAGGGGAGACTAAGTGGCTTCTTCCAAAGTCTGGTGGTCTCGTGGTGCTAAGTGGTCATCACTTATTCAAGGGTGCGACTTTGCGTTATTTCTAAGCTTCTCATGGCAGACTAAAGCAAAACAGATGAAATTGCGCCCACATGAAACCCACTAGCACCTTCCGGCCGTGCTTCAGATTACGGTTTGCCTCTAAACCAAATTAATACTTTTGGGAAAGAAGTTTAGCGACAATCAGTGGGAAAGACCACCAACGTCTGTGCTCCAGCTAAACGTTTTCTGCCGCTTTTTTTCAGCTATAAAGAGGTGTGCAGGAAATATGGGTCATTTGTCCACAGCTTCAGGAGACTCCACCCGTGATCCACATTAGCTGAAAGTGAGAAGACGAGGCTCAAATAAACGACATCGGCTTAATGTTGACGAACGGTTGTGTACAAATTGGATTAGGGAACATTCACTTCACTACACCATTCCCATAGCATGATGTCTGCAGCAGAAAAAAATTTGCGTGCT
This sequence comes from Dipylidium caninum, assembly GCA_017562135.1. Lineage (NCBI taxonomy): Eukaryota > Metazoa > Platyhelminthes > Cestoda > Cyclophyllidea > Dipylidiidae > Dipylidium > Dipylidium caninum. The sequence continues at coordinate 58,826 of QEYB01000556.1, read as the reverse complement.
GCAAATAAGGCAAACCTTCTCCAGACATGAAATACAAACCATCACTAAAATAAGTAGTCTAGAGGGATAGCCGAGTTGAGTTGCCCACACTGCGGTGCCGTCGTTGTGACACCAAGTGCAGACAGTTTAGAGCATCGTCCGGGTTGGGCCTCGATCGCCGCGACGGTTTTAAGTAGCACACTGAAACTGCTGCTATGGCAACTCATTTATGTACCCTCTCCGAGAAGTTGGACGCAAGCCGTCCACCGAAAGCAGTTGTTGGCTCCTTAATTTAGCCGTTACAGAGGCATACCACTTTGTTTGAAATTCGACTAACCTGTAGGCTAATCACCATCCACAAGAGCAGCCACGCAGAACTCAAATTCGGGTATGACCAACGCGGCAGTTATTAGGCATTGGGTTTAGCTGATTATTTCCTACGGCTTCACATAATCCTCATTCCCCGACGGCTCTTAAATGGTATGTATTTCTGTCTACCAAGTAGTAGTGCATGTGGACAGTGGGCGCGGCGACGACCAGTCCGTACTGTCAGGACTCGAACGTACCACCAAGGCTCAAGTGAGATCTGCACGGCAGCAATCGTGACGTGTGCGCAGTCGACATCCTGCTCCCCAAATTAGCCAGTTCCGACACTTCTTCGCAAGGCTGTTTGCGGTAGATGAAGATCAAAAGTAAATTAGGTTGCTTGACAAGATGACGTCGTGGAACCATCAATGAAATTAACCAAGGCTTCAATTTGGCTAGAATTTGCACCCCTTAATTCTTATCGTAATGGGAAGGGCCGGGATTCCGTTTCCACAAAAGAGTACTGAAAACAAAACAATGGTCAACTCCTCCTTTCAAACGATCTAATTTTGATAGTACTTCTTACAATGTATATTTAATTTGGGAATTATGATCACCTACAATTTCTGTGCTTAAATCTAGATAGAGTGGAACAATCAGTTTCGGATAGACACAGTGGGTTGGAGTGAGCAAATTCGCATCAGGGCGCCAATTCATAATTATGGAGCATTTTATGGAAGTGTGTGGTGGGGTCCTGGGCCAAAAGGTGCGGCGAGCCCTCTTCGATGATGCGTCCAAAACTCATCACAACCACGCGGGAGCAACAACGCAGCACCGTGGAGAGGCGATGGGCCACCAGCAAGACAGTCGAGTTGGCGAATTCGTGATTCAACATACCCTTCAGTTTAAATATGGTAAGAAGTCCTTAGGTAAGCAAAGAGCTCCTTCGCCCACAAAGAGAAGAGCGAGGATGAAAAAAGAGTAACATGCTAATTGCTCTAGGAATCTAGAGAATAGATGTAAGCATTTGTCTTAGGAGTTTTTTTTAAGAAGCGCAAAACCAATCCAGTTAACTTTCCTCGATTTTGGTATAAAAGGTTACGTTTTGATTATGAAAAGGTGAAGTCCCAAAACAAACAAGTAAGTTTTTAGAAATCTAACAACAAAATTACGCGATATTTGCGCAAAGTTCAAAATTCGAGCCAGAAAGTTTTGAAATGTATTTCACTTAGGAGAAACTTGCATCATTTGGGTGCAAAGACTTAATTCAATTCAGCTCTAACTTAGACGGCACCGGAGTAACGGTTTTAGCTCAAGAGCCCCACTTACCTGAATCCTTTCCTCGCAAGTGTCATCGAGGGACGCAGTAACCTCATCGAGGCAGATGACTCTGCAGGTCGAGTCATGGCGGAAGAAGGCTCGAGACAACAGAGGAGTTGACGTTGTCCCGCTGATAAGTTTCGACCTGCTTCACCAACTTCACTGGATAGGAGCGCCAAAGCGTCTTTCTCCTCAGCCACCAAACCGCTTCGACACAACATTTCTACTAGGCGTGCATCCGAGTAGGCACTAACGATAGAGAATCTCTACTTATAAATAGTCAGCACGATTATATATGCGCGTAAATGGCGTAATTTTGAAGAAGCGGGAGGAGGTAGTAAGCGGCCAGAAAAAAATTCTAAGACTGTGAGTCCTTATACCAAACAAGAATTATTCTAGCATGTGAAAGAAGTGGCAATGAGACCCATGTTAAGTGGAGGGACAGGGCAACCGATGGAGAATCAAAACATCCAGGACACTCACCCATAAGGATCAAGATTTTCGCGGACGGTGCCGGAAAACAGAAAGGGGTCCTGAGAAACACACAGGATTCTTGAACGCAAAACATTAAGTGGCACTTGACGCACGTCTATGCCATCGATTTTCACCTAGAAGACGAGTCAACATATTCATTAATCAAAAAAGACAATATCAAATAGATGTCGCTCAACCTTCTCGATTTACAGACGTGGTATTTAGTATTTTCACGCGGTTAAGTATTAGAGATGGTCAGTCATAGGGCAATTCAACGTCCACAATCGGCTCGTTTGACTATTAGTGTGGAGTTTACAACGCAGAATTATTTCCTCCTATCACTTGAATAGCTTTAAGGTGTTTACTTCATTCAATATTGCTTCCATATGTGTTAATTCTTGACCTGCAGCGTAAAAACCTACCTTTTTTCCTACTTCCGACTGTCGTACAACCACTAATTACTGTTTGCTTTTCAATCGGATCGACAACTATTCTGTAGTCTGTGCTGAAATCTGGAGATGTTGGCCTTCAATAGGCGGACAAAAGGCAAGATCGGAAAGAAATATTTAGTGAAGAAGTAGTAGGTGGACTAACAGTGCCAGTGGCTCCACGAAAGTTCTTAAGACGAGCAACTCGTGCGTCTGTAACGGGGCCTTCGAGATGTGGCACGAGGCGCAAGAGAACACGTAAGATCGAGGACTTTCCTGAGCCTGTGCGACCAACTATTCCTACATGTTCACCGGGCTGCACCACGAGGGAAACATCAACCAGCGCAAAATTGTCTACTTCATTCGGCCCCACCGCAGCCGCTCGTTCGGTCGAGGCTGTAGCAGAGGGGTACATGAGGTGGACATTTTCGAAAACAATATGACCCTCCTTTGGCCACAAGACATCCACCGGAGAGCAGGCAGAAATTCCCCGTCGCATGAAACGGGAGTAATTCGCTGAGTGACGGTGTTTTGGAGCCTCGATGGTGAGTAAAAGTAGAAAAGGGAGAAATTCCTTGGAGTATATTTACTGAGTTTACAATTATACAAAATATGCGGCACAAATCTTAAAATCACTACCATTTAACAGAGGCAGACGAAATGTAGGAGCTTCGAGTTCCTAAGGAAGTAGCCTTTATAAAGCCCGTCAACCGTCAGTGTGTGTCACTCTTCGAACAAAACGAGAGGAAAGTTGATAACATTGACAGTGATGTTAGTTTAACGCGCTAATCCAAATGTTTGACGTTTAGCAAGAGTTGCACAACAATCGGTTTTGTCATCGACGCAGCATTATCTGACGATAATACATCGAAAGCGAAGATGAAAAGGAAGAGGCTTGCGCAACTGACACGACTAGACGCAATTTGAAATAACAAGTAAGTAGCGGTTGCTCCAGAATGTGTAGGGTAGGGTGTTGGCCGCCAAGGCACTGTGCCGACAGGCTGATGGGCGTAAACTGATGAATATTTTGTTTACTAGGAGTTCACTGAGATTTACGTAATTGGTTGTAGGCACAGCGGGAGTATACTACCAAAATAGAGTTTATACAAACGAAGATTGAGATTAAATGGTTTGCAATACATTCTGCGCCTTAGAAGTAACTGCTAAGCGGCAAATGGATGAAAGTATAAAAGTTTACAGAAAGGATTCATATTAGGCAATCGTCAGATCAGAGGTTTGAAGCAAAACTGCACTTGATAGTGTATTTACTCTGGGTTAAGTAGCAATAAGAAAGCAAAGAGAATTGATATGGAGGAGAAGAAAGACGCGGAAAATACTGCTTGACTCACTATGACAGAGCAGGAGACGATGTCGTCTTCAAAGGGCGTCTCCTCAGTTAGTTCCCGACATCGCTCAACCGCAACGAAGTCCTTCTCCGTATCGCTCATCGTGCTTACCAAGGAGGTCATCGAATTGGCGAGCATCAGGGCGTAAATCACCGCCAACCCGGCCAGACTCACCTGAAGCAATATTGCGTGTCTCGATTTCGCCTCTTACAATTAAATACGAGAGCCTTGAAACTGTTATCTGAACAGATAATATACGGTATGGAAATATAGCTACTAACCATAAGACAATTCTCGGCAACGTTTCTTAATCTCTCATTCGGAGCGACAAATTTGTTAAGATAATTTGTGGATAAAGAATTAGTAGAGGAACGGGCTAAGGCTCAATGAATAAGTCTGGAAATTCCGCCGAATGTTTTGGCTAAATAAATCGTAAATAGAAGCCGATTTATCAAAAAAAATTGAATTTAAAAATTCAAAAATTTGGATTGGTGACTAAGTCCGCCACTAGGTGACAGGCATTGAAGAGGGTGGGGGGAAGGAAAGAGAAGCACCTCAGTCACGCCAGTGGAGCGGCCGAGGAGAGCGATGAGGACGACGCTACTCACGACAAGGAGGGCAATGAGTTTGGAGGCGAAGATTAAGCCAAGCGGCGGCTGCGAGCGCTGCCAACTCGCAACGCGTCAGCTCATTCAGCCGTGAACAGGCAGTGGAGAGGAAGGCTGCCTCTTTGTGCAGACCCCGGATCACCACCAAACCTCCGATGCTTTCCGAGAAGTGAGCGTACACGGGGGAACGGGATATGCTGTAATTTGCCGTAAATTATTTCTTAACACTTAATAATTACTTATTGTATGGTACATTTTCTCAAGTTTGGCAAAGAGTAACGTTGAGCACACATGAGATATTTAGGCTAATATTTTGCCGTTAAGAATCAATTATTTGGAGAAAATACTTCTTAATTGATGGTCCATAATTAAAATCAAATTTGTGAGACACTAAGTAATATGTATCTGCTAGGACACTGTGCTTAGGGGGAGTGGTTCTTTTTGTTTTCGTAGGACCTAGTTTGAGGCAGGTAAAAGAACAATTATAGAACTTGCCATGGAGGTCACGCGAAGTAGAAGTGGGTCAAATGAATCAAAAGGAGCAAATAACCTGGAAAGCCGTTTGATGTCCCGCGCAGCAGCTCTGTAGAGACGTTGGACAGACCAGTAGACAAAGAGTAGGGGTAAGCACATAAAGAGAACAGTCGGCATCGCTAAGCACGTTACGACAAGGGAGCCCAGCAAGGAAAATAGTATGGCCAAGAAGATGTCCAAGAGGAAGGGTAAACCATCATCAATGGTGCCCACATCTGAAGAGAACCTGTTAAGAATGCGGCCTAGTGGAGTGGTGTCGAAGAAATACATCTCACCCTGGAACGTCAAATAAACGGGTCGTTAACAGATCTACAGACAATGGTCTGGCTGACCACGAAAAAAGTACTAGGCTAAGGCTGAAAAACTCCAACAGATTGACCTAGTACACAAACTCATATATCCACAATCACATACATCAAATTTGCGTTTTGGTAAGCATTGGCGGAATCTCTAACCTGCATGGGATTCTATCCTTAAAGAGGTCGTGCCGATCAAGCGTTGACATCGACCAAATAAAATAACAAATAACTGCTGTTCTGACTTAAAACGCAGGGCGATTTAAGGAGCGGGGCAACTCGCGCAAGCGTCGACCGATCGATCGATCGAGCAGCACACGGCCTAGAAATCGGACAGCCAGTGGGGCTCCAACGCCCCCTGAGCCCGCCCCCGCGCTATGCAGCGTCGCGTTACACGAAATAAGACGGACGGACCTGAAGAACTGCGTCCAGTAAGCACCGATGAATGTTGGCAGCAGCCCGAAGGCCGGCATAGGCGAAGAGTACTGCACGAAATACTGTGACAACAACATTGGCTCCAATTATGCCCCCGTACACGGAGAAGTAGAATTTTGTTGAGTTGGCGACTGGCTCACTGGTAAGCTGTTGTTGGAAGAATTGATGGAGGTGGTCAATGATGAGGGAATAGTGAGAACCAACGTAGTGCAACGTCGGTGTTGTAACATTATCCTCATTCTTCTGCATCCAATAAGATAACCAGTAGTCTTGGGCATTGCGACTAGCTTTAAAGGAAAATTATTACCCAATTGCCTTTTGTAAGAAAATTAACTTTGCTCTTTTATTCATTTCTTAAGCTAAGTTACGTGCCTTGCATCAAGATTAGTGAAATCAAAACCGCCAAGGTAAGAAGTAAACCCACTGCACGGAAGTATGACCCATAAATACGGGAAGAGATTGAACCAAAGGCAAACTTTTCCCAGTTTGTAGATTGCTCGTCTTCATTTGATCCAAAATTAATAACACTATTATTTCCTTGCTGCAAAGACAATAAAGGTGTCCGATCATTCGTAGTTTCTATTACATCTTCAGAATGGAGGTCACCGGTAGAAGTGACTCCAGTACTTGGGATTGAATACTTAAGCGTGTCGCGATCGGACCGGGGGTGTTCATTTTGTGGAGTCCATTGCTGTGTAATTCTACCTTCAGACAATGTGATAACTCGGTCAGCAGGGCCGCCAAATTTTGTGTCATCCTAAACCAACTGAGTTAGAAGGAATCATGACTCAAAGTACTTCGTCGAACAGCCATTCGGGCCTGTGTGTTGCTATAATCCGCGTTTTATCGGAGAGAATTCCACTATTTCCTATGCACTTTCGTATAATACTGTGAGCTACGTGGACGTCCAACGCAGCCAAGGGATCGTCAAAAAGGTAGACATCGGCGCGTTGATAGACAGCCCTTGCAAGAGCCACTCGGGCCTTCTGACCACCGGAAAGCCGATTGCCTGATTCACCAACCTCGGTGTTTAGACCTTCTGGCATTTCTTTGAGGTCTTCCGACAATCCGCAGGCATCAATGATGGTCTCCAACCATTGAGGGTCAAGAGGTTCTCCGAATAGGATATTCGTACAAATACTCCCCTTTTGAAGCCAAGGTATGAATCCGACGTAAGCAAAATTAAGTTGAACCGGCATTTGTTGAGGTTCGGCCGTTTTAAGTTCACCCATGAGAGCAAGAAGAAAAGATGTTTTTCCCGACGCTATAGGTCCAACGACACCAATAAGCTGACCCTGTAAACAGTGATATGAGAAAGAGGTGAAATGGACAGACCTACTTTGGATATTGCTACATTTAAGTCTGTCAGTGTCGGATTATCAATAGAGTCCCAATAGAATTGTGAGCTGAGAATGAGTTCGGGAGTGGTCTGATCCTGAGAGAACTCCACAGAGTTGTTGTCCAAATTAAAATGTTGTTTGGTAATCCTTTCAGAAACGTCATCGACGTCGAATAGATAACATATTCTACCCGCGGAAATCCATGCCTCGACAACACCATTCAGAACCCAGGGGAAGGCGTTCATAGGAACTATGAGTATATTAAATAGCGCAAGACTAGTGAAAACCTAATATTTTATTACAAGCGACATGACTTTACCTTTGCTGGTGAGAGTACGTTGCCCAGCGCAACATAGGTGGCGAATGTTGAGCCGGCCAACAAAGCAGGGCACGCCGCCCAAAAGAAGACACAAACAGCATTCAACAGCTTCTGCCCCTTAAGTGCATTCAATTCACGACGTCGCGTCTCAAGGACTTTTCGACGTATTAGAAGCTCCCAGCAAGCAAACTTGACAGCAGCCATATTCTTCAGCATCTCTGACACCAGCTAACAAAGAAACTTGGTCAATTGATCAAAAACAGTGAAACCAACGGCTTGGTCAAAACCTACCTTAACTCTTAGATCTTTATGTCGCATCAGTTCAACGGAGAACTTTCCAATTAGACCCGTAATCACACGATTAATTGGCAGAAGAATGACCAATACACCAACACCGACAAAGCAAGAGACGCCGACTTGATAATAAAGTAGCCAAATAGCTATCACAACTTGAACGGGCATAGCCCATAATTCATTAAGACTGGGTATGAGGTTTACGACCCTTTCGGTATCGGAAGTGAGGAGATTAATTAAATTTCCAGTACTGAACTTCGATAACGTAGATGCTTTGTATTTCAACATTTGTTGGTAAACGAGTGTTGTGACAGAAATTTTCACCTTGTATCCGAAACGGGGCGTCCAGTAGTTGTAAGCTATATCAAGGAAGATACCCACCAGGCGGGAAATGATCAACACAACTCCCCAAAGTAATGTGATTTTCCAGTTGGTCGGAACTTGCATGAGCTGTTCGACGAATTTACTGAGGAAAACCGGGCCCACTAAGCTAACTATACTAAAGGTAAATTTGATAGACCCCAGAATTAAGGCTTCTTTACCAAAGTTAGTGATGAGTTGGCTGATGAGAGGTATGGCTACACTAAATTTCGTTTTGCGTTTAGGAAAGCTTGGTTTAATATTCAGAATGCCTTCCAAAGTTTCGGCGTAGAGCGATTTCGGGAGAAGAGGAAGAGTGCTAGATGAAAGTAACTCTCCATAGTAACCCCTCGTGATTGTATCGGTGATCCAAGTAAACATGACCCTTTTGAGACAACCGACGGATGTTTCCGACTGAATGGATTGAATGGTTGTATGACTTCGTCGAATCGATGTCTCATAGACTTGACGAAAATTCATTTGGCGCATAAGACGCGCCCTTGTAATTCGCTCGTTCTCAACAGGTTTTACTATTGGGACTTTAGTGAGAAGACGGAATCCAAGAAAAATAGGGTCCATTGCAAAGATTATTGTAGCAGTTAGCTCCTTGGACAGTAGTGGATTAGAAAAAATGGACCACATTTGCAAAGACGATATGTAAAAGTAAATGATTTCAACTATCAAGACGCACCTTGATCCTCGTGAATTGAGAACGTTAACTTTGCCGTGAATTACATCAAGCAGAGTCACGAAAGATAAGCAAACAAATGTAGCACCGAAATTAATGACGTAGACAAATAGAGAATTAGAAAATGCAGGAAAAATAGATAGCGTAGACAGTAGCAAAACAAGGGCACATTTAATCAAAATAATGACGTCGAGAACAATCCGTAGCATGATCCACCTTGTGAAAGGCCATTCAAACGCCAAAGAGGGCGATATTTTTGCGATCAATATCAGAGAAATGATGGAGAGCGCGAGTGAAGCAGGAATATGTAGTGATAGTTCGCTCAAGCAAAATCCAATGCTTTGTCCTTCCCAAAAACTGGTTGAAAGGTTGCCACAAAACTTTTCTACTGAAGGCGCTTCAGCCAACATCACCGGGGAAAGTCACTGTATCGAACAGAGCGGGAACTAGGGCATCAAGAAATGGACCTTCAATATTTAGGTGATTCGGGGACGCAATAAACAAATGGGTACGACTTGCATAAATCAATAAACGATGTTATATTTTAAATACTTAGTTCCCACGTTTTAACTTTAAAATTAGATTTTTGGCGTAAGGCTTCTTTTAAATTTGGCACGTTGTTCGGTAACACATTATGCGAATTGCTAATAGGACTCCGAAACCCACTATGGTGACATACTATGTGATTTTTCAACAATCTGTTGTATTATTTAGGAAAAGCGGTACTCTACCTGTGAGCGGAGAGGCAAGCAGGAAGTCAAAAACACTTTTTGGCGACGAATATACGATATTATTTTGGTATAAACGAGATGCTCCTTCTTCTGACAATAGTCAGATCTGCAAGAGTCAAAGATTTTTCGCTTTAACACTGGATGATTAAGAACTCAAAACGTCCCAGGCCGGGTCTTCATCTTACGAAATAAACGCAAACATGAGCGATCCCAGTGAGAACAAACATGCATTTTTTCCTTGATCCAACACGGTTATCTATAATCGTCCTACCCGATGTGACTGCATGTATGGCAAAGAAATATAATTTAAGAGCTCGGAAATTCCGGTGAAACAAATTTACCAATGAATGGTTTCCTACCCCTTCCGCGACAATATGTTCTAGCATTGGGATTTTTATCTTACAAAAACATTGACAGTATCCCTTTTGTGTCTACATTGTCCCTTGATTGTCAAAGAGTTAATTGGTTCGAGTGGTACGAAAGTAAGAATGAAGGAGAAACTAACACGAAAGACATTCATGCACCGCTGGGGCAGGAGCCAATTTACGAAGCTGGGCTTCTTCTTTTGGACGAATAATTTATGTCCGCACTTGCTTCTCATACTGCGACCGCCAAATGCAGACGTTCAAATCCTTCACACACAATAATGGATGTTTAAATTTTTATAAGTAAAAAAATGAACATGATCGAAACTTATAATTGTTAATTTAAAAGAAAAGCTACTTAGCGTCATTGGTAAACATTCGCTCGTTTTAAAAAGCAATCGTTGCGATTAAGTGTTTGGCAAACGTGACCTTCATAATTCAGGCGGGCTTGAGAGTGCAATGTAAGTCAAAGGAAGTCAAACGGTAATTTTATTTACTTACTACTGACAAAATCGGCACTTTGGTTTTAAAATCCGGCACATACCTCTCTCTAACGCTGACATGAACGTGTTATACTGCGAGAAGTTTAGGGTTCAAGTTGTGGATGGTCTAGATTGAAAATCTGGGATCACAACCAATAGAAGCGCCATATCGTGTACGAAATTATTTATGCGGTGGTAAGCAACATGTGGACTAAATGAGGCACTGGTAGACGCCGAGATTAATAGTCTATATAGGAGTTAGAGGGATGGGGCTACGTACCGACCGTAATTTGAGGGTGGTTTGTTGTTACTCGCCTTCTTCCCACTCAAACCGACAAGGCTAGCGTGCATTTTACACGAAGGAATTGAAACCATTGCTCTGGTTAGATAGTTATCGCATTCTCCTGTGGTCGCGTTTAAATCAACTTGTAGTAGATAAATAATCATCTACTTTCCGTGGAAATTAAAAATTTGCCCAAATTACCATCAACTATTGTTCAAGACATTCTATTTTTAAGTAACCCGTTGTTCTCATTCGCAGTGTTTTTAAAATAAATTGCTTTGTTTAAGGTGACGTGTTTAAAAGGCGGTGTAACTATTTTGCGAACTCAGGTAATTGGTGGATGGAAGTCTATTATTTCCTTCTTATTCCTACAACGGTTATTGTCTTTCTTATGTTTTACACGTTAAGCTGGATTGGAAAGTCGTTGTTCAGGAATAATTAATCTGCTTACTTTCACACACAATGAAGTTTTTTAATATTTACGTTTTTGACGTCCATGGAAATACAGTCTTCTACAAGGAATGGATCAAGTTGAAAATTACAAATACTAAGGAGGATAACACAAAATTAATTCAGGGCATGCTCGTTGGTCTGAAAGCTGTCTGTTTGAAACTGTCTCCTACTGAGAACGATATATTTACAATGTCTTACAAAACGAATAAATACCGTCTTCACTACTTTGAAGGGCCAACTGGATTAAAGATTGTTCTTAATTCTGATGCTGCTCTACCCCCACTTTTGAAGGATTTGGAGTACGTATACAAGATGTACGTTGAGTATGTTGTAAAGTCGCCTGGGTATGATCCGCTAAATCCTGTGGCGTGTTCTCTGTTTTCCCAAAACCTCGAAAAATGGATTCAAAACTTCCAATAAATTGTGTTCATACCAGAACTTGGGTTTTCACTAGAACTATGTAGTCCATTAATAACCTCTATAGCTCGAAAGCAACAGTACAACCTTCGATATGTAGCTCCATTTGTTGATATGCGTTTAACCTCTATATCTTTGGGCTTCTTTGAGCGTGTTAAATGAAATATTGTTAGTCCGGCTTTCTTACGCATGCATTTCTTGCGGAGGGCGCATTCGGTAGGGAGTTTTGAATAAAGCACTACACAAGTTGTGAACGATCTTGGTTACAATTTTTGTCCCCGGAACCCTACTATCAGTCCAATATCATAATGTTTATGGATAATCGTAATACTTGGTCTTGATGAGTAAGTTATTTTCCCTCATTGTGTGTTAACGCCTTTGGAAGAATTGCGGGTCTCCTCTGCAATTCCGTTTCGAGCGTCATCCTGGGGCATATAGATTTACTATAAAGTTGGCGACCCTTAGAAATTTTGCGCTATTCTAACAGATACCGCTGTGTTTCGTTTTGGTTATTATATGATCAAAATATTTCGACCTACACATTATGTTATACATTATAATGACTTCATAAACCCATAAGTTGCTTCCGACTCTGGGTCAATCATAATCATTTAATATGCTCTGACGAATCGTTTCTTGTAATACAAGTTGGTTAAAGGGACATCAATTCCAGCTTAGTGTTCTTTGTGGGGATCTGAACTTTCAATTTTAATGTTCTTCAATGCGCATGCGTGTCAGAGTCTCTGGTAGGAAGGATTATCCATCTTCTCAGGGTGCTACTTGAATATGAGGGATTTTTGATCGTGTAGATAATTAAGTGTCACAATTGCTGTTGTCTTAGAAAGTAGTCATGAATATGCATGATAAATTAATTTTGAAGAAGTCGGCGTTTTCCTATTAAAGGAGCTTAGGCAAGAAATTGAGCCTATTAAAGCTTAAGGAGATTTAATCAATGCACTTCCGTCAGGCCACGCATTTAGGGACCGCCAGATGAGATCTATAGTAAGCATACTATGAAACTGATATGCGCAGGAATTAAGTCCTATAAAGCGGGAAAAGCATAAGATTCAAAGTTCTAAAGATCAAGTTTAGGCGATGTTGAACATAATATCAAATATGCGTAATACATAACTCTTTCCCAACTTCGATTTTTTCAGGTTATCTATCATCCTCGTCTACTTTGTCTAGATACAAAGCCCAAAAACCAGGGTTTCATGCTATGTTGAGAGATTAATTTTAAGAATCCTGTGACCCGCGAAATAGTGCAGCAGCGGTAACACTAATTTTATGAAGAGAAACTAGGACCATTATCACTACGCAGGTTTTCCAGTCAATTCCCCCTAGAATTTGTTAGTTAACTCGTTTTACTCCATAAAGAATGCACAATTGTCGACGTTTTACTCGACAAACAATGCCTTATGCTCAGTCTTCTCGGTTTCTAATCTTCTAGGCTCGATGTTATATGCTTTCATGATAAAACACCGCTATATTGTGATTATTTACCCGATATCACTAAGCGTGGTTAAATGTAGACACATGGTTATTTAAAACGCGTCGGAAAAAGCCGAGAAATTGGTTGTATATACAAAAGAGTTACATAAATCATCACGGTAGGAGCTCGCTATATAACGTCTGTCAGGGGCACTTTAATTACGGTCGGAAATTTGCAATTCCTTGCACCCCGACCATAAGGAGTTTTAGCCGCAGATGAGACGTACGTTAAGACACAACAAAATCACAAAAAAATGAAGTTACTAGGACTAAGATCGCAGTCGACGTTTTGTGTTCGCGTAGTCCATCTCACCAAGCTATTAAAATGGCTGAAATGCTTAGAAAGTACTTCATGAAAAAATAGGAGCGATGAGAGTGAGCCAAACGGCCGGTCTACGGGTTTAGCTGAGATCACGACAGCCTTGTTGCTCCGCTATGCAAGAGGTGGTAACAGCAAAGCCACTCCCCTGCTCCCTACGCAAGTTTCCGTGGCTCCAGCGTGAACCTCTGTTCATTAATATGCAGAGGGTCAGTGGAATGAAATCCAGATTTGACATGACTGAAGCTCTTAATGATTCCTGCGTGATGTTCACCACTCTAGTGCGGTCGTAAAGCTTTTTTGCCATCGGAGGATACTCAAGACAATTGATGTCTTATATCGCGCTGAACTCGGTCAAAAATGAATAGAATAATGACAACGAACAATATTCACATGTCCAGACAAACTAGAAAATATTAACCGATTAACACTTCAAAATAGACATCGCAGGGTCGACAATACGACAAATATCTAAAGTCAAGAAAATTCACGTTTCCCTTTATAAAAGTGACCTTTCAACTGGACAAATAGTAGTAGGCTATCATGAACAACTTCTAATACATTAAGAATGCATCACAAAAATTTCGCGCTGCTTGTCGTGTGTTAAATAAAGAGCCAATTCATAATCGTTATCTCAAAAATGGAAGAGACTAAGACATGGGGACTGGTGTAGTTGAAAGTGTTAAAATTATTAATGAAGAGGGGTGTCTTTAAAGCACAAATGTGCCAACAGACTTGTAATCACAAAACTAATCTCCCAGCAGTTGTGGTGTTGACTCTTGAACTAAGTCACTCCTTCCCGATTGTAGCAGGTTTGCAAGATCCACGGCGAACTGCCAATTCCTCCTCAACTTTCTTTTCAGCCGTCGTGTCTGGGCGCATTGTTGACGGCTGATGAGGGTACTTTTGCGGGATAGAAAAGCGAAGAGGGTGTCGGGGAGAACTAAATTCCATCTTGAAAGCACCTTCGCTTTGTTGTCCGGGCGGATCTGTAGAAAGGGGGTCGGGGCAATCAGAAGAGTAATCGTTAAAATTAGCTCCGTCGACCACGGAGTGACGAACTAAAGCAGGTGGAGAAGTGGTGGAACGCGAGTTGGGTCGTGCAGCCGAAGAATTCCCACTGCCTCCAATGTCGACTATGGAGGCGAGGACGGAAGCTCGGGTAGCCTCCCTGAGGTGAGAAATGTGGCGGTCCCAGGCAGTTTGAAAGAAGTCCTGACTCTCTCCTTGCAAAGCAGAGACACAACAAGAGTCCTTGTGCCCGCGAAAAGCTTGGATCGCGGACCACTTTATGCTATTCATATCACTTTCCGTGCATGACTCGTCGCGGGGCTCAAGAGCAGCAAGGCCTAAAAGCGAGGGAAGTGGTGTGGTGATTGCGTCGGGCTGTGTACGAAACGGCCGCAGATGCAAAAAGTGTAGCATGTACTACGAGTCAGGAAGGGTTTCCGAAAAGCACACAAAGCGACATGACGGCAAGCATCCAACTCCGACTTAGATAAATGTTTGTTAGGTGAACGTACCAACGTTTACAAGTGATAAAAATCATGTCAATGAATTTGCTTCAAACGGTATATGTATTGAATAGACCCCACAAGGAAAAAGTCCATGCAGAAATTGTGAAAGAGTAATGGAAAGGACAATAAATTGCATTTGACATTACCACATCTTGGCGCAGAAATTATCTGCAGAATAAGGAAGCCAACAAAATCGCAAGTATTAAGAAAAACGGTCATGTTCCACAAAGATCTTCGAGGGGAGCAACGCAAAAAGAGGTGCTCCTCTACTTCTACGCCTTTCCTAACGCGAAAAGTCGCAAGAGTGAAACAGTTTGGTCCAAAAAAGTGAATGATCGCCACTACTTTGTTATAACTTTGAAGTATTATACACTGACGTTAATTACATCCAAACAGGATTTAAAAAAACGTTTATTTGAACAGAGAGATTTACTAAAAGGTAGACAAAAGAATGCTGAACTGAAAAGCCGGAAAGAGTTATGTCCAAGAGGTACCAAACATTTGGATAAGCATTGTGCTATTTGTTGGATACAAGCTTTAGTCCTCACAACAATGTTTTGGAGCTATCGTAGTGAAACCACGCACCAGTGAATCAAGAAGTCTCTGCCAAAAGCGAAAACGTTGACATATCTCATTTGCAAAGGTAGAAACGTAAATGGCATCTGAATAGAAAGTAGAGTGAGAACAGAAATCACGGGCAAAAATGCCAATTGTTGGCGCAATATTTTTCAATTTAGACGTATACGGGGAGAATTGACTTTATGGAATAACTTTAACCTTGTGGATTATGACGTGACTCTCGACAGAACAAAAGACCATAATAAGTAAGGAATACCCGCATATATTAAGGGTTTACGAGAAGCGATAAATGTAAGGCAGATAAAACCGGGAACAATGGTCACTAACAGGCTGTTCACCGTGACGAGTTACCGGAGCTGTTTAGGAAGACGGAAGTGAACAAGGTCACAAGTATTCTGACGGTATTCGAAAAAATGAGTGGCGCGCCAGATTTAAGCACATTCACTCACAAGCAGCAACAAAAGAATATGACCAGCACAATTCCATTTAAAACAGAGAGAAATCAAGACAAGACAGAGACCAACTGTATGTCATTTGGAGGCATGTCATGTGTAGGCGGACAAAAACAGCCACCGGTCTCAGCACCCACCACCAACTAGTCGGGCGTTGCTGGTGGCAGGACCACCCCTTCACTGGCCGACTTAGAGCCGAACACATCATCAATTATGTTCTGCTGAGTCGGTGAAACCGCTTCTGGGTCTGTTAAAACAAACAGAAACACATTTTACTATCGTCAGTCTTCACTCGGGACAGAATCCAGAATTCAAATTGAAGAATTCAACAGTCGCTAGACATTTCTTCGTAAGAAAAACGGCAAAATGACCTCGGTCGCACACTGAACTCCCCCCCCCCACGCCGTATAAGCTTCAAGCTGAATTGATTGATAGTCTTGACAAATAAAGATAAGAGGAGGATTTTCGGCCGCATTAAGTGATGTTGGTACTCCTACGCGGGACGAAGACTGACGTTAGCGAACACAACATTTCGAATTATGGCTCTGGTACTTCGCTAGCATTTTCATCAATTGCTTTTGCGGAAGCGTTAGTGACGGTGGATCCCAGTTGATAAATTGCAAAAGCTGCTTTCGACGGTCAGAGTCACGTCTTCTTAGAGTGGAAATAGGCAACGTAAGGCAAACCGTCTTCACACCAATACTACCTGGGTCACTTTGAACACGAAAAAGGTAGTCAAATAAACAAACAAACAATTAGGCTAGATAGGAAGTAGGTGAATAGATTCTGAAGTAGCTTTGAAAAATGAATGTGCTGAAAAGAACCTAATGTCCAGATTTGGTGGGGTGTACAGGCAGCCACCCACCCACCTTGAGGGTGAAGCTTGGTGACCCAGACAGTAAGTCGACGAGCGAGAAGGTAGTGCTCAGCTGTAATACGAAGGTATTCAATATTTGTCACCGCACGCACTGTGTAATCGGGAAGGAAGCGAGCCCGAGCTGCCAGTTGAGCAGACTGCAGCTCAGGATCCTTGAGAGTGGACACCTCGGGGAAGATGTCATTCACATCTACAACAAAGACATCCCCAAAAAAACAGCAGAATGAGCGCTGCTGAAATGTCTGCTCGAATTGCAATTTTTACCACGATTGCAATTTTTACCACGATTGCATGAAATACTTCCTAGCAGATTGTCGGCGGATGCCGCAATCTCCGTCATTGATGTCGATGTGTCTATAACAGTGACCAATATTTCTACTTTCACTTTGATGGATGAACAATGCTTTTTGCTGTAAAATGTACCCCTTTAAGAGAAAATATAAGATACCATGTTACAAACACAAAAAGGACTGAATATAAAAGCTCACAAAAAGTGAATCTCTATAAAGGAATAAAGAAAGAACCTGTATTAATTATGCTAGTAAAGCAAGGTGATTTTCCCTCCCATTTGTAGCGATCAACGTGAGCATACACAAAAACTGGCCGTTTGGTGAAAAGAGGCGTTTATCACTCGCCTTTACCTCATTCCCGCCAGACTTCGGTGGACTACAGTGACCAACTTCTTAACAGGGAAAGCAAATCCCACGTAGGGTTAAGCGCAAACTCACGCGGAATCAAAATACCACTTATTTGTATGCAAGCTCGTTTAATGCCGTCCTCACCCAATACTACCTCTATCGCTAAAAAGACCTAAGATACACACAAAATCTTTACTCATTTGACGTAAATGGACTCCAGACTGTCTTGAATTTGGGTTGATAAAAGGGAAGAAATATGCTGATAAAAAGAAATTCCAGAAACCAATCACTGGCATATTGTACAAGTCAAGTAAGTGGTAAATAGCATCATTTTGAACAATAATTAAAATAGACAGGGATGCGTCCCCACTGTCTTTAAAATTGAGGCAAGCCTTTTTGCCACAGTGGTAGGTGATCCCCTAAGTCGAAGAAACGACTCTTCGTTTGGAAATCACTTGGCCGGGAATATGCAGCCCCAGATACAGCACACACATTAGTATGAATATTAACTTACATTTGAATACGGTCTCACCAAAAAGCATGAATGGTCCAGCCTCGAAGAGAAGTTTTTCATTACTCGTTTCTACTAGGGCCCTGCCTTGCAAAATGAGGACCGCGTAATTTGCCCAATGATTGGCCTTGTAAATCACATTATCATTGTCATCATGAGAACTACGGAAATAAGGCCACTTATTTAGTTTTAGACTTGAAGTGAGCAAGTACAAGCAAAAATATCCTATACACCTTTAACGGGCAACACATTGAAAACATTTTCACTAAACCTGTCTTCCGATCAGTATATATATATTTACTTGAGCACTGAATAACTGCTTTATTGGAACTATTAAAGCAAAACTTAACATTCCATAAGACCATTGCATATAAAACGCCAGTTCATTGACAGTATAATAAAAGGGACGATCTTAGGGGGGATAGATGCAATCTTCTAGTGCTTCATATTCGTCATTAGCCACAAATCAGTACCATTTATTTTTGAAGAGCTGAGATAAGGGCTTGACAATGTTTGATAGTCCGGCGATTTGGAGGAAGAGAGGGAAATTTGGTTAACTTGAACTTTCAGGCGCCAAAGTTTCCGTTGGGGAAATGCGCCGGAACATGGCACCCGTGGTAAGGTAAGATTACAGGAAAAGTTTGAGTCTACGAAGTTTATGGATTAGCCGACAGTGTGACATGTTGCACCAACATTTCAAGCTCACTACTCCGCTTACTTGAAAACATGATTGATGACAACATTGGAGTTCAGCATACTTTGAAGTACGGACAAGGCAACATACTCATCCTTGAAGGCATCCACATCTGAAAAAGTGATACAAGTTGGCACGATATTTCGTACTTACAGAATTTAAGCAACACGTTATTTATGAAAACCAATCGGGATGCAAGACCGAGGGTCTGAGGGGCAGGAAGTGTGTTTACAAGAGGGAATTGTTAAATACAGTAGGAAAAATAGTATCCGCTTTTATTAGCTAAGATTTGGGGTTACCAAAGATGAGGTTAAATGATATTTACACCATGATTAGAGTTGGTGGCAAGACGTGTATAGAAGCGGTGAATCTTGCTCACCCAAGAATACAAATAAACCGGTGACCTTAATATCTCGAAGGCAAAACAAAACAGCCGAGTTCGGAAAACATAGAACTAAAGTAAATTCAGGCATCAGCTATCCAATAGTTTCGCGGGACTGCATTAAGCTATAAGGATGGGGTTTAACTTTTTCAGATAATATCAGAATTTGTAGGAATTGTTTCTCAAAGGAGATGATAGTACAAAGAAACTTTCGACAAAACCACATGTTCGTCATAGATGCATAAACACAATAAAGAGTACTAGACGAAAAAAAGTGATGCTTTAAATGAGATATTGCGCATTTCAAACGTACTATTAAGCACCTAAACCCCGATTACCCAGAGCGATATCACCCCAGTGGAAGGCCGTGCTTAGAACACGAAAAGCAAATATCGAAACAATCGAATGACCTCAGCGAAAATCTTGACACTTCATGATGAAATAAAGTAATGAGAGATTAAATAAGGAATAGAATGGAGCGAGTAAAACGGGTGCATACGTGTCCCAGCAGCGGCAGCCGTGGACCTAAAAACAATTCTAAACGGTAAATCATGTTTTCCGATGTCGTGTCATTGAAGATGGCCGAAAATGTAGCCGAATTAGGTATGTCTGAGGTATCCTCTACTTAACACTTTTGTCGACAATATTGAGAAGGCTATAACAAGGGAAGGATAACTCAACATGAATTCTGATAGTGAAAGTAAAAATAACCCGGTATTGAACTATAAGTAGGGCTCATTGGTCTTAAATCACGATAATAAAATTATGGGACAGCGACATATTCGTTAGGAGGACATAATAAATAAAAGGTCAAAATTCCCCCTGCCGTCAACGGCAAATGTTGGTGAACACCCGGAGGGAGGGATACCCGAAACATTCCCAGGCGCAAAAGAAATAGATTAAGAAGCGATACTGATTCTTACAGAAAAGATTCACTCATCAGGTCTGTGGTCATTATGAATGGGGATGTAAAAAAGAGTCCTCGCTGAACAACAATGCACAAAATGATTTGTGATGCTAACGTGCAGTCCAAAAAGAAAATTGAACACAAACTAAGAGTTAAATAACTCACTCGAAGCGAGGTGGCGCAAAGCTGCAATTTTAAGTTGAGGTGACAGATGGTGGCGCGGTTTACTGGAGTTTGAAGTGTTGAATACGCGAAAGTCGGTTTTTTTAACGAGGCGCGGTTGTCTTCTTGTATTATCAGCTGGAATGAAAACACAATGCAGTGATGGGGTTGCCAAGACATACGCACATTTTACATGATAAGGATACATGAGAAATGAGAAAAGGTGAAGATGTTGAAGAGGCACGGAAATCGCAATTTGAATTACTAGATATTAATCGAAATTCATATCATCCCCCTATCTAAAACCTGATGTCTTCACAAGATGAAAGTACTTTTAAGCACGCATAAACTGTAAACACGTAATGTATTTGTGGTGATACCAAAATACCATCAATCCGAATCTATCCAAGTTAAGAACTTACGAATGCGCAGACAACTAAGTCGTATAGTAAAGATGTCGTTTAATATAGACATTTTACTGTCATGAAACATCAAAAGAAACCAATAATCAGGAAATGTGACGATGCGAGAATTGGGCCAATAGACTCAAGTTAATTCAACTATGACGAAAGGGAATTTCGCAAGTGCAAAAATTCCCAGTCTTACTGAAAATATCTGTTTCATCTACGATCTCAGCCTGGATGATTTCCTCAATGACATCCTCCAATGTCACTAAACCGACTAGTTCCTGGAAAGGGTCGCCGACTCCATTGGGTGTAATACGCTCCACAAAAGCCATATGGGTTTTGCCTAAAATACAGTAATGGAAATGATGTTAGTGAACGGAAAAATCATGTGCTTCGTCAATAATATCCAAGGCACCGCGAGTTAATTCAGGAGTAATTTTTGAGAGAATCTCCAGTTACGATAGAGGCAAGTGTAACTGAACTGTCCGAGAGGCGGCCATTGTTGTAAACACGAAAACCGCAGCATTTTATCAGAAAACCGAAATAAGACGTTAAGGAATGTGAAGTAAGAGGACAAGCAGACCTCATCATGGCATTTTAACCGAAATTCAAACGACAAAAGAGTTCGTTACACGCATACACGGGTTAGATAAACATAAACACACAATCCCGAAAACCGGTGACGCTCAAGGGCCCGACTCACAATAATGCCGAAAAATGGCACCAAGGGGAAGTAGCCAAAACGTCACTATCCACCTCAACTTTTGTGCAAAAATGAAAAGTCTGAAGATTTCCCACCGCTTATCAGTAATTCAATACAACAGGGGGAAATGTGCAGGAAATTGAAGATGCACCTTTCAAAAGAAAAACGCTTAAAATCGTCAAAAAATTTGTCGTAAGTAGGATACTATGATGAAAATAAACAAAACACTGTGGTTTTTTGGAAACTTTAAAATAGCGGGCATAACGTAGAATTTTGTGCAAAAATAGTCTGTGAAATTAAGTTCCGAAAGCCCCATGGAGAAAAAAATGTTTATCCACTAAATAATCCAAAATTTCGCTGATTTGAGAAAGTAATAGATGCTCAATTAGAAAAAGACAACGGAAAATCCAAAGAAAGTGCCACATGAAAAACGAGACGGTATCAGAGGTAATCAGTCAAGTGCTAAAATTTGCAAAAAAGCAGAATCGTAATCCACTATAGTAGTGTACAAATCGACTACGGCACAGTTTTGGAAAGACTAAAAAACAAACACAATTGCTTTGGAATAATAATTCGTGGGAAAAAAATTGCGGGAAACATATCAGTTTCGCCTGTGATTTTAAGGGATGATAAATAAGCAAAATAACACATCGAATAGTTTATCCTTGTAAGGAACCACAATTTCAGTCTCAGAATGATTCGAGAGATTAAAAAACTGCTTTAATATACCTTGTCTAAATTCTTTAAGCATAGCTTCAAGACTGGTATTTTCCGGCACTACAACAATAGACCTATTGTAGAAGTTGCATACAGTAGCCACAGGCACTTTGTCGTCGACATTGATAAATCCAAGGTCCTTCACGTTAAGGATGGCCTTGATATTCTTCCGGTCAGCTTCGTAGATAGGAATTCTAGTGAAACCATGGGAAAATATCTCGTTCATTGTATCGAAGTCCAAAATGGCTGTGTTAGGCAACATAAAAGCGTCACCAAGAGGCGTCATTATGTCCATCACGGTCTTCGTAGACATGTTCAAGGCACCAGCAATAATGTTCATTTCATCTGGATGGACGAGACCAGCATTTTGCTACCAAATACCAATAAGAATGGCGATGGTGAAGAGACCCATAGCTGTACGTTGCCAACGCAATTTTCAATAGTCACTTTCAATAAAAACATGATTTTTGCCAGCTTTTAGGATTTAATTTAGTATGAAAAATGCAATAAACATATGACCTACTACGTTAACATCCAGTTGCTGATTCCAGATATCGAAAAATTCAATAACCAATCTTCACTTCCACAATACGGGATTAATAGACAGGACACTTTATTTATTAAATTTACAACTCATTTACGAGGCGCGATAATATCAAGGGAAAATTCATAATTGATGAAATCATAAATGACAAGAGATTCAACTTCACAGGAAGTCTCCTGTGAAGTGGATCCAATCACCCTAAGAATTAATCCGATCTTCTAATTCCCACAGTTTATGATAATACTTGCGCAACGGTGTAACAAAACTAACCACCAAGCTTGGTGGCCTGCAACAAGAGAAGGTACGGTGACCTATATCAATGATAAAATTCATTGCCTTAACTTAGTACAGTTAAACTGCATAGGGAAGCCGAATGAGCCGGTAAACTTAAATTTATGTACACAAGTGGATATACTATGAATCGCTGGCTCAGAGCGATGGAATAGAGTTTGCTGTTAAAAAAACGTTTTCTCGTTTCCATCCTTTAATCTGAATTTAAAGTAGTAATCACCACAATCCAAATTCCAAATTAAATAATTTCGCGAGAAAATAATTGAAGGCCACAATAAACAAGAGAAGAGTACTTAAGTACATGTCAAATAGGCACGAGTGGAATAAAGTGCAAAACAAATACATTTTATCTATGGTCCTTAGGCCACTTGAAACTGCCCAAACACTTGTGGCAAGTAAGATTTTTTTATTATGGACAGTTTTTAGAAGGCAGAGGCTCACATTAGAGAAAACTCACGTATATTATAAAAAACAATGATAACAAATGATTTATTAAACAGACTTTATGAAAAGGAAAACAGATTGCGTAACAATGATTCAAAATGTGAAGTTTAGATGAATTAAAGACATCAAATTGGTAAACCAAGTCTTACAATAAAATGCAATTTAAAGGATGGCAGAACTTGCCTGTTCTTTCAATAGCACACCAAGCTTTTCCTTGCTGTAAACCTGACCTAAGTCCTCACCGAGTATCTTGTCAAGGATGTAGCTGATCGGAAATGCAACCGGGAATGTAATTACCATGAAGAATCTTGTGAGCCAAATAGTTTTGCGCCTATTGCAAGCCCATGACGGGAACATATCGCTTGAGGCAAAATTTCACCAAATAAAGTAATGCCCATTGTTGAAGCAATGACAGCGAACAATCCACTGCCTGTAAGATTATCCATGAGTATGGTAAGAGACGTATTGACGGTCACATTGCCAAGCAAGATAGTGCAAAGCAATAAATTTCCTTTCTCCCTGACTGGTCGAATAGCTTTTGCGTAGCGCTTTTCGTCAGGATCACCAGCCGTTTCAATAATTTTAAGCTCTGTCTTATCTAACGCCATTAATCCAAGATTAAGTCCAGAAAATAGACCAGATAACGAGAACAGAACAATAATAAGAATGATCTGAACCCACAAAGGCATGATGGTAGAAGCTGTACGAAGAGTGACTGCAGATGTTAAATACATTGGATCGGCATAAACCCAATTTATGGTTTGATTTTGATGGGAAAGAGGATGTGCCATTTTAAAACAAATATAGAAAGCAGATTCGAAAGACGTAAGTTTGCGGAGGAGCACAGAAGTTTCCATGGAGTAGGTCGTTAAGGTGTGCACGTTGAAAGCAGTTGTAGCACGGTGATTTTCACAGGAGAATGAATGCTCATCCTTGGATGTCGCAAAGGCCACATAGGTGACATTTTCGAAATTGTTTCCAAAGATGTACAGGGTGATATTTTTTTCAGCTGGCACTTCAATAATCCCATCAGCAAAACTGATGAACTCGCTGGGTATAATGCCGGTTATAAGCGGATTTTCACTTAACACGTCAACGAAAAATAAGAGAAATGTAGCCAGTAGAACTCCCCAATTTATTGTGGTTAAGCATATTTCAACGGAGAAACTAAAACGCAAGCAAAACAAGCTGAAAGCTTCTGCGAAATTCTATCGTGTTTGTCAACTACGCCTCACCTTGAATATAAGCCACACTGATGCAAAATTTGACGGTAAATACGATCACAAAAGTGATTGAACCATATTTGAATGGTGGGACGTCCCGAATTGAACCAATCACATTTAAGTCGACAGCTTATAACAACAAGAAAATTTTTTCAAGGTCTACATATTGTCATATTAGTTTAAAATAACAAGCCCTTACGTCAATAATCATGGATCCCTTTACGAGGATAGTACGCATTTTTGATAAAGTCAGAAAATAGGTACTTGAACGCCGCGATAAACCGAGCTATAGACATACAATTATAATCACCAAAGTACTATGGGTAATTAAAGAACCTCATCAAGCGGGTAAATTGTTTTGTACCTCACACCCCATAATAGGGCTCTTTAAAACGAGAGGTAAACTACACAACACCATCGAGTTCTTCGTCCCCACGTGATGTCTCTTTCAAAACCATCAAATTCACTCTCCTTAGGTCGATGATACGATGGACCATACACATGAGTAAAGTGACAAATTATAACTCGCGTTTTAGTTGCTACTACGTGGTCAGTGAGAAAGGCAACTGCAAAACGCCTTATAGCCAATAATCATATAAGCACCTAAAAAGCCCCACATTGAAACAATGTGTACAATTCTACCAAAACTTCATCACTCCTAAGTTTCTCTAAAACAAAATTTTAGGTTGGTTAATCGAAACAAGCGTCCAGTAACCACGTGTAAGGTAAAGGGGTGTAGCCACTTTCAAACGTGTTTTACGGAACTTATTAAGTATTTTAATTTCTCGGATTTCCCTTCTTGAACGAAGTTTGAATGTAATGATAACGAATATCTTCGGAAAACAAGAATACTGGGCCAGTTGTTTCCTGAAGGAAAACCCGAAATATAATATTCGTACAGACAGAATAATACCAAAAAGAACCTCCTTACGTTTCCCTAAATATACTTGACTTGGCTTGTCAATCGGTTGACCTCTCACCATGGGCAGATGGATTTGGTTTCTTAGAAAGTTCTTTTTCCCCTACAAAATCAGGCAATTAACCTTATTTAACCGTAGATTTTTGTGTTGTCAATTGGAAATCCTTTGAGGGATTTTTTAAGACAACAAGCCATGTTCTTTATTATTCCTTTGGTTTATCAATGGACTGCGAATAATAGATGGTACAAGTACGTACAAATGCATGCACAGAGTAGTGATAGACAATGTACTTGTTCAAAATAGTTTTTACTGCAGCAGAAACACGTTACATTGTTCGAAACGTAGATGGATGGGAGCTTTGAAGTCAGACAAATGCTAAACTCCAATGGATAACCGTATTTTAGTTTGAAGGTAAGTGCTCAACGGTCCTAACCATTTATGTCTGTCCTCAAATGAAAAAAAGTATCTTGAATGGGAATACTTGAACTGGCGTATTCGAATATCCAAGGCAACTGTGGGAAAAGTCTTTACCTAACGCACTTTTCTGTGTGATATACAAATGGTCAATTTTACCTATTGCAACTCATTGCGACTGTGAAGGACGCCAAACAATCCACCTACCGACCCACATTTTATGAGCTCTATGCCCATAAAAATAACGTTTTGTTATAAGATGGATTTTAGTTCAAAAGAGCCCTGTAGTAGACGCAATATAACTTAGTCTAAAACAAATAGGATTCTTCGCAAAACTTGATAAGGATTGGCTTCCTCGTCTGAATTGTGCCACTCGCACTTTAGCCGACACGCAATCATACATGGCAGGACGCAGAATAGAGGTTAATGCTCAAAGACGCGCTTTGATCCTTTGTGAACTTCCATCTCGCATTGATTCGCATTTTGTACCAGGGTCTGGGGCCATTACAACAAGAAACGCATCGGCAGCGACTGCGAACTGAGTGATCTACTGCTTTTGCGTCGGCGGTGAAGTTAAATTCTTAGCCTCATAAGTTGATCTGCCCACTGAAGCACTCATTCGCGGGTGACTACCACGGTGAACCGCAACGAAATAGGTGTAGTTGGGGGAACTTGGGTAGCCTCTCATTTTGCATCACGTGAATTTTGACAGAGTTTTGGGTGTGCATGAGTGAAGACAGTTTTACGTATATCAATTATGTTTATGCGTTAGATTTAAGTATTACGTGTGTGCAGGTGGGAGTTGATGAAAACAAAAAATGAGAACTATGCCGTACCAACTCTTCCAGTGGCGGCAAATGACTTATCTATTTTACTCTGTCTTCTTCGGGACACAACACAATCTTATCTTGTATATTAAACGATTTGAGAAGTGCTATATTATGTGGGATGGTCCAAAAATGGGATAGAAATAGATCTAGCATAATGCGGTTTGCAAAATAACTGTATTTTTGTGGATAATGGGACTGCATCCGGTTCCACCAACGTTCAAGTAACTTCTACGGTGACCGCGTTAAAAGCCGTCCACCTTCCCAATGATTTCCATAAGTAAGCCTCATGAAATTTACACCAGCAGTCATTAAAGATATAATTTATAAATCCAATGGCTTTAACTTACTAAACATATCAAAAATTTTGATATAGATCAAATATCAAGGTAATAATTTAGGGAGTGTTCAAACACATTGCCAAAGTGAAATGTAAGGCCGAGAGGATGTGATTTTTGCAAGCGCAAACGGTGCCATGTTTACGCAAAGTCTTTTGCAAAAACCAAAAGCGTGAACCAAAGTAGAGCAGTGGACCATCATAGTGTGGAGGTTGAAGACAGATAAGGTAGACAAGCAATAAGTTGCGTCGTCGCAGTGAGAAGACCCCTCGTCCAAGGCGGAAGCAATTGTGCGCCGACTGGGGAATGTCGCAGATCGCATCAAATCCCCGCCTTTGGGGGAGTGTCTGAAGTGGTCCGCAATTGCAAAAGGAGCAAACACTGAGCATGTTATAATAGAGCTGTGCACGAGAGCTTGCTTCAATTATTGCGGTTCATTTCGGAGTTGGCATTCGTCGTAATGCACATGTCTACTTTACAGGATTGAATTTTGGTGGTATAAAGCGAGGTTCCAGAACAAATTAAGGGGTGAATTACATAATCACACAAAATCTTATAATAAACTAGCTGGGCAATTGGGAGGACGAACGCTCACGACTAGAATCATGCTGTTCACCCTCTCAAGTGTTTTGGTGTGTTGGCGGAGGATGGGCAGGAATTTGCCCGCTCGGTCTGCGATTAAAGTGGCCATGCCGAAGGCATCGATGCTGGAGAGTGGCGGACACCGCCGGGCCGGCTTCCTTCGCCCCTCCCTCCCCCCAGTCGTGTGTCCATCGGCGCATCAGCGAACGCGACTGTTAGGCAGCGTCACTGGCAGCGCCTGCGTCCAGGCGAGCGATCGCATATTGACCGCCCTCTAACGTCCATCCATTCGCTCCGACGCCGCGTCCGAATGTGCATGCCTCGGCACACGGTGCCCTCCCACAAGTCTACGCAGCGCACAGCTAATGATGAGAGTAAGGCCACGCCACTTAGGACCGCGCACTCCATTTTCACGATAATAGCATCAGACTGTTTGCGTTCCGCTGAAAAGAAGACTCTCACATTGCGTGTGTACAAATAAAACCGTTTGACATGACTAGGCATGGACGATGTGCTCAGTACGAAGTTGAAAATGTTGGATGATGAGGCTTTAATGAAATAAAAAGCAAATAATTTAGCTCCCCAGGAGCACAGAGTGGAACAACGACATGGCGATATGAGCGCCATACAATGGCACGAGAAGAGATTCCCAACTTGACACTGGAGCCGCTCACAATCAAGAAGTGGGCGAACAGTAAAACCTTCCTCCTGTCACATTTGCAACGATACTAATGACAATTTCTCCCCCGCCGAGCCAACTTTGCCCACCGTATAATTTGCGGTCATATGGCCAAGTATACGCCACACAAACTGGACAGCCCCAGCATGTTACCGTCTGTGTAGAATGAGTTCATGTTCACTAGCTAATAGAGGCTGAGGTTGCGAGAGATTAGCGTCAAGTGTTTCCCTCACCCTTGCCCACGAAGACGAGGTATGAGAGGACAATCTTGTTGGTGGTGGGAGACATGAGTTTTGTGCTTCTTTTCGGCACTTGTTGATTTGAGCAACTGAATTTCGCTTGTGTATTTGTTGACAAGTTCATTTGGTCCCGCCTGTGAATAAACCGCATTCGTGAAGGTAACAATGATTAAATTCCGCCAATGGGGATGGTTTACTCAGGCGGAACTGCTCTTCCAAGATCAACCGTGGGACTTAGAGTGGGATAAGAGAAAAACACGAATTAGTGTTGCAGGACGAAAAAACATATTGCCTCCTCTCTGGCGACGTCTATTACGATGAAATGCTTTAAATGTGGCAATCAACATGAGTGACTCGTGGATATGATGCAAATTAGCTCATTTCAGCGTGCTGCTGGGAATAATGCGTCTCCTGTGGGTTGAGTTGTTGGCGATGAGCACATGACTGGTTGCACTTAAGGCGGAAGAGGCGGAAAACGCAAGTGGCAAAATGCGGATGCGAAGCCATGTGGCAAACCCTTCCAAGTGGGTGTTTTGGAGCAGGCAGCCTGTCTAGGCAATTCAGTCGTGCACATTTCGTGTAGCCCATTCTAAGCGCCACTCTTCGCACATCTCGCTGCCCGGAGGAGGCCGCAAGGGACATCTGACGTACGAAAAGGCCACGAAGTGCGCAACACCCGCCACTGCGTGCACCATACTGTGAGGCAATACACTCACTCGACGCGCTCGGCCGGATGTGGGAGGTCCCGTTTGAGCGGCGTCCGCCTGTCAAAGTGCGCCTCCTCCGACATGGCATGCGCGTGAGTCCATAATATTATTATATCCCTGGAGGGGTTTTAATTGCTGAAATGCTGAGTGACGAGGGTTCACTAACTATTTGTATTGACGCGGTTGGCGACCATAAAGTGTGGCGGCCCTAATAGAGGAAGCAAACCGGCTTGCATCCCCTCTTGCAACAAAACCGTTCGAGGTCGGGAATTGCCTTCACCACGGTGGGGGCACATTCGAGGCAGGGCAACTAACGTGGGTGATGTCAAAACCGCTGACAACTTGCCACGAGATCATCTCGCGAATATCACAGACGTGGCGTTCGCAATGGAGAGGAGCTCGCGCGAGACGACTCTCGCAGCCCTGTCGGTGCGAATTATGTCGAAAGGATGGACGTTTGTGTGTAGGAAACCATGTCGCCGATCAGTGCCACGAAACGCCAAGTTGCGGGCACATTTTACTTCCTGCAGACATATTCACTCCTGTGGCTAATCTTAAACTGCATGCCTTACTCGCCACCCAAGTGGAATCTGCAGAACTAAAGGGCCCCGCGGAAGATATCCCTCCGCCTTCTCAGCTCACGCTGCGAGGCGGGTGAGCTCAGCAACTGTAGTTGACCTCGTGGAAGGCAGTTACAAGTACAGAACACGAGAAAAAAACCTGTTCGCGGGAATGAAGGGCAGGCAAGCGCTACGGTTGCAGAGGGCTGCGAGCCACAAGCCTCGGGAAAACAAAAATAATGCAACAGTAAACATGCCTAGTTTTTCAACAGTTTTCCAGTAAAAAGACCAATCTTAATACCGAACAACTTAACACCACAAGAAATTGCAAAGTTCAAATAGAAATAGAAGTTGGAAAGAGAAATGAAGCGAGTTACTTGCTGGCAAATTGAAGGCGTAGA
The DNA here is from genome assembly GCA_017562135.1 of Dipylidium caninum. NCBI lineage: Eukaryota > Metazoa > Platyhelminthes > Cestoda > Cyclophyllidea > Dipylidiidae > Dipylidium > Dipylidium caninum. The sequence goes on along the minus strand of QEYB01000556.1, from coordinate 28,843 downwards.
CATTGCGCAGCAAAAAAATAGTGACAAGATTACAAAGACAAAGCATTCAATTCGCCCGCAACATCGGCCGACAGGCGGAATTGACGTGGGATAACGGGGTACAGGCGTGAAGGGGACGCAACGACTGTCAACCGCGTTGGAGAGTGGGGAAGCTGCTCAGAGTCCTGCAGTGGCAACAGCACGTCAGGGCCGTGCGCCGACACCGCGTAGCCTGTTCGGTGCCCCCTCGAGGATCGCGCGTTTTTGGAGGCGCCACGTCGGAAGAGTGTCGAGGACACCGCAATTCCAACGCCACAGGCATACTCAGGGCAGGTCACTTGCGGGTTGGCAGTCTTATAACTTGTCAACCGAAGCTTCCCCTCTAACGACTGGGCGAAAGGGCCTAAATGCGGCGCCGCCGGGCTGTAGTGCCTCTCCAGGAATCTGCTTACACAAGATTCGGAACAAGGGGGAAGTGGACTTTACCCGAGCAGCATGGCCAACTTGTCGTTAAGCGGGCAGTGAATAGGCTGCGTCACCAGTCCACTGGTGTGTCAAGTTGATGCTGATACTTTTACGAATCCAATCAATCCAAGTGCGGAAAGAATAACCGTCCTTGCATGGGTTCTTGCTCTCTCGCAGGCTGCACAAACTAGTAAATGAGTCTTCGGAGGAGGAGGCGAGGTTGAAGCCCACCGCTTAGCACGACGTGAAGAGGAAATTTTTTGTGGGAAGTAAAGAGGCGGTGCCATCATTACTTTGAATCCACTCGTTTTGCCCAAAATTTGGCGATCACATGCGAATGTCACCTTCAATCTCCCGGTCGTCGGCACGCGTTTAAATAAGTCCTTCACCATGAAACGCGTGTTTCCTCGCAAGAACACTCAAGGGGCTTGAGTGTAGGCGAGCCGCGGTGGTGTGCTTTGGCAGCGCTCCACAGACAAAGCGCGGGGGTCAAAGGGCCAGAAAAACATTCAGCTGCTCGGGGGAGCACAATAACTCGGTTTGGTAGGATCTCATATCTTGGCAATCATTTGCCCACTTACCCAAGCCAAGGGAGTGGAAGGAGTTTGGCGACGGATGTTGCGGCAGAGCGTGAGGCGTTACAAGCGTCACCAGGCGCACAGTGAGAGATGGCAGGCAGTAACTTGAGGCGGGGGTGCAACTTGCTTGCGTGGTGAAGAAGAGAATTCACGTGAGTCTCTATTGGCAAGCTGATGACGGCGTTGAGATGCTTCCATCGCTCGATGGCGTTTAGATATGTCAAAAGAACGGTGGCATTGTCTTATATGCTTGTGGAATTGCACTGTAAAAATAAATGGGAGAGTGAGAGATGCCATTAAGGGAGTATTCTTGTGGATCGAATGTGAGAGAGGAGAGAGTGATGAATTTCCCCCTTAGGGCAGAGATCCGTCGACCCCCACTGAAACTCGACCAGACTGCCGCATTTCCTTCGTGTACGGAAGTCACCACTGTTGATTTGCGGACGTGGACGCCCTTTACACGTCTCTCGATTGTGTTTGGATTAGCGACTTTCGCGGCCACATGCCTTCCTTCTATGGCATTCACTTTTGCTGCGTGTCTGTTTAAATGCGTTTTTCTTCTCCTTTTTGGGCGAGTCATTTCCGCCGTTTCCGATGCACTGTCCTGGACTGCTTCTTCCCTAGTGGCACACAAGCCGGCTCAATCACTAACGCGCACGACAACCGTTGATCCCCGGACTCCAGCCCGGAGTCGCATATTCACCAATGCAGGAACGCACGACCCGCATAGATTCGAGGTAAATAAGGGAGCACTACACCGCAGAATAACGATGATAGGCGAAGCACACAGTGCATCATACTGCACGATTTAGCGCTTCAGACCAGCCGGTCTTCTGCGGGATCCACAGCTCATACGCACTCCCCGAAAATCTACCACTTGCCAGTACTTATACCGCATCGCTGCAAATCAACTCCTGCCTTACCGATGTTAGTCCAAACGGCTCCCTGATGGTGCCCCCTCGCACCCCCCTGTAGGCCCCGTAAACCCCCATTATTAGCTTAATTGAGAAAAGTGACGGCTTCACGTGGTACCGCGTGTGATTCAACAGCGGAATTTTTCCCCACGATATTTTTACGGAAAAATGAAGCAGATACAGGCTTTATTAGGCAACAAAAATTGCTTTTCGCAAGGAAATGTATGCAGTGTACTTGTGGGGGGTTGTCGCCTCATCGTCTAACTTCTCCAAAAGATAAGAAGAATAAGTGTTAGAAGCAAAACGAATACTACACTCAGAAAGGAGACCAAAGCTGCGAAAGCCTCAAGTCCAAGATCGATCTTCGGCGATGTGCTTTCGATCATTCCACTGGCATCAATCACGTATCCCGGTGCCCAACTGACGGTGACGCCATCAATCTATAAGTGTCCCATGAGACAAAAATCAAGGATTCTATGAGTTACGATAAGTAAGGACAGATGTCTTCTCATCTTCGTAGGTGGCAGGAGAGTGTGTCCAACTCAATAGGCGCATTAGAACGGCCGTAAAAGTGAAATGTCCGAGTCATTCACAAGCCGTCCATCACCTCACGCCCCCCCTCCTCCTCCTCCTACTTTCGCTTCATCGGGTGATTTGCCCATGATGCTGCGGCTAGTGGCCAGCCTGAACCACTCAGAATAGGTGGAGTTAAGTTCTTCACCACATCCGCTTATTGACAGGCAAATTTCCTGAAGGCAGCTTGAAACTAAGACCCCCCAGTTTACGTACACATAAAAAAATATTTCAAAGCCATTTCAAAGTGCTGCCTGGCAGCTATAGTATTATAAAAAAAGTGCTCTAATGAGAGTTGAATGGCTGTTTCCCCTGATTATGGGCATTAGAGCACGAAAATGGGACCTGAAACGAATAATTTCCTGTCCGACTGTTCTACTCAGAGGATAGGAACAGGATATGGAACTGGTGACGTATTAAGAATAGCTTCAGGAGCACTTAAGCAAGAGAGGAAAGAGTTAGGCGGTAAGCCATGGTGCTGCGCTATTTTTAGGGAACGGAAAGGGAGTCCGACCAAGTGGCCTTTCCGAGTACCGCTGTTGTAGGAGGCAGTTCAAGGTTGCCACCACCAATTGTGATGCCCAAGTGGCCGTGTACTGATGGTGTGCCCGAGCAGTGGGAGCAATAATGCGTCCGTCGACAGAGTAGACTGAGACAATGTTTGAAAGTGTGATCGAGTTCAGAATACTATTTCCTGTTGATGCAAAACAGAGACACTGTGCGCACGATATAACATGTATCGGATGAGGAACGTGAAAACCTTAGATGGGGCCGACTTGAGAACAGGATTGCAAAACCCAAGACACACACAAAATTCCCCTAAGTTAGTGGCAAATGGGGGAAATGGAGGTTGAACTAATTATAACAACGGAGAAGTTGTAATGCCTGTCCCATCCCAGTGTCACCCGAGAGGCCTGTGAGTGGCAGTGGAGATGATCGTGACGCCATCAAAATCGTGTCCTCATCCACTGAGTGGGCAGAGGAGGCTGGATGAGCTGCGCAACACCCAATCATCTACGAGGGTTTGAACCACACTTCTCAGAGGCCAGTGAACACGCAGGCGCTTGCATTAATTTCAGAGTGAAAAGGGAGGAGAAGGAGGGACAAGCATGGAGGAACTACCCGAGTATACAGAAACGGTTTCGCATAGTTACCCCAAATGTAAACTACTTGTATGTTGAACAAGGGGCGTTGCGAATGCTATTAGGGCGACAGCTCACCTTCAATGCAAATATTATGTTCTTCCAACTCTCCGAGGTGTCAAACCCGTAGCCAGACAGGAGGGCCTCAACATAGACGCCGTCAAAGCAGTAAAGTGCCTCAACAGCCGAATTGGGGGACGTGTCAATCTAAAATGAAGAAGTCAGTCGCTCAGCAATTAGGCGATTTGCGGACAATGTGGATGCGGCTCGAGACTGTGAAAAATCTTATTTTTCAGAGGTAGCATAAGCACCGAGCTCTAAGGCTTAAACTCTACACTAAGCCGCTGGCAAAATGGCAATCAGATGGGGGGGGGGGGGGGGGAGGGGAGGGACTTCCCTGTGTACAAAATTGAAATTATACGCGTTTTAAAGGCCAACGAAGGCCTGTGGAGACTTAGGCAACAGTTAAAAAATGCTTAGTCAACATTTCGATACCAAACTATTACTGACGTCTTTCCAGTTTTTCGAGCAAAACGCCTCGACTCTCCTACTGAACTCCTCTTTCGTCGGTTCTTGACCTTTGGGAGGAAAGTCCAGATAAGCGGTGACGTAGGTGAACCCACTGAAAGCCTGTGGTGAGGAAAAACAGCGTCAAGTTATAAATTGCGCCTCATAAAGCATCGCCGTGCAATAGATTTTCCTCGCATGTGCTTGCGCAAATCGGTGTACCGCCTCAAACGACGCGTCGGTTTATAAGTGGAAGACTTCTCAATCGTCACTCCGTGAGGTAACTCGAGGTTATTCATGACACGCCCAGTCAGACGGCAGGAGCCCATGTGTCTACCATATTTCATGGCGAACTCGGCCCGCGGATACTCAGTTAGGTTAACGCCACTAGGGATAAGGCTCTCCACCCAGAAAGATATTTCGAGCAGGATTACCTCGAGTCTGCCTCACTTGTCATTCTATTTTTTCCTGTCACATAAGATGGCCTCTTGCTTTGAGGGCCGCTCTCACTTAGGTATTTACAAAGTTCGTAATTGCGGTATGGGTGTTTGCCTCTTAAACAATTTGACGTATTATGGAAGAGTGGCCAGAGCCTATCCGCCAACTCTTTTTTGTGTCTAAGCTGGACTTACGTAAAATTTTCCGCGTAGATTAGGCCGGTACACGGCGTTGAACATACACGGTTCCTGATTGCAAGGCTTCTTGTAGAATACTTTCATAACGACTTCCCTGCATTTATTCCAGTTGCCCGTCCCATTGAACGTGATAACGCTGGGAAGGGTCTATGTTACAAAAACACAACAGAAGGTTCACGGAGACTGGTTAATAACGTTGAAGTTCAGGTAATTTCGGGAGGCCAAAAATTTTTACTCTACACTTGCGTGAACTACAACAGTACTTACTTGACGGTGGTTCTTTCCTCAATTACTTGGCGGTGGTTCTCTTCAATCATCCTCTTTTTCCTTCTAATTTTGGAGGTCTCTCTGTTACATCTCTAGTGTTAAATTCATACGACACATCTCCCATTTAATTTCTTCTCCATGTCTGAAAGGTGCTCGTTGTTTAAAATCTTTAATAGCAAGGAAATTAAACGTCAGCACCTAGAAAAATTTGTTTGGAACTCGCCTGATTTGGAAGTAGTTTGTTACCAATCAAGTCCTCAGCATACTTCGACGAGACGCACTGCTCCCCAAAAAGATCCGTTGTGGTGACATTTAAAGAATGGCCCGTTAGAAGACATGGGTTATCGATGGTTGCCTTGACAAGACCAACAGCACTTTTAGTTTACTGCACATAAAGTAACAGATGAGGATGCATCCTAATGCCCGCTAAGACGATATTTTCCTGAGTAATTTTGTTTACAGACGTCTAGACGTCACTGGGGTTATGCCACAAATTCATGACGGTCTTGAAAAATAGAGCACCTCTGTCCGCCCTGGACAAAGGAGTGTGCAAGAGAAGCTAACCTTAACCTAGATGCCCACATAGACATTTTTTTTCAAGGATATATGAGGAAAGCCAACGTCTACTGGCAAAGTGGAAATGACTTTCAACTGCAGAAAGACGTGGGAAGCCCAACCCTTCCTCTATCTTCGCCCCCCGAAATGCATATGACGTGTCAATAGAACATATGCGAGAGTTTAGGATGATGGAGTGAGGGAGGGGGGGAGGGGGGGCAGAGATGAAATCTTACAGAGCTTTGGTTGCCTATTATTTCAGCCCATGTCCGCTTCTCCATAGCGGACTTTCCGTAGCACAAATAGCTGTAACTGTATAAGGTATACTTCTTTCCAAAGAGACTTCTCGTCGAGGTATGTGGGGCTGGGCTGGAATCTTGCGGGACGAAAGCGATTTGAGTGCTGGCGCCGCCAAGATCCAAAGCACCCAGAGTCGCCTTCTCCTCCACCGGAGACACTTTAGGCTGAAATAATTAGAGACCAAATACTACTCAACTCCCTTCAAGACAAATTTTTTCGAAAGCAACGGTGGTAGTAACATCTCATAAGCATTCATCCTGCAGTTTAACAACTGCGAAACAATGGAAAGGGAAGGAGTCTAGTGCATGGTCATGAAAAAGTGAACAAATGAACAATTTCCAATTATTTATTACTGCATCTATCTTCGCTCGATAATACTAACAGTTGAAGCATTAGGAACTACCCTCATATTCTCCGCAGATTTGAGATGGAAGAGGAATTTGTGAATTGGGTTCAAGGGGCGACACATAAGTGGGTTCTGAATTAGGGTGACGAAAATCTACATTCTTCTTTACGAAAGCCGAGAAGTTGCAGCAGTTTCACTTAGTGGAAAGTGTGTACCACGATATCAGTTACGTCGCCAAGTTCATGCCTGGAAGCAATAGCTTTTCTATATTATAACCTTAGACAATTTTTACCTCATACGCTAATCTTAACGACAACACGAATGTGAAAGTAACGAACTTCCAAAAACGCCCAAAGCAACAAAGTGCATCTGTCCATTCGTATGAATGGTGTAGTGAGTGAAAAGAACCGGCCACTGTACAATCTGAAGAGAATGACGTCTAAATCCCAGAGACCGGTGATAATATTCTCAGCCAAACACTAATAGCAGTTGGGGACCCTGTGCTGCTCGGATAACTTATACATCATACCTTCTTAACTCTATGCGTCAATGCTAAAAAAAGAAATTAATAGTTTCGTTTGTCGGAGAACCATGGTTTCTTCTCTTGATGAGATAACCTGAGAAAAGTGTAGCAATCAACTATGAGTAATATGACAACCGAGCTCTTCCAAAAACAAGGTTACTTCTCCTGTCTAGGGAGTGATCACGCAAATTGGCGGATAACGGTTAAAGTAGGTCGGGCTACTACACAATTTTAAGGCCTTGAAATAACTGGGGATATTGATAGGTGTAGCATCTACGGGTAGTTGTGCAAAAGATTGGCACAAACCCCACTGTCGCTACACATGTCGCGTCAATAAAGGATGGGAATTTTGGGTAACCTGGAGACATATCTTACAGCTCCTAATTTTTTGGCCAAGTAGTTGACGGTTATCCATGCGTATATGCCCTCATCTCTCCCACTCATTATTCGAACATCGGAGTATGGGTTGTTCACCACCAGACCAGTCCGAGGCAGTTGCAACTGTAGGTCCTCAATTATCGCTTCCGATTTGAGCGCATTTTCCAGCCTAAATGTTAACGTAACTTGCTTATTATAATCCCTGATCAACTTAGGGGCTTGGGCTTCAAGTAACACTTTCGCCAAACTTAATATACAATTTAGTCATGAGAGACCTGTCTTCAATGAATATCTTCTCTAAATGGATTATTACGGGGGCTCAATACAAGATAGTAGCCGGCTCAAACAGGAACTTTTGTAGAGCAATAGTAACATACGTGAGTAGGCGCATGCCTGCAGTGGCAGCGAGGAACATGCGTGAGGAACTTTGAGACTGTGAAGGGATTCCCTGTTCTAGTAGCCGTTGTATGTGTGGCTGCAATGTTTTGGAGGCGTTTTCAGGGTTTCCTTTGTATGCAGAAATCCCCGGTTCTGAGGTAAAAGATCAATCGGAATAAGTTTAGGTTCGACAATCATCAACCTTCAAGATGAATATAATTAAATTTTTATCGTCTTCGTGAGTTGATTCTAACCTTAAAAAATTAAAAATCAAATAAAAGAAGCTATGAAAAATAAAGTGTAATTGGCAAAACGTGTTATTTTGGCACCAGAAAAGAATCTTAGACATTAGATGATTTTCAGAAGTCAAGTGGCGTGTGCTGTGTAACTTACCAGCGCTCAAGTGGAAGCAACTGGCTGTGCTAAGTAAAGCAGTCGCCTTGAACATAAGCTGTTTTTATATAACTAGAGGAAGAGACGTTTTTAAAGGAGAACTTGGGAAAAGAACGAAACAGATTGTTTTGCGTAATTTGATCCTAAAATGCATAGTAGTGCGTATTATACTCCTCAACTTACTGACTCTTGCCATCATAACCTCTTCTACATAGCCGTTCTTCTGAAAAGGCCAATCCTTCCACTTAAATACAGTCAACTTGGAGGAGGTAGATCCGGCGTCTATCAAGAGCGTATACTTAAAAAAAAACAAATGATAAGTGAAAAGGTGTAGCGAATTGTTTTAGACAAAAAAGTTGATCACTCGGTATAATTGCTGTTTCAAAAGCCAATTAACTTTGTTAGTCTATGACAGACACTAAAATTGAAAGCTGTAATCAAGTGAAAGAGAGCCGACAGTTTGGGAAAATAGTTGAATGTCTAGTGCGTTAGGCCATAATTGCTTAGTACATCTAGAACTTACAACAAGCCCATAAAGATACAGTAATAACTTACAACATGTCCGACATTACAGGCAATTATGTACAATATAACCAGAATAAGAAGAGAAAGGAAGACCAAAATAATGAGAAACAGTAAGATCCATTTAAGACGCTTCTTGCTTGCAAGTGAAGACAGCTTAAGATTCATATCTGAAATAATAAATTGCGGAGAAAAGTTGGGAGAAAACGATTTGGAAGGCTGGAAAAATAAAGAAGATACAAAAATATCAAAATAGCAAAAAGCCATAATAAAAAATACTTAACCGAATAAAGCTGAAATATACTTAAAAAGGTGACGTCTAAGAAAAAAGGTAAAAAGCAGGGGGTGCAATAGGGGCCGCATCAGATGTGAAAAGCGAATTTAAAACTTGTAACATAACCGGGATAAAGGAAAACGTTTATCAGATAAGAAAAAAGATACCAGTAAAAGGGTCAATTTTTAAGTAGAGGGAGGGACATACTGAAAAGGGAGATGTGGGAATAGGCTAGAGAGGGTGAATTGTTAATATCATGTAGCACTTTTAAAAGGTTATACAAAACATGACCTACAAAAAAATTAATATGATTGAATAAAACAAAATAACAAACCAAAATATTAACGTTTAATGTGAATAAATAAACCAAGACGCAGTTACAGCCAAAGAGTGTTTAATTAACAAAAAGCAGAACACTGTGCTCAGCACGAAGTGGAAACTTTTGGATGATGAGGCTTTATTGAAGCAAAAAGCAAATAATTTAGCTACCCAGGAGCACTGAGTGGAACAACGACGTGACGATATGAGCGCCATACAATGGCACGGGAAGAGATTCACGGCTTGACATTGGAGCCGCTCACAATCAAGAAGTGGGCGAACAGTAAAACCTTCCTCCTTTCACTTTCACAACGACATTAATGACAATTCCCCCACCCCCCACCCGCCAGGCCAACTTTTCTCAACGTACAGTTTGCGGTCACGTGGCCACGTATACGCCACACGAACTGGACAGCCTCAGCATGTAACCGTCTGTGCGGAATGAGTTCATGTTCACTAGCTAATGGAGGCTGAGGCTGCGAGAGATTAGCGTCAAGTGTTTCCCTAACCGTTGCTCACGAAGACGAGGTATGAGAGGACAATCTTGTTGGTGGCGGGAGACACGAGTTTTGTGCATCTTTTCGGCGCTTCTTGATTTGAGCAACTGAATTTCGCTTACGTACATGTTGACAAGTTCATTCAGTCCCGCCTGTGAATAAATCGCGTTCGTGAAGGTAACAGTGATTTAATTCCGCCAGTTAGGATGGTTTACTCAGGCGGAACTGCTCTTCGAAGATCGACCGTGGGACTTAGATTGGGATAAGAGAAAAACACGAATTAGTGTTGCAGGACAAAAAAACCTATTGTCTCCTCTCTGGCGACGGCTATTCCGATGAAATGCTGTAAATATGGCAATCAACATGTGAGTGACTCGTGGATATGATGCAAATTACCTCATTTCAGCGTGCTGCTGGGAATAATGCATCTCCTGGGGTTGAGGTGACGCCGATGAGCACATGACTGCTTGCACGTAGGGCGGAAGAGGCGGCAAACGCAAGTGGCAAAGTGCGACTGCGAGGCCATGTGGCAAAACCCTTCCAAGTGGGTGTTTTGGAGCAGGCAGCCTGTCTAGGCAACTCAGTCGTGCACATTTCTTGTAGCCCATTCGGAGCGCCGCTCATCGCACGCCTCGCTGTCCGGCTGAGGCCGCAAGGGACATCTGACGCCCGAAATGGACACGAAGGGCACAACACCCGCCACTGCGTGCACCATACCGTGAGGCAATACACTCACTCGACGCACTCGGCCGGATGTGAGAGGTCTCGTTTGAGCAGCGTCCGCCTGTCAAAAATGCGCCTCCTCCGACATGGCATGCGTGTGAGTCCATAATATTATTATATCCCTGGAGAGGTTTAAATTGCTGAAATGTTGAGTGACGAGGGTTCACCAACTATTTGTATGGACGCGGTTGGCGACCATAAAGTTTGGCGGCCCTAATAGAGGAGGCAAACCGGCCTGCATGCCCTCTTGCGACAAAACCCTCCGAGGCCGGGAATTGCCTTCACCACGGTGGGGGCACATTCGAGGCAGGGCAACTAACGTGGGCGATGTCAAGACCGCTGACAAGTTGCCACGAGATCATCTCTCGAATTTCACACACGTGGAGCCCGCAATGGAGAGGAGCTCGCGGGAGACGACTCTCGCAGCCCTGTCGGTGCGAATTATGTCGAAAGGATGGGCGTTTGCGTGTAGGAAACCATGTCGCCGATCGGTGCCACGAAACACCAGGTAGCGGGCACATTCCATTTCCTGCAGGCATATTCACTCCTGAGACCGATCTTCAACTGCATGCCTTGCTCGCCACCCAAAGGGAGACTGCAGAACTAAAGGCCCGCGGAAGATACCCTTCCGCCTTCCCAGCTCACACTGCGAGGCGAGTGAGCTCAGCAACTGTAGTTGACCTCGTGGAAGGCAGTTACAAGCACAGAACAGACGGGAAAACCTGTTCACGGGAATGAAGGACAGCGAGCGCTACGGTTGCAGAGGGCTGCGAGCCACAAGCCCCGGGAAGACAAAAACAATGCAACAGTGAACATGCCTAGTTTTTCAACAGTTTGCCAGTAAAAAGGCCGATCTTAATGCCGAACAACTTAACAATACAAGAAATTGCAAAGTTCAAATAGATCTAGAAGTTGGAAAGAGAAATGAAGCGAGTTACTTGCTGACAAATAGAAGGCGTAGACATTGGGCAACAAAAATTAGTGACAGGATTACAAGGACACAGCACTTACTTCGCTCGCAACGTTATGACACTAAATATCACTACTTTTTGCAATATATAGCCCTTCGTGTTCGCGAAACTTTTTACTGTGCCAAATTTTGGTCACTCTGTATTGTATGATATTTTTAATCTAACCAGTTGCTTTACCTCTTGAATTTTGTTTTTCACGTTTTCGCATAACTTTTTTTAAGCCTGTTTGAATTATTTACTGTTTTTGCCTTTTTCAAAGTTGTGTCACTCCCGCGGTTCTTCTGCCATCATGCTCTCTCATAGTGATTCGGTTTGTTGCCGTATTTATTATTCATTTTAAGGAATTTTGCAAGCAGGCGGCGGATAATGTTTTCGGTAAACCCCTGTAATTCGCGTCTACTATGTAGGTGATCATTCTTCTGTGGCTACCATCTTGCCGAATGTGATGCCCGTATGTGCGACTGTTAGCAGTAGCCTAAATTTTAGCCTCCGGCCTCACTATCTTTTGTCTCAGAACCGATTGTAATTTCAGTTAAAGTTCTTAATCCGGAGAAGGTGGGAGATGGAATGTCGTCTTATGTTGTTTACACCGTTAAAACCACGGTAAGTATTATATCCTTTTTTATTGGTAGACTAATATGCCTTGTTTCGAAAAATCCACTACGTGTGTTCAGCGTCGGTTTTCTGACTTCCTTGGTTTGTATGAAAAATTGAAGGCGAAGTATCTTCAGCAGGGTTTGATTATTCCATGTCCCCCAGAGAAAAATGTTATCGGTACTTTTTTTTTTCTCGTTAATCCCATAGGCACAACAAAGCTGCGCCTGTCGAAGAGTAGCTCTGCTGATTCAGATTTTATTGAGAAGCGCAGGGTTTCTCTTGAATGGTTTTTTTTTCCAATTGTTTTTACTCACTAGTTTTCTACATAGAATTGCCAACCATCCTCTTTTAATAAATGACCAGGATGTTCAAAACTTTTTGAAATTGGAAAGCGAACTTCCTCGATACTCCAGTGGCCAATCCCTTTCTGGAGTAAATGCTTTAAAACTGCTGAAAAATGTTGGCGATGTTGTTGGGAAGCTCACATTTCGAATGGATGAAACCGATGAGGTTTTTTGCCCACGTTTTCTTTTTTATTTTTTACATCAAATATTGTACGCTGCATGTTGGTTATAGTACTTTGACTTAAAAGAAGAAGAACTGGAAAACTGGGATATACAAACTAGCCGCCTCTATGGTGCTATGTTAAATTTGGTTCTGGACCAGAATGGTGAGTTCCATAGGCAGACGAGCAGGTTATCTCTAACACCCTTTAGATCTAGCGACTTCTGTCCTCGCCTCTTCGAAGTCTATTTCTGTTTTGGCAAATGTGGAGGAACACACTGGATTAGCTAGAGCCTTAGGTAAACTTGCTGATACTGAGGAACAAATTGCGCAGTTTACTTCGGTCGAGGCTGAGGCTCAGTCTACTTTTTTGGTCGAATACACGAAGGGTGTTCTTTCCATGATTCAGTCCTCCAAGGTATACTGTGGTTATTTGCTATTTCTCTTTCAATTTTAAATTGTGTGCATAATATCAAATGTATGATATGCTATTATTACGGAAACTTTAATAGAGTACTTTTTCACCGTTTCTCTATACTATTTTTCTCTTGCGATATCTATGGATTTACGAAAACGGATTCTGCATACAATTATTTTTTGGTATAATACTTCTGCAACATATAATACTTTAAATTCCTACAATGTTGTTCTGCAGATTACGTTCGAGGCCTGCTGAAAAATTAACGAGACGATTGTTTTTTTACCGCCTTTTGTTATTATAATCTTGGAGTTTTAGTCTAAGTGTGTATAATAGATTTCTCACTAACTACTCTGAAGCATTTTTTGGCTGTTCATACAAACTATCACTTAATGCGGAACGAGGAACTCCCTTCTCTTTTTACCTTACCGATTTTCTTGACGTTTTTCCAACACGCTCTCATTGTGTCTTACAGTATGGTTTTTTTTTACTGTAACTCGTATTTTTTACAATCTATACGCAAAATTGAATCATTGAGCCATATTTATTACATGAACTGCTAAACTTCTTTCTTATATCTTGCAAGTAATTCCCAATTTTCATGCTCGTTATTGATTTTTGTTCGCTTTAGGATACTTTAGCAGAACGGATTCGTTTATTCAAGTTGTGCCGGGATTGTGAATCTGCCCTGCGAGGCAAGCGTGAGCAGAAGGTTCGCATTGAAATGTCTCCAAAGTCTGACCGCGCTAGAATCCCAACCCTTGAACGCGAAATTGAGGATGTAAGTTGCTACGATGCTTTTTGTAAAGCATGCAGAATCTTGGAGATTTAAAACTTCGTAATCGTAGTAATATTTCTTTCAATTGCTTATTTTTTCCTATTGTTTTTTGTCGTTCGGTGAAATTACAATTTATATTAGTTAATTACCTTTAGGATAAACTTATTTTTATTCGACACAATTGTAGCGATTCCCATTACTCTGCAACTGATATTCTTCGGTTATTCAAACTCATTTTCTTCAGTTTAGCGAAAAGACTAATTCAATGATATTTTTTCGGCTTCACTGCTTCGTATGCTAGAGGAAATATTTTGTACTTCATCCTTGTTTTGTTTGTAAAACTGTATTTATTTAGGTGTTATCAACTGACAAAATTAAATCGTTCAACTTGTAGTTAGCTCACAGAGCCGAAGAAAGTGAAGAAGACTTTGAGAAAATTTCGACAACCATAAAAAAGGAATTCGAACATGTAGATGAGGCCCGTTTTAATGAATTCAAAGCGGCCATCATTTCCTACCTAACAATGATGCTTCAAATGCAAGAAAAGGTTCGCTTTATTATATTAATTTTAGAGCCGCTATCTTTGATTGAAAGCATCTTGTTTGCGTTAGAAGTATCATGAACAAACATAGGGATTTCACGAATAAGGAGTTAAGATGACTTCTTAATCTTCCTGTGCAATCAGGCGGGACGGTGTGTAGACACGAGATTTAAGAGGTTTACTGTGTTCTCTTGAGATTTGGCCGATTAATAATTGCTTAAACTTGTATATTCACATAGACTGTTGCATTAAGAAATGTTTATTGGCGTACCAGAAATTGCTTTACATCCACCTTTTTACCTACGTTTGTTTTAACTGACTGTTACCGCTAATACAGCTTATTTGAACCTGGAATATCATATAATGCGACGCTTTTTTTGTTAGACGCTCAAATTATGGGAATCCTTTGTGGTTCATGCCAAATCCATTGAATAACGCGACGTGTTGACCCATGAATCGTCTGTTTAGCGATTAAACTTTCATCCTTGATTTTTTTGTTCAGATATTTTTTGTGCCTATTGTCTCTGTCTTGCTCTATCTAACGTCGCAATTAACATAAACTTAAATAAATGATTGAAAATCGTATTTATTGACTTATTGAATCCCCGATATTGGCGGGAATATCTTGAATTCTGACATTTTGTACGTATATATTCCCTCGCTATGTTCACAGACGCGAACCTGCGACTTTGCTCCCAGATAAAATAGGAAGCCTCTATCGTAACCCCACTAAAGAAACAGCTTATTTTTAGTTACGAGGTTATTTGTTATCACTTACCATTTATTGTGTGTCATTTCCTTTAATGCTCTGCCCATTAGTATGTTGGTCGTAGTAACAAGTTGATACTTCGTTGACATCGCTACCTGTGTGTAAATTGAAAGAGCTATCGGCTCTGCATGCAAGTCCAATTAACTATCGCGATGTGATAGAAGTAAGTCTAAAACAGGTTCAAAAAATAATTTTCCCGTTTCCGTTATCTGATCTATGTCCTTTGGACTGAAGACGTACCGAGGGCTGGAATACTCGAATATAGACGCCTCGTTTGGTAGATAGTGTATAAGGTCGGATTGTGTTCTGTAGCCAAGCCATGGATTCGCTAGATGGTATCAATGACGCTAACATAATTGACGGTTGGCCAGAAGTGTGGTTTCATTATAGGCTGTCAGGCACTTTATATGAGACCATATAACTTTTTTGGTCAATTGGAGATAAATAGTGGAACTGGAGAGCGGGCCAAATTTAATTGAGAATGGACACGACTTATAATGTAAGCTACTTAAATCGGTCCAAGGGAAGATCAAGGAAAAGGGACTCGAGGATGATGTTGTACGAAGGACTTGTGTGTATTCTTTGGAGGAAGTGATCCTTGAATGCATGCGTGCTTAGAGCAATGGGGAATCATGTGGACTTGTACTAGTTTGAGAATTAGTTGCATATTGTGGTTATATATGAAAGGGTGAATGTTCCGACGGCCACGTGATGTAGAGTTCTTTACTTTGTCCTTCGCCAAGCACTTATGGTTTAGCTGTACAATCCTCAGGGTTTTAAAGATATTTAACCGCCTCAACCACAACTGTTCGCGAAGTTTGAAAACAGGTAAATGGGAAGACAACGAACTACAATATAGGTGTCGTTTACTGATGACCCATTAATATAAATTAAGATGCAGGTGCTTTGCAATTTGTCGCACCTCAGACTTCTTCACATTATCAAAAATTTTATTTTAGTAGCTTGAAATCGGAGATATTACCCTAGTATACAGCAAATTTTCCGTTGTCCCATTTTGATACTTATGCCAACCGTATGATGTTCAGAACCATAATAATTTGAAACCAATAGATTTTTGGAATTTTCGGCATATCTTTAAACATGTATTTATTTGCTCTAATACATGCTTAGAGCGAAGAATTTGATGTTCTCAGCCCAAACACTTTCCCCTCGGCCCGGGTACACACGACGCTCATCCCCCGGCCTAGTATTGTTATTTATCATGACAGATGATACAACGGTTGGTCGTGGTGGCTATGATATAAACTGGGATGAAGTTGACGAAAACACTAATCCGTTTAGTTTGGGAGTGGCAGTTAGGGGTCAGAAATTACCTTCTACCCCTCCGAGTAGATCTATAACTATGCCCTCGGGGCCTGTCTCTAGCTCCTCTCATTCGAAGTCTCCAGCGCCTTCCGCTATTTCTAATGAAGGGCATAAGACAAAAAAGCCTACTCAAGTGGTAGAAAGCCGGAATAATGGTAGCGAACCTGCGCAAATGAAGTCAAGTTCCCAAGTCTCTCTCCCCACCTCGTCAACAGACGCTGTGCTCAACAAAGATCTCAGTAATGTCGACAACCAGAGTGTTTTGAACGAAGATGGTGTGTTTTTACCTTTTTCGTGTGACAAAGCATTGACTTCAAATATTTTGTGGCTTATACATCTTTTAAATCTTTCCTCCTCGCTGTTATTTCATAGTTGTTTGACACTTTTTTATTTGATATAATTCTTTTCCTTACTATTAAAGCATTCGCTTCATTACTTTCTCCAATTTACATCTTTTTTGCTCTAGATGCTCGTTAACACCTTTTTGCCTTTTCATACGATCAAATTTACTTCATACTTCTCTTATACGTTAATAGTCAGCTCCGACGACTTTTAAAAGAATGGTGAGTTTTAGGCATTAACATCGCAATCTTCGTCGACTTATCAGGTCGAGATATTTTTGGACATTCTTGAAAAACTGAGAACTTCTTGCCGAAGACAACCAATGTGCATAAAATACTATGAATTTTTTAGGCAACTCCTTGCGCCTACTTAAAATGTTTTTTATCGTTTTTGTATGCCTTGTTGTGCTTAAAAACATTGACGTCGTTTGTTGGCTTTCAGCCTCTAATGCTGGAGTTCACCCGACGGATGCCATAGATATTACGTAAGTCTTCGCTTTTTGAATGCTTAATTCTTTCCCAACAGGAACGATGACATTCTAGGGATATTTGGTCTCATTACAGTCAGCGACTTCTTTGTTATAGGCCACCTCCAAACCATGAAAACTTTTTCGACTTTTTGCCTGTGTATATGTATGTATCGCCTTCGACTTTAATAATTTTTCGGTGGCTGGATGTTTTTGGTTGATTTTCAGGTCCGACAATAAGTCGAAAGAAGATGAGGCAAGTATTTATATGCTGGATAATTTTTTCTTCTTATTGTCATTGACGTGCTCATAGGATAGCGCTCATAGTTTGACCATTACCACTGCCACCAAATTTTTAGGTGTAAAAGGTGACAAATACCACTTAGTTATTGTTTTTTAGATCAAAATCACTGTACACTTGCATTGCCTTATTCCCCTTTTAATTCTTCATTAATACTCATTTGAGTCATAGGAATTGCTCACAACAGTTCGTTGATAATCACGATTACGTTCAATTCATATTTTTTGTGTATGAAGTTAATGGATTTCGTAGCCTGATGTGGTATCCGCGATTACAGGTAGTAATGGCACTGTTGCCTCTATCTAGCCCCCGATGGGTAACCAGACCTCTCATGGAGTTCAGTCGCGTCGTAATAGTAATAGCTCGGCAGCAACATTCGATCTTGCCTCCGGAAATCGTTCGCCCCTACCGGAAACTGAATCTGCCCTTCCTTCTACCACAGAAGAAGAACTGGCAAGTTTGCGAGCTGACAAGGAGCAACTTACAATAATTGTTGCTGACATGCAGTAAGCCTACCGTAATTCCTTTCAGTTAGATACCATATTTTTTCAGACCCCCAAATTTTATGTTTTGGAGCAATCGTTCTTAATGTAGATGTGGTGCAATCGCTTGTAAACGTCTGTTTACTCCCATTGTTGATAGGGAGGGTCCCTCGGAGCTAACTTCCTTTAATGAACAATTAAATTTTAGTAAAACCCTTCTTCGGCATTTCATAGTTTCTGCAATTGGAAGTCCCATTTTATGCGATCCTACATTTTGTCCTAGGCTTGTTATTTATAATTCTCGAGAAATTTCGCTTTCTTCGTATGAAGTAAAACAAATCTCTGCTTTTTCTTATTTATCTATGTGATATCGAGTCAGTTCTTGAAGCCTTCTGTGGTTCACGATGTTAGTTGCTCTGAATTGATCCTTACAATCAATATTATTACAATAAGCCCCATTTCATCCTCGAGGCTACTTTTCAAATTCATCTCTACCAATTCAAATAACGAAATACCGTACTTACAAGGAATTCGCTTCATTTTTCTGTACCTCGAAATTTGATTTCTTTCGGCAATTCCCCTATTTAATTTCTTAGTGCGCCGCTTCCCTTTTAAACGGACTTAACGTGAGTTGTAACTAAAAGAGACTGAGTCTCTAGAATGTATGAACCGATTGCCTTGGTGACCACCAATTTAATATGGACCGATGTGCATTCTTAGGCGATGCATTGCCGAATACGAACGAAGTCTGCGTCAACTGGCCGAAGAAAAAGCGATTGCTGAAGAGTCTGCCAAGGAGTCCGTCATCGATATAATTTCGGAGCGCGATCAAGCTATTGAAGAAATTTCCACAATAGAAAAGGCCTTTGGTGATCTTCATCGTCGATTCGAAAAGTCCAAACAGATAATCGAGGGATTTAAAACGGTGAAAAATTTATTCATAATTGGTCGTTTCCATTTGGCAGTATAGTGAATGTTCATTTAAAAAAACGTTCATGGTATGTTGCCATTTCCTCGATGATTACCCACAAAATGCTATTTAAGTCCACAAATATTTAAAACATCCGATTCCCCCAATGCCTTAACCATTATTAATATAGAATGAAGAGTCGTTAAAAAAAACAGCACAAGAATACCAAGATCAACTGAAGCGTCAAGAACAAAAGTATCAGGCCCTCAAGATGTACGCTGAACAGCAACTCACGAAGTACGTTCGTTTCTTAGTTTCACCCACTAGTTTTTGCATATATCATTGTTCCAATTATCAATTTTCACGTCAATTATTGCCCCCCTTTCTACGACTAATCATGATCACTTATAAAGTAAAATTTATCAACCTGTCAGATTCCGAATTACAATAAGCTGAAGCTGCTGGCAAATTTTGATCATTTATAAGAGTAATCACTTGCGACGTGGAACGGTTATATTAAATCACAAAAATTTATACAGTATTTTCATACAATAAACATCTCTTGGCGCTTCCAACATGCCTTCTAAAGCTCCGCTTTCTTAAACTTGTCAGGATCGCCGAGGAGACTGAGAGAACTAAACGCGCTAATGAGGACGAAGTAACTCGACTTCGGACAGCAATTAAGCGTTATGAATTAAGGATTCATAGTCTTGAGTCCCAATTGGTTCAAAAGGTTAGATTCTCAATTGTTTTTCATTCTTTACCGACATTGGCGGGTCGCTGCGCTTTCAGATGCACGCTTCACAATGATCCATTTAGCAGAATCTTTCTTATATCAACACAGGTAAATTATTGAGCTTTTCCAGTTAGGTATGTAGACATTGGTCCCGCTTTCTTGATTTTCCTATGTTCACGGCTTATCTGAGTAAAATTAAATACTTTTTATTAGTATATGTTGTTGGTCCTCCGTTTTTAGGTCCGTGAGAATACGGAGTTGACGAAAATTTGTGATGAACTTCTGAGTAAATATGGCGACAAGTAATAAAAGTCCTCTCTTGAATTTGTTTGGAGCAACTTAAACAGGCAATTTTCTTTATTAATTTCTGTTTTTTTTACCCAATGGTTAGCGGTCTTGGGACAATTTTTTCCTTTTCATATTAAAAGTTACATGGTCTCTAACGTTCCGAAGAATCCAGTAGGCCGAATAGAGTAGGTCTATTCTCAAGTAAAGAGAGTTTTTAATTAGACGACGTAATCAGATGCAGGAAGAGGGGTGAGAAGGGGGAGGGGTCGGCTAAGCCTTTAGCCCGTACGACGCGGGGCGATATGCGTGGAAGTTATGGTTAGGAAAATGTGGTGAGAATTGGTTTTGTATAACCTAGACGACGCGGTCTGGATGCTGTTGTGCCGTTGTTACATATCATTTGCTATTAGGCTACCTTTTTCTTTAAAGTCAGAGGGCTTGAAGTATGAGTATCAATAGATCATTTGTGAGTGGAGTTATTTTCCGCATATAGCAATCAAAAACAACGCCTTTAAATTATAATGATCTATACATGGGTTTTCAATGGGTATAGCTTTCGCTTTAATTTTCCAAATAAGTGAGTTTCTTTGTGTTAACGCCTACTGAAATTTTCTTCAATTGACTGAAACCCGGCAAAAACAAATTATCAGCCTGGGCAAATCAACATTAAGGTCTGCTTTGGATGGACGCTCAAGGAAAGCTTTGCTTTGGTGTTCTCGAAGTCAGCCGCCAAACCCAAGTTACTAAAAACTTCAGGATTGTCAGACGAGCCAGAAATTAAAGGAAACATCTATTGAATACGTCACTGCGTTTGAAGATTACCTTCCACAAAGGTCGAATCTTTATTTATTTGTCAATTGATATGTATATAAACACCTTCACATATATGCGTACACAGACTGTCCTGAACACATTCCTTCATTTTACGCATTGTGAGGAAATTAACGACGGCCTAACTAGTCCTCTCTTACTTTCCCTAGTAAATTCACATCTTCCAAGTGAAGAATTGGTCTACCAATGAAAATTTCAAAATCAAATATCCCATGAACAGCTGAAAAGAAAATACGGTGAAGTTGAGGGCTGAAGATGTATCCACTACACAGTCATTGAAGCTACATCCCTTAAGTAAAAAGTAGTCGTTCTTATTTGTGTAGATCTGACAAAATAATGTGATCTTGCCCACATCCTCCCTGGAAGATAGTTCAGTAACACCGATAAAAGAAGACGTTTCAGATAATGCCGCGGTTCCTGATTGACGATTACAATGTAATTTCCCAGCTACAGAGCGTTTCGGTTTTGGAGGGTCCTTTGTTGAAAGGTATGGGTCTGAAACCGAAAGCCGATATCAAGCGATATGACAACGATAAGTGAGTTGCGTTAGCTTGTAACCTCTGTCTTAGTGATTGAATTATAAAGACAGCCAAAAGTCGATGCGTTTTAGAAAGGTCTTGGTCTTCGCAGGGCGATATGAAACCTGCTAAAGTTTTAAAAAATTCACGGTATAGCACACCAAGAGTCGGCTAACACGGCCCGATAGACGAAGGTGATGAAAAAATTGGTCTCACAATGTGGAAATTAGGAGGCCAAAATGTCAAATAATATAGTATACGGCAAAAACAAGGCAGCAATATGGATCTGTAAAGTATTATTAGTCTTGTCTGAGTTACTGTGCTGTTTTACTTTCAGACTCCGCATTTGTCACAGATATACAAGGCAAGTTGGATGGTGATAGTTGGCCGAGTTTGGTTAAAGTTTCGGCTTAGCAGTGGCAAACCCGTAACGTAATGCAAGCAACTGTGCGTCTGGCCGCTATCATCCTGCCTGATTCAGTACATTAATTGTGGTGGCACGTTCTCCAAGTAAAGCTTCAATAATAAACTCTCTCAGTATTAAGAGCCATCTAAATATCGAGTTGAGAAAATCTTGTCCATTTACTAGCAATTTGTGCTTCAGCAATCTCTGGTATCTCGCGGCACTCTGTTCATTTCGTCTATTATTGACCTATTTGCTCCACCCATGAGAACATAGGGTAAATAGATTAACTGTTTCTGGGTAGTTCTGGTAATCTGTATTATTAATACAGTCTTGCAGTCTCCTTGTACGTCCGTCACTCATTGTGTGACCGAACACTATTTGGATTCGCTTCTATTGTGATTGCTATGTAACCTTTCCGCCTCTTCTAACATATCAATTACAACGTCTGTAAATCCAAACGCGTACTCTGAGTTGTCTGTCGCTTACTCTCTGTATCATTTTGAATTTGTCATAAGTTTGTGACTAGCAGAGTACTTTGTTTTGATTTCAGTCTCGCCGTCGTATTGTTTTAAAAACCGTTTATTCCTAATTATAGACGTCTTACTGACGGAAGTTAGGCCAGATGACGACATCTAACGTTTATCGCACTCGCGTTCGACTCCTGATTATCGATATAATGGGCGAGAGTAAACTCAAAGTGGAAGTGATAAACCCGTAAAGCGTTGGAAAGAGGACTCTTACAGAGATAGGTATGATTCGGGAATGGTTTATGTAATTAGTGTTTATACATTGCCCTTAGTTACTTCAGACTCTTGGTGTTGTTTTTCTTTAGCAATCATTTTTCCCACTTGGTATCGAAAAGGCCCTTGTTGTGCGATTAGTTCGCGACATACGGCGCACGCGCACTAATTTACAGAAAGTATTATTTCCCGAGCACCGTTTAAGCCTCAATTTCATTCACATACTTGTTTTGTTTCTTCTCAATTACTCTATTAGACAATTGTGTTTATACGCTCCTCTTACAGGACAGCACCAAGTGGTTGGTTTACTTCTCTTTATTCTTTTTAATTGACTTTAGAGATTTTAAGCGTCTCTTTATGCTCCGTTTTCCACATGAATTTCTACGAAACCCTCTTAATGACTCCTTTTCTATGTAATTTTTGCTTTCGTGCTCAGCATTAATACATCTTGTTTCTATTTCCTTCGACGGTTTGCCCATTCCTCTATTCGCATTTGTCTCTATGTGCGAACCTCACCTGGTTCATGTCATTACATGTAGTGAGCTTATTATCTGTTACGCTTTGTCCATCAAATATTACGAGACTCTTAAAATTAGATCAAATTCTTCTTTCTTAGTTCTTCTTTTCTCGCTGTTACACGACGATTAGGTTTGGTTCGGCCAATCTATCAACTCTGTGGCCTTACTGTTTCCCTGGATGATCACGCCTTATATTCTGTTGATCATTCGGTATAGATATTAGTACTGCTTGTATCCTAGGTCTTGTAGACGCAACTGATGAACATGTTATACTCCCTTTGATCAATTGCGCTATCATTTTAATTCATCACTTACTTACTTTTCTGAGAAACTAATAACTTGGCTTTTCAAACGACTTATCATCTTCTATCACAGATATCTTCTGAAAAGGAACAAAAGCAACCAATTTTCCCAAAACACCCAGGTGTATTCGGTAGCCGTGATTCGGCGTGGACAGATTCCGGCGAAATTGGTAATTCATTGAAGCAAGTGATCATACTTTCCGAACTTTCTGTACTTTCTTTTACGCTAGCTAAAAAGTGATTTTCTCAGTTGTGTTGATGTTTGCCCGTTCGAAAACCCACGCCATTGATGCTTCTGAAGATGTTTTGCCGTTAAATCCATGATGTTTTCACGAATGGTAACATCATTGATATTTTAAAAAGGGTTTACTTTCAACTGATCTTCCTTATTTTTTACCCACCTAAAATAGTTTCTATCAAATAAATTAAAGGTCGAAATTTGGATAACGGAAGCGTTTGGCTTAGAATTAGTAGTCGTCTATAGCATTGTATGCGGGATTTCGGTAACGAAAGTAAGTCCTTAACAATGTTTATTGCTTTTGTTCAACCCCGATTTTGAGAGGGTTTAATTGCATCAATTCTGTTTCGTATTTTGTAAAATCAAATATCCCTACAGCGCTTGAAAATTTCAGAAAGTGCTTTAAAAAGCCTTGCAAATGTAATTGCAAGGTTTATAAGTGTTCTAATTTCTGATTATATTTCCTGATTGGTTGCCCCTCTAACCTATTCTAACCCTATGCTTTTTGGCCCTATTTGTGGTGCGAAGAGTTCCGATGCCATATAACCAGGACAGTAGCGTAAGGTCTAAGATCAGGGGTTGAATGTGCCTACAAACAGTCTACAGAATATCTGCTTTAAGCGAATAGGAAGTGCCGGATGCAAGGCAGGGTTATGGGTGACACGAAGGGGTCGTGGTAGCTCTCTATTTATCAGACAAATTCATAAAAGGCTGTAGCACTGGATCTGTTTAACTTGTTAAGTAAGTCTTTCCTCAGCCCACTCTCGCTCTCTGTTTACAATAAGTGCAAGTTTTTGAGGTGGAAGTTATTTACTCCTTTAGTGCTAAATTACGCCAAAACGTATTTTCTTTAGATGTTTCGGTAGTAAGGTTTTTCGATGAATGATTCTACGCTATGATCTTCTTTTTATGACACCAAACCCATTATCTAGATGTGTAACCGACAGATGGCTGAAGTTGGAATTTAAATTTATTGCTTTGAGGCTGGAAAAGAATAGGTGGCCGCAGATAAGTATGGCTAATATAGTCGCCACTTCTCGACTTGAAAATTCAGTTGTCTCGCTTGGCATTTTTATAAACTCGCGGTCACACGCACAATATCAAATTTTACCCATTTCTTTGAGGTAAATTCGTGCATTCTGTAATAGATAGATTTTTCTTCCAACCTATTTTATATCGTGTTTGCTATACTCATATGTTGTATCGATGCTTGGAAAGCTGCCGTGCATGAATTACTCTTGAACTGCGAGTCCCTTAAACGAGTAATTTCGGCCTCATGTGAACGGACGCGTGTGCTCTCTCGGGCTTTGAGCAACTACTCCGTTCTGGGCGAACAATCTGTTAGATTTTCAAATAGTCCTAAATGGAAAAGGGAAATTTCGGAATATTTACACTTCTTTGGCCTAAGACACGCTTCTAACAGCAGGCCTCACCCACTGGGCCCATATTAACCAAGGCACGATCGTGGGCTCTCTCGATTGATTAGATTTATAAGAGTGCGAATATTTCGGATTATTTTGATAATTTTGAAGGTTTTGTGAGAAGGACAAGTTTCTATCTATAACACCAGCGAAAATTGCAGTAGTCAAAAATATAAAAGCAAGCGTTACTGAGAACTTTGAAATTGCGCGAAAGATTTATTCGATAAAATTCACCTAAGAAAGAACCGTTAAAGTTATTGAAAATGGTATGCGTTCCCTGTGCGGTTTGTACTTTTAGCCATGATCACATTGAACTATTTCCGCTGATCCGTTCCGGTAGGTTATCTTTTTTCGTCATTCGTGAGCGGTCCATGTCGCCTTCGCGGATGAGACTTTCTGCACAAATGTAATTAAAAAATAGGTTGCGTTTTTTAAGAGAGAAAAACAATACTTGTTGATACTATAACCTAAGAAATTTTTTCTTTTAGATCCGTTCTTGCTTCGCTCAGCTGCAGGGTAGACCGTGGTGCTATTCAGACATGTTTTTAAACGGGATCTTAATATATGTTGCCTGGTCTTACATCTCCTGGTGCGAAGTTATGCAATTGTACCCAAGGGATACCGTTCGTGGCCATAATGGCTGAAGGGGCAAAGAACACGCTGTTCCGTTTGGTGTGACGACGATGTCTACTGACGATATGTAATTTATTGGAAATTCTCTTTTATTGCTTTTTACCCATCGTCCATTACACGTTTTTTCTCTCTTCAGGCTACTATTTAACAGATATATCGCATGTGTAACTTGGCACTATTTTGAATGATGGTTTATGCAGTTGAAACCCATTAGATAACTGAAAAAGCATGCCAGTATATGGTTTCGTCATATTACTGTGGTCCACTGATAATCAATGCCACTATTGTGAGAATAAATAAGTCTCAACACAATCATTTTATTTGCTGTTGGGAGCAATTTGAATGTATCTTTCATAATTCATGAGGAATTTCAACTGGTTTTCTTCATTACATATCCTTTATTTATTCTCTGAGCAGGGTTTTTGGCGTTTTGAATTTAATCCTGTCATCATTTCTCCCGTGCCCCTTAGGTGTCTTCCACTTCGGGCACAGACCTGCAGAACGGAGCGCATTTCGAATGACCTCCTTTAAAGGATCCGATTTATACGGGCTAAAGGCGAGTATTAATGCGTGGTGCTTATAAGGCAAGTCTTATCGTATAGACATCATTCATTTTTAATATTTATTTTTTAGAAATGCGCCTTATCCAGTCTTGCTTTGTTCAATATCTTATTATCACCGCATGAAGATCTCCAACCTGATTGTGTTTACTAATAAAGCTTTCAGTCAACCATACCCTTGACAATTATATGTCCATTTAGAAGCATCGATTTACAGAATCTACTCTCTTCTTCTCCCCCATACTGCACCCAATAGTCTAAAATCGGAAGGGATTCCTCAACAATTTCACATTTGTGAACAGAGCGGATGATTCCAGGTTTATTCTCTTTCAACTTTGTTGAGTTCGTTCGGTAACATTTTATTTTCATTAACGTTTGATATAATTTTTGAATCAATTCGTAAGCATTTTTGTGACGCGGGGCGTGGACAAGCATTTAAGAATAAACCCAGAGGTATTGACAATAGATTAGAACTTGTGACACGATCTGCGTAATAAGCGTTAATTCATTTTTACTAAGGTTCTAAAGCGGGCGCGGATTCCTTAAATATCGGTGTGAAGGAATCTGAAACTATGGATACGCTATTTTGTGCACATCCGTGACGTCCTCAGCCCGCTTGCATATGCTTGTTTTGCATGACGTTAGCCTTTTGTTCCTTATAGACACTGTCTGAATTAAATGAACATTTTGGACGCATATCCCTTACCATCTCACCACAACTGGATGCATCCACTGTACTACGCATATTCAGACTACATAGGAGGCGCTATATTTAATATTCTCGCGAGTCCTATCGACTAGTCAAGCGGTTTTCCAACGATTTTGGGGATGGGTCGTTGAAAGACGACGAATTTGGGCTACAGAATGGCGTGCGAGCATGACTTAGTGTGAGTGTATTATATGCGTGTATCAAAACATGTGAGCAGTCTTGATGTAATTATTTTAATAGATCCATATCGGAAGGAAAACCATACGATGTGTAGTCCCAAAATCCGTCATCCTCCATTCCAGAGCGTCTATAACGGGAGCGGAGCCCGCTCAGTGTGCCTGTGTGCTACCATGTCACATATAGGAATTCTATCTTATTCACTACTAATATAGAATGGACGATGTAATTAAATGGCCCTTATGTCCTATCGTTACCTTTCGCTTTATCTGTATTTTTGCTCTTACTATAAATCTCATATATCAAGGATTCCGGAATCATTTGCGCGCGATACTGTTAATACTACTTTTCTGGCTAAGATAATGAGCCCAGTTATACAGTTTATTTTTACCCGTCCATAAAATGGTTGAGATTATTCGCTATGTGAGCGGTGGGTATAATAAATGATATAAAATTACTATTGCGATCACACAGGGTACTCGGCCTACTGTCATACGAAGAATCGGGGTTATCATTGTTTGACTGTATCTTTTCATTCTATTAAATGGAATGTTAAGCAAGCTGTATTCGAGCTTCTTAACATAAATTATTATTTTATGTTTTAAGGTTTAAGCTCTTGGACCGCTGAAGGTTTTGGTTGATTCACTGACAAGAGTTCCAAGGAAAGATAGGTGAGTAATATTGAATCGGTTAGGAGAAACCCTTCTGGCATTCTGTGAAGTCAGCGGTGACAATGTGCACGCTCTGCCTGAGAACTTCTCCCAATTCAGGCAGGAAACTTTTCTTGATTGTATTAATGCAATCAAGAATGTATAATATTTCTTCCACTTAGAGTTGAAGATGCAAATCTATATGATATTCAGGATCATCTAAAAGACGAATATATGGCTATAATTTTCTGGTGAGAGCTATTATTTTTCGTCATTAGTCGTACTGGTGTTATACCTGGGTCTTTGTTTGTAATTCAACTGTTAAAAGTTCACGCAGTTCCCAAGCTGATAGTTCTGATCCGAGAGAACCGTCTACCCCTGCTGGTTCGTACGAAGTGGCTTAGCAATTGAGTCCTTTCAATGGATTGCCCTCCGGTTATAATCAGATTTTCACAGAGTGTCATTTTCGCGAAATCTATATTTCCCACTAATGCGTTCAGTAAGGCTCCGACGCTTACTATTTATCTGTGGTTGGGTTGTGTGATATGTGGGGATATTGGCAAGCGAGTTATGAGAAAGTAATATGGGTCACAAATGTTTAGAACAACATTTGCCGGAACCTTAATTATCATCGATTGTTTACAATCGACTCCTTCTAATCCCATGGATGTAAAACTAACGCCCCATTCTTTGAAACTGAGCTGGTAAATTGGATAAAGGAGACTTACAGTCGGAAAATGTACGTTGTAGTAAGGTATAGTGTGGAATAAAGCGTGAAGATGTCTCCTCTCAGCTCGTGCGCTTCTGCAATAGCTGAGGGATCAGCTAGGTAATGATCATATCCCTTACCATGTTGATAGTATCTGCCTTCAAGGCCATTACTCTAGGACTGTCCTCGTGATGCGTGTTGTTAGTTCGGTATTGAAAACACAAAATACAACAAAAGATGGGCTGATTTATGTGGGTCGCAAAGCTTTTAACAATGATGGATAGGGTGTGAGTGTTCAGGGCATTACAAATAGCCCGCTGCTACCTGTGGGAAAGAGGTCTTAAGTATAGTTCTACTGTCAATTTTGTTAAATTTACTGTCGTACTTCGGTCCAAATAGTTTCTAAGCGTAAATGTCTTTATGGCAAATGCACGTATTTGTAATTATATACCCATTTTATTAGGGCCTTATACGCGGGATTAATCTTTGATCAACTATGTTGACATCGGTTTTCAGTATTCCTTCACCGAGCTTTTATTTTTTACTGATGCGTATTCTCCATTAGATACATTTGATTTACCTTTCCTTTAAGAGAGGGTTAAACTCCTATAATGCGGTTATTGGTATGTGCTGAAGATCCACTTACTTACTTCTGTGCTTTATCAATATTTGACACGTATAATTTTCCCTAGCATTTACTATGAGACTCTAGCCAATATGATAATCCTTGGTGAC